>OZ022530.1:2400000-3600000 GCA_963989415.1 Cerceris ruficornis | reverse complement strand
AATTTATTACCCGATCTCTGCCTACGTGAAATACAATCATAAACCAACTAATGAATTTTTAATTAACAGTCTACTACGACGCGAGATTATTAGCACCCAACATCGAAGCAGTGCATCTCTTCGCCTTCGATCAAAAGAACCCAGAACGAAATCCCAAGGAAGCCGACTACCCTGCGCCCATTTACGAAAGCTACGGTCGAGTTCCCCAGGACAACGTTGACGCCGCTGCCAGGTAATTAACACTAGAACTACCAAAACCAGTCAAAATGACTGGTACACAATTTTTTCCAAAAATTCCCCAAGTTCATAGAAGACTCTTAGAACAAATATCCTACGGCCATCTTAAAAAACATAAATCGAATCGATTATCTTTTCCGCCTCTTGGTCCCTCCTTCTTCAAAGTACTTACTTAACACTAGATTTACGGAAGCCGTGAAATTGACGGGCTCCTACTTGTTTTACAAACATTTTTCAAATTTACAGAGACGCTGTACAGTAGATATTTCGCGTGTATTTTACAATACAACAATGACTTAACCCTTTGCGGACGGAGACTTTCTTGAGTGTTAAGAGATAATTATTTATTTGGCGATCAAAAACTATCTTTTTTATCAGAAAGTTCAAGTGTTAATGTATTCCAAGTATATATTAGTATTTGAAGAATCATATTTCAACGGTTATATTTCAATTTTCAAACTCTAATCGTGTATATATGCTTCGATAAACTGCAATCAGATTTTTCACAGGCCGCATATATGCGCCAGTAGTCCTCAAAGGGTTAACGAATTACCATCTTTGCCGCTTCATCCCTCTTTTTCCAAAGTCCGTATTTAATATATTGCAATATAACAGATTTCACGTCCGTAAATCCAGTGTTAATATTTTGAAATACGATAGATTTACCCCGGTTTTTCTAGTGTTAACACTTTACCGACCGCTATTGTTTGAGCATTCTACCCACTTTAAAGGATTTGTTTCGGCTTAGATTGCCTAAAAAAAATTACAAACTCTTTGAAAATTACAAATGCTTCTCATCGACTCCTTAACACAGTTTCACTACAATAATAAATAACAAATTAGTGATTGCCGTGGGAACCGATTAATAAACTAAAAGTCTAAGCGTTGGTGACAAAAAGCCTATTAATAGGCTACCGGTCGGTAAAGTGTTAATCACACCCCAATCCCAAGAAAAATCCCAAACCATGCTAAATCCATCCAACAAACGTTCTCCAAGATCATATCAAAAATATCCAATGAAGTATCAACTCCTCTTCCAGATACTGGCTGGAGAACGGCACCCCCGGTGGTAAGATAGTCGTCGGTATCCCAACCTTCGCTCGAACCTGGAAACTAACGTCGGAGAGTCAAATTTCCGGTGTTCCACCCATCGTAACAGATGGTCCAGGATTGGAGGGACCTCATTCCAACATTCCAGGACTTCTTTCATACGCCGAAGTCTGCGCCAGGTTGACCGAAAGTGCCGTAGGTCGTTTGAGACGCGTCGGCGACCCGTCCAAGAAGTATGGCAGTTACGCTTACAATTCCTACAATGCCGACACCGGTGAGGATGGTATCTGGGTTGGTTACGAGGACCCTGACACTGCTGGAAACAAGGCTGCATACGTGAAAGCCAAAGGTCTTGGTGGTATAGCTGTCTATGACCTGTCTTTGGATGACTTCCGGGGCATCTGCACCGGTGACAAGTTCCCCATTGTTAGGGGAGCTAAGTACAAGTTGTAGATGGTTGAGTGAAGTTGGGATTCTTAAGTTCTTTCGTGCCATGGACTCTTTCCGGTGAAGATTGGACCATCGTGAATTGGATTTTGAGTTTGAAGTTGAAGGGTTGTACTTCAATTGGGGGTGGATACTAGTCGGGGTGCAATTTCGACCTGTGGGTCCGTGGGGGTTGGATTAGGAATTCCGGGGGTTGAGACTGCTGGAGTGGAGGTTTCCATGTTATTTTCCTATATTTTTACATTTATTTGTAGAATATACTCCGTCGGAGATGCTGATTGTGTTTTATCTGATGGGGTGAATGTTGTATCATGGAGAATAAAGATGGCTCACGATATTTCTCATTGTTTCTAATTTCTTAGGTTAATTAACACTAAGCTGGTCAAAATGACTGGTTCGGAATTTATCCCAAAAATTCTCCGACTTTCTAGCAGAGCTAAAGTGTAGATATTCTACGAATCGATCATCTTTTCCTCTTAATTTCTTTTTTTCAAAATACTTATTGGGTGTTTCGAAATTCCAGTAAAATATAACGGCGGTAGTTTTAATATTGAAATAATGATTTCCATGGAAGATAATATATTTTCTTGTTCAACCCTTTGTGGACGCAGACTTTTCTAAACGTTGAGAAATAATCATTTATTTGGCGATCGAAAACCACCTTTTTATCAGAAAGTCAGAGTGTTAATGTATAGCAGTTATCAATTACTATTTGCGTAATCATATTTCAATTTTTTAACTCTAACCGTGTATACATGCACCGATAAACTATAATCATATATATATATATGATATAAAAACTATAAATCATACATATAGTGTTTCTAACCAAATAGTAGACTTTTCTAAAAAATTAGTAGACTTCTCTAAAAAATTAGTTCTAATTTTTAGAAAAATCCAGTAATTTTTTAGAAAGGCTACCAATTTTTTAGAAAATTCTACTAATTTTTTTTAGAAACGTCTGCTATTTGGTTAGAAACACTATATATATGATTTATAGTTTTTATATATTAGAGTTGAATATGTTAGAGTTAGAGTATGAGAGTTATTGAATATGTGAGAGTATGTTAGAGTTGAAAATTGAAACATAACATAAATTAGTTCTAATTTTTTAGAAAAGTCTACTAATTTTTTAGAAAAGTCTACCAATTTTTTTAGAAAGGTCTTCTAATTGTTTAGGAAAGTCTACTATTTGGTTAGAAGCCCTATAGATACACTATAATCATAATCAGACTACAATCAGATTTTTTCTCAGACCGCATATCTGCGTCCGTCGACCTCAAAGGGTTAACCTCGATTTATTAATTTAGTTTAATCAAAATGGAGAAGTAAGCATTGTTTTTAATCTTCCCTCGGATGATTTTCAAATTATATTTGGCTCCTTTTCGTAGATTAATCATGCAGAAGAGATGGAACGTGAAAGGGAAGTGGTGCAAGAGAAGCTTCAATATATATAGATAATATATTTCGTGCAGTCTATGCTTTCGGATAAACACATCTTGCTTTGGGTGTGTACGAAAGGTTTCTTTGTAAATGGACTAGATTCGATAAATATATCAAACGTTAGGAGTTATGGCACACGAGACATAGCTATAATGCGCAGCCGCTCTCATACATAAAAATCAAACTTTCCCGAGATCTCTCGCCACACTTTAATTTCTTCACTTCGTAAAATTGCAATTTCCATTCGTCGACCTCGTACGAGAAGGCAACTGTTTTCGAGAATTCTCGCCGAATTTGAAACTTCCTCGACCGACAATTACAGAGAAGAGAACGGTTTCTTCTTCTCTTCGGTGAGCTGGAGATGTGAATAATCTAGATAACTGTTTCTTTAGTTTCGCTTGAAAATTGCAACTTCTTAGCGAGTGTCACTCGAGAAGACAACAATGGAGAACACTTGGAAATTACTCCGTTTTTTGTTTTTTTTTCGTAACGAGAGTACAACTGCAACTTTCTTCAATGAATTTCACTGGAGGAAGCAACTGTTTCTTCGTTTCTTCAATTAGCAACGTTGCAATTAGCAAAGTTGCATTACGAGTGATTATCGAGACAATTGTTTCTCCAGTTTCTGACTCGGAAGAGCATAAAAATTGCAACTTTCTTCAACGAGTGCCACTCGAGAAAACCGTCGCTTCTTCTTCCCTTCAACGAACAAAGTTGCGAGCTAACATCACGAACAATTATTTCAACAATTGCAAAGGTCTTGTAAAACTGCAACTACCTTCAACGACTGTCACTCGAAAAGAAAGTTTCTTCTTCTCTTCGATTCACAAAGTTGCAAGCCATGACGAACAATTATTTCAAAATGCTTCTCAACAAAGATCTTGTAAAAACAGCAACCATCTTCAACGACTGTCACTCGAAGAGGCAGCCGTTTCTTCTTCTCTTCATTTCACAAAGTTGCAAGCTAATATGAAACAATTGCTTCTCAAAAAAAATCTTGTAAAAACAGCAACCATCTTCAACGACTGTCACTCGAAGAGGCAGCCGTTTCTTCCTCTCTTCATTTCACAAAGTTGCAAGCTAACGTGAAACAATTGCTTCTCAACAAAGATCTGGTAAAAACAGCAACCATCTTCAACAACTGTCACTCGAAGAGGCAGTCGTTTCTTCTTTTCTTCATTTCACAAAGTTGCAAGCTAACATGAAACAATTGCTTCTCAACAAAGATCTGGTAAAAACAGCAACCATCTTCAACAACTGTCACTCGAAGAGGCAGTCGTTTCTTCTTTTCTTCATTTCACAAAGTTGCAGGCTAACGTGAAACAATTGCTTCTCCAGTTTCTCAACAAAGATCTCATAAAAATTGCAACTTTCATCAACGAGTATCACTCGAGAAGAACGACTGTTTCTTCTCTTCGACGAGAGAGCAATCGAGATGGCGATCACGGATTAATCAACAGTCACACACATCGAATTAGGTGAGCGCATTGTCTCTCGACGAGTTATCTTCTAAAAGTGGTCACAACAACACCGATACATTCTGCTGCATAATTGCAATACCTTTAGAAAATACTGGGCGTGGTAGTTGGAATAGCTTACACGCTATAGTACAGTTCCATAGTTGCTCGTTATACATAAGGTTCAACAAGGGAAGGGCACTCGTTAATATGGTATATTATATAATGCAATATATAATATATAATCTATATATGTAGTGTTACAACGTACGATAAAACAATAATAATTATCCCTGACAGTTAATCCTAAGCTATTGTGATCCTGATCCTCGTGCACTGGCGGGGAGGGATTTTAATTATTTTTTACAACTGAAGAAAACGTATTGAAATTAGTGTGCTGAAGAAAGGAACTTAAAATACGATATCGATACCTGATTTTAATAATTGTAGTTGCTAAAATTCATTGTGACATCTAACAATAAACCGGGAATTTGTATAGTGAGAAATTGAGGGGTTGGTAATTCGTTAAAATATTTTCTTCTTTTATAAATCCGAAAGTTGATCGACCAGAATAAAATTAACCTCTTGACGCCCTTGGTTTTTATAATTATAATTACTATCATTAATAAAAAGAATACAAATTTGATAATAAATTATTCACTACAGAATCTGTCAACAAGAAAAATAAAAATCTTATGGTTTGACTGTACTGACTGTTATTTACGGTGTACAGTTAATAATATTGAAATAACTTCTATAAAAAAAGTCGTCCCTGAAGAGGTTAATTAGTAAAACACAGAATAATCAGAATTTGTAATGCAAGAAACTGAGCTCTATAATTTTCTCGAATCACCGAGACAATTTCAACTACAAATCGAAGAAGAAATTGAAGAAAATTGTAATCAGCTAATTACACAGATGAAGACTGTACAATAAGAAAGAACAGGATATTTCTATAATTTCTACAAACCCCATTTTCCAAACTTCGTAAAGGAAGCTTCTAAAATGAAGAATAGTGAGCGAAATATTTCTTCTTCATTGTTCATTCTTCGTGTGTCCAGCAATGCACGAGGATAAAGGACAATCGAGGCTTCTAAGCAGGAACAGGATACTCGATTTGGGGTCACGTTGAAAGCGTTTGTGATACGACGAGTGGCGATCCTTTTCTCGAGTCATGGAAAGTGAAAAAATAAGTACACGCAACCCTCACGGACGTGACTCGATGGTTTCTCTTCTATCGTACACTCTGTGGAACGTTTCTTCAAGTACATTTTGTATTCTTTCAAACTCATCATCAGTGCGGTGACACCAATGGAAATCATTGTAGTTTGACGATGCAACTTATGAGAAAGAAGCAGCAACAAGGATCTGGTAGCATTCGTCTCTTTTTCTATAATAAACTGGCAATTCAAATAACTGTTTGTTTACTTCAATTACAGCTTAAGGTTCATTCTGAACTGTACAAATTACGACGAACATGTGCCGGTGATTGTAAATGTGGTTTCACTTGGTTTTCTTCTTTCGAAGATATAAAGATTTGCGGGTGGGTGAGTTCCAGACTATTATTTAAAAATTGTTTTATATTGAATTAATGCAATACGTAGTAAATCGATATTAAGTATGAAATTAACGCAGAATTTCCGGAAGCTATGTATAAATTCATTATTTTACGAAGTTAAGTATTTTTCTTTTCGAAATACTAAGGTTTATAGGTGTAATACCAACGCGAGAAACTGAAGAATGCAACAAACAGTCATCGTACTGTGCTATGGGTCCCGAATCTGTTTTCATTGTTTCAAAACATATTTCTCTGGATTCTTGTAACAGTATATTGTATTTGTTGGACAAGCAACGACATCTTAAACGTCGTCGAACGCAGAATTTTCACGCTGTAACGTTTCTTCATCTTCGATAAAAGAATGACGTAACGAAGTGTCGATTTTAGGGAAGAATTGCGAAAAGAATGAATTCAAAGGATGATATTAAATGCCCGTTGATAGAAATAAACCAGAATTCTACGCTTCTTCGTTCGTTTAAAATGCTAATCAACGGTTTCTTCATCGTCGACCTCCCTTTTCTTCGCGAACATCAACTTCGATAATATACTTTCCACTTTTCAACGATTAGATAGACGTATAAATGCTATATCAAGTAAATGCAAATGATAGACACAGCTGAAAGATCAACTCCATCGCTTAAATTCATCATTCGTGAAACACTTCGTCAAATACAACATCAATCGTAGAAATCCTTCATAAACGTTTTACAATTACATCAACATTTACACCTCCAAACTTTCGATTCATGCCGATCACGCCGACGATCGTGATTTTGCGACGGTGAAAGTGAAGTTTCTTCGCCTCGAGCGAAGAGATACAGCTGCGAAGTTCACTTCGAACGTAAATGAGCCGAAGAAAGTGCTGTTTCAAATTAAAACCAAGTATTCCTTTCGATCTACACCGGAAACCGTCACTGTAAATAGTAATTATTACCTGTGGATTCAGCGACATGCAAAAGTACTACCGAAGAAGTGTAATTTAAATGGATTTCTTCGAATGAAGAAAATGAAGTAATCGTCTTCGAATGAATTAAGACATCGAATGGCGTTAATGTGCGTGAAGAGATGCTTTTTTTTAAAAATCGTTGGAAAGATGCAATGGAAGATTGTACAGTATAAAGCGATGTCTTTTGAATGTCACTGAAGAGATGGAAATTAAGAAGAAATGAGTATAAAGGCTCGACTCGCAGCGAAGGAAGAAATACCGTTCTGTAAAGTAGCTCTTGACGCAGGTTCAAAAATATCCGTCGAAAAGGACCAGTGAAATTCGATTTCTCGCGAGTGCTCGAGGAAGGGCCCCAAAAATTATTCAAGCGATTCGTGCACGCGATAGTATTCGTAATTTCTGTCTGAAGAGATGTCGTGACGTCTCTTCCGGGACGTCGATTCTCATAATTGCCAATTAAAAAATAAAACAAATTCCCAGATGCTCATTTTCCTCACAACGAATTTCTAAGTCAAAGAACCAAAGAAGAGACGATTCACTAAATTTCTGAAAGAAGAGTAAGTTCCAAAAATTACCAAGTACTGTCAATAATTCTCAGAAAATCGGAAAACTACTAAATCAACTCTAACCGTACCGGCAATTTACGTGCATCTATTCATCTCGGATTCCGTCATTCGACTGACTATAGAACAATTAAATAAAAATAAATAACCAACGATGGAAAATGTGAAATTAATTTCATTCAGCTCACCAGAAAATTGACAAAACAATTCCGTCCGCAAAGTGTTAATAACACAAAAACTGAGAAATTTCCATCCCATCGAACCGGTCATCTCACCTGTACGGTTAGTGTCGATCTAAAGCTCCAGTTTGAAAGCAAGGTCAATTAAATGAAATCAAGGTCACCAGCCCCTAATTCCCATCACGAAAAACCCTTATCTTAAAAAGAAAGACCTCAAAGACAGAACTTACCAATCATACCGTGATATTAATATACTGAGGGACCAGAAAAAAGGCACTTGCGGAGTAACTTGCTCTGATTCGCCCGACGGATAGGGACATCCCTCTCCCTCACGAATTTTCCATTCTGACGCGCTATTGGCCGAGAAACCCGCACATTCGTTTCATCCTCACGCGAACGACGAAAGGAGTGTTTTATTTTCATTGTCATTCGTCGATCTCAAGTTTCCAGGACCGACATGGCGGACAAAGGCTGTGCGAGAGCAATCTCCCCTTCCGTCCCACGTGCCTTGTTTCTGGTCCCTCACTTTATCCGACCCCTAAAGGTCTCTAAATCCTTACACACTCTCTACAGAGTCTCTACATGACAGAACACCGTGTGACGTTGTACCTATTATCTTGGTCCACATTGTTAACGCTAAGTACTTTAAGAAGCCTCTCGGTGTCCTTGCAAACGTGCTTCTTCTTCTTCTTCTTCTTCCTCCTCCTCTTTGTCTGAGGTAGCGTGAGCTCCAGCATCTGCTCGAGCCTCAGCCTGATAGGCCAGGTTGTTTCTTCCTCCTCGAGGTGTTCTTCCTCCTCGTAGGCGCAATCAGAAGGATTAGGCTGTTGCTTCTGCGTCATCTGCTGCTGCTGAAACGTGTAACCCGTCAGTATCGCTTTCTTCGTTTGCGAGAACGAGTCGTGAACACGAACTGGCCGCGCCAACGAGGATCTCTTCTTCGCCGGTGTCAGCGGCATCGTCGATTGATTCTTCATCTTCGACAGGTTGCTGGTTTTTGGATTTCTCGCTCTGCTCGTTTGGTCCAATTGTGCAAACGTCTTCGTAGCTTCTTTGGAGGCTGGCGGACGATAGTTTATCACGTTCTTCGGGTGGAGATTGTTGGTCTTCATTTTACTGAGTTTGCTACCGTTCGAATTGTTATTATAGTTGTTATTGTTATTGTTTATGCTGTTATTGTTGATTGCGGCGATGCTTGTCACGTGGCGGCATTGCTCGGCGCATTGGAGGCAATCGTAGTACTTCTCGCCGGCGTTTCGACGACTCGAGGCGGAGAAACGATCGCGCAGATTCGAGCAGCTCTGACGATCGTTCGTGATGCCTGCCTGGATACCTTTATAAGCTTGCTGTCACACCTCCTGGAGGTACTTCAGAGGGCAGAGGGTCTCCTTGTAGAGAACATCGCCCTCCTTGCCGATGTGGTCCGCCGATCGGACATCAGCTGCACAACGTACCATCGCTACGCCGTCGACTTCCTCACCAACTTGGATCACGATCTGCCGATCAGAGTTGGCGAGGAGTTTTCAAATGTTGCCGGGCAGTTTTCATGCATGCTACTGTGTAATTTTAAATCGTACAATATCTACTGACTTTGATTAATTCAAAGATCGAAAGTTTACTGCAAAATGGCACAGATATTTGCTACTTTAACACTAGAACTACCAAGCGGTCAATTTGACCGGTACAGAATTTCTTTCCAAAAATTCTCCAAGTTTATAGAAACGCATAGAATAAATATTCTACGTCCATGTCAAAGAACATAAATCACCGAATCGATCATCTTTTCCGCCTCTCGATTTCCCTTTTTGCAAACTACTTATTTAATATGATAGATAATAATAGATTTAACCCTTTGTGGTCCGATTTATTTTCTCAATTTTGTAGCGAGCTAGATGAAATTAATTTCACAAAATTTTCTATCATTGGTTATTCATTTTTTTTAATTACATCAATAACTATAGATACTGACGGATATTTAGGTGATGTTACAAAATTATTATAAAATTAGGAAGTCGATATTAAATCGTTAGAAAATAAAATGAAGGGAAAAGCTATGTCGAGTATAGCTCGACATAGGACTGCAAAGGGTTAACACTAAACCTACCATGGCGGTCAAATAACCGCTTTCTGATTTTTCTAAAAATTCCCCAAATTGATTGGCCAGCCAATCAGTAAATATTTCAGGTCTATCGTATAAAACAAAAATGACTTAACCGATCATCTTTTTCACCTCTTCAAATCTCTTTTTCCAAAGTACTTATTTCGTGTATTTCAATATAACAGATACAAAGCCGGTAGGCTTAGTGTTAACGTCGGTAGTTCTAGTGTTAACAGTAATTAGTACACTGCGGATGTTTATGCAAATTTCAACTTTGATAAGTGCCGTTAACAAAGAAGAATCCAAGTAGAGAACTCTGTCACTCGTTAAATGTTACAACGACCACCGCATCTTAGATAATTCAGATGCTCCTTTAGACTACATGCTCTTTGTGCATTTTAGCAGCGTTACATCTGTCAGAAATGCACCAGCATCAAGTATATTATCAAAAATCAAACCTACTTGATCCCTCAGCAGTGTAGTTTGATCGGTAAGCTGCAGATTCCGCGTAACCTGAAGAGTCTTCTGTCCAGATTCGACCTTCATGACATAAGCGCTAGGAAAATACCCAGCTCGTCCGCCCAGGCATTTTCCCTTCCACCAGTCCTTCTCCGACTTATCGATCACCGTCACCTTGTAGCCAGCTCTGAAACGCATTAATAACGGTCCTCTTATTTACTCTACGTCAATTATCACACCTGGCAACAACGTTTAAAGCGGGAAGAAATTACTTCAAGTCCAATTCATCTCGATGGCGAGCTTCGAAGTTGTACAGGACAACGTAGAGATTGTTTGGTGGCAGGACACGTTTGCCTGATGGATTCAAGTGGTTCTGATTGTTCGTGTGAGGCGATGGACAGGGAGAAGTGCTCGCTGATGAATAGGACTTCTCATTCTCATCTGGTAGCTCCATACTGGACATCCTGATGGCGCCTCTGATGTGCTTGTGAACCGCGTGTCCTTGTCCTGGGCTGCAGGGTGCTGAAACAGAGGATAAACTAATTTGTTAGATATGCACTATGAAGTGATTTAGCTGCACGACGTGTTTACGTGGAAAAATCTCCCAATCGATGGGTTCCTCTAACATGCTGTTTCAAAAACTTCAGTAGTAAGTCGATTATGACAAGACAAAGAAAAATATTTGTATCTCAGATACGGTTGACCTTTCGACCTATGTTTACTAAAGCTTTTTTACTCAGTACAGTGTATCCTATGTACCATATAAATATTGAATTTTTTTAGCACCCTGTATTTACACATTAGCGACCGGAATATGTTTTTCGTTTCTAATACCGAGTACTGGCGACAATAATAAAATTCTGAAGCTGGTTGCCGCAAACTTGTATCGTTAAAGTAAAGATAAAAATTATAAAATTTGCTTCGAAATGTCAATGTTGCAATTATGTGTTGTTTAAAGTAAAAAGATTTCTATAATTTGTATACTTGCCGGCTTACATTTATTGTTAGTGAGGAAACTGAGACGTTCTCACTTGTCTCACTGAGATATTTTTATTATCGATAGCACCTAATGTTGCCGCATTCAGAAACAAAAATTGCAAAACGTGAATTTACGTCAGCGGCAATCAGGAATAGAATTTAAAATGACGTGAATTCACGTCATCTGCAACCAAGAATGCAACTTGAGAAGACGTGAATTCACGTCAGCGGTCGCGAAAGTATTGATATTATTACAACAAAGCGAAGCTGCCGCCGAGATGAATTAATTAACAAGTGTATTCTTCGAGATATCGATAGTCGAAGATGATATCCAGGACAACGCTTACCAGGATACCAGTAGAAAAAAGCAGAGTCTGGAGGAGATTGCGCTGGAGAAAAGAGTCCCTGTCTGTTTATCTACAGTTCGTTGTAATTTTATTAAAAAGGACCCACTTGTATAAAAATACCGTGTGGTGAAATTTCCCGGCAAAACGATAGTAATCTACTACAATTAGCAAGATATACTTCAGCTATGAGCAAGCTACTGGGACTTACAATTTCGCGATTAAGATCAACTGCTACTTACACAGTCTGTTGATACTTCCACTGTCCGAGTGTCTGGGTGGAGTTGATTCTCTTTGGCCAGTTGTATAATAATCCCGTGGACGATGGCGGACATGTGCAGTGCCTTCTGGGGAATCCAGGCTGAGACTCTTCATCCTCAGGTTCAGCCTCTCGCGTCTACGTTGAGGACTATGCGGCGCTTCATATTCCACGATTATCGTTCATATGTTAGCCTTGGAAATTTTGTTAGTCGCTCGACCCTGATGCTACTTTGCTATATCGCTTCTATGGGGTTCGAGGGTCATAGTTTTGTTAAGCCGATCAGAGTCTCGAGATAATAAGCACGCGAGTACTGAGACAGTGCTACTTCCAATATATATTTCTCTGTACTTGAATAAATATCGGTTTTAATTTACTTGTGAAATTACGTCCAATTGAATGATAAATATAAAAACTTTTATATAAATTTTATACAAAATTTTATATAGATATAATATTATATAATTATATAAATTTTATATTTTTATATAAAATTTTATATAGATATAATATTATATAATTATATAAATTTTATATAAATATAAAAACATCGTGTATAAAATACGGTGTTTAAATGGTCGAATTCTTGTTTTACGGATAAAATGACAAATTTCCAGTAAGTTTTACGCGATGGCCCTCTCCCATTGGCTCTCTCAAGGAGCCAGGGTAATCGAGGTGGGTATTTTTTTATTATTTGATTTTTCTGGATTGTAATAGATGAGCCAAATGCATTTTGTTCATCAGTGCAAGTTTTTTTAGTTAAGGGGGTCTTCTAGGCTAGGCATTGAAAAAAATAAATGTTTTTGGTACATTTTAAAAGTTGACATTTGCAGAAGTAAAACAGACAAAGAATTTTTTCGAATTCGTAAAATTGACAAAGTTATAGAGTATAGAAGACGGCGCACCCTTCTCGTATAACTAGTTTGACAAATTTCAAGGGGGTGCTCTAGCCTAGACCTTTTAAAAAATTTACTTTTTTGCAGTTTTTCAAAGTAGAGATTTGCAGAAGTAAAACAGTCAAAGAATTTTTTCGAATTCGTGAAATTGACAAAATTATTAATTAAAAAAGACGGCGCACCCTTCTCGTATAACTGGTTCGACAAACTTAAGGGGGTGCTCTGCCGTAAACCTTTCAAAATATGTATTTTTTTGCAGTTTCTCAAAGTAGAGATGTGCAGAAGTAAAACGGTCGGAGGATTTTTTCGAATTCGTGAAATTAACAAAGTTATATATTAAAAAAGACGGCGCACCCTTCTCGTATAACTGGTTCGACAAACTTAAGGGGGTGCTCTGCCGTAAACCTTTCAAAATATGTATTTTTTGCAATTTCTCAAAGTAAAGGTTTGCAGAAGTAAAACAGTCGGAGGATTTTCTAGAATTCGGAAAATTGACAAAGTTATAGATGGTTAAAGAAGGCTCTACACGTCGCTAAGATTCAAAAAGTTGAGTTAATCGATTCGCCCTCTGAACGGCTCGTTAAAAATTTAATGCAAAGTTCTATAAAAAGTCCAAAGTAATATATTTACAAATTTTGCATAATTTTATATTTTTTTCTAAATTCCATGTTTTTTTTTCCATATTCTTAGAAGCGATTGGATAAAAGTAATTGACAAATTGTTAGCATCAGCGTCGACTCGAGAAGATTGGCAGGGATACAAGCATACTTTGCGAAATGTACAAGCGTACTTTATTCTAGATCGTAGCAGTAAAGAGAGACAGAGAATTCGCAATCTGAGAAAAGTGGGACACGACTCGCGCGAAGAAGTGAAAGTTGGGATTCGTGGTTGCAGAAAAGAAAATTTTATTTACAATATTTACATGAGCTTTCGTTCTACTTCCTCCATCACTGACGGTCAAACATGCGATGATTTCGTCTCACCTTCCATCTTCCTCTTTTAATATTGCAATCGGAAAAAAATTAAACAAAGTGCAAAAGTGCACTTTACAACGTTCCCGTTAAATTTCAGCGAATATTTCAATTGTACAATTAAAAGTCGCAAAGTGCAATCGAGGAAACGTTGCTCGGTCAGAATTTTCAATTTTCAATTTATTGCAGGTCAGATCTACAGAGTTTGCAGAAATTGCTTTACAATTTTGGATTACTTTCTTTGGGAAAACAATTCTCCTAAATATTAACATTAACTTTTACAAGTTAATCGGCCTTAATTACGTTAATCCGGGAAGAAATTCGTTAACAATAATTTATGTTTTCTTTCAGGTTCACTAATGCTTAAGTTAGGCTTTCCTTTGGCATCGTAATTAATGTTAATTTCTTGTAGAACACGAGAAATTGTACAGAGGGACAATTTATTGTGTAATATTTGTATCTTATCATTTGAAATTCTTATGGTGTTCTTTTCCCCGCCATTTTGCTTAATTTGTTACTACAGCTGACGAAATGGGCGATAAGTATGGTGACCATATCAATTTTTAGTAAAAGAAAGGAGAAATCAAATGTTTTTTTTGATAAAGCAAAGGAAAAATTAATAGAAAATTCAATTTCGATATTTTTCAATGACTTTATGTCTCAAAAGCTCATAAAATTCTTACTTATTTCAATTTTTCATCTCTTAATTTCTAAATTCAGTATTAATTAATATTTAATTACTATTCACTTCCTGATTATTCAATTTACCATTAGAATTTACAAAATAAGGAAGCAATTTATTAAAAAAAAATATAGTTAAACGATAGGTTAACACCATAAGCAATCACCCTCTCAAATAACCACCCTACAGTCACCATAACTATGATAAAAGCGACAAAATCTCTTTGCAACTTTCTCCTCGCAATATAATTCCATTCGATTATCCACGATAGCGAGAAAACAAGGGAGAATTTTTTTTTAAACATTTCCTTCCTTCTTATCCATTTTTTTATATCACTTTAACAATATCCACTAGTTCTATCGACATAAATAACTCACAATTACACTAACTTGGAAGTAAAAAGGTAAAATAACGTTCCTTAATTAAAAGCCGTAAAATATATTGAGCAAGTCTCGATTATTCGCGTCATCGACGTCCTCGAATCCTCGAACGCGTTAAATCTACATAGAAAATGGGATCCCAGAAAGCTTCGAAGCTTTAAACGATTTCACATTATATTTTTGGCATTTTTCCTTTCGTCTAAACTCGCAACATACAGAAAATTCTACGGTGCTAAACACGAAATCAAATTGTGTAATAATTCTTCGACGATTTTTCCCTCCACTCGCTGAAACACATTCGCGAATGGTGAAACAGGTCTTCGTTAATTTAATGCTCGATCTATCAAGGAAGAAAAAAATTACTGTCTTCGTTAATTTAATGCTCGATCTAACAAGGAAGAAAAAAATCCTGATTTTAGATTTTTCAACAAATTTTTGAAGTTCTCAACGCAGACTTTGGCCCTTTTGTCCCAATACTTTCCAAATAAATTTTTTTAAATATCCTTCTTCACAATTTTGAATATCATAAGTTAATAATTCGACAGTGTAATCTTAATTCATCTATGGAGTCAGTTCTCCCTTCTTTTCTAATAAATATCAGTAATTTTTCATTAAAAATAGTCCTTTAAAATTGCAACCTGTCTTTTAAAAATTCCGACTCAATTTTCATAATTCGCGCCAGTTATTTTAACACCCTTGCCAGACCGAGCACCAAACAGCAGCAATATCCGATCAAAAAATGTCTCAAAATCATCCGAAAAATTCATCCAAAGCCACATCCCCATAACCATCACCAGCGAATGCGTCAAACTCCCATGAAATAATTCTAACTCATACTCATTACCTATTAATAATTAATCAATAAATCGAAGAATCCTCCCCAAGTCCAGAACCGAACGTTTTCTTCGACTTCCTCCGAACTTCAACTCACAACCCTTCGATCCCATCCTCAGTTCCTCTCACCCCGTCCAAACTATCCTCGATTCTGCATCCCTGGGATGCACTCTGAATGCACCACTCAGCCGGTGCATCAAGGGTCATCGTTTCTTGTTGACGCCGCGCAAAGTCGGCAACGGTGACCTCTGCGAGGAGGTCGAGGGTGAGTCGTGGGTCATCAGCACCAGGGGTTGCCCGAATGGCCTCGTGCCAGACGTCGATCCACCGCTACCCCTTCCTGGGCCAATTCAATTTCAACGATTGCTAGTTTCCTCTATATTCTTTCCTTTTGTTATTCCATTAATATTGTTATTTTTAGTTTCTTTTTTTTCGTATTTTTGCGACTGCTACGGTGATTTTTTTTTCATGGCTTCTTTGCCGAGATTGATGGTGCTTTTTATTTTAATTGATGATGGTAGATGTTGCACGTGGTTTTTTTAGGGTTTTATGCGATGATGGTTATTGAGTGCTTGGTGTTGCGAGGGAGATTTTTGTGATTTTTGTAATTTTCTGTGGGAAGTTTCTGGCGATGTTTGGTTATCGAAGTTATTTGTTGTTCAGATTGTTATGTGATACGTTGTAGATGTTTGGAATTTATTCTTCCAAGGGGATGTTTTTAAATGCAAGAATATTAATTTCTCGAAGTTGTTAGATCCAAAATGACGCTTCACATTGCCTTCCGAATGTAGTGATATTAATTCCATCAAACTGTTATTTCGAAAACTGTATCAAGCGAAATTATTAATTCATCGAAACAATTAGCTCCAAAATATCCTCTTCCACCGGCAGTATCGTCACTTTCTTCCGAAATTATTGCCAGGAAAAATTCCACGATAGTTTTCCAAACACCCTGAAATTCCAGTTTTCCAAAACAGCGTGAAAAATCGCTCTCCAAGCGCAGCAACATTAATATTCCCAAACTGTAACATCCTCATTAATATTCAGCCAGTTATCCAAGCAATCTCTCAATCTCCACGCAAGGCTTGTTACGTGCCACCGCAAACAACCCCCTGTTTCCCAGGTGTCCCGGAGGAAAAACATCCCCCTCGGCGGCTCCGAAAGCTTTCATTAGCTGGTTAAACAGCGTAGAAAAATTCCACTGTCACAGAGTTCGTTGTTAGTAATCGGAGTTCCTCTTTCGTTGCTGCTCGTTCCTCTCGTTTCGACGGCGCCCCGAGCGAGGGGTGGTTGGGGGGTTGTTTTTCTTTGGAGTTAGCTCGAGGCGCGAGATAAAAGTCCGTGGATGGAAGGGTGGATAATGGGGTGGCGGAGGGGTGAGAAAGCGAATAGTCGATCTTTAATCGCGCGTTTTTAGGGGTTGTTGAGTCTTTTGTTCGAGGCGACATTTTCAGTGTGCTCGTCACGAGGGATTCATTTTTTTGGGGGGTTGGTTTGATGGAGGATGAAATTGGATGTCGTATTGGAATTATGATGGGTACTTTGGAAATTAATATTAAGGTTTATGGTGTTTTAAGTGGAGAGTTTAGAGGGATTCCTTAATGATCGAGGGATAATTGAGGAGGGATGATCGAGGGATTTAGGAGGCTGCTGCTCGCAATTAATAGCGAGGCTATTTGTGTCGATAGTGGAGAATTTACAGAGATTATTGGTAATTGAGGGGTGATCGAAGGATTTGAGGTTTATAATAATTATTTGTTATTATAAATTAAATTAAAACTTCCTGTGTCTCAAATGGCACACTTATAAGGATTCCAGTAAAAAGAAACGACTTCTTTGAAAAATATTTAGAAGTTACAATTTAACAATTTTAATAAAATTGTGTATAGACTTTTAAAATTTCTCAAGTTAATCAGTTCAAGCATTGCAAATAGTTTTCATTGATCTTTTTAAGAAAGCAAATAGTTCCATGTACTTAAATTTATTATTTCTTCGTGTAAACTTTTATTTCAATCTGTAAGACAACATTAATTTCGAACGCAGGATTAAAGATCGATTTCACCGGGAGGGATTGCAGGATTAATCATCATTAAATTAATGACGAAAGATGGAAGGCGATCGAGCAGAAAACTGATCGAAATTCAGCTACGAAATCGCACCGTAGGAAGCACTTCGCGGTCGGATCGCAAAAGGGCGACCCATAAAAATTCTGACGACGGTGTACCATAACTTCGGTAGACGATACCATACCATTAAGGGAGAGATCAGAATATCAACGGTGATAAAAGAGGAAGAATGAAGATGAAGCAGGAAGAGAAGAAGAGAAAGAGCGAGAAAGAGAGAGAGAGAGAGAGAGAGAGAGAAGAAAATAAAATTACGAGTCATGTCCCTGAAGAAGTATCTTTCATTTAAAAAAAAATAACAGGGTTACGTGGGACCTTGAAGCAGAAATTATTTGCAATTATTTACGAAGTCTACAATTTTTATCTTAAATGATAATAATAAATACAGTCTGAAATAATTACTCTGGCAATTAAAAGTGAAACAATGCACCAAGGAGATGAAAACGTTATGCAAAATTTTCTAGTTATAGTTTTACAATATTTTTCTATTTATTAACGTAGGCACAAAGTGTAAAAATTTTTATAGTTTCTATTTTTTAAGGTTGAGCAAGATTGTTTTTATTCTGAAAATGATCTTTTCCAGATTTATTATTTAAAGGCACTTTCAACTAGTTTGTTATTGGAGTTTACTACATTTTTTAAAATATCGAAAGATTTGCAGAAAATGGATTGGATGAGAATTTAAATAATGTTTAATAATAGAAATTCGAAACGTTTGTAGCAAATTCACGAAGACACCTCGAATACGGCTGGACGCATGTTGTTTGAGCAAAATTCTCTTTAAACAAATACAATAATAGAATAAAAGTACATTCCTGAACGTTCTTCAAGTTACAACTATAAACTGTGCCCCGTACGAATAATACTATAATTTCAAAATAATATTGTCAAAAACACGTATAAAAAATGTTCTCATTGCTAAGAATGCTTTAACAAACAAATATGAGACTGTCAATTTAATCTGAGGTATAATTATTGAACAGCTAAAAAATATGTTGCTACAAACAGAAAATAAATTCTTCCTCCGAATGTAGAGGAAGATTTCTTCCTACACTCAATTTTTCATATCAAAATTGCCTCTTTAAGTGCACCAATTAAAAACCCTGACCACATTTAAACCCCCTGACTCAATCTGTGTCCTCGAACCGCTCAAAATCCACTCTAATCCTAACGAAATTTAATATTACCACCCCCAAATTACTATTCTCAATTTTTCATATCAAAATTGCCTCATTAACTGCACCAATTAAAACCCTTGAACACATTTAAAACCCCTGCCTCAATCTATTTCCTTGAACTGCTCAAAATCCACTCTAATCCTAACGCAATTTAATATTACCACCCCCAAATTACTATTCTCAATTTTTCCTATCAAAATTGCCTCATTAACTGCACCAATTAAAACCCTTGAACACATTTAAAACCCCTGACTCAATCTGTTTCCTTGAACCGCTCAAAATCCACTCTAATCCTAACGCAATTTAATATTACCACCCCCAAATTACTACTCTCAATTTTTCCTATCAAAATTGCCTCATTAACTGCACCAATTAAAACCCCTGGCTCAATCTATTTCCTTGTACCGATCAAAGTGCACTCTAATCCTAACGCAATTTAATATTACCACCCCCAAATTACTATTCTCAATTCTTCCTATCAAAATTGCCTCATTAACTGCACCAATTAAAACCCCTGACCACATTTACACCCCCTGGCTCAATCTGTGTCCTCGAACCGCTCAAAATCCACTCTAATCCTAACGCAATTTAATATTACCACCCCCAAATATCTATCACCCCCATTAGTCCCTTTCTCCTCGACCAACTCTCCTCAAACTTCCAACAAAAATCAAACTACCAAAATTACAATCACCCAAACTACCCCTCTCACCCTCCAACCCCTAAAATTCCCCATCCAAACATCCCAAAAACCTTCACCAACCCCAAAAAATCTCAACCTCTCCCCAAATCAAACCCTTCTGCACTATCACCACAACTCCAGCCCCTCCATACACTTTTCTAATTTCACCTAAAAAAAGAAATTAACAAATCTGCTTCAAGGTCACCCAAGGAATCGGTGCTGTGCCTTACCAGAGGTGGACGAGGAACAGGGGTGGGAGGAGGCCCTCGTTGACGAAGGTGCTGCACCGGAGGGAGGATGATCTGCTGTGGGAGGCGTAGGTGGTGAGTTTGTCGAGTTTCCACGGATCTCGCCTGCCTGCTTCAGCACCTGGTATATGGCGTCCACGTCTGCCCACACGATGGATAGAGAGAGACATAGCAAATGCAAAAGCACACGAGACATCCACCGCGCGGGGGTGGGGGGCTTTCACTAGCTACCATTCTCCTCTCTTGGATCATTCATGGCGATTCAAATGGACCGCGAGACGCGTGCATTTGGATTTCATGGTGTCTGATCGACGTCACTGAAGGGTTGCTTGGAGGAGCTGCGATGTTTTGGGGATTTGTTGCGGGTGGTGTGAGTTCTGTTTGGATTGGAAGGAGCTCCGTATGAGTGCTTTTCCGCGACAGGGGTTGTAGAGTTGTTGGGGGGTGGATGGGGAAGAGATTTGAGGGGTGGGTGGGATTGGAATTTTTTATTCGGTGTTCTGAAGAAGATTCGAGGGTTTCTTCGGACGGGGGTTGAGACTGTGGGGTTTTCAGGGGATTGGGGATGATAATTATGGGGGATGGGGTTGTAGTAGTGTGTAATTGTTATATTTTTTTATTGAGACGTTGAAATTTGTGATGAAAAAATGAGATTTCTGAGTGGGACAACGAGATTGGAATTATACTGCTTCTATATGCTCTAGAAATGGAATGGAACAACCCCCTACTTTATTACTGCTTTCAAAATTCGCAAATTTGGAGTCTAAAATTAAATTGAAGTACAAAATATCACTATTTTTAATAATTCTAAGTTATAGTATTTCTACGTGTGTTAGATTCAAAATAGGAGGTACTGTACTAACTATAAAAGCGTTCAATCACCTACAACAATTAATAGTTTCATTTAGGCGACGAAATTTCCTGAAATTAGGATCCAAAGTTAACTGGTAAAATGAAAAATCTCTATCCTACGAAATACCAACTACCCACGAGAATTATAAAATTCCCATCGCACCTGAAACCGAAGGTACAGTGCCACCCACAAGAACACCCCATCACCCACAAGCACTGCAGACATCTTTAATCTTTTACGTTGGAGTTTCGAGTGCTTCCAAAATTCAAATGAGAAGCGTCCTCATTAAAAGAGAAATTCTGCCTTTATGTACATCGAGATCTCAGTGATTTCGAGCAGACCTTCAGACACCAAACGAGCACGTTACACGTCATGAGAATCGAGATTCCTCCGCTTCCACGGAGAAGGCAAGGGGGTCAAATCTGCGAAGCCGATCCGGCGAACGATCCGATTACTTTCTCGTGGATTGTTTCGTTAATTGCAATGGGCATGTGAGTGCTGTGATTATCCGGCCTGGGATTTTTCTTTTTCGTGCCACGCGAAATCGAGTGATTCGGGTCGAACGAGCGAATCGTACGATGGGGGTTTGGTCTTGCAGAATTTCGTGCATCGTCTCATCCGGAAACCTTTCGCTTCCGTTCCCTTTCGATTGTCGGTTCGATCGATGCTCGTGTAAGATCAAGTTTAAAGTGCGAATGAAATCTTCCTCGACGTGTTTTAATGATCTGATAATTTTAATGGAGCTTCGGAATAAATTCAGGGGGAGGAAAAGCGTGAGGGTTCTTGGGAAAAGTCAGAAGGGGTGGGAAAAGTACTGGGAAGTTTGTGGGATTTTTTGTAAGGTTGTAATTTCAGTATTTCTTTAATTGTTCAGCAATGTTAGTTGGATTAATTTCATTGTTTGTGCAATCAATCACTGCAGAGCGTCGGGATTAATTGTTCGAGCGGAGTTTAAAATGAGAAGGTTAGTTGAGAAGCTGTAGTTATGATAAAATAATACAAAAATTTGATCACGCAAGGATTCTTGTGATTGGGGATGACTGAAGGAGCAGGGGTTGTGATAAGTATTACATATCAGAAATTCACAAATTACCTGAAATTAGGGGTTGATTGAAAGACCAGAGAAAGATTCTCCTCTTTTCAAGGTACAAAAATTAACAGAAATTACTAAAATTGGAGGCAATTAAAAAAATAACAAATGAAGGATTCACGAATATTCCTAAAATCACAGTATCAATGAATCACGATCTCTATTCAATATCATAAATTAAATTCTCATCAAAGTTGACACTGTCTTCCCGCTCGAAGTTAATTAATTCCAAGCACAATGTCATTTATTCTTTTCAAATATAGTGTCTAACCATTCAAGTTTTTCCAAAAAATCACCTTATTTCTCAAAAATCCCGGGCATCTTATCAACGCGAGCATCGATCGTCCCCGAGATTGACATCTCGCTCTCAGCTAATCATCATCAAAATCATTGTCAAACTCGTCCGTACTTACTGTGCTCGGCGGTTGGCCCCTCGTCGACCTGAGTCTGGGTTTTCTGCCGACGAAGAAGAGGTATTCCTCCGCTCTTCTTCGGTGCCAGGCTCGGGCACATCGCTGGTTGCACCAGGTTCGTGCAGTCGGTGTGTGCATTCGCCTTGCAGCCACGACATCTCACCCCTTGGCGGCTGTGGCCGCGCAATACTTGTCCGCAGGCATCGCAGGGGGTGATTTTTCTGTAGGTGTACTCACGCCATGTGTGGCCACCCTCGGATTCGAGGCTTTTTCTGGAAAATTGTATTAATGTTCTTGTTAATTCAAGCTCCTTCTTAATTCTGTGTGGCTGGAATTATTTTTCTGGGGGTATAGAAACCACAAGGGTTGGATTTCAATTGAAAGACCATCCCTGAATTTGAGGACCTTTTTGGAAAATTGTGTTAAGGTTTATTTTGTTAATTGAAGTTTCTTTTTAATTCTGTGTGGCTGGAATTATTTTTCTGACGGTATAAGAATCACAAGGGGTGAGTTTTAATTAAAAGACCACCTTTGAATTTCAGGACGTTTTTGGCAAATTGTGTTAATGATATATTTTGTTAATTGAAGTTTCTTCTTAATTCTGTGCGGCTGGAATTATTTTTCTGGGCGTATAGAAATCACAAGGGCTGAATTTCAATTGAAAGACCACCCCTGAATTTGAGGACCTTTTTGGAAAATTGTGTTAATGATGTATTTTATTAATTAAAGTTTCTTTTTAATTCTGTGTGGTTGGAATTATTTTTCTGAGAGTATAAGAATCACGAGGGGTGAGTTTGAATTTAAGTTCCTTGTAATTCTGTGTGGTTGGATTTTTTTCCCGAGGTACAGGAATCACAAGGGCTGAATTTCAATTGAAAGACCGCCCTTGAATTTGAAGACCCATTTAGAAAATTGTGCTAACGATATATTTTGTTAATTCAAGTTTCTTCTTAATTCTGTGTGGCTAGAATTATTTTTCTGAGGCACAGAAACGACAAGGGCTGAATTTCAATTGAAAGACCACCCTTGAATTTGAAGACCCATTTAGAAAATTGTGCTAACGATATATTTTGTTAATTTAAGTTTCTTTTTAATTCTGTGTGGCTGGAATTATTTTCCTGGGGCAAAAATTGCAAGGGGTAATTTTCTTTATAAAAATATAATATATATTTAAAGCCTCTGCAAACTAACAATTATTTAATACAATGTAATCTCGTTTCCATAAACGGAAACATTTCGAGGGACGTACAAGAATATGTAATCGAAATTCTATTACATATTGTCATGATTTAAATGCAAATGGATACCAATGAACACATTATTTACCTGGACATCGCGACGACCGTGGAAACTGCATGGTACATAGCCTGTTTTCCTCTGTGTTAGTGAAGCATTAACAAACAATTATATTTAGGTGACAAAGGGATCACTTTCGGTAATTCGTAATTGGTAAATAAACTCAGTATAATTATTCTCGCACCACATCCATTGCCGTTCAACGCAAACAAAGCAGAAAATCTCAATAAACTAATATAAATATTAAATTCATATAAGAAATGAAACAGAGATCGCTTGAAAAAGAACTTAATCAGTAAGAATAAAAGATTATTAAATAATATAGCAAGGTACATACGATTACAAAAATAATAATAGAATTTTTATTCCTCATTTTCGAAAATGAAGATCACCTGCATTATTTAATATTCCCTGCATAGTCTAACAAAATCTCCAAAAACCAGAGTTGATATTTCTTTGCTAAAATAAATGAAATACTCAAAAATAAAGGTATCTTCAACGTTTTAAATCATCTTGAGTTGCTCTTCTAACACTTTTCACCTTGCACCACCCTATATTATCTATTAAAATATTTCTTTCCCGTATTACATACTTCTTTTACTTATCTACGATTCAAATCCACCTTCCCCCATAAAATCGCGAATCTTTCGCATCCAGCAGTGTGATAATACTTCCCATGCTTAACATTGCGTCAATATTTAATCCAAGAAACCTGCTGCCATTCAAACAGAAATCCGGCAGCTCCCGACACGATAAAAAATTCTATTTCACGGACAAACATGCCATCTCGATGTCGGTCATCCCTTATCAAAATATTCAGGCCGACGAAAAGTGGTCTGTGACCTCCGTTGATCGATTTTCCGGAAGGTGAAGATGAAAATAGACACGTGCGAATCCTTCGCGTCTCAATTATTGCGTTCGATTTCACCATTCGTTTTTATGTGCAAAAAACCATAGGAAGACTTCGAACTATCTGCAAATTTCGATTGTTTTTTTTGTGGGATTTTTTAAAATTATACTGCTATTGTCGTTTCATCTAAGACATTGCTTTCAGTTTATTTATCGAGGGAATATTAACTTTGGTTTTTGGAGACTTTCTTAACTTCGGAATTTAAAACAATAGCGACACCTTTATATTTAACTCTTTTATGCATTTTAGTAGATGAATATTAAGTCTGGTTTTCAGTTTTACGTGGGTTATTTTCATTGCGTGGTAATTTGAGAAAAAGGGAAGTTAATGAGTGATTTGAACTTTGAACTCACTAATTGAGAGTCTGACCCTTTATCACCGTACTAATTTGCATTAATTAACTCTTGGCACATGAACATTACTGAATAACCATAATAATTAATAATCCAGTCCGTTCGTGCCTTCGACAAAGAAAATCCAGGTGATTTTATATTATTGAAAAATTCAATTTTACAGTAACAAAATTCTAATAAAAAAATTGCACGCAAGTTAAATAGCAATTACGTGTTAAATGAAACAATGTTGCAATAAATAGGGCTTAATTGTCCATTGAAAACAGTAGGAAAGGGATGCATACTTATCAACCGGTGGAGGAGTCGTAGGCGAACTGGTCTTTAAGCTCTTGAATGCTTTGAGCCATTTGTGCTTCGTACTTCCGGTCGAGCCATTCGACATTTTCCGGCTGCTCACCCCATCCGGTTGACTGGCCTCTCCACTCCCAAACAGTTCTTTCTGCAAATCGCAATAAGTATCATTGATGAGATGTCTGTTCGAGAAGAGCTCCGATAATGTGAAATCGATTGTGCGATAATACCGGAGACTTTTTCGTCGAGTTTTCAGACGTAACTCAGAACTAACTCAATTCTCATCGTCTTCGTTGAAGAGACTCGCGTTTTCGAATGTAAGAAGTCTATTAAATAAATCAACCTATTATTTTTCTAATTGTTTGACTTTTAAGTAAACTGCGGACGTTTATGCAAAAATAAACCCAAACGCTCTTGTTAATGTTCTTGAAGAGAGAAAGTTATCAATGGAACTCAGCAATTATTATTTTATTTAATTGATTTACGGTCTATATTTCCATGAACTAATTATTTCAAAGTAAAGAGTACTCTTTATGGCGGATATTGGATATTTTCTAAAGCTAAACCCCATCGTGGTTATTAATATTCTTGAGGAGAGAAATTCGTCAGTGAAACTCAACAATTATTATTTTATCTAATTGATGTACGATGTGTATTTCCATGAAGTAATTATTTAAATGTAAAGAGTACAATTTATAACAAATATCTGATATTTTGTAAACCTAAACCCCATCGTGGTTATTAATATTCTTGAAGAGAGAAATTCACCAATGAAACACAACAATTATTATTTAATCTAATTGATTTACGATGTGTATTTCCATGAATTAATTATTTCAAAGTAAAGAGTACAATTTATAGTAAATATTTGATATTTTCTAAACCTAAACCCCATCCTGGTTATTAATATTCTTGAAGAGAGAAATTCATGAATGAAACACAACAATTGTTATTTAATCTAATTGATTTACGATGTGTATTTCCATGAACTAATTATTTAAAAGTAAAGAGTACAATTTATAGCAAATATCTGATATTTTCTAAACCTAAACCCCATCGTTGTTATTAATATTCCTGAAGAGAGAAATTCATGAATGAAACACAACAATTGTTATTTAATCTAATTGATTTACGATCTGTATTTGCATGAACTAATCATTAAAAAGTAATGAGCACTATTTATAGAGAATATTTCATATTTCATGATTGACTGGAAGGCATTATTTACAGTGTTTCACGTTAACCATGCATATACATGCACTTCCCTGTATTCTGCATGCAACCGCTACACCTGTTTGGACGATGTGAGAACAAACGATTTCCTCGGAACACGCGATCCATTGAAATTCAAGTGAACCGATACACGTGTGTCGGCGTTCATTGAAACTGCCTTTACATTCTATCCCCTTCGTTTACTCTCTCGTGAAGTTTGCAGGAAAAAGTTCCCGGATCATTCATAGGAATATTTATCTAAATTTCTAACCAAAGCAAGCTTTGCAAATCAAAGTGTTCCTCATTTTGCTATTGTCTTCGTCCTTTTTACAGTATGGCAATTGTGTAATTCATTGCAATTACTTTATGAATTTTTATTTGTGAAAAAAATAAGAAATTCATGTTTGTTCAGTGAGAAAGCTGATTTTTATGATCAAATTAAAAATTGGGGATGTAATTTTTACTTTGAAGGTAAAAATTAATTAGTGGAGTCTTAAATTGATGAGATCTAATTAAAAATAGCTGGTTTTTACTTTCTTCCCAACTATTATGGAGAAATTAATGATTAAAAATGTAGAAGGTAGCTTATAAAAACTATTAGGTGTTTCTTAGTTCCTTAAATTAAATTTAACTGCTTCTATTAAGCAAACTTGCATGTTTTCCTAAACTGAGAAATTCTACGTAACAATTACTTGAATTACAGCCTATTCTTGCAACTGAAAAGCAATTAATCATTGAATAAAAACAATAATAATCAGTATGAATTACATTTTGTTACGAATCAAAACATCAATTATACTTAATACTTATAAACAAATCTCTCTATCTTCCTATATCGATACCAAATTCCAAAAACAACATAATCCATCAACGTCGATTGTATCAAGCCATTTCCACGAGCCAAACGATGCACCAATCGCGCCAAGAAGAGTCCATTATCCGGCGCTCAAATCGCAACCGGAAGTAGCGTTCCTAAAACCCACACAAACATCCTGAAAATCCGTGGTAACCCCACGACAATCCACACACTCCATAGAAAGTGCATTATCTCAAATCCACGTGCACCGATCAGCTGCACAGACCTCCACAATGCACTCCACCTAAGAAGCGTCACGTGCGGCCGTTCAAAGTACATGGAAATTCTCAAACTCACAAAATCCAACCTCGACAAGTCTCTTCTCACTTCGACACTCACTACAACAATTTCAAAACTCATAAACAAATATCAAAAAGATATTTACACCACGCGAAAGGCTCCTGCAAATCGTCGATACCTATCGGAAACCAATTACACTGTGTTTGACGTTGAAAAATGCCAATTAAAAATTCGCAAATTGGAAATATAACCACCAACGATTATCGGCAATAAGGTGGACCAGTCGATACCATCGAATCTGCATAGCAACACTTTCGCACCTTGAGCAGAAACCAATCGACACGCAAAGACGCACCGTCACTGGATCAGACATAACGGACGACACGCTATCGATCATCGATCCTTCCAATATTCAACGATCCAACCGCTGATACACGTAGAAGAGTTTCGAGTCCTTCGTATGTTCCACTTGGTCATTCCGGGTGCTCCAGGAATGAATGAACACGAGTGAAGACGAGGGGATGACACTAGGATGAGAATACTAACGACTCGTGTCCGCAACGTCGTCCAGCCCATTGTCGAGGAAGACTATCGTCAGATTAGCTCCTGCTGCCCTGACCTAGGAAGGCGAACTCGGCGAGGCCAAGCAGGAATGGATTTTCAGATGCTCGTGCCAGACGATGACCCAGTTGTGAGGGCGCATGTCGCGCGACTGCGCGCCCCGTATTTATTCGAAGGTCCGCCTGGCCACCCTTTCACCAGGTGCACCGTATTTACCCGCCATCGTTAAGATAGCGCCGGGGTGAGATTTCTGTTTATGCGTGCCACGCGGCTGTTTACGGTTTGGGGATGGAAGCGAGGGCAGTGACACTGGGGTGCAGAATTGGGTGGGGTGGAAGGGTTGGAGGATCTTGGAAGGTGGATTTGAGAGGGTGGTGAGTTATATTGAGTTTAAATGATGTTGGATCTAGTGTGTTAAGTGGGCACCGAGTTATCTAGGCTGTGATAAATAATTGTTTAGGAAAATTGCGAAAAGGTAGGGGTGATTTAAAGGTGGAGACAGTTATTGAGAGTCTGAGAATCATTAACTTGAGATTTGTCATAAATTTTTAATTCATTTGGTCATTCGGGTTGGGATTTACTTTTTAAGGGGTGAGGAACCACCCAGGCTGTGATTAATAATTGCTTAGGAATATTGCAAAAAGTTAGGGGCGATTTGAAGGTGGAGACAGTGACTGAGAGTCTGAGAATCTTTAACTTGAGAATTCTCATAAATTTTTAATTGGTTTGATCATTCTGGATCTACTTTTTAGGGGGTGAGGAACCACCCAGGGTGTGATTAATAATTGTTTAGGAAAATTGCGAAAAGTTAGGGGTGATTTAAAGGTGGAGACAGTGATTGACAGTCTGAGAATCTTTCATTTGAGATTTGCCATAGATTTTTAACTGGTTTTGTTATTCTGGATCTACTTTTTTAGGGGCTGAAGAACCACCCAGGCTGTGATAAATAATTGTTTAGCAAAATTGCGAAAAGTTAGGGGTGATTTGAAGGTGGAGACAGTGATTGAGAGTTTGAGAATCTTTAACTTGAGATTTGCCATAGATTCTTAAGTGGTTTGGTCATTCTGGATCTACTTTTTCAGGGGGTGAGGAACCACCCAGGCTGTGATAAATAATTGTTTAGCAAAATTGCGAAAAGTTAGGGGTGATTTGAAGGTGGAGACAGTGATTGAGAGTTTGAGAATCTTTAACTTGAGATTTGCCACAGATTCTTAATTGGTTTGGTCATTCTGGATCTACTTTTTTAGGGGGTGAGGAACCACCCACGCTGTGATTAATAATTGTTTAGGAAAATTACGAAAAGTTAGGGGTGATTTGGAGGTGGAGACAGTGACTGAGTGTCTGAGAATCTAGAACTTGAGATTTTCCATAGATTCTTAATTGGTTTGGTCATTCCGGTTGGGATCTACAGTTTTAGGGGGTGAGGAACCACCCAGGGTTTGCTAATACATCTTCCTCATCATATTACAAGAAGATAAGAATTAAAAGAGGTTAATAATTAAGGTGGAAGTTAACGATGAAAAGAAAGTTAATATATCTTAATATATTAGCCACATCATCCTCATTACAGTGCACGAAATTAACAATTAAAGGAAGTTGCTAATTAAGGTAGAAGTTAACAATGAAAATTGTTGAAGATGAATCTTCCTAATTACCGAGCAAGAACGTATCAATTAAGGCAAAGTATCAAAAACATGTACCTAAATACTCCCACTGGCAAAAACTCACCCCTCACAAACTCACTAAATCTAAGACAGCCAAAAGAAAGAAATAACAAGTGTATCTAACCAATCAAAACACCCCTAGTCGACTCAACCCTCACTAAGAATCCTTGAAAAGAAGAAAATAAATCTCCCCGACAACTCCTCGCATCCAAGCGAAGATATTATTTGTCTAGCAATTCCTTCGAGACTTCTAGCCTCGCAGACTTACAAAAACGTGTTGCCAGTAGTCAAAGAGATATACTGAACTGACTAATCAATCTCTACAAACTACCCCTGCAGGTAAAATCGTCCCACGGGAATCCGAAGGAACAGCCCCGCGCTCTACAGCCAATTTTCCACCCCACATTTCCTGGAATGGCAGTTGAAGCATCAAGGCATGTCATGTGCAGAAATTTTGCGAATGCTCGATAGGAATGCTCGAGTGATCCTCAAATCAGGCCAATCGTTCACAATGCACCCGAATCGGTGCTTTTGATGTGCAAGTGCATCAACGCTGAATTTTCAAAGACCGTCAGCGCGATCCCTCTTGCTGGAGAATTTCCGTGTTGACTATTCGCTCCAACAAAAATATTGTCGTTCGAGCAATTTTATTGCTGTTGCTTCTATGGTGGATGTCTTCTATACTAAGTTTTCTATTTTTTAAATAATTCGAGAGACAGATTCTCCTTATATTGTTTATTCCTGCCATTATTTTTTAATTTATAGCTGTGTGTATTCTCTGTCATGTGAAAATTGTGTCTGGTGGTGCAAGTTAGAGTAACTTAATATTCAGATAGTTATTGTATAATATAATTAGTTTCTAATGAAGAAGGAATCGATAAATAATTTTAATATTTATGGTAGATGTGAAAGTTGCGTCTGGTGGTGGAAGTTAGAGTAACTTAATATTCATATAGTTATTGTATAATATAATTAGTTTCTAATGAAGACGGAATCAATACAAAAAAATTAATATTTATGGCAGATGTGAAAATTGTGTCTGGTGATGGAAGTTAGAGTAACTTAATATCCATATAGCTATTATATAGTATAATTGGTTCCTAATGAAGAAGGAATCAATAAAAACACTTTTAATATTTATGGTAGATGTGAAAATTGTGTCTGGTGGTGGAAGTTAGAGTAACTTAATATCTATATAGCTATTATATAGTATAATTGGTTCCTAATGAAGCAGGAATCAATAAAAACACTTTTAATATTTATAGTAGATGTAAAAATTGTGTCTGGTGGTGGAAGTTAGAGTAACTTAATATGTGGAAGTTAGAGTAACTTAATTCATATAGCTATTGTATAGTATAATTAGTTCCCAATGAAGAAGAAATCAATAAAAAAGATTTAAATATTTACGGTAGATTATTTTCTTATCTTCTTAATTTCTATGGCGCCAATGCGCCGATTTTTCAAGGAAATTTAATCGTATACGTTCTACAAGAAAATACGTTCCACCATTGCATTGTACTGCATTTTGCAAAGTAGGTGCAAAAAAGCTAGGGGAAAACGAGGTAAAAAATCTCAAGAATTTTCCAAGAGCAAAAGGAACAACCGAGCCATAAAATTGAAGGAAGAACAAGGTAAAAAATTTCAAGGAACTTTCCAAAAACCAAACGAACAAAGGAGCCAAAAAATTCATCGACTCGATGCCCCACATTTTCTACGACTCGCAAAATTGAGCAACGACAGCGCTAAATATTTCCACAGTTTTTCAAACAAAACAAAACCTACGAATTTTTATAAGAAAATCGCGTAACGTGAATTTCCAGTGGAAAAATATTCATCGCCACGAACCACCCGCCCCCGCGTGTTCATTATACTTCCATTTATTTTAACACGGGGAATTTTCCCGCGTAATTCGCTCCTATTGACTCGCAGATATCGGTAAACGCGCACGAAACCATTGAAACTCAACGGACCGGGTATTTCGGGAAGGTGGTCGATGCACATGGTGCACAAGTGCATACGGAGATACGTCCTGACATCAAAAGCCCGCGTGTTTAATTAACATCCCTCTCGCGTGCGCGATTCCTTTCCAATTTCGCGAAACGAGCGATCCACGGGGCGAAAAAGGGAAATTGAAAATATGACGTTCTCTCGCGGAGATGGAATCTCTTCCTTTTTTTTCCCGCGAAAGCGGACTTTTTCACGTTTTTAAAATCTCCGCGGATATTCGAGGGACTCTTAACAACTTGGAATTCTTTTTTTCATCGTGTTTCATTCGACGAGTATTTACGGTTTTATTATAAGATGACCTTTCGACACGGGAATTATGAGAGTATCGTGGTATTCTCGAGGAATCTCGCTGATTTTAACACTAGAACTACCGGCGTTAAATCTATTATATTTCAATGCATTAAATAAGCACTTTGAGAAAAGAGGAATCAAGAGGCGAAAAAGATGATCAATTCGGTCAGTTATGGCTTTTGAGTCGGACGTAAAATATTTCTCCTATGACTCTCCTATAAACTTTGAGAATTTTTGGAAAAAATTGTGTACCAGTCATTTTGACTGGTTTGGTAGTTCTAGTGTTAATGGCGATTCGTCGACGGGAATTAATAGCTTTGGATTTTCCCTAATTTCAGCGTTAAAGTTTCCACGGGAATTTGTAGTTTCGTGATTTCCTTCGTTTCCGGTGGACGGTGAATTTATTTGAGCGCTCTCACGATGGAAATTTGCTATTTTGAAAGTTTCTAGAGGATTTCTGACCGATTTGAGGCAACGTGCACGAAAATTCGATCGAGCTGTCCGAGTTGCATAACGAAACCAGCTTCGAGAAATGCACGCCTCGCAATTGCAGCGAGTTTAAAGTCTAAAAACAATGTTAAATTACGGTGAAAAAATTAGATACAATTTTTAAAATGTGTAGAAACATTTAGAGTTTTTTTTAGGCGAAGAACAATGAGATTTGATTATGTAAAAGAGGAGTATTGATAGTTTTCTTCAGTGTCGACCAATGAAACCGGAAATGACCCACTCAAGACGTCCAGATTCCTTTTTAAAGTGTCCTCAATTCACAATACACGTAAAGGATAGCATAAAATCAATATGCAATTTTTGGCAAAGCAGTTGGCAACGATTCTACGTAGATTTTGAAGAATTATTATTACGAAAGATCCACAAAAAATATCCAGATTCTCAACAAAAGGACTTGGAATAATTAAATTAAATTTCTAATCACGTTCACTGTAAATGTCACTTCAAAATTAAATAATAAAATTAAGAACAATCTCTACAATCATTTCTTCTCCTCCTGCATTTTCCACCTTCAATTATTATAATTATTCACCTAAATCCTACTCATTTAACCAACCCCTCAACCATCAACTATCATAAAGAATTTTTTTTCATTTATCTAATGCCTTATTTTAACTGTACACCCAATTCTCTTTCCACACAGTCTTTTTTACACGGTTTTGATTTAACACGGTCTAGAAAAAAAAATTGATTCCGTTTTTACACGATTTCATTCGATTTAGCACGTTTAAAAAATCTAAAATATTCTTAAAATAGATTTTTTAATAAATTTATTTCACTACTTTTTACAGGGTTGAAGGACATGGAACTAATCCCCTTTTTTCTATCTATGTATTTCGTGTCTTTTTTCACACAATTTTGTCTAGAACGTATCTACCTTGTAAAAACAAAATTAGGTGTAATTCATTACAAATTATCAAAACTCGACAATAATATCGCGACCGACGTCCACTGTGCACAACTCTAAATAAACGACTTCGTATTATAAAAAAAAAAACACATTTCTTCTCGCTCTAACGGCACACAACGCTGCCATAACATCCTTCGAACTCGTCTTACCTTCAAATGCCACATAAAACTTCACCAAATCGATTCTAATCATCGACAAACCAGCCCCGTTATCGCTTTATTCCGTCAGAGCTCTAAGGTCTACTCACATCAACCACCGAGAGTCCGACTGGTCCGTTTCCGTCGTCGAAATTCCTTTTTAAAACGTCCCCTATTCCGCGAACGGCGAGGAAAAAGCCGTAAAATCAATAAGCAATTCCTTGCCGGAACAATTGCCAACGATTCTATATCGACTATTAGGGCAGAAGGAAAAAAAAAGAGAAGAAGAGAAAACACGAAAGTACACTCCGGATACGGTCGAGTTCCCGCAAGGCTGCGGCTGCAACTGCACACACGTGCAGTGAAATCGACAGTGGCAAGGTGCACGGGCATTGTACTTGTTTGTCACACCGTGGAAGAGAACAATGAGAGGCTCGTGCTAATTTTAATCGGCTGAGCTCTCGAGCACTCGAGCTCGAGAACGACGAATGCTTCGGCGAGCAATTTCTTTTTTTTTCCTCTTCTTCTTCGTTCCTCCGTATTTTCTTCCTTTTTTTCTCTTTGCCGCCAACTCGTCTTTCGAAGTTCTTCAATTTACTGCAGCAACCGGAAATTACGAGAAACGCGGCCGGATCTTGAGATATTAGGGAATGCAGTTATTATGAGGGAGATTGGAATTTTGGCTTGGGGTTGTTTCGTTGGGAGGGGTTGTTGTGCGTTGATTTTTGGTAGTTTGGTGAAGATTTATCGTTGGAGATTTTAACACGTTGGATTCGATGAAATTTCTTGGGGTTTCTAAATTACAATATTCACGGATTTGATAATATATTTAATATTTAACCCTTTCGAGACTGCTGGGACACTTATTCCAGTCAAGTTTAATCGTTGGTGATAATTATTGGTGGTGGTTATTGGTGGTCGTCTTTGCAGTGGGGGTTGAAGGATATTTTAGGGGTAGTGCGACCAGTACTTTCGAAGGGGTTAACAGTTGAACTACCGGAGTTAAACCTATTCTATTTGAATATATTATTTAAATACGTTGAGAAGAGATAAATGAAGAGATAAAATATATGATCAATTTTTTTAATTCATGGAAAAAATTGGATACCAGTCGTTTCGACTCGATTGGTTGTTCTAATCCAAACGAATTTGAGATTAATGTAAAAAAACAGAAGTGGAAGTGATACTGTTAAAATTAAGAGCTTTCTGTTATTTAAGAACACAATAAAGGGGGTAGATTGTTTTTCCTGAAAGGGCGAAAATGAATTTGAATTTGGCGCCACTATTCAGTTACAATTGAACCGTAAAAGAAGAGTTAGAAATCTGAATCACGAGCATTCGATAGAAAATCTATATTTATTAAAATACCGCGCGTGATTCCGGCGGATAATAATTTCGAACTTTTCTCGGCGCTGTAATTTAAATGGAAATTTCAGAAACTTTCGTCTCGAGATGATTTTCGAGAAATCTGTTGCCTGCCAACGTTGGAGTTCAAACTTCAACATGTAATTTGTCTTCGCGAACTTCGATTTATTATGCACAGCGACTGTGTTTATTTGCATCTGTTTAGATGAAACTATAAATTTTCTGCTCGAAGAATAATTTAATTTGTTCAAATTAACGAAGACTTTGATTTTAGACGCGGCAATTAACTTTTATAGTAACTATGATCAAAGTATCTTTGGCTAATCACCAATTATTAAATTATAATTAACAAATACTCGTTCTTCAAGATTGACACGCTGATTGTTAATTAAAATATGCAAAATTGACAATGACTATTATGAATTACCGCGGCTGGTTATTCATTATCGATCAATGCATCTCAATTAGTGAATTTATACTAACATTAATAATTTCTAACCACGAGGTAGTTGAAATAATCGCAAACCACTGAATTATTAATGATAAATATTCATTGATTAATGTTGTCACTCTAATTGCCAATTAAAATGGACAGATTGGTAATGGTGATTTTAATAGAGTTAATTCAAGAAGTCCCAGATAGAGCTGATTAATACGTTTCGACCAAGAGTCTCTTAATTACTAATAATGGGTATTTATCACGTATTATTAAACAATACTAGATTTCCAGGCATCCCAGGAAGTATCAATTTCTAACAAATAAATTGTACTACGTTTACAATAATTCAATTTACTAAATAATTAAATTTTAACTGCAATCTCGAATTGATTTATCTATATTTCTTCCATTATTAATATGCTTTTTAATATATATTACAGTATACTACAAGTTGAACGTGTATTTCAAATTTTCCTATAAATTAAAAAATTCTTTCTCAAATTTCCTCAATCGACAATATTAAATATTTAATGTAGCAACCCCCTGTTACTTTATCTCCGATATTTCTTCAATTACTGATATATCATTTAATATACTGTTAAAATGTACTCTAAATTTCTCTGCAAATTGCGAATTCCATCACAAGCACCCTCTAGCACTAATATTAAATATTTAATATATCAACTCCTTGCTACTTTATCTCCGAAATTTCTTCAATTACTGATATACCATTTAATACACTGATATATAATATACTCTAAATTTCTCTCGAAATTGCAAGTGCCTTCGTGAATTCCCTCGATCACCAATATTTCAAATTTAATATATCAACCCCTTGCTACTTTATCTCCGATATTTCTTCAATTACTGATATACCATTTAATACACTGATATATAACGTACTCTAAATTTCTCTGCAAATTGCGAATTCCATCACAAACTCCCTCTACCACTAATACTAAATATTTAATATATCAACTCCTTGCTACTTTATCTCCGATATTTCTTCAATTACTGATATACCATTTAATATACTGTTAAAATGTACTCTAAATTTTTCTGCAGATTGCAAGTGCCTTCGTAAATTCCCTCGACCACCAATATTTCAAATTGAATATATCAACCCCTTCCTGCAATACTTTGCCTTCGACATTTCTTCAATTTCCGACGGAATAAAATCTACGGGGAAAAAAAAGTCTGACTTCCTCCCCGTAGGGAATACGTATCGCCGAATCATTCGTCTATTTTTCCCGCCAGTTTTTATTCCGTCTCCAATCAAGCCGAAGAAGAAAAATGGAATACCTGTGCCTGCACCGCTGCCAGGTAGAGCTGTGCCTCTCCGAGCTCGAAGCGCTTTATAGAAATGTCTTCCTGCAGCTCGGCCACTTTCGTGTAAAGATTGCCCTCTGCGCTCCTGCAATTAAACAACGCAGAGCCGGAGTTTAATGATTCGAGGCCCGGAGGAATTAAAGCGCAAACAGACGATTGTTTTCATTCCGAACGGACCGAGAGGAATTGCCGCTGAAATTGTTCAACCTAAATCGCTTTCCTTTGCCAAGTGTTTGTTCAAACTGCGGGAGAGCTGGCGTCGACGTTTTTCTTCGATATTCACCGACGTTCTATCGTTAATTGCGAACTCTCATTCGCGGGAATGTTCAAACGTCTGTTGGATGGCGAAATTTCAAATTTGTCCGCCACGATTTCAGAATAGTTTTGCTGATGTTGTGGAATATGGTGATAGTGAAGAGTTAGGGGTGCAATTGTTGCTTATCGCCCTTGCAAAAGGGTAATTTGTATTTGGAAAAAATATTTAACTTATTGGGATAAAGAAAATTGAATAATTTAATTCAGGGAGGGTTAAAATTACCACTGTACACTCAGAGAAAATTGATTGGAACACTGTGGACACTAGTAGCTAATCGATTTTGGATTTGTTTGCTTAGATTAACGATTTTTCGGCAGATGGGGTCGAATATGGCAACGGTGAATAGTTAGGGGCTCAATTGTTGCTTATCAGCTTGCAAAGAGGGTAATTTATATATGGAAATAATATTTAACTCATTGTGATAAAGAAAATTGAATAATTCAATTCAGGGAGGGTTAAAATTGCCACTGTACACTCAGAGAAATTGATTGGAACACTGCGGACACTAGAAGCTAATCAATTTTGGATTTGTCCGCTCAAATTAACGATTTTTAGGCAGATGGCGTCGAATATGGTAACGGTGAGGAGTTAGGGGTGCCATTCTTGCTTATCGCCTTGCAAGGAGGGTAATTTATATCTGAATTCAGGGAGGGTTACACTTCCTATTGTACACTTTGGGAAATCGATTATCCCGCTCTGAACATTATCAGATACGATTTCTTACAGTTAATGCAATTATAGTAAAGATAAGAACTTAAACAAAGAAAAATTCTACCATTGATATCTCCAGTGATACAATCAATTTCCTCCACTCTACTCCCACCACCCTACCATTATCTATACTTCTGCTATCACCCTACACCATAGACAGATTTTACATCGACCCTCAAACATCCGGAAAAAAATTATTTCGAAATTTCAAAGTCCGAATTAACTCGACAGAAAATCAATTACCTCGGAACCCATCTCGGCACAATCTCATACCTCCTCCGAGTCTCCTACTTCCACTCACAATATAATCTCTCAAAATTCCATTAAAATGCATGACATTAAATTCGCAAGGCTCTCCGCCGCAGAATCAATTATCTTCGTCAAGAAGTAATCAAATAATCTGTACGTACTTGCGCTGCATGCGGCTAAGAGCATCCAGCGCATCCTGAAGACGAGAAATCTCCTGAGTGAGACTGTCGTGTTCCCGTCGAAGATCCTCCATTAGCGGCAAAACGCTGGTTCCTGTCGGAGCCAATTCGTCTCTGAGGGACGGTATTTGACTGATTCTCTCCATGGGCACTTGTTCCGGCGGAGCTGGTGCCACGAAAAGACGACGGGCTGGCTTCTTCGACGGGGTTGCAGTCGCCGACAGACTTCGTGCTAAAATCTACAAAAAATTTTCAACTCAACAATTTTTGCCAGCCGCTGTCACGCACGCGTGACTTCCCTCCGCCAACTGTTATCAGCCGCTATCACGTACGCGTGCTTTCCTTTCGCAAGCGATGATGCTTTATTCCGATCATTCCGATATTTGCATAGACAATCATATCGATGCAAAGGAGCAATTGATAAATAGAGAACAATAGCTTCCACAGTTTTTTTCTCTTTTACCACATTGTCTTCTGTACAAACGACTGCGTAAATGTCGCCGTCGGCGAGCAGTAGAACCTGCGTGAAACTCGCCGGCGGCGGTGTAACGCCGATGCGATAAATGAGCGGCCGGCAAAGTGTTAATTAATACAGGTAACCCTCCTATAACACGGTAGATAGGTTCCTAGAAAATGCCGTGTTGTGTGAAACCGTGTTGTATGAGACCCAGAGCCAGTACAAAAAGGGGGGTTACGTTCCAAAAACTTATTAAAAACAAATATCTTTTTTACTTCTACATAAACAACTTAATTTTGTATTAAAAATATAAATGTATGTACAACACAAAACAAAAAATATTATTTTAATTTAACGCAACTTTAATTTAATAAATTTCTTCGTCGTCACTGCTAAGTATAATCAACCGAGAACGTTTTTTCGGTAGAATGATATCGCCTTCACTTTCAGAACTGTTATCTTCATTTAAAGTTCTTGTATCTTCTTCCCTCTTAAAAAAATTTGTAATTTTACTTTGCTTGCTGGTTCTTACCAGGCCATTGCAAATTTCTCGATATGGAGCTAGACAGTTTTGCAGCTCCTCGATTTTCTTATCGTGTTAGAGCGAAACCGTGTTATAGGACGCCGTGTTGTAGGAGGGTTCCCGCAATTTATGAATCGTGTTTTAGCGAGACCGTGTTATAAGATGCCGTGTTGTAGGAGGGCTACCTGTACTAATTCGCATGGATTCTCAAAGATGCACGGTGTAGAGCGTGTAATTTATTTTTTTCACGGCGGTTGAATAAATTTTAATGTCTTGAAATCACTCGACAACGTTCCCCGACGTACCTGCAAGTCGTTGAGCGGCACAACGATCTGCGCCTCTTTAGCGACGCCCTGATAACGTTTCGCTTGTTCTCCAGCCCTCTCGGCTGCGGCCTCCGATATCCCGGCGACGCATTTGCAGGCGAGGCCACACAGCTCCTCGTAAACCTCCGATATTTCGGCCAACAAGCCCGGCAAACAGTGCGACTGATAACGCTCGGTGATGGCATTGGTAGCCTTCAGCTGAAGGACATAGGCGTTATGAGCCTCCAAGTAGGCCCGCTTTAACTCCTGCTCGCTGCCACCGTCGATTGTTAATAGAGCGGCGTACGAACGCTTGTAATCTGCCCTCGCGCGTTGTAGTTTCTCCTCGGTCTTCGATACCACTTGCTCGTATGCCTCGCGATGGACGAACACCTTGGGAGAAGAGAAATTAGAGGGTTGAGGGATGATTTCAGTGATGGTTTTTTTGCTTCGAGGTTGCGTTCGATTTGGGATATTGTGGTTCGTTTTGCATGGATAGGGGTAGGTTGTGGGGCTTTGGGATGCGAAGTGGAGGAAAATAACGATGTGTGAGTTTTTGCAAAACACTGGATTTGATTTTGAGGGTGGTTCGGATGAAGTAGGAGGAGGAGTTTGTAGAATTTTAGTTTATTAGATATTATGATGAGAATTGGGGAGGTAAACTGATGCAGTAAGTTTCTAAATAACAATAGACTTGGTTTGAGGGTGATTTACTTATTATAGAGGGGGTAGTTTGTGGAATTTTAGATTATTAGATATTATGATGAGAATTGGGGAGGAAAACTGATGCAGTAAGTTTCTATAAAACGATGGGTTTGGTTTGGGGGTGATTTATTTAGTATAGGAGGGGCAGTTTGTGGAATTTTAGATTATTAGCTATTATGATGACAATTGGGGAGGAAAACTGATGCAGTAAGTTTCTAAATAACAATAGACTTGGTTTGAGGGTGATTTATTTATTATAGAAGGGGTAGTTTGTGGAATGTTAGATTATTAGATATTATGATGACAATTGGGGAGGAAAACTGATGCAGTAAGTTTCTAAATAACAATAGACTTGGTTTGAGGGTAAATTATTTATTAAAGAAGGGGTAGTTTGTGGAATTTTAGATTATTAGCTACTATAATGACAACTGGGGAGAAAAACTGATGCAGTAAGTTTCTACATAACGATGGGTTTGGTTTGAGGGTGATTTATTTAGCATAATGGGGTAGTTTGTTGGATATTAGGTATCGTCACAAGTAAGGGAGGGAAAAATAAATGCAGGAAGATTCTGCATAACGCTGCAATTAATTCGAGGGTGCGATTGTTGCCTTAAGATGCGGGGTGGTAATTTGTATGTACTGCCTTGTTGGCTATATTATTTCTAGAATTTTAAAGAACAAAAATAATAATAAATGCTTTACAGCCATAAAGTAATACAAAGAGTTGAAATTAATTCCTACTCCACTATCTTGCATTTAGCAGTCAGAGTGCCCGTTAGAGTGATAAGGGTTAAAGTGACCTAAAGAAGGGGTAGTTCGTAAGAACCTTGTATAACTTGAGGATTACGGGGGAAGCTTTGAAGAGATTATTTATGCTTGTAGGGTGACATGTTCCAACAGTGCCGACATAATTATTATATAACTCGGATAATCCTTTAGCCCCTTTATGAACGCTATATTGAGTTATTCCCTGCAGCTGCTTCCTTCCTTCGCTTTCATGTCTAATTTTATTATATTTTCTAACGAATTCTACATAATTATTTAATACCTTTCTACATTTTTTAATAATTCAACCTTGTCGAATGTTGACTTACACGGGGTACATTTAGCAATTCAATTAAAATTAATCGTACACGAAGGGGTAGCTAACAGGGATGTCCATTTTAACATTCATAACTTAAGAATAATGTAGGAAGCTTCGCAGAGATTACGTTTGCAGCAGGTAACATCGTGTCGTAAAAGTGCCCTTATCATTATATAACATCCACCCCCTTTACGAACTTGACACTGACCTCAATTCTAAGTAGTTACTTTGCATTATACACTGCAGTGAATAAAAAGAATCCGCATAACGTAAATCCTACTACGGTTATATTATTAACTGTAATAAGTTACAGCTAAGTCCGTCGCTCATAATCCTCTCGCGTTTCATTGCTTCATCGAATGACAAAGAGACTTCTGTATTTTTTTCAATTAATCTCAAAGAGGGTTTCTTTTGAAGCATGAACTTGCCAGTTAACCCTGGAACTACCAAGGCTGCCAAAATGATTAGTTTAAAATTGACAGGGATGTCTTATAAAACATAAATCATTTAATCTAATTGAAATTAATCTAAATTAAAAATCTTACATTTTTAAAAGTTATTATTTAATGTATTTGAATATAACAGATTTAATACCGGTGGTTCTAGTGTTACTTTACGAAAATTGGGGTGTTTTAGGAATCTTCTACCATAAAGAATCAACCCCTTGCCGTACAACAACAAGTGACACTAGTGACGCGGTCAATTGGATAGGAAATTTGCAAAACTTATCAAATTGAAAATATCATTGAGACGTAACATGATAAAATTCTTTCTATAACAATATTATCTTAAATTACACGATATATCAAGAATCACCGATCAATTTTCACTTCATCACTTCAATTCCAAATTATGGCGAAGACAGTCACAAAAGAAATCGGATGGCAAGGGTTTAACTCTTTGAGACACGGCGGGATTAAAAGTGTCCTACCTTTTTACGCGTGAATATTTACTGTGGGATATTTTTTGTCCCACCTCGGAAATTTGTATTATTCATATATATATTTATATATAAATTATAAATATATTACAAATAATTTTATATATTTATTATTCGCATATACTAACTGTAACTAATTTTAATAAAATCAGTAATTAATTTTATTATATTAATAAAATTAAACCAGCTTTGTTCAATGATAAAAATCTGTGTGCAACACGCGTCATTTTATTTTTGAAATTTCTGTGCATCGTATAGTTAACACTAGATTTACGGAAGCCGTCAAATTGACGGGTTCCTACTTCTTTTATAAATATTTCTCAATTTCACAGGGACGCTGTACAGTAGATATTTCACGTGTATTTTATAACACAATAATGACTTAACGAATTACCACCTTTGCCGCTTCATCCCTCTTTTCTCAAAGCCGTTATTTGATATATTGCGATGCAACAAATTTCACGCCCGTAAATCTAGTGTTAAGTAACCCGAAAATTTACCTTCCTCGACTGAAGCTTCCTATGAAAGCTGGCCTCCAGAGTGGGCCTAGATAGCTGCTGTTGCAAAACAGCAGCCAGGTCGAGATGTGCCGCCGCATCAGCCTCGACCTGACGTAGCAAACTTTCCCATACACGTCGCATACCACCGGAATCAACCCTCGTGTCGCCGGATCTACCCCGAAACTCGTCGACGAGCCGGCGCACATTTGCCGAATGGTTCTCCATAGCTGCGCCCAGCTCCTGGGCGAACTCCGACACTGTTGGCAGAACAATTCGTTTTCGAGTTAACAAACATCCTGGTCCGACGACTATTTACGTTGCTCGTGTGGCTTTCTAGGGGTTGGAACGCGCCAATGGGGGAGGATTGCAACGGATTACACGATGGACCTGATGGTCCTTTGGCAAAGCTTTTGGGAGAGGGCAGTTTTTGTGGTGCGCGGGTAGGGGTGTATTTCTTTTGGCAGGGGTGTGTTAAATTGTGTGTTTTTCAAATTGGGGAGGACTGTGAGGGTGAGGGGTTATTCTTGGGGATTTTAAAATTGAATAGTGGTAGCTAAATTCTAAGGGAATTGAAAATTTACTAATTTTATTACAAGGGATGGATGACAGTCTTTGAAAAAATATTTTTAAATTGTTTTGTAAGAAATTATTATATTTTCTCCGGTTTTAGGTATTTTTTTTATTACGCGAGGATAGGGGTGCATTTCTTTTGGCAGGAGTGTGTTAAATTGGGCGTTTTTTAAATTGGGGAGGACTGTGAGGATGAGGGGTTGTTCTTGGGGATTTTAAAATGGAATAGTGTCAGCTAAACTGTAAGGCAATTGAAAATTTACTAATTTTATTACAAGGGATGGATGACAGTCTGTGAAAAAATATTTTTGAATTGTTTTGTAAGAAATTATTATATTTTCTCCGGTTTTGAGTATTTTATTTTATGGTGCGAGGATGGGGGTGCATTTCTTTTGGCAAGGGTGTGTTAAACTGTGTGTTTTTTAAATTGGGGAGGACTGTGAGAATGAGGGGTTGTTCTTGGGGATTTTAAAATTGAACAGTGGTAGATAAATTCTAAGGCAATTGAAAATTTACTAATTTTATTACAAGGGGTGGATGACAGTCTTTGAAAAAATACTTTTAAATTGTTTTGTAAAGAATTATTACATTTTCTCCGGTTTTGAGTATTTTATTTTATGGTGTGATGATAGGGGTGCATTTTTTTGGCAGGGGTGTGTAAAATTGTGTGTTTTTTAAATTGAGGAGAGTTGTGAGGATGAGGGGTTGTTCTTGGGGATTTTAAAATTGAATAGTGGCAGCTAAATTCTGTGGCAATTGAAAATTTACTAATTTTATCACACGGGACGGATGACAGTCTTTGAAAAATATTTTTAAATTCTTTTATAAGAAATTATTATATTTCCTCCGATTTTGGGTATTTTTTTTATTGCGCGAGGATAGGGGTGTATTTCTTTTGGCAGGAGTATGTTAAATTGTGTTTTTTTTTTAAATTGGGGGTGGATTCTGAGGGTGAGGGATTGTTTTTGCGAATTTAAAAATGCAACAGCATTAGCTAAACACTAAGCTGTTTTGCAATTAACAGTATTTTTATTGAGAGGGGCGGAAGGTAGTTTTAAAAAATTACTTCCGAAAGAATCATTATATTCCTCCGCTTTTGCGAATCTCCAAATCGCAACTTCATTTCCACCGGCTCTCAGCAACCCCCTTTCAATTTACCTATCGCGTTAATGGACACTTTTTCATACGCTTTTAATTGTTCACCAATGTCCTATCGTATCTGCACGTGACACAGAAAATCCCGGGATAAAACTCGATACCTCGATGGCTTTGACATTCGCGAAGCACTTTCAGTACCCTCTGTGAATTGCAATATTTTCTGCAAAGCCCCATGCAACAGCGTGCACCAACATTTTCCACATTTGTCGCATTTATAACGATTAATAAAAATTCTTCGCATGAAACATGGACGATGAACATTTCTAAAAGCTTCTGCTTTCAGTGGAAAAAGATATATTTAAATGTAGCAATTACTTTCAGCCATAATGTAAAATTTAATTGGTAAAATAAAAATTTGTCTGCGATTCCTAATACATCTTAGAACTTAAAGAAATATTAATAACACAGAAATAATTTTATCGTTTGATGTTCCACTGACATTTTCAATTTGATAATTTTCGAGAAGCTTCAAAATTTCCTATTCTATCTAACGCATCACGAGTGCCACTCGTGATTGTAGTGCAAGGGGTTAATATTAATAAATATTATTTTCTCATTAAAATTGACCCAACCAATCGTAATGTACGAGAGCCGAGACGTGGCAGGATGGAAAATTTCATTTTCTCCGTGGAAATTCACTGGACATCCACGAAGCATAGACGTATAATTACATCTGCCGCGTGTCCCTTTGGGGTTGCTCGTATAATTTCTCTTCTTGCATCATCCCCTATCGGTAAAAGCGTACTGATAGTCCGTCTTCGTGCCTTCAATTCGAGCGATTCGATAATTAGTGGTCTAATGATGTCGTTGGGATCTCAACGGTGGATCGCAGCGCTGATAATTAGGGCTTTTCTGCGACGTATTATTTTCTAAGGGGTGTTAATTGTGATTCTACATTGCGAGGATGGATGAGGGTGTTATTAAATGGAGAGACTTGCTGGTTTATTTGTACAGGAAAATTGATGATGCGGTGGTATGAAGTTAAACTTGGAATTTTACACTGTCATAGCTAAAATTCTACTGGATTAATTTTTATTCTAGAATTTTAAATTTCTTTCACAAAAATTGCAAAATTATTTTTCTAAATGGGGTGAATTAACACGTTGAATTTCACGGGGGTCACCGGTGACCGGCGCTATTGAATTCAACGAAATTTCATACAACTTTCAAATTGTAATATTTACGAATTTTCTAATACATTTAATATTTAAATATTGCCATTAACCCCTTGCCGTACTATTTACTTTCTGATGGTCTTCGCAATAACTCAGAATTAAATTGGTAAAATAAAAATGGATCAGTGATTCAATAATTCAAGTGATCGTATAATTCAACGTAATATTAATATTCTAGAAATAATTTTATCGTGTCGCGTCTCCCTGATATTTTCAATTTCATAGGTTTTCCAAAACTCGACGAGGGGTTAAAAAATTCTGCCAAAATGTCTGCTTGGAAAAGATATGATTTTAAAAGAAACAATTCCACTTTATTAAAAATAATGAAAATATCGAAACACCGGTGGCGTTCAACGTGTTAAAAGATACCAATGTTTGTTAAAAACTTCTCGGTAAACAAATATTGCAGGCTACTCCGATTATGCATAAGCCGAGTTGTTAGTCGACAACAGGAAACCAAGCCCGGATGTGACTTCCGCGAAGGACATATCAGTCCTCGAGGCGTCGTCTGCTGCCTCTTCCCCCATGAAACACTTTCGCGGCAGGCAAATGAGATTCATAGAGTTTGCCAAGAAAAATATTGCCAGGGACCTTCGAGATTACATTCGTGGCATCGATATTGCAAGATTGAATCTAAAATTCCAATCCTCGCCGAATATTCGGCGCCGATGTTGTCCCTGGCATCTCGCTGATTAATGGCAATATTTTAATGGTTTTTAACGATTTTATAATAGATACACGGCAATTATGTAATAATTGATTAATATATTCTTCGTAGCGATTTTTCTCATAATTATTTATGCCATTTTACATTTGACTTATACTTTTTTTAACTCGCGAATTTGAATTTCGGCGTTGAGAAATTTATCTCTTCGTCGGTGAAATTTCAAAAATTTGCTGGGGATAGTTTTCGATTTTTAAGGGTACTGTGAGAAATTTGAAAATTTTTATGCTTAATGGCGATATTTTAATGGTTTTTAACGATTTTATAATAGATATACGGTAATTATATAATAACTGATTAATATATTCTCCGTAGCTATTTTTCTTATAATTATTTATGTCATTTTACATTTTACTTATACTTTTTTTAACCCGCGAATTTGAATTTCGGCGTTGAGAATTTTATCTCTTTGTCGGTGAAATTTCAAAAAATTGCTGGGGATAGTTTTCGATTTTTAGGGGTACAGTGAGAAATTAGAAATCTTTTATGATAAATGGCGATATTTTAATGGTATTTAACGATTTTATAATAGTTACACCGCAATTATGTAATAACTGATTAATATATTCTTCGTAGCGATTTTTCTCATAATTATTTACATTTTACTTCTTTTTAACCCGCGAATTTAAATTTTGGAGTTGAGAATTTTGTGAATTTTACCTCCTCGTCGATGGAACTTCAAAAATTTGCTGTGCGGTAGTTTTCGATTTTTAAGGGCACTTTGAGAAATTTGAAAATTTTAAATACCATTTTGAACGGTTATTTTCGCGATGCTGAATCAAGGGACTGATAAAAGCTAATACCAATAGACTCGCGAAATTTCCGCAGCCTCTAGTTTCGCACTTAAAACGTGCACGAAGTTAAAGCGTTAATTGCTCGCAAATTGGCGGGGCGCTGGTAAAAGTAATTAAGAAACATATTTCACAAACACGTAGAGGATGTGCAATTACCATGAGCATTAAATAAAATTGCATCTTCCGGTGAAAAAATATCAACGTACAATGGGGTTTTGAAGTACGATAAAAATCGCCAAGTATAAAGGTAAAAGTGGAACTACAGATTGAAAAGTCATATAATAGAATTATCTTCTATACCTCTGCTATTGTGCTACGATTCCACCTTTCTTTTTCATTTTATCGGCTCCCATCGACGAGAACCGGTATTCTTTCCTCCATTTTCCTCCTATTTATCAAGTGCACCCACTCGTGTCTAGGAGGGTTCATTTTTTTCATTTTAAAAAATCATAAAAAAAAAGTCTGATCAAATTGAAGCGTCCTTTCATTAAAGTCTCAGAAGACTTCCCGTAATAGGATGAAATGGATGACGAGATCTGTTGAAAAGTTTGAATCAACGTTTTAGCCTTTTAAAACGCCGGGAAGTTGGAACGAATAATAACGTTTTCTAAAAATAATAAACCAATCCGGCAAGATACTCCAATGAAGGTCCTTTTAAAGGGGAAGAACTTTGTAGGGTTCAAAGACTCAAAGACTCAAAGACTCAAAGGTTCAAAGACTTAACAATTCGTTGATTCTAACGCTGATAGATCTAACATTAACACTATTAACCACCTATTTTTTTTATAAAAATGAAAAGTTTCTAAAATTTATAGAGAAATAGTAGAGTAGATATTAAAGGTATATTTTATAACATTCAATCATCCTCTTTGCCTGCTTCCCCTTTTTTCAAAGTACTAATTTCATATATTTAAGTACAGCCGATTTATCGTTGATAAATCTAATGTTAAATTAACCGAACACATTATATCACGTCTCGCATTTTCTCCTCGTTCCATCACGGAATTCAACAACATTTCCAGAACAAATGAAATTAGCATGACGTTCGATATCGCGCCGCTTCTATTTATCTTGACGTTGCAGCCGTACCTTGCCATCTGGCACTTTCAATTATTCGCAACTTGTCAATTCCAATGGACCGAGCAATCGATACCGTTGCCGGTCAGGGCAAATGAGGTTGAGGGTAAATTGTCATGTATATAGAGGAAGAAGGGGTGCATGGAAAGCCATCAAAACCAATCGCAAAATAATTTGCGGAAACGCTGATCGATACCCCCGACGGTGAAATTGTCGGTGATTCATCCGATGGGTGTTCATTTGGAGAACACAGTTTATTTGTTTCGAAAGAAATGAAACGGAATTACTGGTAATTTCTTTTGTTCTATAAGAGAAATCGGGTTGATAATCGTACTTGAACGATGTTTAGAGAAGTTGCGTAAATATTGTTTCTTTTTTTAAGGGTGCTGTTTTTAAAGAATTGTTTTAGGATTGATGGGTTTATTTGGGGGTGTTCGTAGTGGTATTTTTTTTTCATGCTTTGAAATACCAGTTTTTGCAATATATTTGGTTCAGCTGAATTCCGCGTAATAGATTTTGAAGAGGAATATTTGAAAGGTAGAAAAGTTATTCTGAAACGATGGATTTTTGCTAACATCGCTAAATAATTAACCAATTAAATACTTGAATAACCTGAAGAATTAAAAAATCAATAGAGTGATTTTTCCCCGTGTTTTTTCTTTAATTTGCACACCGTCTAAAAATATGCAAACACTTGTCATTTTTTTCCCGCTAAGAAAACATTTAAATTTGAATTTAAAAATCACACAAAAATAGTGTCCCCAAAAAACAAAGGAACAAAGTCAATCCTCTGGTTCCTTCTTCTTTTTCCCTTAAAAGAAGATAATTGAAATCCGCTCATACACGCAGATTATCGATAAAAGCTATAAACGTCCAACATAACCGTCCATTGGCCAAATAATTTCATTATCAATTCTCATTTACGTACCACCGGTCGTGTTGCACTAAATCCTGCAAAAACCCGCGGATAATAACGATCCGATAAAGATCGGATTAATTCTATGCGATACTTCTCGCAGTTTGGCAATTCATCCCCTGCAGCCTGATGTCTCACCCTTCCAATTAACCCCTGATACGTCAATCTCGATGCAACGAGAGATCGATATTGCCTCTGGCTGTGCAAATAAGGTCGATGTCCACTTTGCACAGATTAGAAATTAGCCTCATTAGGCGTTTGAATGCCTATTAACTTGTTGGCCCGGCCTTTTCCTAATCTTGATCCGCCGCCGACGCGATACGTCTTCTTTAAGGGCTTGTACTTCGGTGTGTTTAACGTTATCGAGATACCTTCATAGGGCTTTCACTTGATTGCACTTATGTCGTGATAATTAACGAGGTTACTATTGTTAATATTGCAATTGTCTGCAAGGACTTGCGGCTAGAAATTGAATTTATTTCGAATTAGTCAAGGGGACTGATTTGAGAGAGAGGGAATAATAAGGGAGGCAGAAAGATAAAAGGTACAGAGAAATGAGAGAGTCAAAAATGACAGAGACAGAAAAATGAGAGTATCAAAAATGAGAGGAACAGTAAAATGACAGAGTCATAAATAAGAGAGGCAGAAAACTGAGGGAGACAGGAAAATGATAGAGTCAAAAATGAGAGTAACAGAGAGATGAAAGATGCAGAAAAATGAGGGAATCAAAAATGAGAGGAACAGTAAAATGAAAGAGTCAAAAGTAAGAGAGGTAGAACACTGAGAGAGATAGAAAGATAAAAGATACAGAAAAATAAGAGAGACAGAAAAATGAGAGGAACAGTAAAATGAAAGAGTCAAAAGTAAGAGAGGTAGAACACTGAGAGAGATAGAAAGATAAAAGATACAGAAAAATGAAAGAGATAGAAAAATGAGAGGAACAGTGAAATGAAAGAGTCAAAAATAGGAGAAGCAGAAAGCTGAGAGAGACAGGAAAATAAAAGAGTCAAAAATGAGAGAGAAGAAAAATAAGAGAGCCAACGAGAGAGAGAGAGAGAGAGGGAGAGGGAGAAGTTGTGAAAGGATTACACGAGATTACTGTTTCTCCCGGCTTTAATCGCGGTCTCATCCATCATACTGTGCTGTGATCCGCATAATCTACGTGTCACACTATATTTTCCGAAGGTAATCTTTCAGTCAAGAATTATCTCCGCATTTCAAATCACTTCATTCCGTGGATTTCGACACAAGAAACTTTCAAGCTCGCGCAGAGCGACTGAGAAACGTTTCATGAAACTCTTTCCAATCCCATCAGCATTCCGTTTCTGTATCGACAACATACAGAGTGTCCTCTTCGAAATATCTTCTTCAATCTTAAAGTAGTATACTTTGTAGAAATTCTATTAATTTTTGTTGCCAGATAAAATTTACTTTAGTAGATTATACCTTTTTAACAGATTTTTTGTGGCGATAAAATTTCACCTGTAAATATATCTCAAGAAAAAGAGCAACGGAACGCTTAATGTTGAAAAGGTAAATTTGTAAAAAGCAACAAGTTCTCAAGATTTAAAAAAAAACGTCTTTTCTACGTTTTTAAAACGGTACATAAATTACGAGAGTTTCCAAAGGTAATGTTTTTATTGAATTTTCCATCCGGAGAAACTGGATCGTTCTTCCAGTGCTTTTAAAATGAAATATAAAAAATTAATTCAAGAAGCCTCGAGATTATTAATGTCAAGTTTCCTAAATGACGTTCGGGCTATAATTTGCGTAAATGTTTTTCGCGAAACTTCCGAGGCTCGTCAAAAATTATGATCGTGCACCAATTATATGGCCGAGTCTAATTACACGGAATTAGGGTTACCGTCTTCTGCTTTGGGCAGATATGCAAATCGCGAAAGTCCTTTGGAGTCATATTTTCTTCGCGGAATAAAATAAAAAAGCAACCGCCAGACAAACAGTCGCAGATAATTTCTGAAACCGGAGAAACAATAAAGCTAAAACTCTCATTCTGCGTTCTCCAAAATTCAAAATTTCCGAACATAAATAGATAAATAAAAACATTTTCATATTTACAAAATCTGCCGAATTATCCTTAATGATTTTAATGAATATTTAACTTTTAAAACGGCAGCTTGAGATTTATTTGAGAAATTTTATCCACCGTTGGGACTAAATCAATTTTCACTAATTTATTAATATTTATTTCAATGTAGTATCCTTCAATTTAATTAGGTATTTATTAACCGTATCAGTTTTAAGTGCACTTTTTCCTGCAGCAGACTAAAATGAATCGGCAAAATTAAAAATTTCCAAATATACCTACGTAAATAATTAAATTTTCATATTTATAAAATTTCAAGAATTTATCTTTAATGATTTTAATTACTTTCCAATTTTTAAAACAGGAGCTTAAGATCTATTTAAAAAAATTTATCCATCGTTAGGGCGAAATCAGTTTGATCTAAAAACACTAATATTCATTGACAAACCAGTCATCGAAATCCCATGGAAATTGCTGTCAATGCCAAGGCAAATAATTAACCGGACCAGACACAACGAGTGTTCGATGATGCGTGTCGAAATTGCGTAAATGTTTGCACTCGCGAGAGGCCGTTCTTGCAAATACAAAATGAGTAATGACACGCATCGAGTATTCATCCCGCCGCGCTGGAGGCTTTTCTCTTAGAACGAAGCACCGAATCATTGACCTGTTTTTAAGGGAACAAATTCCACGTGGATTACGATCAATTTTCCATGGAACTCTCTCATGGGAGAAACGGCTTCGACGGTAAATGGAAACGTATCCGATGTGTATTAGAACGAAATTAAAAAAAAAAAGGAAAAGACATCGCGGGGAAAGAATCGATAAACTTTTAAAGTAGCCGGGTAATATCGGGCAATGTAAGAAGAAAGAAGAAGATGATGAAGATGGATGATAAGGCAAATCCCGTCGGCTTCGAGCTCGCGTTTTAAGCAGAAATATTGCTTCTTCTGACCTTTCGTTCGGAAAGGTCAGAAAAAGTAATATGTCCGCTTATAAAAGCAAATATAATACGTTAAAACACTTTTAACTGTAACTAATGATGTTCAGGCATAGTTTGTCAATTATAAACAGACTTAACTTCACTTTTGTAACTTCTATTCACCGTAAAATTTGTTAATAATAAGCAGAACCATGTTATTAAACAATAATGATTTCATTTGCGATAAAAAAAGCTTCACGAAAATTGTTATAAGTAAAATTTTCAAAATTATCCATGGAGGTGTACTGCGCATGCGCCACGTTCAGCGCTAGGCTATATAAGCAGCTCGCTCGGCGCGCGCCGCCACTATAGAGCTCCTGCCAGGCCCTATACGTTCGAGTGACAGGATGACATTTACGTTTTCGATTCGACTTTACTATCGATACCTGGTCAGACTTATCTTGAATTAACAACTATTAAAAATAAAATGTTTAAACAATGAACTTCAAGCGATTTTAAATAATTTTAAGAATTAAATGCAATGTTTTTTGGAAGTGACAGTGACCTCAAGTGACAGTTATGAGGAAGTGTTTTTAAATTATTTCGACAATTAAGTGCAATGTTTTGTGGAAATGTTAGTGACCTCAAGTGACAGTTACCTGCAAGTCATTTTAAATAATTTTAAGAATTCAATGCAATGTTTTGTGGATGTGTCAGTGACCTTAAGTGACAGTTACTTGGAAGTGTTTTTAAATTATTTCGCCAATTAAGTGCAACGTTTTGTGGAACTGACAGTGACCTCAAGTGACAGTTGTTTGTAAGTGTTTTTAAATTATTTCGACAATTAAGTGCAATGTTTTGTGGAAGTGTCAGTGACCTCAAGTGACAGTTACTTGCAAGTGTTTTTAAATTATTTCGCCAATTAAGTGCAACGTTTTGTGGAACTGACAGTGACCTCAAGTGACAGTTACTTGCAAGTGTTTTTAAATTATTTCGACTATTAAGTGCAACGTTTTGTGGATGTGTCAGTGACGTCAAGTGACAGTTATCAGGAAGTGTTTTTAAATTATTTCGACAATTAACTACAATGTTTTGCAGAAATGTCAGTGACTTCAAGTGACAGTGACCTCCAAGTGCTTTTAAATCATTTCGACAACAAAATACAACTTTTTGCGGAAGTGTCAATGACATGAAACGGCAGTTTCCAACAAGTGTTCATAAATAATTGCAAAAAATTATTTAAATATCATTTGCATATTCACAAGCGATGGAAAACCGGCACATTAGGCACTAACCCTCTTACACCTTCGACCTAAAAGCCCCAACCATACCTCACGTCATCCCTTAATGATCTCAATTAGCGCAACCAAATTTGTCACACCGTTACGTATCATCGAAGAGCCCGTCAGGCTACCCGAAGACCAATCAGAACTGCGGCGAAAGTTCTGCAAGCTTCAAACCAAGTTTGCACTCGGATCGACGTTTAAGGTGGTGCAACTCGCTCACCCAGAAGCGTCGCCACCTAGCACGGCAGGGTTCACGTAAGTGTATAATAATTGTCGGATAATTTTAGTCCAAAGTTCCTAGGTCTCATCCTTGATATCGTCGTGGACGGTTACGTGCGTCGTGACGACAATAGTAATTATAGAAGGGATGACGAAATTCTCATTGGCCAAGAGCGTGTCCCGCTGAAGATAACCGAGCTTAACAATCAGGCTGCAGGCCTCTTTGTCTGATAATTCTGCGGATCGTCGCAGCTTATGAATTGGATTGTTGAGTTTCGCTGGATGTGATTAATATTTGGCTGGCGTGGGTGTTCTTTGGGGAGAATTCTGAAGGAATATTGCGCTAGGGTCTCCGGAATAATTTTATAGTCGATGGATGGGCAGTGGTTTAATTCTTTGGGTACTGTGGATGTATACAGGGTGTCCCAGGTTTTAATGTTCAAACTTTGCCGGTATTGTTATTGTATTACTGTTGTCGAGGGTTTAAAATTGCGCGGTGCTGGAAGATTCGCAAATGTGGCGCTATCGCGGAAAGTGTGATTATTCGCCTAATTAGTTTCTTTTCCGGTTCGTTCTCTCGGTAGTTCCGTAAGTGATCAGACGTCGTTTTATTTCCTTTGCGAATATATACGCTCGCATCAGTCTAATGTCCACTTATTTTTGTTCTAATATTGTAGTTATTTTTCTCTCTTATTTCTTTGTTAAATCATAACCAGTTACGCGAGTGCGAATGTATTAAGTTGTTTTATATCATAATAAATACAGATTTAGTTACAACTGTCCAAATGTCTCACAATTTCTATATTAAATTTGGAATAACGAGTTGATTAAGAATTTAGATATTTGAGAAATTTTCATCTTTGGTTTTAAATATAATTTTATAGGAAAAATCTATGTCGTTTGGAGTTTTTAATTAGTTGATGTTATTTTAAGATATCCTCAGACATTGATAATTTAAAAAAGATTGTATTATAGGAAACAAGTTGTATCTTAGTTTCCACCTTCTAATTAACAATGTTTCCTCGATGCCTTTTTAATAGAAGGTACGGGTTTAATATCTTAGAAGCTAACAATGTAAAAAAAGAAGTCAATCTTGACTATAAGGGAAGATAAAGTATTCCCCTCGTCGCCGATGGGTTAATGCAGCTTCTAATGAGAATAAGCGAAGTAATTAGCAAGTCATTAAACTTACGTCCAATTCAGAGAGTTCCCCGAAGGGTTTTCGCGTCGTGCATGTATAGTCCTAAAACTTAACAAATTACTATTCCATACGGGGAGGGAACTTTACGACAGTTATGAGCTGATTTACCTAGAATTATCGGATGCAGGATTTTCCGTGTCCTATCTAGATAACGCTTTGAATTCGCGAGCTTTTATAACAACGATCCTCACTCTCTCCTTCTTCTTCCATAAATTTATGACAGCTTATCATTTCCGAATGGTGAATTTAGGACTTTTTCCAACCTTCGATAAATTGCTTCAAGTTTGAAGACATAACATTATCGTTAAAATGTCAACTTTAACATGCTTCCGGGTACAAGTTTCTATCTTCATCCGTTTAAGCGCAGGGTTCATTTTTCCGTCTCGGGACCGCGGTGAAAAAACTAATCGTTGCAGGATCATTTCAGTGGCGTGGATCGAAAGCCAAGAGTCCAAGGAACACGTGGAAAAAGTTTCATCGACATCCATACAAAAACAAGCGAGATATTTAACTTCAAAGTGGAGGGTGTCCGATTTTTGGGAGGCCCTCCGCGAGGGGTCAGGGCGGACAGGGGAGCGGTGCAGGCTTAAGTTTGAAAATCCGTATCTCGGCTTCTGGGGGTCGTAGAGGGATGAACTTTTTTTTGTTTTAATCGTTGAAGAGTCTATTTTTAGATGCTTTCGGGTACAAGTTTCTATCTTCATCCGTTTAAGCGCAGGGTTCATTTTTCCGTCTCGGGACCGCGGTGAAAAAACTAATCGTTGCAGGATCATTTCAGTGGCGTGGATCGAAAGCCAAGAGTCCAAGGAACACGTGGAAAAAGTTTCATCGACATCCATCCAAAAACAAGCGAGATATTTAACTTCAAAGTGGAGGGTGTCCGATTTTTGGGAGGCCCTCCGCGAGGGGTCAGGGCGGACAGGGGAGCGGTGCAGGCTTAAGTTTGAAAATCCGTATCTCGGCTTCTGGGGGTCGTAGAGGGATGAACTTTTTTTTGTTTTAATCGTTGAAGAGTCTATTTTTAGATGCTTTCGGGTACAAGTTTCTATCTTCATCCGTTTAAGCGCAGGGTTCATTTTTCCGTCTCGGGACCGCGGTGAAAAAACTAATCGTTGCAGGATCATTTGAGTGGCGTGGATCGAAAGCCAAGAGTCCAAGGAACACGTGGAAAAAGTTTCATCGACATCCATCCAAAAACAAGCGAGATATTTAACTTCAAAGTGGAGGGTGTCCGATTTTTGGGAGGCCCTCCGCGAGGGGTCAGGGCGGACAGGGGAGCGGTGCAGGCTTAAGTTTGAAAATCCGTATCTCGGCTTCTGGGGGTCGTAGAGGGATGAACTTTTTTTTGTTTTAATCGTTGAAGAGTCTATTTTTAGATGCTTTCGGGTACAAGTTTCTATCTTCATCCGTTTAAGCGCAGGGTTCATTTTTCCGTCTCGGGACCGCGGTGAAAAAACTAATCGTTGCAGGATCATTTCAGTGGCGTGGATCGAAAGCCAAGAGTCCAAGGAACACGTGGAAAAAGTTTCATCGACATCCATCCAAAAACAAGCGAGATATTTAACTTCAAAGTGGAGGGTGTCCGATTTTTGGGAGGCCCACGGCGAGGGGTCAGGGCGGCCAGGGGAGCGGTGCAGGCTTAAGTTTGAAAATCCGTATCTCGGCTTCTCGGGGTCGTAGAGGGATGAACTTTTTTTTGTTTTAATCGTTGAAGAGTCTATTTTTAGATGCTTTCGGGTACAAGTTTCTATCTTCATCCGTTTAAGCGCAGGGTTCATTTTTCCGTCTCGGGACCGCGGTGAAAAAACTAATCGTTGCAGGATCATTTGAGTGGCGTGGATCGAAAGCCAAGAGTCCAAGGAACACGTGGAAAAAGTTTCATCGACATCCATCCAAAAACAAGCGAGATATTTAACTTCAAAGTGGAGGGTGTCCGATTTTTGGGAGGCCCACGGCGAGGGGTCAGGGCGGCCAGGGGAGCGGTGCAGGCTTAAGTTTGAAAATCCGTATCTCGGCTTCTGGGGGTCGTAGAGGGATGAACTTTTTTTTGTTTTAATCGTTGAAGAGTCTATTTTTAGATGCTTTCGGGTACAAGTTTCTATCTTCATCCGTTTAAGCGCAGGGTTCATTTTTCCGTCTCGGGACCGCGGTGAAAAAACTAATCGTTGCAGGATCATTTCAGTGGCGTGGATCGAAAGCCAAGAGTCCAAGGAACACGTGGAAAAAGTTTCATCGAGATCCATCCAAAAACAAGCGAGATATTTAACTTCAAAGTGGAGGGTGTCCGATTTTTGGGTGGCCCTCCGCGAGGGGTCAAGGCGGACAGGGGAGCGGTGCAGGCTTAAGTTTGAAAATCCGTATCTCGGCTTCTGGGGGTCGTAGAGGGATGAACTTTTTTTTGTTTTAATCGTTGAAGAGTCTATTTTTAGATGCTTTCGGGTACAAGTTTCTATCTTCATCCGTTTAAGCGCAGGGTTCATTTTTCCGTCTCGGGACCGCGGTGAAAAAACTAATCGTTGCAGGATCATTTCAGTGGCGTGGATCGAAAGCCAAGAGTCCAAGGAACACGTGGAAAAAGTTTCATCGACATCCATCCAAAAACAAGCGAGATATTTAACTTCAAAGTGGAGGGTGTCCGATTTTTGGGTGGCCCTCCGCGAGGGGTCAAGGCGGACAGGGGAGCGGTGCAGGCTTAAGTTTGAAAATCCGTATCTCGGCTTCTCGGGGTCGTAGAGGGATGAACTTTTTTTTGTTTTAATCGTTGAAGAGTCTATTTTTAGATGCTTTCGGGTACAAGTTTCTATCTTCATCCGTTTAAGCGCAGGGTTCATTTTTCCGTCTCGGGACCGCGGTGAAAAAACTAATCGTTGCAGGATCATTTCAGTGGCGTGGATCGAAAGCCAAGAGTCCAAGGAACACGTGGAAAAAGTTTCATCGACATCCATCCAAAAACAAGCGAGATATTTAACTTCAAAGTGGAGGGTGTCCGATTTTTGGGAGGCCCACGGCGAGGGGTCAGGGCGGCCAGGGGAGCGGTGCAGGCTTAAGTTTGAAAATCCGTATCTCGGCTTCTCGGGGTCGTAGAGGGATGAACTTTTTTTTGTTTTAATCGTTGAAGAGTCTATTTTTAGATGCTTTCGGGTACAAGTTTCTATCTTCATCCGTTTAAGCGCAGGGTTCATTTTTCCGTCTCGGGACCGCGGTGAAAAAACTAATCGTTGCAGGATCATTTGAGTGGCGTGGATCGAAAGCCAAGAGTCCAAGGAACACGTGGAAAAAGTTTCATCGACATCCATCCAAAAACAAGCGAGATATTTAACTTCAAAGTGGAGGGTGTCCGATTTTTGGGAGGCCCACGGCGAGGGGTCAGGGCGGCCAGGGGAGCGGTGCAGGCTTAAGTTTGAAAATCCGTATCTCGGCTTCTGGGGGTCGTAGAGGGATGAACTTTTTTTTGTTTTAATCGTTGAAGAGTCTATTTTTAGATGCTTTCGGGTACAAGTTTCTATCTTCATCCGTTTAAGCGCAGGGTTCATTTTTCCGTCTCGGGACCGCGGTGAAAAAACTAATCGTTGCAGGATCATTTCAGTGGCGTGGATCGAAAGCCAAGAGTCCAAGGAACACGTGGAAAAAGTTTCATCGAGATCCATCCAAAAACAAGCGAGATATTTAACTTCAAAGTGGAGGGTGTCCGATTTTTGGGTGGCCCTCCGCGAGGGGTCAAGGCGGACAGGGGAGCGGTGCAGGCTTAAGTTTGAAAATCCGTATCTCGGCTTCTGGGGGTCGTAGAGGGATGAACTTTTTTTTGTTTTAATCGCTGAAGAGTCTATTTTAAGATGCTTTCGGGTACAAGTTTCTATCTTCATCCGTTTAAGCGCAGGGTTCATTTTTCCGTCTCGGGACCGCGGTGAAAAAACTAATCGTTGCAGGATCATTTCAGTGGCGTGGATCGAAAGCCAAGAGTCCAAGGAACACGTGGAAAAAGTTTCATCGACATCCATCCAAAAACAAGCGAGATATTTAACTTCAAAGTGGAGGGTGTCCGATTTTTGGGAGGCCCACCGCGAGGGGTCAGGGCGGACAGGGGAGCGGTGCAGGCTTAAGTTTGAAAATCCGTATCTCGGCTTCTGGGGGTCGTAGAGGGATGAACTTTTTTTTGTTTTAATCGTTGAAGAGTCTATTTTTAGATGCTTTCGGGTACAAGTTTCTATCTTCATCCGTTTAAGCGGAGGGTTCATTTTTCCGTCTCGGGACCGCGGTGAAAAAACTAATCGTTGCAGGATCATTTGAGTGGCGTGGATCGAAAGCCAAGAGTCCAAGGAACAAGTGGAAAAAGTTTCATCGACATCCATCCAAAAACAAGCGAGATATTTAACTTCAAAGTGGAGGGTGTCCGATTTTTGGGAGGCCCACGGCGAGGGGTCAGGGCGGCCAGGGGAGCGGTGCAGGCTTAAGTTTGAAAATCCGTATCTCGGCTTCTGGGGGTCGTAGAGGGATGAACTTTTTTTTGTTTTAATCGTTGAAGAGTCTATTTTTAGATGCTTTCGGGTACAAGTTTCTATCTTCATCCGTTTAAGCGCAGGGTTCATTTTTCCGTCTCGGGACCGCGGTGAAAAAACTAATCGTTGCAGGATCATTTCAGTGGCGTGGATCGAAAGCCAAGAGTCCAAGGAACACGTGGAAAAAGTTTCATCGACATCCATCCAAAAACAAGCGAGATATTTAACTTCAAAGTGGAGGGTGTCCGATTTTTGGGAGGCCCTCGGCGAGGGGTCAGGGCGGCCAGGGGAGCGGTGCAGGCTTAAGTTTGAAAATCCGTATCTCGGCTTCTGGGGGTCGTAGAGGGATGAACTTTTTTTTGTTTTAATCGTTGAAGAGTCTATTTTTAGATGCTTTCGGGTACAAGTTTCTATCTTCATCCGTTTAAGCGGAGGGTTCATTTTTCCGTCTCGGGACCGCGGTGAAAAAACTAATCGTTGCAGGATCATTTGAGTGGCGTGGATCGAAAGCCAAGAGTCCAAGGAACACGTGGAAAAAGTTTCATCGACATCCATCCAAAAACAAGCGAGATATTTAACTTCAAAGTGGAGGGTGTCCGATTTTTGGGAGGCCCTCGGCGAGGGGTCAGGGCGGCCAGGGGAGCGGTGCAGGCTTAAGTTTGAAAATCCGTATCTCGGCTTCTGGGGGTCGTAGAGGGATGAACTTTTTTTTGTTTTAATCGTTGAAGAGTCTATTTTTAGATGCTTTCGGGTACAAGTTTCTATCTTCATCCGTTTAAGCGCAGGGTTCATTTTTCCGTCTCGGGACCGCGGTGAAAAAACTAATCGTTGCAGGATCATTTGAGTGGCGTGGATCGAAAGCCAAGAGTCCAAGGAACACGTGGAAAAAGTTTCATCGACATCCATCCAAAAACAAGCGAGATATTTAACTTCAAAGTGGAGGGTGTCCGATTTTTGGGAGGCCCACGGCGAGGGGTCAGGGCGGCCAGGGGAGCGGTGCAGGCTTAAGTTTGAAAATCCGTATCTCGGCTTCTGGGGGTCGTAGAGGGATGAACTTTTTTTTGTTTTAATCGTTGAAGAGTCTATTTTTAGATGCTTTCGGGTACAAGTTTCTATCTTCATCCGTTTAAGCGCAGGGTTCATTTTTCCGTCTCGGGACCGCGGTGAAAAAACTAATCGTTGCAGGATCATTTCAGTGGCGTGGATCGAAAGCCAAGAGTCCAAGGAACACGTGGAAAAAGTTTCATCGACATCCATCCAAAAACAAGCGAGATATTTAACTTCAAAGTGGAGGGTGTCCGATTTTTGGGAGGCCCTCGGCGAGGGGTCAGGGCGGCCAGGGGAGCGGTGCAGGCTTAAGTTTGAAAATCCGTATCTCGGCTTCTGGGGGTCGTAGAGGGATGAACTTTTTTTTGTTTTAATCGTTGAAGAGTCTATTTTTAGATGCTTTCGGGTACAAGTTTCTATCTTCATCCGTTTAAGCGCAGGGTTCATTTTTCCGTCTCGGGACCGCGGTGAAAAAACTAATCGTTGCAGGATCATTTCAGTGGCGTGGATCGAAAGCCAAGAGTCCAAGGAACACGTGGAAAAAGTTTCATCGACATCCATCCAAAAACAAGCGAGATATTTAACTTCAAAGTGGAGGGTGTCCGATTTTTGGGAGGCCCACGGCGAGGGGTCAGGGCGGCCAGGGGAGCGGTGCAGGCTTAAGTTTGAAAATCCGTATCTCGGCTTCTGGGGGCCGTAGAGGGATGAACTTTTTTTTGTTTTAATCGTTGAAGAGTCTATTTTTAGATGCTTTCGGGTACAAGTTTCTATCTTCATCCGTTTAAGCGCAGGGTTCATTTTTCCGTCTCGGGACCGCGGTGAAAAAACTAATCGTTGCAGGATCATTTCAGTGGCGTGGATCGAAAGCCAAGAGTCCAAGGAACACGTGGAAAAAGTTTCATCGAGATCCATCCAAAAACAAGCGAGATATTTAACTTCAAAGTGGAGGGTGTCCGATTTTTGGGTGGCCCTCCGCGAGGGGTCAAGGCGGACAGGGGAGCGGTGCAGGCTTAAGTTTGAAAATCCGTATCTCGGCTTCTGGGGGTCGTAGAGGGATGAACTTTTTTTTGTTTTAATCGTTGAAGAGTCTATTTTTAGATGCTTTCGGGTACAAGTTTCTATCTTCATCCGTTTAAGCGCAGGGTTCATTTTTCCGTCTCGGGACCGCGGTGAAAAAACTAATCGTTGCAGGATCATTTCAGTGGCGTGGATCGAAAGCCAAGAGTCCAAGGAACACGTGGAAAAAGTTTCATCGACATCCATCCAAAAACAAGCGAGATATTTAACTTCAAAGTGGAGGGTGTCCGATTTTTGGGAGGCCCACGGCGAGGGGTCAGGGCGGCCAGGGGAGCGGTGCAGGCTTAAGTTTGAAAATCCGTATCTCGGCTTCTCGGGGTCGTAGAGGGATGAACTTTTTTTTGTTTTAATCGTTGAAGAGTCTATTTTTAGATGCTTTCGGGTACAAGTTTCTATCTTCATCCGTTTAAGCGCAGGGTTCATTTTTCCGTCTCGGGACCGCGGTGAAAAAACTAATCGTTGCAGGATCATTTGAGTGGCGTGGATCGAAAGCCAAGAGTCCAAGGAACACGTGGAAAAAGTTTCATCGACATCCATCCAAAAACAAGCGAGATATTTAACTTCAAAGTGGAGGGTGTCCGATTTTTGGGAGGCCCACGGCGAGGGGTCAGGGCGGCCAGGGGAGCGGTGCAGGCTTAAGTTTGAAAATCCGTATCTCGGCTTCTGGGGGTCGTAGAGGGATGAACTTTTTTTTGTTTTAATCGTTGAAGAGTCTATTTTTAGATGCTTTCGGGTACAAGTTTCTATCTTCATCCGTTTAAGCGCAGGGTTCATTTTTCCGTCTCGGGACCGCGGTGAAAAAACTAATCGTTGCAGGATCATTTCAGTGGCGTGGATCGAAAGCCAAGAGTCCAAGGAACACGTGGAAAAAGTTTCATCGAGATCCATCCAAAAACAAGCGAGATATTTAACTTCAAAGTGGAGGGTGTCCGATTTTTGGGTGGCCCTCCGCGAGGGGTCAAGGCGGACAGGGGAGCGGTGCAGGCTTAAGTTTGAAAATCCGTATCTCGGCTTCTGGGGGTCGTAGAGGGATGAACTTTTTTTTGTTTTAATCGCTGAAGAGTCTATTTTAAGATGCTTTCGGGTACAAGTTTCTATCTTCATCCGTTTAAGCGCAGGGTTCATTTTTCCGTCTCGGGACCGCGGTGAAAAAACTAATCGTTGCAGGATCATTTCAGTGGCGTGGATCGAAAGCCAAGAGTCCAAGGAACACGTGGAAAAAGTTTCATCGACATCCATCCAAAAACAAGCGAGATATTTAACTTCAAAGTGGAGGGTGTCCGATTTTTGGGAGGCCCACCGCGAGGGGTCAGGGCGGACAGGGGAGCGGTGCAGGCTTAAGTTTGAAAATCCGTATCTCGGCTTCTGGGGGTCGTAGAGGGATGAACTTTTTTTTGTTTTAATCGTTGAAGAGTCTATTTTTAGATGCTTTCGGGTACAAGTTTCTATCTTCATCCGTTTAAGCGGAGGGTTCATTTTTCCGTCTCGGGACCGCGGTGAAAAAACTAATCGTTGCAGGATCATTTGAGTGGCGTGGATCGAAAGCCAAGAGTCCAAGGAACAAGTGGAAAAAGTTTCATCGACATCCATCCAAAAACAAGCGAGATATTTAACTTCAAAGTGGAGGGTGTCCGATTTTTGGGAGGCCCACGGCGAGGGGTCAGGGCGGCCAGGGGAGCGGTGCAGGCTTAAGTTTGAAAATCCGTATCTCGGCTTCTGGGGGTCGTAGAGGGATGAACTTTTTTTTGTTTTAATCGTTGAAGAGTCTATTTTTAGATGCTTTCGGGTACAAGTTTCTATCTTCATCCGTTTAAGCGCAGGGTTCATTTTTCCGTCTCGGGACCGCGGTGAAAAAACTAATCGTTGCAGGATCATTTCAGTGGCGTGGATCGAAAGCCAAGAGTCCAAGGAACACGTGGAAAAAGTTTCATCGACATCCATCCAAAAACAAGCGAGATATTTAACTTCAAAGTGGAGGGTGTCCGATTTTTGGGAGGCCCTCGGCGAGGGGTCAGGGCGGCCAGGGGAGCGGTGCAGGCTTAAGTTTGAAAATCCGTATCTCGGCTTCTGGGGGTCGTAGAGGGATGAACTTTTTTTTGTTTTAATCGTTGAAGAGTCTATTTTTAGATGCTTTCGGGTACAAGTTTCTATCTTCATCCGTTTAAGCGGAGGGTTCATTTTTCCGTCTCGGGACCGCGGTGAAAAAACTAATCGTTGCAGGATCATTTGAGTGGCGTGGATCGAAAGCCAAGAGTCCAAGGAACACGTGGAAAAAGTTTCATCGACATCCATCCAAAAACAAGCGAGATATTTAACTTCAAAGTGGAGGGTGTCCGATTTTTGGGAGGCCCTCGGCGAGGGGTCAGGGCGGCCAGGGGAGCGGTGCAGGCTTAAGTTTGAAAATCCGTATCTCGGCTTCTGGGGGTCGTAGAGGGATGAACTTTTTTTTGTTTTAATCGTTGAAGAGTCTATTTTTAGATGCTTTCGGGTACAAGTTTCTATCTTCATCCGTTTAAGCGCAGGGTTCATTTTTCCGTCTCGGGACCGCGGTGAAAAAACTAATCGTTGCAGGATCATTTCAGTGGCGTGGATCGAAAGCCAAGAGTCCAAGGAACACGTGGAAAAAGTTTCATCGACATCCATCCAAAAACAAGCGAGATATTTAACTTCAAAGTGGAGGGTGTCCGATTTTTGGGAGGCCCTCCGCGAGGGGTCAGGGCGGACAGGGGAGCGGTGCAGGCTTAAGTTTGAAAATCCGTATCTCGGCTTCTGGGGGTCGTAGAGGGATGAACTTTTTTTTGTTTTAATCGTTGAAGAGTCTATTTTTAGATGCTTTCGGGTACAAGTTTCTATCTTCATCCGTTTAAGCGCAGGGTTCATTTTTCCGTCTCGGGACCGCGGTGAAAAAACTAATCGTTGCAGGATCATTTCAGTGGCGTGGATCGAAAGCCAAGAGTCCAAGGAACACGTGGAAAAAGTTTCATCGACATCCATCCAAAAACAAGCGAGATATTTAACTTCAAAGTGGAGGGTGTCCGATTTTTGGGAGGCCCACGGCGAGGGGTCAGGGCGGCCAGGGGAGCGGTGCAGGCTTAAGTTTGAAAATCCGTATCTCGGCTTCTCGGGGTCGTAGAGGGATGAACTTTTTTTTGTTTTAATCGTTGAAGAGTCTATTTTTAGATGCTTTCGGGTACAAGTTTCTATCTTCATCCGTTTAAGCGCAGGGTTCATTTTTCCGTCTCGGGACCGCGGTGAAAAAACTAATCGTTGCAGGATCATTTGAGTGGCGTGGATCGAAAGCCAAGAGTCCAAGGAACACGTGGAAAAAGTTTCATCGACATCCATCCAAAAACAAGCGAGATATTTAACTTCAAAGTGGAGGGTGTCCGATTTTTGGGAGGCCCACGGCGAGGGGTCAGGGCGGCCAGGGGAGCGGTGCAGGCTTAAGTTTGAAAATCCGTATCTCGGCTTCTGGGGGTCGTAGAGGGATGAACTTTTTTTTGTTTTAATCGTTGAAGAGTCTATTTTTAGATGCTTTCGGGTACAAGTTTCTATCTTCATCCGTTTAAGCGCAGGGTTCATTTTTCCGTCTCGGGACCGCGGTGAAAAAACTAATCGTTGCAGGATCATTTCAGTGGCGTGGATCGAAAGCCAAGAGTCCAAGGAACACGTGGAAAAAGTTTCATCGACATCCATCCAAAAACAAGCGAGATATTTAACTTCAAAGTGGAGGGTGTCCGATTTTTGGGAGGCCCTCGGCGAGGGGTCAGGGCGGCCAGGGGAGCGGTGCAGGCTTAAGTTTGAAAATCCGTATCTCGGCTTCTGGGGGTCGTAGAGGGATGAACTTTTTTTTGTTTTAATCGTTGAAGAGTCTATTTTTAGATGCTTTCGGGTACAAGTTTCTATCTTCATCCGTTTAAGCGCAGGGTTCATTTTTCCGTCTCGGGACCGCGGTGAAAAAACTAATCGTTGCAGGATCATTTCAGTGGCGTGGATCGAAAGCCAAGAGTCCAAGGAACACGTGGAAAAAGTTTCATCGACATCCATCCAAAAACAAGCGAGATATTTAACTTCAAAGTGGAGGGTGTCCGATTTTTGGGAGGCCCACCGCGAGGGGTCAGGGCGGACAGGGGAGCGGTGCAGGCTTAAGTTTGAAAATCCGTATCTCGGCTTCTGGGGGTCGTAGAGGGATGAACTTTTTTTTGTTTTAATCGTTGAAGAGTCTATTTTTAGATGCTTTCGGGTACAAGTTTCTATCTTCATCCGTTTAAGCGGAGGGTTCATTTTTCCGTCTCGGGACCGCGGTGAAAAAACTAATCGTTGCAGGATCATTTGAGTGGCGTGGATCGAAAGCCAAGAGTCCAAGGAACAAGTGGAAAAAGTTTCATCGACATCCATCCAAAAACAAGCGAGATATTTAACTTCAAAGTGGAGGGTGTCCGATTTTTGGGAGGCCCACGGCGAGGGGTCAGGGCGGCCAGGGGAGCGGTGCAGGCTTAAGTTTGAAAATCCGTATCTCGGCTTCTGGGGGTCGTAGAGGGATGAACTTTTTTTTGTTTTAATCGTTGAAGAGTCTATTTTTAGATGCTTTCGGGTACAAGTTTCTATCTTCATCCGTTTAAGCGCAGGGTTCATTTTTCCGTCTCGGGACCGCGGTGAAAAAACTAATCGTTGCAGGATCATTTCAGTGGCGTGGATCGAAAGCCAAGAGTCCAAGGAACACGTGGAAAAAGTTTCATCGACATCCATCCAAAAACAAGCGAGATATTTAACTTCAAAGTGGAGGGTGTCCGATTTTTGGGAGGCCCTCGGCGAGGGGTCAGGGCGGCCAGGGGAGCGGTGCAGGCTTAAGTTTGAAAATCCGTATCTCGGCTTCTGGGGGTCGTAGAGGGATGAACTTTTTTTTGTTTTAATCGTTGAAGAGTCTATTTTTAGATGCTTTCGGGTACAAGTTTCTATCTTCATCCGTTTAAGCGGAGGGTTCATTTTTCCGTCTCGGGACCGCGGTGAAAAAACTAATCGTTGCAGGATCATTTGAGTGGCGTGGATCGAAAGCCAAGAGTCCAAGGAACACGTGGAAAAAGTTTCATCGACATCCATCCAAAAACAAGCGAGATATTTAACTTCAAAGTGGAGGGTGTCCGATTTTTGGGAGGCCCTCGGCGAGGGGTCAGGGCGGCCAGGGGAGCGGTGCAGGCTTAAGTTTGAAAATCCGTATCTCGGCTTCTGGGGGTCGTAGAGGGATGAACTTTTTTTTGTTTTAATCGTTGAAGAGTCTATTTTTAGATGCTTTCGGGTACAAGTTTCTATCTTCATCCGTTTAAGCGCAGGGTTCATTTTTCCGTCTCGGGACCGCGGTGAAAAAACTAATCGTTGCAGGATCATTTCAGTGGCGTGGATCGAAAGCCAAGAGTCCAAGGAACACGTGGAAAAAGTTTCATCGACATCCATCCAAAAACAAGCGAGATATTTAACTTCAAAGTGGAGGGTGTCCGATTTTTGGGAGGCCCTCCGCGAGGGGTCAGGGCGGACAGGGGAGCGGTGCAGGCTTAAGTTTGAAAATCCGTATCTCGGCTTCTGGGGGTCGTAGAGGGATGAACTTTTTTTTGTTTTAATCGTTGAAGAGTCTATTTTTAGATGCTTTCGGGTACAAGTTTCTATCTTCATCCGTTTAAGCGGAGGGTTCATTTTTCCGTCTCGGGACCGCGGTGAAAAAACTAATCGTTGCAGGATCATTTGAGTGGCGTGGATCGAAAGCCAAGAGTCCAAGGAACACGTGGAAAAAGTTTCATCGACATCCATCCAAAAACAAGCGAGATATTTAACTTCAAAGTGGAGGGTGTCCGATTTTTGGGAGGCCCACGGCGAGGGGTCAGGGCGGCCAGGGGAGCGGTGCAGGCTTAAGTTTGAAAATCCGTATCTCGGCTTCTCGGGGTCGTAGAGGGATGAACTTTTTTTTGTTTTAATCGTTGAAGAGTCTATTTTTAGATGCTTTCGGGTACAAGTTTCTATCTTCATCCGTTTAAGCGCAGGGTTCATTTTTCCGTCTCGGGACCGCGGTGAAAAAACTAATCGTTGCAGGATCATTTGAGTGGCGTGGATCGAAAGCCAAGAGTCCAAGGAACACGTGGAAAAAGTTTCATCGACATCCATCCAAAAACAAGCGAGATATTTAACTTCAAAGTGGAGGGTGTCCGATTTTTGGGAGGCCCACGGCGAGGGGTCAGGGCGGCCAGGGGAGCGGTGCAGGCTTAAGTTTGAAAATCCGTATCTCGGCTTCTGGGGGTCGTAGAGGGATGAATTTTTTTTGTTTTAATCGTTGAAGAGTCTATTTTTAGATGCTTTCGGGTACAAGTTTCTATCTTCATCCGTTTAAGCGCAGGGTTCATTTTTCCGTCTCGGGACCGCGGTGAAAAAACTAATCGTTGCAGGATCATTTGAGTGGCGTGGATCGAAAGCCAAGAGTCCAAGGAACACGTGGAAAAAGTTTCATCGACATCCATCCAAAAACAAGCGAGATATTTAACTTCAAAGTGGAGGGTGTCCGATTTTTGGGAGGCCCACGGCGAGGGGTCAGGGCGGCCAGGGGAGCGGTGCAGGCTTAAGTTTGAAAATCCGTATCTCGGCTTCTGGGGGTCGTAGAGGGATGAACTTTTTTTTGTTTTAATCGTTGAAGAGTCTATTTTTAGATGCTTTCGGGTACAAGTTTCTATCTTCATCCGTTTAAGCGCAGGGTTCATTTTTCCGTCTCGGGACCGCGGTGAAAAAACTAATCGTTGCAGGATCATTTCAGTGGCGTGGATCGAAAGCCAAGAGTCCAAGGAACACGTGGAAAAAGTTTCATCGACATCCATCCAAAAACAAGCGAGATATTTAACTTCAAAGTGGAGGGTGTCCGATTTTTGGGAGGCCCTCGGCGAGGGGTCAGGGCGGCCAGGGGAGCGGTGCAGGCTTAAGTTTGAAAATCCGTATCTCGGCTTCTGGGGGTCGTAGAGGGATGAACTTTTTTTTGTTTTAATCGTTGAAGAGTCTATTTTTAGATGCTTTCGGGTACAAGTTTCTATCTTCATCCGTTTAAGCGCAGGGTTCATTTTTCCGTCTCGGGACCGCGGTGAAAAAACTAATCGTTGCAGGATCATTTCAGTGGCGTGGATCGAAAGCCAAGAGTCCAAGGAACACGTGGAAAAAGTTTCATCGACATCCATCCAAAAACAAGCGAGATATTTAACTTCAAAGTGGAGGGTGTCCGATTTTTGGGAGGCCCACCGCGAGGGGTCAGGGCGGACAGGGGAGCGGTGCAGGCTTAAGTTTGAAAATCCGTATCTCGGCTTCTGGGGGTCGTAGAGGGATGAACTTTTTTTTGTTTTAATCGTTGAAGAGTCTATTTTTAGATGCTTTCGGGTACAAGTTTCTATCTTCATCCGTTTAAGCGGAGGGTTCATTTTTCCGTCTCGGGACCGCGGTGAAAAAACTAATCGTTGCAGGATCATTTGAGTGGCGTGGATCGAAAGCCAAGAGTCCAAGGAACAAGTGGAAAAAGTTTCATCGACATCCATCCAAAAACAAGCGAGATATTTAACTTCAAAGTGGAGGGTGTCCGATTTTTGGGAGGCCCACGGCGAGGGGTCAGGGCGGCCAGGGGAGCGGTGCAGGCTTAAGTTTGAAAATCCGTATCTCGGCTTCTGGGGGTCGTAGAGGGATGAACTTTTTTTTGTTTTAATCGTTGAAGAGTCTATTTTTAGATGCTTTCGGGTACAAGTTTCTATCTTCATCCGTTTAAGCGCAGGGTTCATTTTTCCGTCTCGGGACCGCGGTGAAAAAACTAATCGTTGCAGGATCATTTCAGTGGCGTGGATCGAAAGCCAAGAGTCCAAGGAACACGTGGAAAAAGTTTCATCGACATCCATCCAAAAACAAGCGAGATATTTAACTTCAAAGTGGAGGGTGTCCGATTTTTGGGAGGCCCTCGGCGAGGGGTCAGGGCGGCCAGGGGAGCGGTGCAGGCTTAAGTTTGAAAATCCGTATCTCGGCTTCTGGGGGTCGTAGAGGGATGAACTTTTTTTTGTTTTAATCGTTGAAGAGTCTATTTTTAGATGCTTTCGGGTACAAGTTTCTATCTTCATCCGTTTAAGCGGAGGGTTCATTTTTCCGTCTCGGGACCGCGGTGAAAAAACTAATCGTTGCAGGATCATTTGAGTGGCGTGGATCGAAAGCCAAGAGTCCAAGGAACACGTGGAAAAAGTTTCATCGACATCCATCCAAAAACAAGCGAGATATTTAACTTCAAAGTGGAGGGTGTCCGATTTTTGGGAGGCCCTCGGCGAGGGGTCAGGGCGGCCAGGGGAGCGGTGCAGGCTTAAGTTTGAAAATCCGTATCTCGGCTTCTGGGGGTCGTAGAGGGATGAACTTTTTTTTGTTTTAATCGTTGAAGAGTCTATTTTTAGATGCTTTCGGGTACAAGTTTCTATCTTCATCCGTTTAAGCGCAGGGTTCATTTTTCCGTCTCGGGACCGCGGTGAAAAAACTAATCGTTGCAGGATCATTTCAGTGGCGTGGATCGAAAGCCAAGAGTCCAAGGAACACGTGGAAAAAGTTTCATCGACATCCATACAAAAACAAGCGAGATATTTAACTTCAAAGTGGAGGGTGTCCGATTTTTGGGAGGCCCACCGCGAGGGGTCAGGGCGGACAGGGGAGCGGTGCAGGCTTAAGTTTGAAAATCCGTATCTCGGCTTCTGGGGGTCGTAGAGGGATGAACTTTTTTTTGTTTTAATCGTTGAAGAGTCTATTTTTAGATGCTTTCGGGTACAAGTTTCTATCTTCATCCGTTTAAGCGCAGGGTTCATTTTTCCGTCTCGGGACCGCGGTGAAAAAACTAATCGTTGCAGGATCATTTCAGTGGCGTGGATCGAAAGCCAAGAGTCCAAGGAACACGTGGAAAAAGTTTCATCGACATCCATCCAAAAACAAGCGAGATATTTAACTTCAAAGTGGAGGGTGTCCGATTTTTGGGAGGCCCTCCGCGAGGGGTCAGGGCGGACAGGGGAGCGGTGCAGGCTTAAGTTTGAAAATCCGTATCTCGGCTTCTGGGGGTCGTAGAGGGATGAACTTTTTTTTGTTTTAATCGTTGAAGAGTCTATTTTTAGATGCTTTCGGGTACAAGTTTCTATCTTCATCCGTTTAAGCGCAGGGTTCATTTTTCCGTCTCGGGACCGCGGTGAAAAAACTAATCGTTGCAGGATCATTTGAGTGGCGTGGATCGAAAGCCAAGAGTCCAAGGAACACGTGGAAAAAGTTTCATCGACATCCATCCAAAAACAAGCGAGATATTTAACTTCAAAGTGGAGGGTGTCCGATTTTTGGGAGGCCCTCCGCGAGGGGTCAGGGCGGACAGGGGAGCGGTGCAGGCTTAAGTTTGAAAATCCGTATCTCGGCTTCTGGGGGTCGTAGAGGGATGAACTTTTTTTTGTTTTAATCGTTGAAGAGTCTATTTTTAGATGCTTTCGGGTACAAGTTTCTATCTTCATCCGTTTAAGCGCAGGGTTCATTTTTCCGTCTCGGGACCGCGGTGAAAAAACTAATCGTTGCAGGATCATTTCAGTGGCGTGGATCGAAAGCCAAGAGTCCAAGGAACACGTGGAAAAAGTTTCATCGACATCCATCCAAAAACAAGCGAGATATTTAACTTCAAAGTGGAGGGTGTCCGATTTTTGGGAGGCCCACGGCGAGGGGTCAGGGCGGCCAGGGGAGCGGTGCAGGCTTAAGTTTGAAAATCCGTATCTCGGCTTCTCGGGGTCGTAGAGGGATGAACTTTTTTTTGTTTTAATCGTTGAAGAGTCTATTTTTAGATGCTTTCGGGTACAAGTTTCTATCTTCATCCGTTTAAGCGCAGGGTTCATTTTTCCGTCTCGGGACCGCGGTGAAAAAACTAATCGTTGCAGGATCATTTGAGTGGCGTGGATCGAAAGCCAAGAGTCCAAGGAACACGTGGAAAAAGTTTCATCGACATCCATCCAAAAACAAGCGAGATATTTAACTTCAAAGTGGAGGGTGTCCGATTTTTGGGAGGCCAACGGCGAGGGGTCAGGGCGGCCAGGGGAGCGGTGCAGGCTTAAGTTTGAAAATCCGTATCTCGGCTTCTGGGGGTCGTAGAGGGATGAACTTTTTTTTGTTTTAATCGTTGAAGAGTCTATTTTTAGATGCTTTCGGGTACAAGTTTCTATCTTCATCCGTTTAAGCGGAGGGTTCATTTTTCCGTCTCGGGACCGCGGTGAAAAAACTAATCGTTGCAGGATCATTTGAGTGGCGTGGATCGAAAGCCAAGAGTCCAAGGAACACGTGGAAAAAGTTTCATCGACATCCATCCAAAAACAAGCGAGATATTTAACTTCAAAGTGGAGGGTGTCCGATTTTTGGGAGGCCCACGGCGAGGGGTCAGGGCGGCCAGGGGAGCGGTGCAGGCTTAAGTTTGAAAATCCGTATCTCGGCTTCTCGGGGTCGTAGAGGGATGAACTTTTTTTTGTTTTAATCGTTGAAGAGTCTATTTTTAGATGCTTTCGGGTACAAGTTTCTATCTTCATCCGTTTAAGCGCAGGGTTCATTTTTCCGTCTCGGGACCGCGGTGAAAAAACTAATCGTTGCAGGATCATTTGAGTGGCGTGGATCGAAAGCCAAGAGTCCAAGGAACACGTGGAAAAAGTTTCATCGACATCCATCCAAAAACAAGCGAGATATTTAACTTCAAAGTGGAGGGTGTCCGATTTTTGGGAGGCCCACGGCGAGGGGTCAGGGCGGCCAGGGGAGCGGTGCAGGCTTAAGTTTGAAAATCCGTATCTCGGCTTCTGGGGGTCGTAGAGGGATGAATTTTTTTTGTTTTAATCGTTGAAGAGTCTATTTTTAGATGCTTTCGGGTACAAGTTTCTATCTTCATCCGTTTAAGCGCAGGGTTCATTTTTCCGTCTCGGGACCGCGGTGAAAAAACTAATCGTTGCAGGATCATTTGAGTGGCGTGGATCGAAAGCCAAGAGTCCAAGGAACACGTGGAAAAAGTTTCATCGACATCCATCCAAAAACAAGCGAGATATTTAACTTCAAAGTGGAGGGTGTCCGATTTTTGGGAGGCCCACGGCGAGGGGTCAGGGCGGCCAGGGGAGCGGTGCAGGCTTAAGTTTGAAAATCCGTATCTCGGCTTCTGGGGGTCGTAGAGGGATGAACTTTTTTTTGTTTTAATCGTTGAAGAGTCTATTTTTAGATGCTTTCGGGTACAAGTTTCTATCTTCATCCGTTTAAGCGCAGGGTTCATTTTTCCGTCTCGGGACCGCGGTGAAAAAACTAATCGTTGCAGGATCATTTCAGTGGCGTGGATCGAAAGCCAAGAGTCCAAGGAACACGTGGAAAAAGTTTCATCGACATCCATCCAAAAACAAGCGAGATATTTAACTTCAAAGTGGAGGGTGTCCGATTTTTGGGAGGCCCTCGGCGAGGGGTCAGGGCGGCCAGGGGAGCGGTGCAGGCTTAAGTTTGAAAATCCGTATCTCGGCTTCTGGGGGTCGTAGAGGGATGAACTTTTTTTTGTTTTAATCGTTGAAGAGTCTATTTTTAGATGCTTTCGGGTACAAGTTTCTATCTTCATCCGTTTAAGCGCAGGGTTCATTTTTCCGTCTCGGGACCGCGGTGAAAAAACTAATCGTTGCAGGATCATTTCAGTGGCGTGGATCGAAAGCCAAGAGTCCAAGGAACACGTGGAAAAAGTTTCATCGACATCCATCCAAAAACAAGCGAGATATTTAACTTCAAAGTGGAGGGTGTCCGATTTTTGGGAGGCCCACCGCGAGGGGTCAGGGCGGCCAGGGGAGCGGTGCAGGCTTAAGTTTGAAAATCCGTATCTCGGCTTCTGGGGGTCGTAGAGGGATGAACTTTTTTTTGTTTTAATCGTTGAAGAGTCTATTTTTAGATGCTTTCGGGTACAAGTTTCTATCTTCATCCGTTTAAGCGGAGGGTTCATTTTTCCGTCTCGGGACCGCGGTGAAAAAACTAATCGTTGCAGGATCATTTGAGTGGCGTGGATCGAAAGCCAAGAGTCCAAGGAACACGTGGAAAAAGTTTCATCGACATCCATCCAAAAACAAGCGAGATATTTAACTTCAAAGTGGAGGGTGTCCGATTTTTGGGAGGCCCTCGGCGAGGGGTCAGGGCGGCCAGGGGAGCGGTGCAGGCTTAAGTTTGAAAATCCGTATCTCGGCTTCTGGGGGTCGTAGAGGGATGAACTTTTTTTTGTTTTAATCGTTGAAGAGTCTATTTTTAGATGCTTTCGGGTACAAGTTTCTATCTTCATCCGTTTAAGCGCAGGGTTCATTTTTCCGTCTCGGGACCGCGGTGAAAAAACTAATCGTTGCAGGATCATTTCAGTGGCGTGGATCGAAAGCCAAGAGTCCAAGGAACACGTGGAAAAAGTTTCATCGACATCCATCCAAAAACAAGCGAGATATTTAACTTCAAAGTGGAGGGTGTCCGATTTTTGGGAGGCCCTCCGCGAGGGGTCAGGGCGGACAGGGGAGCGGTGCAGGCTTAAGTTTGAAAATCCGTATCTCGGCTTCTGGGGGTCGTAGAGGGATGAACTTTTTTTTGTTTTAATCGCTGAAGAGTCTATTTTTAGATGCTTTCGGGTACAAGTTTCTATCTTCATCCGTTTAAGCGCAGGGTTCATTTTTCCGTCTCGGGACCGCGGTGAAAAAACTAATCGTTGCAGGATCATTTCAGTGGCGTGGATCGAAAGCCAAGAGTCCAAGGAACACGTGGAAAAAGTTTCATCGAGATCCATCCAAAAACAAGCGAGATATTTAACTTCAAAGTGGAGGGTGTCCGATTTTTGGGTGGCCCTCCGCGAGGGGTCAAGGCGGCCAGGGGAGCGGTGCAGGCTTAAGTTTGAAAATCCGTATCTCGGCTTCTGGGGGTCGTAGAGGGATGAACTTTTTTTTGTTTTAATCGCTGAAGAGTCTATTTTAAGATGCTTTCGGGTACAAGTTTCTATCTTCATCCGTTTAAGCGCAGGGTTCATTTTTCCGTCTCGGGACCGCGGTGAAAAAACTAATCGTTGCAGGATCATTTCAGTGGCGTGGATCGAAAGCCAAGAGTCCAAGGAACACGTGGAAAAAGTTTCATCGACATCCATCCAAAAACAAGCGAGATATTTAACTTCAAAGTGGAGGGTGTCCGATTTTTGGGAGGCCCTCCGCGAGGGGTCAGGGCGGACAGGGGAGCGGTGCAGGCTTAAGTTTGAAAATCCGTATCTCGGCTTCTGGGGGTCGTAGAGGGATGAACTTTTTTTTGTTTTAATCGCTGAAGAGTCTATTTTTAGATGCTTTCGGGTACAAGTTTCTATCTTCATCCGTTTAAGCGCAGGGTTCATTTTTCCGTCTCGGGACCGCGGTGAAAAAACTAATCGTTGCAGGATCATTTGAGTGGCGTGGATCGAAAGCCAAGAGTCCAAGGAACACGTGGAAAAAGTTTCATCGAGATCCATCCAAAAACAAGCGAGATATTTAACTTCAAAGTGGAGGGTGTCCGATTTTTGGGAGGCCCTCGGCGAGGGGTCAGGGCGGCCAGGGGAGCGGTGCAGGCTTAAGTTTGAAAATCCGTATCTCGGCTTCTGGGGGTCGTAGAGGGATGAACTTTTTTTTGTTTTAATCGTTGAAGAGTCTATTTTTAGATGCTTTCGGGTACAAGTTTCTATCTTCATCCGTTTAAGCGCAGGGTTCATTTTTCCGTCTCGGGACCGCGGTGAAAAAACTAATCGTTGCAGGATCATTTCAGTGGCGTGGATCGAAAGCCAAGAGTCCAAGGAACACGTGGAAAAAGTTTCATCGAGATCCATCCAAAAACAAGCGAGATATTTAACTTCAAAGTGGAGGGTGTCCGATTTTTGGGTGGCCCTCCGCGAGGGGTCAAGGCGGCCAGGGGAGCGGTGCAGGCTTAAGTTTGAAAATCCGTATCTCGGCTTCTGGGGGTCGTAGAGGGATGAACTTTTTTTTGTTTTAATCGCTGAAGAGTCTATTTTAAGATGCTTTCGGGTACAAGTTTCTATCTTCATCCGTTTAAGCGCAGGGTTCATTTTTCCGTCTCGGGACCGCGGTGAAAAAACTAATCGTTGCAGGATCATTTCAGTGGCGTGGATCGAAAGCCAAGAGTCCAAGGAACACGTGGAAAAAGTTTCATCGACATCCATCCAAAAACAAGCGAGATATTTAACTTCAAAGTGGAGGGTGTCCGATTTTTGGGAGGCCCTCCGCGAGGGGTCAGGGCGGACAGGGGAGCGGTGCAGGCTTAAGTTTGAAAATCCGTATCTCGGCTTCTGGGGGTCGTAGAGGGATGAACTTTTTTTTGTTTTAATCGCTGAAGAGTCTATTTTTAGATGCTTTCGGGTACAAGTTTCTATCTTCATCCGTTTAAGCGCAGGGTTCATTTTTCCGTCTCGGGACCGCGGTGAAAAAACTAATCGTTGCAGGATCATTTCAGTGGCGTGGATCGAAAGCCAAGAGTCCAAGGAACACGTGGAAAAAGTTTCATCGAGATCCATCCAAAAACAAGCGAGATATTTAACTTCAAAGTGGAGGGTGTCCGATTTTTGGGTGGCCCTCCGCGAGGGGTCAAGGCGGCCAGGGGAGCGGTGCAGGCTTAAGTTTGAAAATCCGTATCTCGGCTTCTGGGGGTCGTAGAGGGATGAACTTTTTTTTGTTTTAATCGCTGAAGAGTCTATTTTAAGATGCTTTCGGGTACAAGTTTCTATCTTCATCCGTTTAAGCGCAGGGTTCATTTTTCCGTCTCGGGACCGCGGTGAAAAAACTAATCGTTGCAGGATCATTTCAGTGGCGTGGATCGAAAGCCAAGAGTCCAAGGAACACGTGGAAAAAGTTTCATCGACATCCATCCAAAAACAAGCGAGATATTTAACTTCAAAGTGGAGGGTGTCCGATTTTTGGGAGGCCCTCCGCGAGGGGTCAGGGCGGACAGGGGAGCGGTGCAGGCTTAAGTTTGAAAATCCGTATCTCGGCTTCTGGGGGTCGTAGAGGGATGAACTTTTTTTTGTTTTAATCGCTGAAGAGTCTATTTTTAGATGCTTTCGGGTACAAGTTTCTATCTTCATCCGTTTAAGCGCAGGGTTCATTTTTCCGTCTCGGGACCGCGGTGAAAAAACTAATCGTTGCAGGATCATTTCAGTGGCGTGGATCGAAAGCCAAGAGTCCAAGGAACACGTGGAAAAAGTTTCATCGACATCCATCCAAAAACAAGCGAGATATTTAACTTCAAAGTGGAGGGTGTCCGATTTTTGGGAGGCCCTCCGCGAGGGGTCAGGGCGGACAGGGGAGCGGTGCAGGCTTAAGTTTGAAAATCCGTATCTCGGCTTCTGGGGGTCGTAGAGGGATGAACTTTTTTTTGTTTTAATCGCTGAAGAGTCTATTTTTAGATGCTTTCGGGTACAAGTTTCTATCTTCATCCGTTTAAGCGCAGGGTTCATTTTTCCGTCTCGGGACCGCGGTGAAAAAACTAATCGTTGCAGGATCATTTCAGTGGCGTGGATCGAAAGCCAAGAGTCCAAGGAACACGTGGAAAAAGTTTCATCGACATCCATCCAAAAACAAGCGAGATATTTAACTTCAAAGTGGAGGGTGTCCGATTTTTGGGAGGCCCTCCGCGAGGGGTCAGGGCGGACAGGGGAGCGGTGCAGGCTTAAGTTTGAAAATCCGTATCTCGGCTTCTGGGGGTCGTAGAGGGATGAACTTTTTTTTGTTTTAATCGCTGAAGAGTCTATTTTTAGATGCTTTCGGGTACAAGTTTCTATCTTCATCCGTTTAAGCGCAGGGTTCATTTTTCCGTCTCGGGACCGCGGTGAAAAAACTAATCGTTGCAGGATCATTTGAGTGGCGTGGATCGAAAGCCAAGAGTCCAAGGAACACGTGGAAAAAGTTTCATCGAGATCCATCCAAAAACAAGCGAGATATTTAACTTCAAAGTGGAGGGTGTCCGATTTTTGGGAGGCCCTCGGCGAGGGGTCAGGGCGGCCAGGGGAGCGGTGCAGGCTTAAGTTTGAAAATCCGTATCTCGGCTTCTGGGGGTCGTAGAGGGATGAACTTTTTTTTGTTTTAATCGCTGAAGAGTCTATTTTAAGATGCTTTCGGGTACAAGTTTCTATCTTCATCCGTTTAAGCGCAGGGTTCATTTTTCCGTCTCGGGACCGCGGTGAAAAAACTAATCGTTGCAGGATCATTTCAGTGGCGTGGATCGAAAGCCAAGAGTCCAAGGAACACGTGGAAAAAGTTTCATCGACATCCATCCAAAAACAAGCGAGATATTTAACTTCAAAGTGGAGGGTGTCCGATTTTTGGGAGGCCCTCCGCGAGGGGTCAGGGCGGACAGGGGAGCGGTGCAGGCTTAAGTTTGAAAATCCGTATCTCGGCTTCTGGGGGTCGTAGAGGGATGAACTTTTTTTTGTTTTAATCGCTGAAGAGTCTATTTTTAGATGCTTTCGGGTACAAGTTTCTATCTTCATCCGTTTAAGCGCAGGGTTCATTTTTCCGTCTCGGGACCGCGGTGAAAAAACTAATCGTTGCAGGATCATTTCAGTGGCGTGGATCGAAAGCCAAGAGTCCAAGGAACACGTGGAAAAAGTTTCATCGAGATCCATCCAAAAACAAGCGAGATATTTAACTTCAAAGTGGAGGGTGTCCGATTTTTGGGAGGCCCTCCGCGAGGGGTCAAGGCGGCCAGGGGAGCGGTGCAGGCTTAAGTTTGAAAATCCGTATCTCGGCTTCTGGGGGTCGTAGAGGGATGAACTTTTTTTTGTTTTAATCGCTGAAGAGTCTATTTTAAGATGCTTTCGGGTACAAGTTTCTATCTTCATCCGTTTAAGCGCAGGGTTCATTTTTCCGTCTCGGGACCGCGGTGAAAAAACTAATCGTTGCAGGATCATTTCAGTGGCGTGGATCGAAAGCCAAGAGTCCAAGGAACACGTGGAAAAAGTTTCATCGACATCCATCCAAAAACAAGCGAGATATTTAACTTCAAAGTGGAGGGTGTCCGATTTTTGGGAGGCCCTCCGCGAGGGGTCAGGGCGGACAGGGGAGCGGTGCAGGCTTAAGTTTGAAAATCCGTATCTCGGCTTCTGGGGGTCGTAGAGGGATGAACTTTTTTTTGTTTTAATCGCTGAAGAGTCTATTTTTAGATGCTTTCGGGTACAAGTTTCTATCTTCATCCGTTTAAGCGCAGGGTTCATTTTTCCGTCTCGGGACCGCGGTGAAAAAACTAATCGTTGCAGGATCATTTCAGTGGCGTGGATCGAAAGCCAAGAGTCCAAGGAACACGTGGAAAAAGTTTCATCGACATCCATCCAAAAACAAGCGAGATATTTAACTTCAAAGTGGAGGGTGTCCGATTTTTGGGAGGCCCTCCGCGAGGGGTCAGGGCGGACAGGGGAGCGGTGCAGGCTTAAGTTTGAAAATCCGTATCTCGGCTTCTGGGGGTCGTAGAGGGATGAACTTTTTTTTGTTTTAATCGCTGAAGAGTCTATTTTTAGATGCTTTCGGGTACAAGTTTCTATCTTCATCCGTTTAAGCGCAGGGTTCATTTTTCCGTCTCGGGACCGCGGTGAAAAAACTAATCGTTGCAGGATCATTTGAGTGGCGTGGATCGAAAGCCAAGAGTCCAAGGAACACGTGGAAAAAGTTTCATCGAGATCCATCCAAAAACAAGCGAGATATTTAACTTCAAAGTGGAGGGTGTCCGATTTTTGGGTGGCCCTCCGCGAGGGGTCAAGGCGGCCAGGGGAGCGGTGCAGGCTTAAGTTTGAAAATCCGTATCTCGGCTTCTGGGGGTCGTAGAGGGATGAACTTTTTTTTGTTTTAATCGCTGAAGAGTCTATTTTAAGATGCTTTCGGGTACAAGTTTCTATCTTCATCCGTTTAAGCGCAGGGTTCATTTTTCCGTCTCGGGACCGCGGTGAAAAAACTAATCGTTGCAGGATCATTTCAGTGGCGTGGATCGAAAGCCAAGAGTCCAAGGAACACGTGGAAAAAGTTTCATCGACATCCATCCAAAAACAAGCGAGATATTTAACTTCAAAGTGGAGGGTGTCCGATTTTTGGGAGGCCCTCCGCGAGGGGTCAGGGCGGACAGGGGAGCGGTGCAGGCTTAAGTTTGAAAATCCGTATCTCGGCTTCTGGGGGTCGTAGAGGGATGAACTTTTTTTTGTTTTAATCGCTGAAGAGTCTATTTTTAGATGCTTTCGGGTACAAGTTTCTATCTTCATCCGTTTAAGCGCAGGGTTCATTTTTCCGTCTCGGGACCGCGGTGAAAAAACTAATCGTTGCAGGATCATTTGAGTGGCGTGGATCGAAAGCCAAGAGTCCAAGGAACACGTGGAAAAAGTTTCATCGAGATCCATCCAAAAACAAGCGAGATATTTAACTTCAAAGTGGAGGGTGTCCGATTTTTGGGAGGCCCTCGGCGAGGGGTCAGGGCGGCCAGGGGAGCGGTGCAGGCTTAAGTTTGAAAATCCGTATCTCGGCTTCTGGGGGTCGTAGAGGGATGAACTTTTTTTTGTTTTAATCGTTGAAGAGTCTATTTTTAGATGCTTTCGGGTACAAGTTTCTATCTTCATCCGTTTAAGCGCAGGGTTCATTTTTCCGTCTCGGGACCGCGGTGAAAAAACTAATCGTTGCAGGATCATTTGAGTGGCGTGGATCGAAAGCCAAGAGTCCAAGGAACACGTGGAAAAAGTTTCATCGACATCCATCCAAAAACAAGCGAGATATTTAACTTCAAAGTGGAGGGTGTCCGATTTTTGGGAGGCCCTCGGCGAGGGGTCAGGGCGGCCAGGGGAGCGGTGCAGGCTTAAGTTTGAAAATCCGTATCTCGGCTTCTGGGGGTCGTAGAGGGATGAACTTTTTTTTGTTTTAATCGTTGAAGAGTCTATTTTTAGATGCTTTCGGGTACAAGTTTCTATCTTCATCCGTTTAAGCGGAGGGTTCATTTTTCCGTCTCGGGACCGCGGTGAAAAAACTAATCGTTGCAGGATCATTTCAGTGGCGTGGATCGAAAGCCAAGAGTCCAAGGAACACGTGGAAAAAGTTTCATCGACATCCATCCAAAAACAAGCGAGATATTTAACTTCAAAGTGGAGGGTGTCCGATTTTTGGGAGGCCCTCCGCGAGGGGTCAGGGCGGACAGGGGAGCGGTGCAGGCTTAAGTTTGAAAATCCGTATCTCGGCTTCTGGGGGTCGTAGAGGGATGAACTTTTTTTTGTTTTAATCGCTGAAGAGTCTATTTTTAGATGCTTTCGGGTACAAGTTTCTATCTTCATCCGTTTAAGCGGAGGGTTCATTTTTCCGTCTCGGGACCGCGGTGAAAAAACTAATCGTTGCAGGATCATTTGAGTGGCGTGGATCGAAAGCCAAGAGTCCAAGGAACACGTGGAAAAAGTTTCATCGACATCCATCCAAAAACAAGCGAGATATTTAACTTCAAAGTGGAGGGTGTCCGATTTTTGGGAGGCCCTCCGCGAGGGGTCAGGGCGGACAGGGGAGCGGTGCAGGCTTAAGTTTGAAAATCCGTATCTCGGCTTCTGGGGGTCGTAGAGGGATGAACTTTTTTTTGTTTTAATCGTTGAAGAGTCTATTTTTAGATGCTTTCGGGTACAAGTTTCTATCTTCATCCGTTTAAGCGCAGGGTTCATTTTTCCGTCTCGGGACCGCGGTGAAAAAACTAATCGTTGCAGGATCATTTGAGTGGCGTGGATCGAAAGCCAAGAGTCCAAGGAACACGTGGAAAAAGTTTCATCGACATCCATCCAAAAACAAGCGAGATATTTAACTTCAAAGTGGAGGGTGTCCGATTTTTGGGAGGCCCTCCGCGAGGGGTCAGGGCGGACAGGGGAGCGGTGCAGGCTTAAGTTTGAAAATCCGTATCTCGGCTTCTGGGGGTCGTAGAGGGATGAACTTTTTTTTGTTTTAATCGTTGAAGAGTCTATTTTTAGATGCTTTCGGGTACAAGTTTCTATCTTCATCCGTTTAAGCGCAGGGTTCATTTTTCCGTCTCGGGACCGCGGTGAAAAAACTAATCGTTGCAGGATCATTTCAGTGGCGTGGATCGAAAGCCAAGAGTCCAAGGAACACGTGGAAAAAGTTTCATCGACATCCATCCAAAAACAAGCGAGATATTTAACTTCAAAGTGGAGGGTGTCCGATTTTTGGGAGGCCCTCGGCGAGGGGTCAGGGCGGCCAGGGGAGCGGTGCAGGCTTAAGTTTGAAAATCCGTATCTCGGCTTCTGGGGGTCGTAGAGGGATGAATTTTTTTTTGTTTTAATCGTTGAAGAGTCTATTTTTAGATGCTTTCGGGTACAAGTTTCTATCTTCATCCGTTTAAGCGGAGGGTTCATTTTTCCGTCTCGGGACCGCGGTGAAAAAACTAATCGTTGCAGGATCATTTGAGTGGCGTGGATCGAAAGCCAAGAGTCCAAGGAACACGTGGAAAAAGTTTCATCGACATCCATCCAAAAACAAGCGAGATATTTAACTTCAAAGTGGAGGGTGTCCGATTTTTGGGAGGCCCACGGCGAGGGGTCAGGGCGGCCAGGGGAGCGGTGCAGGCTTAAGTTTGAAAATCCGTATCTCGGCTTCTGGGGGTCGTAGAGGGATGAACTTTTTTTTGTTTTAATCGTTGAAGAGTCTATTTTTAGATGCTTTCGGGTACAAGTTTCTATCTTCATCCGTTTAAGCGCAGGGTTCATTTTTCCGTCTCGGGACCGCGGTGAAAAAACTAATCGTTGCAGGATCATTTCAGTGGCGTGGATCGAAAGCCAAGAGTCCAAGGAACACGTGGAAAAAGTTTCATCGAGATCCATCCAAAAACAAGCGAGATATTTAACTTCAAAGTGGAGGGTGTCCGATTTTTGGGTGGCCCTCCGCGAGGGGTCAAGGCGGACAGGGGAGCGGTGCAGGCTTAAGTTTGAAAATCCGTATCTCGGCTTCTGGGGGTCGTAGAGGGATGAACTTTTTTTTGTTTTAATCGCTGAAGAGTCTATTTTAAGATGCTTTCGGGTACAAGTTTCTATCTTCATCCGTTTAAGCGCAGGGTTCATTTTTCCGTCTCGGGACCGCGGTGAAAAAACTAATCGTTGCAGGATCATTTCAGTGGCGTGGATCGAAAGCCAAGAGTCCAAGGAACACGTGGAAAAAGTTTCATCGACATCCATCCAAAAACAAGCGAGATATTTAACTTCAAAGTGGAGGGTGTCCGATTTTTGGGAGGCCTTGGAGTCTTTACTTATTTATCTGTAGACGAAGGAAATAATTATGGCCCGTAAAACTAAATAACCGCGAAAATAAAAGAGTGGGATGGTAAATATGGAAGTCGATAGTATCTGTTTGATTTATATTACGATGTCTCTCAATTAAAATTCCATATCCTGCATGATACAGACACTCCTTTCAGAACTTGTAAAGTTGCACGGAAATTTACTTCCCCTTTTTCACGATACGACGCGGTTTCTCTTACATTATCTTCCTCTCGCACAGAACTTTTTTCCGGGCCGCGTTGAAACGTTATAAAATATTGTCTATAATTTGAATCTCTCGAGTTGCCGCCTTTTCAACTCGTCAACGCGCATTATAAAATGTCTGCCGCGTGAAACATTTCTTTCCTTTTTTCATAGAAGCTGGAGGGATGATTGGAACGTCTAGGTTGGATCTTTCTTTTGTGATTGTGCAATAGCGAAAGTTTAGCTGGAGATATTTAAAACTGTTGAAAGCGTTGAAATCCGCATTGAAGATAATTGAAGAACATAGTGAAGAGATAAAGTAGTTAAATAGAAGGCGCTCGTTTTTACGATTCTTGCAGTCTTTATTTTTATGGGGCATTGCGAGAATAATTAAAGGCCTTTAGAACTTTCCTATTGAAGTGATCTTCATTCTATTTTATAACTTTCGCCCCCGCTGTGGCGGTCTTTAAGAAGAATTTTTTAGAAGACAAGTTTGGTTCTAAAATATTTAACTTAATATCATTTCGATGTTTAGAATTTATGAAATTATATTTCGAATTCCTATATTTCTTTCAACTGCACTTTGCAGCAGGCAAATAAAATTATTTCAATGTCTCCGTATCAAACCCAGACCTCTGGTTGACCTTGAAGAGGAAGCATGTGATAAAATTGTATGATTACATTAAAACGATTTTTTACAGGCCCTAAAAGAAAATTACCGAAGATAAAATTGCTATTCTTCTTTTAGAACCATTTAAATCGTGCAATAGACCATCTTCCTGTCGTTAAAAACGAAGAAGTGACTTGAACAGCCATCTTTCCTTGAAACACCCAGCATTTTCCATCAAATTGGTCGTTCTTTTGCCTCTTCGAATATCAAATTTTGTTATTTAAATAAATTGTGACAATGGAATAACAGACATTAAACAAGGGAAGTTTTCGACGAGGAAATAAGAGACCGAGCAGATTAATTAAATAAAACGGATGGAAGGATGCCGTTAGTCGACGTCGAACAAATTGACTTTTTCGCAACAGCATGAAAAATTCACACCATCGCCGCGTCAGAATTTTTTTTTCCTTTCCCGACGATCGATTCGGTCGTTGAATCGAAAACGAGACGTCGAATGGGGAATTTTTTACGAGCGGCAGGAAAAGGAGACGAAGCCATATTTTTTCGTAGAAATTTTATCAACTGAACTGTGCGAGAATTTCGAAGTTATTCGTCCGAAATTTCCACTTGGCTTTGAGACATTTGAAGAAATTTTTTCTAAGACAAATACATTTACATTGTATTGTTATCCAGGCTACATGTTTATCAGAAAAACTATAATTAATGAAATACAAGCCGCAATCCATTAAACCACTGTTACTATTCACTACCAGGAAATGCTACTCATATTATATTTGTATTTCAGTTAATTATTTACCTCGTAAATAAATAGAAATACAAATTTTAGCGCATGACTCGTAATAGAATACGTAAATATCTAAATACCAGGAAGCCATAATTAATAAGCCACAACCCATTAAATCAAAATTGCCAGAAAATGGTACCTATATTATATTAATATTCACGTTAATCATTTATTTCGTAGATAAAGAAAAATATGAATTCTACTGTATCATCTTGAATATAATATGCAGATTGCTGAAAAGCAAGGAAGCATAACTAATGAGCCACAACCCACTAAACTACATATTCACCCCAATGATTATGTTGCCCATTTGTTGCCAAGTAAACGTACTTATCTCCCCAGCTCCAGTAAACGTATATTATATTTACATTTACCTAACCTACTGTCACGTGTGCACACCAACCTGACCTACTGATATGTGCACACACTCGCGATAACATACACACCCAACATTGTTACGAATTGTAGGCACAATATTGAACACCTGAAGATGTAGTTACCGAAGTAATGGAATTATTGAACAAGTTATTCTTGCCTCTTAACACTACAACTACCAAACCAGTGAGAATAACTGGTTTCCAATTTTTTTCAAAAATTCGCACATTTTATAGGAGAGCCATAGAGTGGATAATGTAAGTTCATCTGCGATCTGGCGAGTCTGATTGTCAGAAAGATAGTAAAATCCCATTCAAACGAATTGCCGAGTGCAATCACCTCAGAAAGTTACAATAGTTAGCAGTGACTTGATCAACCTCTATATCCACCACGCGAAGTAAGTCACCATAGCAATTATACTTTTCTATGAGCAAGTCTGAACGTCAGAAACATAAAATTCTACCGAAATAAATTAAGAATTCCGATCAACTCAGAAACTTCCAATGCTCAACAGTGACTCGATCAACCCTTCTATCCACCACACTAAGTAAGCCACCATAGCAATTATACTTTCCTACGAGCAACTCTGAACGTCAGAAAGATAAAATCCCACTCAGTTAAATTAAGACTTTCAATCAACTCAGAAACTTTCTATGCTCAACAGTGATTTGATCAATCTCTGTATTCACCACACCAAGTAAGCCACCATAGCAGTTACACCTTCCTATGAGCAAGTCTGAACGTCAGAAAGATAAAATCCCACTCAAGTAAATTAAAAATTCCAATCAACTCAGAAACTTCCAATACCCAACAGTGACTCTATCAATCTCTAAGTCACCACAGCAATCATACCTCCCCATCAACAAGTCTGAAAGTCAGAAAACACTAAAATCCCACTTAACTCCAGATCTAAAGAATCAGCCAATATCAATCTCACCGACACCCGAATCTTCAAAAGCACAAACCCCATCCTCAAGCATTATTCCCATCCCTCCAACTCCAATCGAAGTCTGATAGCCGACGAAGCGCGACTGCGAAAAGAAACGATCAAGATCCACGTGACACGTGCACCCACGCGCCCCTATCAAGATGTGCTATATACATACGTAATACACAACAAACCCGGCACGAAGCGCACGCGAGCAGACAGAAAGATAAGAGGGAGAGGGCAACGGCGCGAAGGTTAAAGAAAAGGAGGAGAAGAGGGGACAAACGGAGGGGCCCGGAGCAGGCTAACAAGAGAGGGCTGGTGTAACGTGAAGAAGGTGTTTAGTTCAGGGGTTGACCTGAATTCAGGTGGGGTGAATCAATACTCGTGCTCGTTCACCTCGCAGTTACCCTGGCAACCAGACTCCTTCCTTTATTAACGGCAAACCTGCACGCTGTGTGCGTGCTCCCTGCGTGGGGCACAGGTGTCATCTGGCACGGGTGCGCGTGATCTTCGCCGAAGCGCAGGTACAGCTGGAGGACTGAGCGTTGGCACGGTTACTGCGCATGTGCGGATCACGTGACGTATGGAGAACGTTCCGTTGAGTGGCGCGCGATTGAAAAGTTTCGTTTGTTTGTTCTTCTTGTTTGAGGGCATTAAATGCTATGGTTATTTTACAGGGGTGGTATAATTTTGGGTGAGTTCCAAACTACCGAGGCGATACATATTTATCGAGGGTGTACATATTCGATGGGAAAAAGTTACAAATTTCACAGAGAGGATGGTGATTTGAACTCTGGCCTATTGAATGAGAGTCTGAGCCTCTCTTTCGCTTACCGTAGCCCCGTTAGAAGTTTTGTTTCGCTGATGAGGACACCTGGGGGATTACGATGGTATTTGGATTCCGAGTTTAGATGAGAGTTAGGAGTTTGGAAGGATTTATGATGTAAGTGGTGGAGCGAGGTGTAACGGAAGAACCCGCGATAAATTTCGAATGCGAGGTGGCGAAGGATGCGACCTTGGCAGAGGCTAACGGGGTCGGCGCACTGGGAGCGTTGCGGGGTGGCTTTCTGGCGGGTAGGGGAGATGAATTTAATTATTTCTAAGTCTTGAGGGTGGTTGTGGTGTACTTGATGGGAGGATTTAACGGAGAATGGGTTAGAAATGTATTGTAGTTTTAGTTTTGACCATTGTGCTTGTGTATGAATAGTTGCTTTGGCGGTAAACACCGTAGAGTTTGAAAATTGAGGGTTCTGTTCAGAGGATTTTAGGATTGCAAAGTTTCTTTGATTGATCCAATTGAATTTAAGGCATCGGTGTGGGCATTTAAACAATATTTAAATAATATAAACTCCCAAAAAATCCTATAATCCCAGGAATCCCCGACAGCCAACAGTAATTAAGTCATCTCCGTACTAAACAGACGTTCCTGACAATAATTTTTAAGCTTAGAAAAATCGTTAAATGCTTCTCTAACGAATTAACACTAAAACTACCAATCAAAATGACTGGTTCCTCTTTTTTCAAAAATTCTGCATTTATACGGGAGTCATAGAGTAGATATTCTACGTCAATCTTATAATTTACAAAATTAATTATCTTTTCCACCATTTCATTACTGTTTTTCTACAGCACTTCTTTAATATATTTAAATATAATAGATTTAACACCGGTAGTTCTATTGTTAATAAATCACAGCCGAAAAACCTTCACAGCTACCACCAACTCAACACGTTGAACGCCATGGGGGTCACCGGTGACCGGCGCTATTAAATTCAATGAAATTTCATATAAAATTTAAATTCTAATATTTACGAATTTTCTAATGCATTCAATATTTAAATACTGGCATTAAAAGAGTAAAATCCTGCTATCTAACTCCTTGTGTCTTTAAGGTATCTGCTTTGTAAATATGTGATTTTCATAAAAAAGTTTCACTCCTCAAAAATAATGAAACCAGCGAAATATCGATGGCTTTCGACCTGTTAATTAACCCATCACCATACCAACCAGACAACCCTAACGATAATTCCTATTGTCAGTAAGACCGTAAATTCCTCTCCAACAAATTAATAAATCCAATGATCCCAGAAGACCTCGACTGTCCCCGGCACCCTAATCAAACCATCGCAATTAATCCTCCACCTTCGACGACGTATCCAGCCTGCAAAAATCAGCTGTATAATCCTCAATAAATCTAATCACCCCAGAAGACCTTCCTAAGTCGACCCGATCTTCACAACAACGCCTCTCCGTGCCAATGATCCGAATAAGCATCCAGGTCAACACACGGACGTGTCACTCCGAAGATTGTTTGGACCTCGCACACTCGCGACATCGTACGTCAACGCACACAAGCAGACAAACGTAGAGACGCACGTCGAAATCCGCTAAGAGGAAAGGTCTATTTATATTCCAGTAACGAGGTCTTGGATGTGATCTTGCGAAATGCTGCCCCCGAGAGTTTGTTTCCACGAGGAAGAAAGCAGCGGAGTTTATCGAGGATCTTCGATATATTCGCTCGTGCATGCACGTGTCGGCGAATTTCGATCGATTCTGGGAAGTTCTCATCCGCCAGCAGTGAGAAAGGGATCCATGTGCATCACGTTCGTCGATGTGTGCTTATATTCCAGCATATTCCAGCCTTCGAGACGTCCACGGAGACTTCGGAGTTAAGGCAACTTCCGGGAACGTAAGTTCGACGTCTTGGAAACTCGTCAACCGCGAGAATCGTTCTTTCAGGAGCGATAGGTATAGTGGGAAGACGAACTTCCGGTGGTATGATTGCGAGAATTGTGGGAGATCGAGAATTTCGGGGATGGATGTTGGGTTTGGTGGGCTGTAGGGGTGAGTTGAGTTCTTGATGTGGGATTAATATTTGTGTTTGGTTGTTTCGCGTCTTGGTATATTTTGTGGGATTAATATTTGGAATTGGTTCTTTAAGATCTTGGTATATTTAGTGGGATTAATATTTGTGCCTGGTTGCTTAAGTTCTTGGTATATTGTGGGATTAATATTTGTAATTGGTTGCTCAAATTCTGGGTATATTTAGTGGGATTAATATTCGCAATTGGTTGCTCAATTTCTTGGTATATTTAGTGGGGTTAATATTTGTAATTGGTTGCTGAAATTCTGGGTATATTTAGTGGGATTAATATTCGCAATTGGTTGCTCAAGTCCTTGGTATATTTAGTGGGATTAATATTCGCAATTGGTTGCTCAATTTCTTCGTATATTTAGTGGAGTTAATATTTGTAATTGGTTGCTCAAATTCTGGGTATATTTAGTGGGATTAATAGTTGTAATTGGTTGCTCAAGTTCTTGGTATATTTAGTGGGATTAATATTTGTAATTGGTTGCTTAAGTTGTTGGTATATTTAGCGGGATTAATATTTGTAATTGGTTTCTTAAGTTCTTGGTGTATTTAGTGAGATTAGTATTTGCGTTTGGCGATTTAAGTTCTTGGTGTATTTAGAGGATTAATGTTCGTGCCTGGTTGTTTAAGTTCTTGGTATACTTAGTGGGTGTCATATTTGTGCTTGGTAATTTAGTTTCCATGAAATACAGTTGCATTAGTATTCAAGCACAGTGCTTCTGTAATTACTAGTTTCTACAGGAAGAGGTGGTTTAATTATGTCATGATTTTCCTACAATAGGGTGCATCATTTGCTACAATAAATCGTAATTTGTTGCAACTAATTATAACACATATTAGAAATGTGTTATACTTTGACATTATATCCAGACATTTTGCGAATAATAATTATTACATTCATAATATTCAGAATAAAGTAACCTCACAAAACTTTGCAAGACCGTTTTGTTTAATAACCCCAGCTAACAGTTTTCGCGTATTAAAATTAATTCTTTTGAAAGACCCAGGGAAAATAGAATACTCCGGCCGCAAATTAATCTTTCACTTCCTGAAACTCTTTGTAACTCCATCTTAAGTCCATATCGTTCAGAGTTCAACAATTTCCGTAAAATTCATATCGTCTTCCTTCGTGAATTATTAAATCACAAATAAAATGTAAAGTTCCATTTCAACACCGCAAAATTCAATTTTTTTTCACTGCGAAATTTTTCTCTCATTTTACATTTAATTTGCAAAATGCAAGCGATTGAATGCACCAATTTTCTTCTTTTATCAATTGCATTTAATCCAAGCACTTCCAGTGCCAAAAACATTGCTCCAATAAGTAACATTCGTATCAAAATTCAAGAAAAGTATTTTAAAAAATGGTGACTGCACTCAATATTTTAAAAATATTAATCAGAAATATTAAAAGACACCGCCTCGACAAAGAACAACCTCAGCAAATTAACGCCTCGTTAAAGCACCCTTCTTTCGCCGTTAACTGTAATAATATGCGACCCAATTTTCGCACTCAGAGAATTCAAAAGAAACCGGAGAACAGCGACCAATTTCTAATTTACGAGTACCACGAACCCGGCAGCGATAAAATCGGACGAACAGGCTCACGTCTACACGTGCACACATATTCCCTCTCCACGTTTTTCTCTTTTTCTTTATTTAGATTCCTCCGTGAATCGAAGTTTATTACAAAATGTTAGGAGTCTTCGTCCTCGTTTCACTCATTCGAGGAGGAAACTTGTAGGTCTTCGGCGACCCTCTTTCGGAGGGGAGAAACTTTGATCACACAGACGGAATCGGACGAGGGAAAGAACGAATCTCTCTCGCCAATTCTGACTGCCACTCCTCCTGTGTAAATAAATAGGAAAACTTTTTTCACTCGGTGCCATACACGACTTTTAATTTCCAATTTTTCCGAGCCCCCGTTTCCATCCCTCGAATAAACTTCTGCGAAGAGGAAAAAGAGGAAGGAACAAATTGCTATTACTTGCTTCCCGAGGAATTATGCAAATCGTTGTCCGCCAAGATGGAAAACACGATAACACGTGAAATTATTAATAGAATTATTAACCCCTTGCTCTACGACTTATTTTGTAACTGCATCTGCAATAATTTAGCTTCAAATTTCTAAAATAAAAATTGATCGGTAATTCTTGATATATCTTATAATTTAACGTAATATTTATTATAGAAATAATTTTATCGCGCTGCGCCTCATTTTCAATTTCATAGGTTTTGCAAAATTTGAAAATAACTTAACACTAGAACAACCGGCGTTAAATCCATTATATTTAAATATATTTAATTAGTAGTTTAGAAAAAGGAAAATCAGAAGGTGGAAAAGATGATTAATTTATTAAATTATGTTTTATAAGATGGACGTAAATTATTTACTCCATAGCTCCTGTACAAACTTGGGAAATTTTTAGAAAAAATAAGAAACCAGTCATTTTCACTGCTTCGGCAGTTCTAGTGTTAAAAATATTAACAATTAGACTTCTGGAAGCTGTTGTACAAAATTTTCTGGGATTCCTTTTTCAAATTAAATTCATCGATATATTATTACGCCTAGCTTTGATAAATTTCGTAAATTCTGTTTCTAATTATCAATAACACTAATTTGTTTAAATAGCGGTATTTAAAAGATCAGAAATCAATGTTATTGCAATATCGACGAATTAATAGAACCATCGAAAAAGCGAGGTACAAAATCAAGTCATTACGTGCGATAAATTCCTGCAAAATTTCACGGATCGTTTTCGTGCGAAAATAGAGTCGCCTATGTAAATAAAGCAGCAATTATTTTCTCGCTGAATTCCTTATCGCGCCGTTTCAATGGTACGAAACAAATAAGCGCGCTCTTTCGTGCGAGCAGATAACGGCCGTGTGCTCTTCCGCGAATTCTTCGTAATTGCACGACCTGCAAACTGAAAAATGCAACAACAACGCGCGCAAACCATCCGGGGGATTAATGTTCGCGTGACAAAAATCGGTGTCACCGGGGCACACCATGACACGTCGGCCTGGCAAAGAATAATTATTCCTATTTTCACGCGGGACGAGAAATGGCATCACGGAAAGCAAACTGTTTCCTTGGGAATTCCTGCTTTTTATTTGTTGCTACGTGATAAGTGGTGATCGCTTGATTTTGCAAATCTGAGAGAAGCAATTGCTCTCGGATCAGGCAGCACGAATTCATCTGAGAAGTCGTGGCATCCGAGAGTTTGAGAATTCTCGCCTGAGAATGCCAAAGTTTTGGAAAACTTGTTGTTAATCAACTATGAGATAGTTTGCACATAGAGTCGTGTGCCTCTATTACGTGGAAAACTCTATTTTCTTTCTCACCCTCTGTCTTTCTCGTTGCATCTTCTCTTTTTCTTGTCCCTTTAATCGTTACAATCGCATGCATTAAATTTCAACGATTCGAAATTTGAATTTTTAACCATAGAATTACCAATTAACTCAGCATTCTTCGATTTATTAGATAAATATGCCAGAATAAATGTAATTAAACTGGGAAAAATGCATTAACATAGCTCTCAATTTCGGTTAATTTTTTAACGATTTAATATCGACTTTTCAATTTCATTATGACTTTGTAAATATCTGTCAGTAGGGCCAGCTATTGTCATCATTAAAAAAAATAAATAACCAACGGTCGAAATTGTTGTGAAATTAATTTCATTTAGCTCAATGCAAAACTGACAAAATAATTCGAACCGCAAAGGGTTAACTTAGGCGCTTGCATTTTGCAAAGTAGATTCAAAAGATCAAAGAAATTCCGCCCTTAAAAATGCCAGTAAAAATTGTTTTTAATAAAGAATCTATAATTTTACTGCCTCGATGAATTTGGCGTAAATAATGTTAAATTTCGAAGCGAAGAAAAATAAGATTATAGTTTTTGTAACTACAAAAGAAAAAAATAAAGTATGGAATACTGATAACGGGAGATTAGAAAATAATTCTCTCTCGCAGTGGCAATAAACTGTGAAAAACAGCTTTTCGAAGTTTCCATAGGATATGATTAGAATCGGATGCTACCTTTACGCCTTCTCATCCCCTTGTTTAATGCTTACTTCACCGCAAGGGGCTTCCCTTAACGTCGTCCGGTCATAAACTGGGTCTCTAATCCTATCTGCCGGCGAAACAAGCTTAAACGTAACGATCTGTTTCTATTTTATTTCTTTATTTCTTCGAAACACACCCCAGACTCCAGACAAACGTGCGTATTACCACGGCATTTGGGGTGGAAGATGTTAGGGGTTGAACAGATGTCCTGTTAAACCATTTCCGCACGGCACATTCTGACGGTGAATTATGACTGCGATGAGCAGTGATACACTAAATAATAATTTAAGAAAAATTTCCCAAACGCGAGGGAAATCCAAATTTGAGCCTACTGACTCCAAATTGCCCCCAACAAAAGACTCCTAACCCCTACGACCATTTGGCATAGGATTTTTTATTTAGGAAGATTCCGAACCACCCAGGGTATGATATATTTAATAATAATATAGGCAAATTTTTCCAGAGGTGAGAGAAATTAGAATTTGAGCCTAATAATTCCAAATTGCAGCCTTTAGTTCCACAGCCGTCAAAGACCTCTAACTCCTACTATTATATGGCATAGGATTTTCTATTTAAATGGATTCTGAACCACCCAGGCTATGATATATTTAATAATAATATAGACAAAATTTTCCAGAGGTGATAAAAGTTAGAATTTGAGCCTATTAATTCCAAATTGCAGCCTTTAGCTCCACAGCTGTCAAAGAACCCTAACTCCTATGATCATTTGGCATTGGATTTTCTATTTAAGAGAATTCAGAACCACCCAGATATGATACCACCACTTATGATAAATTAAATAATAACATACACAAATTTTCTAAAGTTGTAAATAAGCAACATTTAGTGTAAAATCAAAGAAATACGCCTAGCTATCGACACGAGGGTCATCTTATGAACCCTATCCCCCCAGGAAGCGAAGGGACGTCATGAAAAACTGAAGATGCGAAAGTTAAAGATGTCGAAGAAAGTCTGACGACTTGGAGAGCCCGAAGATAAGATCGTCTCTGACAGAGACCGATGACAGAAGGACTCAGTAATAGGACTGTCACCCCTGTTTCGTCCCGATATCGCGGTAACTAATTAATCTTTGCCCCTAACAGCCATCCAGGGCGATCCGTCTGAAAGGGAAACGTAGGCTGAAGATGGAAAATGTGCATCGATCACCATCTATTTGCGGAAAATGTTACTTTCTGCGTACCCTCTTTAGTCCGAGATCCGATCAGTTCGAGCTACTTCGCCAACTCAAGCGGAAGTCGCTAATTGGTCATTAAGTTTAGCGTTTGTTGATGCCGTGGAACTTTTATCGGATACTGTTAGAAGGTGAGGAATTATTTCCGATCATGGAGAGACAGAGCCTTGAAAATGTAGCAAAAGCATTTTATGGAATTATTACTTGTTTGTTTTGTATCTTCTAAGCTTCGATTGCTGCGGTGTTTTTCCAACGGATATACTGTTTCAGGTAGAGTAAATGATCAAGTGCTGAATTCTACGAAACTTAACCCATTAAGGCCTAAAGTTGCGTTAACGCAACATTTCACTTCTAATTTTTTTTCGGGGAATCGGATTAATTTAATTTATATTTTAACCTATGTCATAGTAAAAGAACATACCAAGTGCTTAATTTATGCACTTTTGTTCACTAAGTGTTCATCACCTTAAGTCCTACAATTTCTGAAACTTTGGAGGAAAACTTAAAAAAAAATTTATAATATTTATATCTACTTTTATGTAATCTTATAACAAATAAATAAGCGCATTAAAAATATTTCTGTTATTTCAGTGCTTGGTCTTTATTGGGTTAAGGGGGTGTTCGAACGTTGAAAAAAATTGATTTTCCTTTTTGTGCCAAGCAAATATCTTCGAGAATGTCTGTGCCGAAGGATACGTCGGAATTCGTAAAAATAACGAAGATACAGATATTTAAGAATCAGGTCGAAACAGAAGAATAGCGCCTTAAGATTGAGAGCGAATTTTTTTAAGTTGCAATTTAAAGCGATAAAGAAGTTGTTACGTAAAATTGCAAGTTAGTTCGGTCGAGAGAATTAAAGGCGAAGTTATAATTCAACGATTACGGTTTTATCGGTGAAAAATTCAGACAGACACCGTCTTGTTTTATTTATCTCCTCTCGAAAGTCCGCGGGACGTGGCAGACGGCCTATTTTACATATTTTTATTTATCTTATTTCCGCGCATATTCGAGCCGTTCGTCTTCGTTGGACGGCCGTGCTTCTTGCGAATTTCAACTTTGCAAATAACCGTTCAATTCCTTTTGTAAACATAGCCTGATTTTATGTGACACATATTGCACGAAACGACGAAATCTCAGCGGCGATTACTTGGCAGATTTATTTCACGATTTTCCGGCAATTCGCAGTGGCGGAAATTAAAAGCAATTATTTAAACTGATATTACGAATCACTTACAAAAGATTGAGAGTTTTAAAAATATATTTTATCAATGCAACGAAGATATTTGAAGATCTGTATTTTTTTTAAGAAATTGAGAAGATTAAATAAAAAAGAAAATTTGCATATTGGTAATTTACATATTGCGCAAATTAATAAGAAAATTATGAGCCGGCAAAGTGGGATGAAATCGATGAAATAAATTAAAAAGTAATATTCGAGAAAATTGGCCGGCTTTGCGTTAAAATTTGCAATTTACTCCAAATTTATTATATTCTCCGTGAATTCACACGTCCGCGAATAAACGAAACACGGAAACTAAGCACTCGGAGTTTCAAAGGCGCGAATTCTGACAAGGCTATTATAAAATAGGAAAAGAGTGTGAAACATGTGTCTTCGTTTTACGGCGCAATAATTCACAATTATGTCGCCGCTCTGGTAAATCTTATATTTCCGCACATTCGACATCATTTCAGCGAACGTTGCCACCAGGGAAACACGTATTTCGTCGACTTTTAAAAACACTATTTCGAAATGGCGATTCTATATTCCTGAAGATTAGCGCGACCGGGAAAATTTGAATATTCAAATTTCTATCGCACTGTAATCGAGAGAATGGAAGTTAATCTTCTGCAAAGTTAAATGTTTGCAGTTTGTTGAGCAATCTTCATTTTTTCAACGGCGCTTTATTAACACTAGATTTACGACTGTGGTCAAAATAACTTGTTCTGAATTTTTTGTAAACTTCCCTAATTTATTTTTTAATTTTCTATATCTAGTAGACTGCGAGGAATTAAATTAATGAAGCTTTTTCCACCCTTATTTCTTTCCCTCCGACGTATTATATTTATTTAATTGTCAATTCTTTCGTTCATATTGCAAAATTATTCCATTTTGCATTAAATACTAGCTTTCTTTTTATTTCATAAAAAATTACAAGGACTTTTCAATCAACTTGATATAATAATTAATGTATTTTTTAGCTGAATGTTTTTATCTTTGGAAAAATCCAAGTCAGAGAATAAAGAGTAGTCGATTAATTTAATTTTTTTTGATTCCAGTGGAAGAGGAAATGAGAATAGAAATTTCTCAGCAATTCTTCAAGAAGACAGATTGTTTCTCCGAACGAAAGGCCGCGCTTTGCCTCGTTCTACGAAGTGTGTAATGCATTTCATAAAATGAAAATGCACCCATTCAGAGGTGCAATAAAATAATGCAGAACGTGATCGCATCGACAGCAGGCTTTTGTACATGCGAATGGAAAGAGTTGAACGCAGAGAAAATTGTTCACGGTTCACCAGAGTGAATATCGGATCCGCTATTTCTGCCATTTAGAAAATATCGAGCACGCTCTCTAAACTAATTAAATGTTAAATTGTTTCATCGACCGAGGCGACCGGTTATAAATTGTTATAAATAATAAACGAAGGGTCCTCCAACGTGATGTTATAAATTCTCGAAACGGAAGGCTCGTAACGAATGACATTCACCCTATCGACATTTCGAATCGCACCCCATGAAACTTATATCCACGTTTGGCAATTAAAATACATGATAATTTGCATATTCCAGAAATATTCCGGCTAAATAATTCGTTAAAAATGTTTTTCCCTGAATTTAAATTTATCCATAATTTTTTACGGAGGAATTAATTAATATTTTATTACATTTTTATTATGCGCATCACGAGTTGCGAGGCTGGAAGCATGGAAAAAGTTATTAACTAATAAAATTGCGAACTTTTAAGGGAATTCGGGTACCCTGGAAATTCCAATAATTAAGGAACTTCACATACAAGTATAATAATTCATGTATGAAGCAAATCTAATTTTTTCTTGCACCAATTTAGTTTTAGGGGATGAAATTACCCCGTCGAAAAATACTCTGTACGTCTTTCCATCGAAATTTCTCAAAAATAGGGAGAAATTTACTTTAAATTATTATATTTCTACCTGAAATTTTGCGATTTTAAAATTTTTCAATCTACTAGCGTCACTTATTTAGAATGCTAAAATTTTTAGAAAATATCCAAATTATTTGATATTCCTAGTAGCAAAAATTCAAGCTCCTAAAACTTTCATGGATTCGACATTTTTCGAAGTCGTCGTTGGAAAAACCGTATATTTTCTTCCGGGAGCAATTTTACAAGGAAAAAGGGACACGTTTCCTCGTATTCGAAGGGAAGGAAGTTCTGAAAGTGTCCGTCCCGGTGAATGCAATAGCGGAACTAAAGAATGAAATAACTTTCCACTTTCGAGTTCGTGCTTCTTCCTCGCCCTCCCCGAAGACGCTGGTAACATGACCACTCTGAGGTCAACAGGGTCAAAAACTTGGATGCCTCGTGCGACAATCGATTTAACGATTCGACCAGTGGATGGCCGGTTTTGTAAAAGTTGGATGAAACTCAAACTGCCGCGGGCGACGTTGAAATTGGCCGGCAAGTTTCGCCATTTTCGGGATTCGATTCGTTCCAACTTCCAGAGAATAATTGCGTCGCCATGTTTCAGCGTATTTTGTTTCCTCCGGTAAAATCCAATTTACCGATCCACCATTTTACATCTCTATTCCACCCACACAGTGCCTTTCACCCTAATTAAAATTCTACCGCAAACCCCATAAACAACTGCATCCAAATCTCTCAAATCAAAGCCGAAGCAATCTAAAGGGGCTTTCAAATTGCGCGGTTTTTTTAAATCTTTAATAAAACACAGATGGCGTTGTGAAGTCCCCTACGTCTTGTCGCATTTACGAAGTGACATTTATGCCATTTACAAAAATGGCGTAGTACACAATGTAACAACGTGTTGATTTGTTGAATTATTCTATGAAAATGGGCGTTCAGTAAAAAATAATGAAATAGTGATGTCAATGGCCGCTAAGGTCATGCGATTTGACACCGATGGACTATTTTCTTTGGGATGACGTGAAAAGTCAAGTCTTTAAATCAATCCACAATCGATTCCTGAACTAAAATATGTAATTATTCGCGTCATTGGCGAGATAGAACCACAATTATGCCAACATGTTGAAAATTTCAACAAAAAAGTGGACATTTGTGGAAGTGCAAGAGGTGGTCATTCGACAGATATTGTTTTTTGCATATAAATGGCACAACAGATACTTTAATTATCAATAAAAAGTACTTTGAGATCAAAGCAAATTGTGTTTTATCAAAGAATTAAAAAAACCGCGCAATTTGAAAGACCCTATACAAGAAATTTCGCAGAACTTCCTTCCGCAATTCCTCTCCAGCTATTTCCAACAAATCGTCCAGCAACTCCAAGAGCGAAACCATTCATAATCGCGAATCTACGTAGAAGCCGCTAAAAACGTCCGACGATTTCCCCGCAATAAAGAAAGTTCAGCGAAGTGATCGAAATAAGTACACCCCATACACGAACCACCGCTCCGAGCGCCCTCAATTGCTTTTATGGCAACAGTTTTCTATGCCGCGGCAATTTGTACGGGTTCTTTTTGTACCGTAACACCCCATTCCGTCGACGTTGCTAGCTCGTTTCCCTCGAATTTATCGTTTACAGCGTCGTTGATGCCGAGCCACCTAAAAATGGCTTCGGCTGTCATATATTACGATCATTGTGCAAGCACGCCGGCGCTTTTATAGTTGGCCGAGCGACCGATAGAGGGAGATGCAGGAAGAACGGGTTCACGATCGTGTCGTTTCGCCGCGGGCGATTTGTTTTGGCTACTAAAGAGATCTTCGACTTTTATGCGATCCCGGAATGACGGTGGGATAGGGAGACTTTAAAGTTATTACGTAAAATGTAGTCGTTTTATGGCTGTTGGACTTGGAACGTGGTGCGTGCAGTGAGAAAAATGTGGTAGGGAGTTCGGTCTGGGGTAGATTTGTCGATGACGCTTTTATTTGCTGTTCCTTTGAGTGTTTAGACGCTGTCGGTGGTAAGGGGGATGGAAAAGTTACTTAGCAGAGAGTTTAAAAGGATTTGCGGTAAGATATTCGCAGCGTTAAGGGAAAATCCGAGTTTGACCTCGGTTAGGTTTCTTCGTGGTGTTTGTACTTGCTTTTCCCTTAAATTTTTAACTGTTTTTGGTAGTTAGGGGATAAAGAAGTGTCTTAGTAGCGAATTTAAAAGGATCTGTGGAAAGATATTTGCAGTGTTAACTGAAAATCCGAGTTCGACCTCGGTTAGGTCTGGGTTAGGTTCGTCGATGATTTATTTACTCGCTTTTCTTTCGAGTCTTTAGCTGTTGCTGGTATTTAGAAGATAAAATAGGATTTTAATGACTTGGTAGCAAGTTTAAAAGGATTTGCAGGAAGATATTTGCAGTGTTAACTGCAAATCTGAGTTCGACCTCGGTTAGGTCTGGGTTAGGTTCGTCGATGATTTATTTACTCGCTTTCTTTCGAGTCTTTAGCTGTTGCTGGTACCTGAGAGATGAAATAGGATTCGAATGACTTGGTAGCAAGTTTAAAAGGATTTGCAGGAAGATATTTGCAGCATTAACTGCAAATTCGGGTTCGACCTCGGTTAGGTCTGGATTAGGATCGTCGACGATCTTTCTTCTTTCTTTTTTTAAATCTGCAGCTACCCCTAGTACTCTCAAGATCCAATTGAACTCGAAATAATTGCCTTCAAAATCAAAAGCACGAAATGAACTCAACATTTCCACATCCCATTACTTCAAACGTAATCAGGAAAAAAAAAAGATGGAAACTACAAGTTTTTATCTAGGCCGCGTGAAATCGATATCTCGCTGGAACCCAAGCCGTGCGTTAAGTTTTCATTACAAAACAGAATTTTTCATGCAAAAACCGGAACCGAGAGGCTCACCGGTCTGCACGAGCTTGAGGGCGCCAGCATTGTGCTGCTTGAGCGGCTCATTGAGACCGGGCTGGATGAGGTCCTTGAGAGGATTGCCGGCATCCTCGCCGAGGCCACGACTGTTTTGCATAGTCCTGCTGTCGTCCTTGCGACGAGTGCTCTTATCGACCTCGTAGTTTCGCCCGGTTCTTCGTCTGCCGGCAGTCTGTTTCGTATCTCTTCTTCTTTCCTTCCGTCTCTTCCTCTCCGCCTGGAAGATGGGACCGTTTCGCTCCCTCAGTGGACGTTGCTCGCTCGGCTCCTGCCTTAGAGCGATCACGGCGACCTGACGACACAAATTCAACCGGATAGGGGAAGCTTCATTATCATGGATCACTTGAGAAAGAATCTTAGTAAATTGCAAGCGAAAAGACGCAACGATTTTAGCAATTCTGACAATCGTTTCCCACTGAGTAGTCGGTTGAATTAACATTCCATTTGAGTTACGAGATATGTCATCTACTTTAAATGATACAAAATGAAAAATATAAATATTGAGTCTGATGACTGACTCATTTCCGGAACTCTTCGTCTATTACATTACTTTTAGAAAGGCAGCAGAATTAATATTCCACTCCACTAAGTTGCGAGATATGCCACCTACTTTAAATAATGCAAAATGAAAAATATAAATATTGAGTCTAATGACTCACTCATTTCCGGAACTCTTAGTCTATTACATTACTGTTAGGAAGGCAGCGGAATTAATATTCCACTCCACTAAGTTGCGAGATATGCCACCTACTTTAAATAATGCAAAATGAAAAATATAAATATTGAGTCTAATGATTGACTCATTTCCTCAACTCTTCCTCTACTACATAACTGTTAGAAAGGCAGCAGAATTAATTCCACGCCACTAATTGACGAGATATGTCACCTACTTTAACCCCTCGCCGTATGATTTCTTTTTAACTGTCTCCGCAATTATTCAGAATTAAATTGGTAAAATAAAAATTGATCAGTGATTCTTGATATATCGTAGAATTTAACGTAATATTAAAATCATAGAAATAATTTTATCAAGTCGTGTCTCACTGATATTTCCAACTTCATAGATTTTGCAAAACTTGAAAATTTCCTATCCAATTTACTGCATAACGAGTGTCACTCGCTATTGCACGGCAAGGGGTTAAATAATACAAAATATAAAATATAAATATTGATTCTAATGACTCAGTCATTCCCTGAACCCTTAGTCTACTATACAATTGAGTTAGGAAAGACAGAAATCCTAGGAAAGGTCTAAACTTCCATGATCCAAGGGATTTGCCCCCTCTGCTATAGTGAGGGACCAGAAACAAGGCACTTGAGACGGAAGGGGCGATTGCTCTCGCGCCGCCTATCCCCGCCATGTCGGTCCTCGAAATCTGAGATCGACGAATGACAACCGGAAATAAAACACTCCTTTTGTCGTTCACACGACGACACAACAAATGTGCGGTTCTTTCGGCCAATAGCGCGTCGAAATCGAAAATGCATGAGGGAGAGGGATGTCCCTATCCGTCGGGCGAATCAGAGCAAATTACCGCTCAAGTGCCATGTTTCTGGTCCCTCACTATATACATATCGCCATGATAAGGTTCTCCGAAGCTGATTCAAGGGTACGGTAAGGTAGATTTGTTGGTTAGGGGGCTAGGTTTTTATTCCTGACGTCGTTATAACTTCTTGTTACGAGAAAAGTTGCGCAAGTGCTTTTGAATGCACGGGGTATTGTACGCGGAGTAAGTAATTGGTATTTCCTAGATAGTCATGGGCTAGAGAGTACATCAGAGGGCTGAAATGATGGAGAGCAAGGGAAACTTGCTTCCTCTACCGAGCCTTCTATAAGAGATACCGGCTCTAAGATCTTAGTATCCTCTAAGATCCTCGTTACGTGACGGAGTTCCGTACGCGACTGACTTAACAATGACGACAATTTAACAGAATAAAATCACTGTTATGCGATAGCTCAAAAAATAAATAGTATTAACACTTTCAACGTCCTATACACTTCTCACCGGCGCACAGTGTCTAATGTGGCCGATCTAGCTTAACAAAACTATTTTTTGAAAGAAATTGCGGGTTTCATTAATTTCACTGAATTTTTTACCAATACGAAACATAACCTTATTCTTAGTATTAATAACAATATACATTTTAATAATTATTTAACATTTATACATAAAATAAGAAACTCTCAACTTTAAATTTTTTTTGTACTTTAACGGTAATAGTTATTTATATATTTCTGCTCAAAATGATTCTGTAAACCACCGCGAATATTAATTTCATGGAACATCATCGATCATTATCATCGACGATATGGAAATTGAATGAAACTCTCACCTGGCAGCTCGCTCTGCGATCGCCAGTCAACGCAGGACTCAGTTCACGGAGAGGATCTTCATAGATTCGCAAGAGTTCGTCCGCCGGATAGATGACGTACATGCCCAGCTGATATCGTGCTCCTGATTCCTCTGGTTCCCGCTGATTTCGTTAACTTCCTCGGTAGCGTAGCTGCCACCGCCGCTGCTGACACTGCCGCTGCTGCCACTGATGATGATGACGCTCTTCTCGGGTCCAACATCGCTGACCAGCAATTTATCCTTCATGATCTTCTCGCGAGTCACGCTGACAGGGCACGCGAACAGCCGCATCTTTTCGGCACGATTTCACCGCGGTTGCCAGTCCTTTTTCTTTTCTATTAATGATATTCTTTTTCTTCTCTTTTATCAATGACTCCTCGATGGTCTTTTATGGTGTTGCGAGGTGGGTCGGAATGGGGTGGCGTCATAGGTGCATCGTTGTCCTTGTCGTTGCCACTGAAACGAGAAAAGGACACTCGTTGGTAACTGATTTAATTTTTAATTTATTGTCAATGTTTACGGGGAAAAATAACCCTATGGTATACATATTAACCCTTTGCGCTTCGAATTATTTTACTAAGTTTTTGTCAGATAAGCAAATATAGTATCAGAAAATTATCTACCGTTGATTAATCATTTTTAATTGATACCAGGAACAATTTTAGGTACCGCAGGATATTTATGGTAAGATGCAAAATTATTGTTGTTTTCGAAAAGTCACATAGGAGTGCAAAGGGTTAACATAGGTACAAGCAGAAATACAATATAGCAAAAATCAATAATCAAATGAAGGAGACAATACCTTGGAGGTACTTTTCTTAACACTAGATCTACAATTGACGGGTTGCTACTTTTTTCACAAATTTTCTCAAATTAATAGAGAAGCTGTACAGTAAATATTTCACGTGTATCTTATAATACACAAATTACTTAACTGATCGTGTTTTTTGCCGCTCGATCCACCTTTTTTCAAAGTACTTATTTAATATATTTAAATGTACCTGATTTAGCGGCAGTGGATCTAGTGTTAAGCGATAATTTGTAATATTTAATAATTTATTAAATAAAAGTATTATTAAAAATTATTATTATAATAATATAATAATAATTTAGTTAAAATTTGCCGTACGTAGTCCAATAAAGACTCAATGTACGGAATAATATGCATTTTTATGAAAGTAACAGGGGTGCTAAGTTCAAAATGACTGAGGATTTCTGGACAAAGTGTTTTATTTAGGGGTTGGGAAAATACTGCAGGTTTTTGTCGTATTAATTGTTTAACAGGTTGAACGTCACGGAAAAATTCTTATGACCCTTGACCCCTTGGCCTAGAATAAGGTGGCACTCGTGGTGCGACAAATGGGGCGGGAAATTTTGAAGTTTCTTGAAACATATCAAATTAGAAATATCAATGAGACGCGACGGGATAGAGTTATTTATATAATATTGATATTAAATTAAATTGTACGATATATCAAGAATCAGAGATCGATCTTTGTTTTATCAATTTAATTCGGAATCATTGCGGCGGAAGTCACAGGGGAAGGGGTTAAATTACGATATTCTCGGATTTAATATTTAAATATTGCTGGTAGTGAACTGAAGTGACGCTGAGTATTTTTATTTGTCACGTTTCTACTCTATAATGGTATTATGTTAATGCAAAATGTTCCAGTTTGACAGAAATAATAAAATTATCGAAATACGTGCGGCGTTGAATGAGTTAAATTCTAAGTTTTTATCGAAGAGAATTTACAACTCGAAATGTAATAATTATTTCATTGCTTTACCGCAGGGTTTCTTGTAATTGCTCCAATTAATACAGTTATCGAAGAAAAATGAATATCGTATAACAGAGAGAATTGTTAAATTGGTTTTAATTAACTGAAAACAGATTATACAAATTGTATGACCTGCATAGCTAATTACTTCTGCAATTTCTGCAAACTTCTACTTTTTAAGTCCATAAATAAATATTTTTCACTTCCTTTCGAAATAAATTCGCAGTCCAAACTCGTTGCTTATTTTAATACAGTATTTTGATTTTAAAGTAGACCAAAATGTAAAATACAAGTTAGAAACTTAATGAGCCGCAGAAGATTAATATATTAAGTGGAAGATTTCCGAAATTCTTGAAATATGTCAAAAGTAAATACAGAAATGGTGCTGCGGGCATTTCAAGGAAATCTCTGTAATAAGTTCCTTCCCACAATATATTTCTGTAATAAGGAAGACTAAAGTTTCTGGATAAACGTCAACGATAGAACATGTGCCGAGTGCAGAGGGTTAAATTTACCGGCATTATTTTTGCCAAGGTAAAAATTTATCAAAATAGAATCTTAAATATACTTGTGTTCCTGCCCGCTGGAAGATGGTTAATTGACGTCAAAGTGTCTATTAGCTCATAAAATACACCTTGAATCTTTCCGGTCTATGATTTAACCCTCTGCAAACCCTTTTCTCTTTGAGAAGAGCCACATCTGTGTTTCCATTCTTTGAAACAATCCCTTCAACTTTGCAAAATATAAAAATTTCATTCTTGCAAACAAACATCCTTTGCAATTGCATATTTATGAAGTAAATTACATTTATCATTTACAATTATATTCGTAATATTTTTCAACGTTAAATTAGTGCCATTCACTACAAATTTTTATTATTAATCAATGCAGTACCGGCTAATTATGTTTCACGTTGATATTTTGCTGCAAGTGCTGGCCGTTTGTTTAGAATTCTGTCAGGTTATCATATTTGCAGACAGTTTAATTAAGATACTGACAGTTCGGTTATTAATAAACGTAATATCACATAATTATACCATCAGTTCCTATTTTATTACAAACGCTAACTCACTAGTTCTACGCTTTAACTAAAATACTGACAGTTTTGTTATTAATAAACACAATTTTAAGTATTTGCATCATTATTTCCTGCTTTATAATAAACCCTTTTTTTAAATTAATTTATTTAATGCCGCATCAGTCATAGATTTACAATATGCATATAATAATATTAATATAGATGTAACATGAGTACTATTTTATAAACAGGGACTCAATAAACAGCACCGGAAGTTAATTTCATCCCTTAAAATCTAGACTCTTTCATAAAGATGTCCCCCTGAGCGACGGATATCATCGTTACCCGTTTTTCATGGGATCCTTGGAAGGAAAACTCCATTAACAAAGTATCGTGTTGCAATTTACAAAGGATTAATAGCAACTATCATCGACTGAACCGGCAGTCGATAATTTCTATGCCGGCATTTCGCGTAACTCAGAGTAAACTTGCTGGCAGAGGCTTTCAAACGTGCGAAAAAACAGCTGGGAATTCGAGAATCGATCAATCATTCCGAATAATACACTCTGAGATCCCTCTTTTTGCCGGAAGATCACGTGCACGTTGCATCCGTGAGAATTTACACCGTCAAAGTGATCCTGCGGAATCGCTTCCGCCAGCAATTGATTCTAAAATGACGTTTCGTCGAGGAAATTTTGGAGTAACGTTAGAAACTTATATGAATTTTTAGAAATTTTTTGGATATTTTATTTGCTATTTTAGAGGCTTGTTTGGAATTTTATTTAGAATTTGTGGAACTTTGTTCGGTATTTTTGAAAATGCATTCAGAATTTTTCAAAGTTTGCGTAGAATTTTTGATGAACGATTTGAATTTTTGAATTAGAATTTCTACAAAGTGTTTCGGTCGAGGAGGAGATTGCAATTTTTGTTTTGCAAATTTTGTACCGTATATTTGTTACAGTTAATACATTTTTTGGTCGAGGGTTCAAAAAAACATTAACTAGCAAAATGAAGAAGCAATAATTACCAATCGAACGATTACTAAGTTAACAAGGAATAATTTAACAATATTAATTAACCTGTTCCACTTTGAAAACTTCAGTGTCCCTAGTCACTGAACTAACTTTTATTTAAATAATTTAAGCCCGAGTGAAACAAAAGTTATGAATGCTAAATGACGCCGACATCATCGCACTTGAATTAATTAAAAGTATGCAACAATGAATGAAATTTGATTTTATACGTCCTTGTAATTTTCCGACCTCAACTAACTGCTCGAGTGACTGCAATTTTAGTTGGTGAAACTCTAGCACACACTGCTATTAAAATTCCTTTTAATTAAATTTCAATAAATTAGTAGACGCAAACTTCTATCAACGTTGTCCAGCCTTTTCGATTTTTCCAGAGGAAGAAATATTAATAAAGGGAACAATAAAAAAACATATTTCTTCGATGAAACTGCGAAGAATAAAATTCAAAATTTAATTCTATTTAACTCACATTAAAGAGATGAAAATGTTTCCATCTTGAAAATAAAGTTCATTCTTAGAAGAAATATTTCTTCGCTCCATTAATAACAGAAATACATATTTCTCCGGTGAAACCGCGAAGAATAAAATTCAAAATGTAATTCTATTCGACTCGTATGAAAGGAATAAAGAAATATTGCCATCTTGAAAGTAAAGTTCACTCTAAAAGAAATGTTTCTTCATTCGATCAATAATACATCCGCTGTTATGATTACTCGGCATCTTTGTTCAAGCTTAAAAGTATAATCTCGGTGAAAGCTCGAACGTTTTCAGGTGGCCGACGAATCGATATGGCATTCAACATCCCCGCTTTTTAATTGTCCTTCCGTCGATTTCCTCGTAAGTGAATTTCTCCTCGTGTTGTTTACTTTACAAAATGAAAACGACTTCACTGAACGGTGTTATTGAGAAGAAATCGATCCTCTAAGAGAGCTCTGATTCTTCTTTATTTTCGGATTACATTTATAAGAGAAAATAAACAATCCTGTTCCTCAAGAATTCTTCCATTTGAACTTTATAGAATTTCCTTCAATATTTGCTCGAAAAATACCGAGAAAAATTATTACGTCAATTAAATTGATAACAACATCGAAATCTATTAACAACTTCCAACAACTCTTTAGATATTCTACTAATTAAATATTTTTCAAACTACCACATTTCTTAAATCTCTAATTCCAACATCAATCGCAATTTCCTCCTTCTCTCATCATTCCTCGCCAAATTACAATTTCCAGATACTTTTCAATAGGAAAACCCTCCAAAGGACCAATTCCAATCAAACACTTTGAAAGAACCCATAGGCAGCCCTTCGAATGGCGTTATTTGCCGAAGGTACTTTTCAAAACAGAAAAGTCTCGTCTCTTCAGCTTCATGAAGAGAACTTCAGCAAGTTTGATTATGGCGTAGGATGCATCCTGGATGCAGCCAACCTTCACTTGCAACGTCAGAAGTTGCAGAAGGGACATCTTATGGCTGTTTTGTAGACGGATAATAGGATTCAACGAGTTGGAGCAAGTAGACACCATATCAAACGATAAAGCGAATATTCTTGCTTTATGGCAGCGGTTCTCAACCTTTTTCGGAATTTTACCCCCACTAGGGGAAGAAATATTCTCAACTACCCCTTAGTGCAAAATTACATAAAATTCATACTTAAAAAAAGCAAACCATTGCTGGCTAAAGGGCATCTCTTCAATTGTAAAACTTCCTCAGACTCATACTTTTTAAAAATATATCATTTATATTTTTAAAAAGTATAGGTTTTAAAATATTAATGATATATTTTTAAAAAGTATGAGTCTGAGTAAGTTTCACAATTGAAGAGATGCCCTTTAGCTCATACTTTTTAAAAATATATCATTTATATTTTTAAAAAGTATAGTTTTTAAAATATAAATGATATATTTTTAAAAAGTATGAGTCTGAGTAAGTTTTACAATTGAAGACATGCCCTTTAGCCAGCAATGGTTTACTGGCTCAGACTCATACTTTTTGAAAATCATTTGATAAAAAAACAAAACATTTTTTCAGAATATAATTCCTCTGCGTACCCCCTGGAGACTCTTGACGTCCCCAGGTTGAAAACCCCTGTTTTATGGTGTCTACATGGGAACATTTCTTGAGTGCAACTCAGACTGCATAATGATTATGCACCTCGCGTGAAACGAATACTTATTTTTCAGATTTCTTACACTTTTGTGATGCGATACGGGGAAGATATGTGGTTGGTGCTCGGTTTTGGAGAAAGGTCGAAAATACGAGGGGTTGTTGGCTTGGGGATGTGGTTCGAGTGCCAAGTTTTTTATGGTGAAATATTGCTTGCAGTTTGGGGTTCTATAGCGGCGTAGGTGGGGCGTGGAGGTTTTGATTTTTGGGGAAATGGGGGTGGAAATTGGAACGATGATCGATGCTTGCTGTGAAATGTAGGCAAATCGGAGGGGAAAATTTGGAAAAATTCAAAAAGCGTTTTATTGCTAACAGGTTTGATGAATTTTGACTATGGATGACGGTAGGAACTAGCGAGATGGTTAAAATTATGGCCAAATTTTTGTAAAATTATCCAAATTGACAATTGTTTCGGAAAAATTCCTTTAAAGCCTGCCAAATTCATAGTAAAAATCGTTGATGACGCAGAAAGGAAAATGGTAAGGAAATAATGAAGAAAAAAAGGAATGAAACTTCCGTTAATAGGCAACTCTTGTGAAAACTCAGAAAATGATCGTTAAAACCGTCTCGCAGCGTTGGATTATCCTGAGAGTGATCTCAAACGGAGGCAAAGGCATCGAAATCTCGGCTCTGTCGCGACGTGAAACGTATTTCTACGTGTTTGAGAATAGAAAAATTATTTGTACCCCGATGGCTGACCTGGTTACGTCTATCGACATCAAAGCAAAAGCGAAGCCTGAAATTTCTTGGTCGCATCACAGAGGAAATCCGTCTTTGTAACGTAAATCCAAAAGTAGATTTGTAGCATTTTATTTATTCCCTGTATTTCCACGAACCCCATGGATTATGGGGGTGGTACGATAGGGCATCCATAATTTTTGATGTCTCTGAGACGTACTTTTTCACAAAGGCAATGTTTCCTGCCATCTTTCCTTGCAGTCTGAAAATTGATCTGATTTCAAATATTCCACCCTCAAGTATTATTTCTTTCTCTTATCAATTTTGAAGTGATACAAATTTACTTTATTAATTAACCCTTTGCCTTACAAAGTGACGCTCGTGGTGAAGTTGATGGAAATTTTGAAACTTTTTAAAAATTATCAAATTCAAAGTATCACTAGAAAACGACACAATAAAATTATTTCTATGTTATTAAATAGTTGCGTTAAATTCTAAGATATATTAGGAATCACTAACAAATTTTTATTTACCAATTTAATTTTCAATTATTGGCGGAGGCCACAAAAGAAATCGTATTGCAAGGGTTAATAGGCTTACTGTTTGAAAAACCACATTTCCCTCCAAAACTCAGAATTATTATTCCTTTCTCTTATCAATTTTGAAGTGATGCAAATTTACCAAATTCAAATTATCAATTATCAATTTAAAATTATCAAATTCAAAGTACCACTGGAACACGACACGATAAAAATATTTCAATGTTATTAAATAGTTGCGTTAAATTCCAAGATATATCAGGAATCACTGGCAAATTTTTATTTACCAATTGAATTTTCAATTATTGCGGAGGCCACAAACGAAATCGTATTTCAAGGGTTAATAGACTTACTGTTTGAAAAACCACATTTCCCTCCAAAACTCAGAAATATTATTCCTTTCTCTTATCAATTTTGAAGTGATGCAAATTTACCAAATTCAAATTATTAAATTCAAAGTATCTCTGGAACACGACACGATAAAAATATTTCAATGTTATTAAATAGTTGCGTTAAATTCCAAGATATATCAGGAATCACTGACAAATTTTTATTTACCAATTGAATTTTCAATTATTGCGGAGGCCACAAAATAAATCGTATTGCAAGGGTTAATAGGCTTACTGTTTGAAAAACCACATTTCCCTCCAAAACTCAGAATTAACATCCGAAGAAAAAGTGTGAATTCCGTCGAAAATAATTCACCAGCCGTCTCATCATCGATTATTAACCGTCTGCGGCACCAAAGGCTCGCTCCGTTAATAGCAATCAAATTACCCGCCATAATGCACGACGCATCGCGAAGCACTGTCAGGTCATGAGCTTTTTAAAGAGTGCCTTCAAAGTACGAAAATTGCATTGGGATATCGGATTAAAAAAGCCCGCGGCTCCGGTGTTCTATTTTACGTGCAAGTAATTGCAAGTACTCTCACGAGAGGGCCTCACTCGATTATCCGCGTCGTTCGCCTCTCCCGCCGGAGGAGAAATCCTCAACGCCTGACGGCGACTAGGCTGCCTGAATTTTCATGAAAACTGTCGACTTTTCCTTCCCCCTTTTCTCTGCGAATATACGTCCTCCTTTCTGAGAATATTTGCGAATCAATTGCATGCTCGGAAGGCTGTTTTTAAATGGAGGTCGTGTAGGTGTTTCAGGTTTGAGCTCTTCGGGGACGAGTTCTTAGGTTTTATTTAATATTTTCAGAAAGAGAAAGGTAGAAGGGTGGGAGAATTGGGCTTTTTATTGTTGAATCGATAGCGGAAATGAATCTGTCACGTTATCTGTCACCGGAAGGGTGTAAAATGTTTAAAGTTACTGCAGAAAGTAGGGGATGAAGGTTGGTACGATCATCGGAGTTTGATGGAACTTAACAAATTCTGTAGCTTAGATTCCAGGCTATTTTTAATATTCTAAGGATATTTTTAATGCTAGATCTACCGAGGATTAATCCAATATATTTAAAATGGCAGATAAATATTTGAGAAAAAAAGAAATAAAGGAAGAAGTGCAGTCTACAAGATAGACATTCTTCACGTTTATAGAGAATCAGTGGAATAGATATTCTACGTTGATGCTATAAAAAAATAAATAACTGAATTAATCAACTTCTCCATCTTTTAATTCCTCTTTTTCCAAAGTACTTATTTAATACATTTAAATCTAATAGATTTTACGCCGGCAGTTCTAGAATTAAGAGGCAGCCATTTTCCTATCTTGATAAATCTACTATTATCATGTGAAATAACTACACATAAATATGTTGCTCTGTTAAATCATTAGGAAGTTTAATCTACCAATTATTTTTCATGATTCTATCATTCGTTATTTTATTAGGGTATGAAAAATTATTTGATGTTTAAATGTCCCCATTCGTGTCAGCATCCCTGAAGAGTTTAAGTTCTTCAAAACTATATGAATCGTATCAGACTTTATGTCGGACATTTTCTGCATTACATTTCGTATATTTGATGCCCTCGCCGTATTGTGTTTTATACGCCAGATTTTCCGCGTCTGTTAAGCCGTTAAATAGCAGAGCCGTGTAACGTCAAAATGAAATTTTATTTGAGCACATTTAATATCTCGCCCGTCAGTTGCGTTCTGTATTTATTCCGTCTGCAAATAACGCCAGGTTTTGTCTCTTATATTGTAGAAGGCTACTTTTATTTTCTGCAATTAACTGTGCGATATTTTGTTTAACGACAAATACGAGGCTGGTTGAAGAGTTGGGTCTGTAATCTTTTGTGGTCTTAATTAAACTTCGAGATATAGTCGACGTGTCTTTGTGAAACAGCTAACTTCTTGTTAGTCGGAATTTTAATTTCAATTGTTATATTTTATAAATATTCAAGGACAAAGACTTTTACTAAATTGATGTTAATTGCCAACAGAGTGGGCAATCTACAATTTCTCCAAACTTCTGTCATCTTATAATACATAAGATTATATTTAATTAATAACAATTTAAAGGCTGTGGAAACAAGTCGAAAATTCTTACAAATTCTCGAAGCCTGTTGAAGGTCTTATAATTTAGATGTCTAAAAAAATACACTTTGTAGGTCGTTCAAAACTGTAATTAAATTACTGGCAGTGCAAAAAATGTCTCAGATGCACGAGCAACTCCCCTTTTAATTTCTATATGATTATATTTAATTAATAACAATTTAAAGGCTGAGGACACAAGTCGAAAATTTTTATAAATTTTCGAAGCCTGTTGAAAGTCTCACAAATTAGATATCTAAAAAAATAAACTTTGTAGGTCGTTCAAAACTGTAATTAAATTACTGGCAGTGCAAAAAATGTCTTAGATGCACGAGCAACTCCCCTTTTAATTTCTATATGTTTATATTTAATTAATAATAATGTGAAGTCTGCGAAAACAAGTCGCACAATCTCATAAACTTTCAAAGATTGCTGAAAGTCAGCAAAGTCAAGTATCTAAAAAGATACACTTTGCAGTCGGGACAAAACTATAATTAAATTACTGAGAGTGCAAAAAATTCCTATTTCCTCACAATTTCGCGAAGGTTAATAGATGCACGAGCAACGTTCCAATTTGTTCGAACGAGCCTCGGTGTCTCGTTACTTCGGACGGAAGCCGTCTGACTTCCTTCTGGGAGTTTATCAAGTTTCAGAAAAGCCAGACGCAAAATAAAGCCCTCGTTTCCTCCGTAAAATTTCCATTTCGCAGTTCCTTCACGTGGATGCCGTTTTTCTTCGGGAAACTGGGAGCACCTCGACAAATTGCATTTTCACGACAAATCTCTGTCTGGCATGAAAATTTCGGGACCTAATGCACGACTTCAACTTTCTCCACGACAGACAAATTCCCTTCGAGATTTACGAGGGAATTTTCGAACCGAATTTTGCACGTTTAGCAACAAACGTCCATTTTTTTCACATTTTACTTGCATTTTAATCTTCACATTTGCAGCATCGATAACGATACAATTTCATTTGATCGCGAGTGTCTGTATTTTAGCAATTAAAACAGTCGTTTGCAACAATTCGGTTTAATAATTTGATGTATTATATTTCTAACTAAAGGAAATTTCCAAAAATTTGTAAAAATTGTCACTAAGTTAAATATTGTTTGGTGAACAAAGGCGAAGAAAGGGAAGAAATATTGTTTGACAGTTGGAATAATTAGGAAACGAGATGATAAAATTCATTTTACAGTTCAAACGTATCGGTGCAATGGCGGTGCATTAATTCCATGCAGTTTTAATCGAATTCAACCATTTTTGCGAGACTTGCATCGAGAAGTCTAATCTCGCGGAGGTAGAAACACGTGAAAACGTTCTTTGAAAATGGTGTACCATAAAATTCAAACGAGTCGAGAGGGAACACTTGGGGATGCAACTACTGGAAACAATTACATATTAAAACGTAGCCAAGGAGCAGCCACTTTCCTTCGGCCTTTAATCTTCTTTTAAATTAATTCCCTCCGTTTTTCTATTAGCGCTATTACTTTTTGAAATATATCCTATTACGTGACAACCTCTCCTTTAAAATTTGCACTCTTTCTGATTTCTATCTGAAGCATTTTGTGGAAATATTTAAAAGCAAATTATTATAATTTAATTCCTGCAAGTCAGAAATTTTCTTTGCAATGAGGGCTTTAATTAAACGCTAAAATAGAATTTTAATACTAAAAATCTGCAAACAGGCAGAAATTCAAGGTTTAAACATTTGCCAATGTCTGCCGTTTAATTAAGCTTCATAGGCAGCATAAAATTAAGGTTACAAAGGGTTAAAATTGAAAAAATTCTCAACCCTATAACATTATCACATTATCATTATCAAATTTCTTTAATGTATCACTTTCTAAATTTAGACTTTCTGGGTATAATGCCGTCCGTAATTTTTAAACATTTACTGACTTTATATACACTGTAACAAAGGGTTCTTCTCGTTCAATTCCACAATAATAATAATAATAATTATCAAATTCCATAATGAAATAAAAATATAAACTTCGGCCATTAAAAGAAGTGTAACTTTAGCTATTAAAAACAAAGAATTTCAAAATAGAAATTTAAGAATTACATCAAACCGATAGAATCTCACAAGAAGAAAAAATCAATTAAATTATCGCCTGTTAATTCGAAGCACAGAAAACTAATTCAATCAAAAAATCTCTATTCAATTTTGAAGTATTCCAAAAATTATTAAATTAAAAAGTCGGTGGGTGAGAGAAAAATTAAATTAATTCTATGCTATTTAACACTGCGTTAAATCATACGCTGTATCAGAAATCAATGTTAGATTATTAGTTATTTAAATAAAGCTATTTAATTATTAGTTATTTTATTAGTTAGTTAATTACTATTATTTATTTCAGCAATTAATTCAGAGTCACTGCACTCTCAGTCACAAAAGAAATGTTACAGCAAGGGGTTAATTAAATTCTCACTTCGACATCTACAAATTGAAGGATCCAATCGTTGCTGAATATTCTACAAAAGAATTTTTCATCCTCGTTTCCTCCAACACCTTCGTCAGCCTTCCACCCTCAACACCCCTGTTCTCATCCCTCGCAATTCACCGGAAGACCAAAGGGAAAACAATCCTCCAAGTCAGCAAGACAATCGAGGAGGCGGTTAGGAGTTTTCCACAGCTGACTTTTCATCCCCGAAATCGTAAGGCTCCGGAATACCGAGAAAGCCGCGAATTCCCAATCGAATAGTTCGATCCCGCAACACGTCGAGACTCCGAGTGTCCTCGAATGCCTATCATGGGAACGATATCGATTCGAGAAACCGACCAGTCGAGGCTGAAAGCCATTTTCCAGGGAGAGTTTCCATTTGCAAGATGGAAAATGTAGGACGTCGTCAATGAGAACTTAAGTCTCCGCTTGGAGCCTCTGCAAGGACCATCGGGCTTTTAATGGCTCATCCTTTCCCTTCCGATTTCTTTTTACGTTTTAATCGCTATAATTATGTCGCTTAAGATCTACGATTCTAGGTGGTTCCTGAATTATTGCGGCTATGGTGTGTTAACGCGTTGAATTCCATGGGGGTCACCGGTGACTGGCGCTATTAAATTCAATGTTTCATTGAATTCAATAGCGCCGGTCACCGGTGACCCCCATGGCATTCAACGTGCTAACTATTGTCATTTTGGCCAAGACCTACAATTTTAGGTGGCTAACTGAAGCACTCAGGATTCGATATACATATCACGTGGGAAAAAGGCTTTGTGGTCACCATGGCCCTCTGGCGTTATCTATTGATTCACCGGGGAAAAGATAAAAGGTTTCGTAATGGACAGAAGCAATTGAATATCGCATGAATCGTTCTTTGATTATTGCTCTATTATTTTCGCATCAAAAGTAAGTTAGAATTGATCGTTGACCTTAATTCAACTACAAAGGGTCGTCAAAATTTCGCGTAAAAATAGGATAAGTTGGAAAAAGAGAAAATCCGGGCAACTACCCCTCTTACATGGAAAATATATATTTATAATATCCCTAAAATGCAAAATCTACCTTTATACTGATTCGAAAACAACACCTCAAAAAATAGCACCTGAAACTCCAAAGATAAAACGTCGTTCTTTAACAAAACTATGCAAAGAATTGAACCACCCTATTTTTAAAAATCCCGCTCTACAATTCTCAAAATATTGACCCACCCTGTTTTTAAAAACGCCCCTCTATATTTCCCACAAAATTTTATTAAAACTACAACTAGTTTTTGGAAAAATTCCGTAAATTGATAGGAGAGCCTTACAATGAATATTCCAAATGCCTTTTAAAAAACATAAATTACTTAACTTATCGTCTTCTTCCCCCTTGATTTCCTTTTTTCAAAGAATTTTCTTATTTAACATATTTAAATATAAGAGACTTATTACCAGTAATTCTAATGAAAAAAATCTCGAAATCTAAGGAAAGAAGAATTGAAATAAAAATCCTATCCTATCCGAGGAGCTTAATAATTATTAACACCTCCCATTCCCTTCCTCTCAGTTAACCGACGATCCTAAGGTGTTGAACCGCCTTCTGTTAACTGTGTGTTAATTAATCGCAAGCCTCGGGGCGATAATGTCACCTGGCCGATCAAGGCAAAGGAATTCTATCCTTCGTGTCACTTTTGGCACAGAGAGGTTGGCATTATACGCGGCAATGGCGCGACGAAGGTCGTCATTAGAGGCACGACTGCAAGTGTAAAATTAACTTTAATCCCTAGCAGCCTCGACACTTTTTTTTATAACATTCAAACGTTTCCTATCGACGGGGGTTAACACCTGTACGGTAGAAATAACGTTCGATATCGAATCTCTTTTTGGATTCGTCAGACACGTGGCACTTACTCCTTTTAAGGGGCCATTTTATATCTCTGGCTATTCTTGCCATTTATTTTCTGACTTTATATTTATCAATCTCCTTTTATGGTTATTTCGTGAATTTTCATTTGAAAATATAGAATAAGGAAAAATTTAATAGAATCTTAATCGTCTGTATTTAATTCAATATTAGTGTCGTATTTCTTCGGGAAGAAAAGAAGAAGTAAAGCTGCAAAGAGGATATACAACATATATTCGAATGGTACAGTCTCCTACTTTAATTTCTCTATTCATTCCCCATATACACACAGGGTGTCCCATTTTTTCCGGCCAATCTACAGCGTGTTTTACACGCAAAAGTAAGAAAAAAATGTCATATGAACATATGCTCTTAAATGTTGCATTAAGGAGTTACAACTAATAATATAAAATGGCATTTCGTCGACACAACGTACGAACGAATTATGAATATTTCTATTTGTGTTTACATAAACTCTTATGTCGACTTGCTGAAGTAGTTGATATTAGTAAAAGCTGGATAAATGCGCCAAATGGATAAATGCAACACAACCACCCCCTCCGCATAAGGAGACACCCCTTCGCGAACCTCGAAGCTCGACGACATTGTTTATGATATTCTTCAGCAAGTAAACACAAGAGTTTATATAAACACAAATAGAGATATTCATAATACGTTGGTACACTGTGCCGAGGAAATGCCAGTTCATTGTCATTTTGTATTATTATTTACAACTCCTTAATAAAACATTTGAAAGCATATGTTCATATAACATTTTTTTCTTTCTTTTGCACGTAGAACACGCTGAGAAAGTTTAGCCGGAAGAAACTGGAACACCCTGTATGTATAGGGGGAGTGAATAGAGAAATTAAAGTAGGTGACTGTACCATTGGAATAATTAACCGGTTACGAAATCACCGAGCTCTCTTTTCAGGTTGGCACGCTGATTACACTAACAGCAATGTGCCTATTAACTTAATAGACCGTCTCTACCAGCTCGCATCCTTGTTTTAACGTTGCAAAGACAAAGTGGATGGAACAATGATTTTCATGTTTCGCAAGAAGAATGACCGGGATTCTGTGAAAGCTACGGAAACGACGTGAAAGCGGTGTATCCTGTAAATTATTAATTTAATAAACGTAATACCCCGTGCTATTTGCCCTGATTTAAGATTATCCTTTACGTAACGAGCCTCTGAATCATAAGGAATGCTGTGTGAGCTCCTAACAATATTTAATAAGTAATTCCATTGGCGGTTTATTCGTCGAGCGCTTGCAGAAGTAAGCAGCATGGGGGATGATTTTATTATTGTTAAATTAATTTGGATGGAAATACTAATAATTAGAGCTCTCGATAAATATTAGTTACTTTTTGAATAATAATACGGCTGTGATAAATAAAAATTGATAAAGATTTTACATTAATAGCCAAACCACAAGATCTGCAATTTCCCTTCAAATTTCAACGCCGTAAAAAGCAACGTTTTCGATTAAATTAAAATTGCAAAATAATAAAAACAACCATCCAATTTCTATATATTTTTTAATAATTCTTCTACTCCAATTTTGATTTTAATCATTTTAAAATAAAAACATTGCCGATACTTTGTCAAAACGTTGAAGCTACAACCCCTGAACGTAAAATTTGCAAATTTAATACTTTGCAAAATTAAAAGAGCGCAAATAATGAGACTTTTCATCGAAATGCAGAATTCGCAGGCCAACTCACATCTCATTTGTCATTAGAAGGCCCGGATTCTTCGGTCGATTTCTGGTTTGATAAACAGCAAAATAAATTGCAATTCTGATAGTTGCGAAAGCCGACGAGGGACAGCATAATGTAAGCATGCCATTGTAAAATGGCGACCACTATTATTTAACCGAATATTCGCAGCCCAATGCCGACGAATCCGAAAATACATTAGCCTCGGTTTGTTACTATGAAATCATCGCGAATTTGTTTACCGCCACTGGCCTCGAGTTGATTGCACATTCGTGCAGAAGGGGTGCACTTTTCGCAATGCCCGCCGAATCGATTAACAACTAAATAGAAAGTTTCTGCTCGGTTGTGTTTGTTTGTTTTTTCCCCGCCGTCACGGAGGAAACAAAAATTTGCAAATAGCGCGAAATAAATTGGCGCGGAAAAGAGGATAAATTGGATACTGCGGAAGGTTTAGTTTTATTTAATTATTCGCGATAATTTGAGTGGAGTCGAGTGCAATTTATGGATTTCACTGGATCATTGCGATATTATTGAAATATTCGTTTGAAGAATTTTTAGTGATTCGAGGATGTCATTATACGCGAGAAATTGCAAATATTAATTAGCGAAGATTCTTCTTCGTCGCTTATAGAATTTGCTGTTTGAATAACGAAATTACGGGTTTGAATTTAATTGAAAAAAGTGGAAAATATCGTCAATTTTAATATGAAAGACAACGTTTCAATGGTTTCAATCTCCCAAAGAATCTTTACAAATCGATACAACCACCCCAGAATTAATTATTTCGAATATTTCATAGAAAATATTCAAAATTAACATTTTTTTCTAATACTACAACTTTACATTACTTCCTTTGACAATCATTAATTATCAGAGCTGCAAAATAGTTATACTTATTGGAAGAGCCTAAAAGAATTGAAAAAAAATAGATAAATATTCGAGCTATGCATTAGTAACACTTCGATCTGTCAAATCGATCGTTTCGACAATAGTGGCGAAATTATAATTTGCAATTTCGTGCCAAATTCGCGCGCGAAACCACTGACTTCTCGGTCCACGGTCGTTCTTGTCACTGACCGACGTCTAAGAAAAGCTTCAGCGGGACGGTATGTTCCGGCTGACACTATACCGTGTGTCTACAAAGTTTCTATGCTCCTTCTCCTTCAAACACCTGCGTAAAATTGCAATTCTACCTTTTTTTTTATCGTACCATTGCATATATTAATATTACAATTTTTTATTTATTTTTCCTACTCTTGACTATGTTGATATTGGAATCAATTTCTTTACAGTATCTTTGAAATGCTTTGCCAATTCAAAGCAAAATTCTATTGCAAATGTTACACAATTTACTAATTACTGACTTTCAGTCAAATCTAAAAATAGTTGATTAACTAACGGTTAACAAATAATAACGTTAAGAAATATAAAGGAGCTACAAATTGTAATTAAAATACAGATAAATATTTAATCCACCTTGTTCTCAATTTTCAGCATTTGCACAAAACTGTCCGACCGGCGAAATTTCTACTTTTATTTTAGTCTCATTGACGCAAGCAGAAACAAGCGATATTTCCACCCGAAAACACGACACAATCTACTTCCGTCATCGGAATACCGATTTCAAGCTGATTTTGCGACGAAAGAAAAGAATCTGTTTAATTACATCGCTACTGAAATTCCTGCTGCGAAGAATTCCTTTTGCCCGGGAAGAATTTCAATTTGAAACTTAATTAAGCAACGCGACCATTTTTCTATATCCCGTGCAATCGTAATCGGCTCGGTTCAACCGGAAATTGTGAGGTTATGTTACACTCGCAACGTCAGAGGTCACGAGTGCGAGTTTCTACCGATTTTTTTCTTTCGTTTTCTAATATCATAATATTCGGAAATAGCGCCAGGTCACATAACTTGGCGGCGCACTGGGAAAATTAGTGAAACGTCGGGTCACATGGCGCGGAACAGCTAAGTTGAAAATAAACAAACATAAAGCTCTAATGCGACTTTTTCATTGAAACAAAAAATGGCGCGAAATGCGAAATAAACGATGCTTTCGAATTAAACCTTGGAAGCGTCAAATTAACACTAGAACTACCGGCGTTAAATCTGCTATATTTAAATATATTAACACTAGAACTACCGGCGTTAAATCTATTATATTTCAATACATTAAAAAAGTAATTTGAAAAAGGAGGAATTAAGAGGCGAAAAAGATGATCAATTCGGTCATTTATGGCTTTTGAGTTGGACGTAAAATATTTCTCCTATGACTCTCCTATAAACTTTGAGAATTTTTGGAAAAAATTGTGTACCAGTCATTTTGACTGGTTTGATAGTTCTAGTGTTAAATAGTACATTGAAAAAAGGAGGAAAAGATGATCGTTTCGGTTATTTATATTTTATGAGTTGGACTTAGAATTTCTGTTCTATAATTCTCTTACAAACTGGGAGAATTTTTGATAAAAAATTGTGTGCCAGTCATTTTGACTTCTTTGGTAGTTCTAGTGTAAAAAGGTTGGTGTCACTTAGATCCTACTTCCTCAGAAAATTTTTTAAACTGATAGAGAAACAGTACAGTAGATATTTCACCTTTGACCTCGCGCCCTAAGATTTCTTTTATGACTGAATACTCATTAACTCAGAATTAATTACTGAAATAAAAATTTATCACTAAGATACTAAAACACAACTGTTCAAATACGATGACGCTAATAATAAATTGATTAAAAAATTTAATTTAAGAATATTTTAGATCTTTTAATCGCGCTAAATCGAATGAAACCGTGTAAAAACGGAGTCAATTTTTTTTTCTAGACTGTGTTAAATCAAAACCGTGTAAAAAATACCATGTAAAAACAGAATTGGGTGTATATAGTATTTTGCAACATCCAAAAGTGTCTCCGTCCGCAAAGGGGTTAATTACCGAAGAATACGGAACAAACAAGCAACCTACTTAACTCCTGTCCTTTCAGCCACCCTAATGCTCCTAACCAACCCCTCGCAAGCCACCAACACCCCGTACCAAGAACGAAGAATCACGTTTCCGAAAGAATTTCAGCGATCCCCCGACAACTGCATGTAGGACATTCGCGAACCTTCGTCGGTTCATTGGCGAGGCCGTCGAAGAAAAGGCCTAATCTATTCCTACAATCGGATTGCTTGTACTTGCAAATGTCCTGGCATTACCATTGCAAAGGAATGCCAGCAGCATTCGCCCACATTTCTAAGGCAGCCTTTAAACTTTGGAGCTTTTGGGTCTCCACTTTTCGCGAGCCTCGGCCTCGGCTCTCATGTGCGAATTCTGCTCGATGCAATTTCGCGACGATGCGGACGGAAAGCTTTGTTCTTTGCCGTCCGCTTCAACCCCCCCTTCATCCCCCTTTTGCTTCTATGAATTTTTGAAATGCCAATGGGTCGGCTCGTGGTTCATCGAGATAGTGCTACTGTTGTTTCACTGCTGTATGCGAAGTTGGTTTTTCGTTTTGGGGAATTGTGGGTTCTTGGCTTTCATGGATTTCGTATTTGTTGGTTGGTTCGATATTTCCAATTTTCGGACATCGATATCTCAAAAATCGAAGTAACAAGGCTTAACACTAAAAGTACCAAGTTGGTCAAAATGACGGATTCAAAATTTTTTCTAAAAATTGTCTAAATTGATAGGGTAGCCGTGAAGTTAATATTCCACTTCTATATTATAAAAGCTAAATTAGTTAATTAATCGTCTTTTGCATATCTTCGTTTCTCTTTTTCCAGAATAGTTATTAATTATCTATATTTAAATTTTAGGAGATCTGACGTCGGTAGTTTGATTAAGTGTTAAATTTCTTCAATCTCGATTTCTAAAATTGAAACTTCCAAAACCCAATTCAAAATTTTTTCTAAAAATTGTCTAAACTGATAGGATAGCCATGAAGTTAATATTCCATTTCTATATTATAAAGCTAAATTAGTTAATTAATCGTCTTTTTCGCCTCTTGATTTCTCTTTTTCCAGAATAGTTATTAAGTATATCTAAATTTTAGAAGATGTAACATCGGTAATTTTAGTATTAAATTTCTTCGACCTCGATTTCCAAAATTAAAAATTCTAAAACCTGATTCTTCTGCGCACCGATTTTCCAAAAGTCAAACAATCGACATCTAAAATTCAGAAATTCATGAAAAATACTAAAATTGATGAAACTGATAACTCAAAACTGTAAAAACTCACATTCCTGAATTTAATCAATTCTCTCCATCTATTTTACTTGACAATGTAATTTACAAAGTTGCTACAATGACTCAGAGGAACAAATGGTACAATTTGGCGAGGGAACTCGAAAGGAGAAGCAAAAATCTTCGATGAATCTGACGTAAACGATCGCGGTTGAGATCGTGAGAACACCGCTGGCATGGATAAATTCGAAAAATCCTGTGTGGATTGCCAAAAAGAAGGAAATTTGGAACGGTGTCAGGGAAATATGAAAAGGTCAAACTTGCTGGTCTAACACGTCCCTCCACCAAAACACGAGCCTCTGTCGTTTAAACTTATCATTTTGCTTTAATTTATTCATTTATTTATACTAGCCTCATTTATTTATACGCTCCAAAATTCTAATACAAACGCGCCTTTATAATTCCTGCATTCGAAACATCCCATTCAAATTTCAACATATTCTTTTCACCGTAGGAACTTTCCTTTTTGAGAATTCAACCCCGTTGCAAAAAAATCTCAAAGATAAAATAACAAATACAAGAATTATGCAAAAACTACCTGATTACCCATTAAAAAAATTGTTCAATTCGCAAATCTGAAATATTTCTCTACATCATTAGAAATAATATAAAAGATAATATAATAAACACAAGAATTGATCGAAAAATTAACAATTTTCTCCAACAAATGGATAAACTTCTCCTCTCGAGAAGTTAAAGAATTTAATCCCTCAAAATTAATAAATTTTTAATACATTTTGTATTTTCTCGCAGAACGAAAAAGCCAAGAAATAAAATAAAAAAGAACGGAATGACTGAGAAACCGTGGAGCCTGGAAAATATTGATTTTAATTGACACAAATAGTCCATCTCAAAGTATCGTCGATTCCACGAAAATATCGGAGTCTCTCGGAAACGTAAATCATAGAATTTCATAAAGTTTCAGCCCGTTATTTTTACAAAGTGAAATACGCGAAAAATAGAGAGGAAAAAAAATAGGGAAACGACAGCACGATACCCCGGCAGTGTCGCGTGTTCGTTGACAATTAAGTTAAAATCTATTTTCTGTTAGCTTATCGAATTTCTCGGCGAAACTAATCTCGAATTAGGAATACCGTACTTCCCTACTTCTTAATTACTTGCCGAGGAACGTATTGTACTTTCTTAATGCACCGTAATTGGATTACAAACAATAATTGACAATTTTTAAATAAACCAGGATCTCTACAATTTCGTTCATTTTCTTTCTAATCGAAATGTTTCATTTACGTAAATATTATAATTTTTAAAGTGGTAGTATTTTTTCTTAATTGCTATAAGCGTAGATATAGCAATAATGTTAACGAAACATTCTAATCTGACTTTACAAATTATTTGGAAAATTATTTGTAATTACATGTTGCATCAGTGATGTTAAATTAGTGTAACTATGTGTTTATTTGCAAACAAAAGTCATTAAACATTAGAGAAATCTTTATTAATTGCAATATTTAAATTTTAAATAATTTGCAATTAGTATGCCGAGGGAAAAATGTTATTTTGCATTAATTTGTATAATGTACGAGCTGTACAATCTTTCGAGTGGCACAATTTTCATTTAATTACTGCGAGCGTTTTTAAATTTAAACAAAAGAACAATAATTTTTCTGGTTTTAAGGTATTATCAACTAAAAAATGTCCTTCTTGATTGCTGAGTTCATTCGTTCCCAAGTTACAACGACAATTTGCAATAATTCGAACGAATCGACATCCTAGTTTGCCATTCTATGAGAAATTTTCGTAATTCAGATTGCCCGGATAATTAACTGAATTATACGAACACGCGAATACAGTCTGTTTAGTATTCTTTCTTGCCAACTAACCTAAGTTTATACGTTTCAACTCGCACGATAAGGGAAGCAGAAAGTTTCAGGTCACGAGACTAATTTACAGCCTTCTAGAAATTTCGAATTTCAATTATGTAGCCTCGAATTGTAGAAAATATTATTACCCTGTAATTCCAACCGTAATTGCAACAGATTTGTAAAGTTTACAAAGTCTACGTGGCTTCGGCCCTTTAGCTGGTCCTCGCTCTATTTCGAAACTCATACGCCATTGCAATTTATTTATTTACTTATTATTTTTAACGGGCAAATTGCTCTTTAGTTTACTTCGAAAAGCGCCAATAATTACGGTAGGCATGACACTAGAATGCAAAGAAAAAAGAAATGAAAAAGAAAGTACTAAAAATACATCAACAAATATATCTATATCGAGAGAATATAATAAGATAAAATTAAATAAAATAAAATACACCCAATTCTGTTTTTACACGGTTTTGATTTAACATGGTCTAGAAAAAAAATTGATTCCGTTTTTACACGATTGCATTCGTCTTAGCACGATTAAGAAATCTAAAATATTCTTAAAGTAAATTTTTTAATAAATTTATTTTAACTATTTTTCACAGGGTTGAAAGAATGAACATCAATTTTAAAATAAAATCCTCGAAATTCTCAAATATAGCAATAAGAATTTTAATTTCGCTGCTATGGATCGTCTTCCAGTCGCAGCAAGTAGGAAAACTTTCAAGGTCGTTGACAACAGGTGCACGCAACTCACAGAAAGCTATCTTTCATCGACGTTCTTCCTCTCCGAAACCATTGAATATTATCGTAACACGGAGTAATGAATAAAACGTAACCAGCTACGATGGAGGACATTTAATCCTGTTAACTCGGTTTTTAACGTTTCCGCATTCGATCATTAAGGAGCTCCATGGGGTCGAATAAAAGTTCTCGATAGGATTACCAACTCGAGAAGCAGAGGGCGTTATCGCGAAGGGGAAACCACCCTCTTTCGTGTCTCCCTCGCTTAGCCGAACGAATGTGTTTTTAACAGCCGTCGGAAAGCTCTCATCTAATAATATTTCCCTGTAATTATGTCCCGTGTAATCGCGTGATTATACTTTCGGAAATTTTGTAATCAAACTTCGCGATTCCGGCTGATTAACTGAATCGAAGTGGCTGCTCGGTGTGGCTGGTTTTCTTCAGATTCTTTTGGTATCATTTCATTAATATATAGGCACAAAATTAACCCTTTGGAGTCTGAATTATCTTGCCAGTTTTGTAGTGAACCGAATGAAATTAATTTCATATTTTTTATCGTAGGTTATTCATTTTTTTTAATGATAACAATAACTATAGGTACTTGGGGATATTTAGGTGATATTGCAAGATGATTATGAACTTGGAAAGTCTGCGTTAAATCGTTAGAAAGTAAAACGCAGTGAGAAACATTAAAATCACATAAAAAAATTCGCCCCTGAAGAGATTAACAATCCAGCATCGGCTGATCCCGCGACGATCTGCAGAACGATCACGTAATTCCAGAATCGATTAAAGTACTAACACAATGGCAGTACAATTTCGAAATTTCATTATATCGTTATTTCCCCCATGAGAAATCCATTCGAACTTGTAATTCCCGAGGGACTCAGCTTTCCTGTTCGTTCAGAAATCGAAAGAGAAAGAAGGGGGAGGCGGAAAGTTTACCGAAACTCGAAGCACCAATACGAGATTGTTTGATATCGCTGATTCCGCTGATCAGAGAATTTCTCATTCACTTTCCTCCCTTGGTACTTGCAATTAGTGCGGTTTTTAAGAATTTTAATCGAAATAACTGTATTCTGCGTTTTCCTAATATTAAATTGACCGGCAGTCTTTGGGAAAAATATTATCAATAATTTATAATCATTCGAATAAATGACTCCTGTAAAAATAAATACACGCAAATTGCCGGTACGATTATCGTTAACGGTCGCAGTAAAGGAAATTTTGAAGCTTCTCCAAAATTGTCAAATTAAAAATTCCAGTCGAACACGACACGATAATATTATCCCTATGTTGTTAAACTTCACCTACCGATATTGTTTGAGCATTCTACCCACTTTAAAGGATTTGTTGCGGCTTAGATTGCCTGAAAAAAATTACAATCTCTTTGAAAATTACAAATGCTTCTCATCGACTCCTTAACACAGTTCCACCGCAATAATAAATAACAAATTACTGATTACCGTGGGAGCCGATTAACTCTTTGGGGGCGGAGACTTTTTTGAGTGTTAAGAGATAATTATTTATTTGTCGATCAAAAACTATTTTTTTTATCAGAAAGTTCGTGTGTTAATGTATCCGAAGTATACATTAGCAACTGCAGAATGATATTTCAACGGTTATATTTCAATTTTTCAACTCTAGTCGTGTATACATGCCTCGATAAACTATAATCAGATTTTTTCACGGGCCGCATATATGCGCCAGTAGTCGTCAAAGGGTTAATAAACTAAAAGTCTAAGCGTTGGTGACAAAAAGCCTATTAATAGGCTACCGGTCGATAAGTGTTAACAGTGCTTTAAATTCTAAGATATATCAGGAACCACTGCCACATTTTTATTTCATCAATTTAATTCTCAATCATTGCAAAGGCAGCCACAAAAGAATTCGTACGGCAAACGGTTAAAGCACGTCCACTTTGCAACCCCGAAGCGCAAGATACCCGTAATTTCACTGTTCTTCGCTAAAATCAAAGAAGAGCGCAACAAACACATGCACCACCTGGTATATTCTCCCATGGAAGAAAGAGAATCATTAATCGACAACGAGCGCGAGGAGAGGGTCGAGGGAAAGCGGGGAAAAGTACAACACGGAAAAGCTGTTGGAGCGGGTGCAATGTCCGAATGGGCAGCGAAGGGTCGAAATGGAATCCGATAGCGGTTCGAGTCGGGTTTCAAGAACCACTTTGCCATCGTGCTTTCTGAGACCATGCCGATTCGCACGTGTATACACAACCGTGCGAAGAAAAAGGTGTTTACTGCGCGGGAAAACTGCCCCTCCGAGCACTTTCGCATTGTCTGGGCTCAGAGGAGAAAAAATACGAGGTCTGGTCGCAGTTGCAGTGGTATTTCGATGTATGTGTGCGAGAGGGTCTTGAGTGGCGTTGTTTATTTGAGATTGGAATGATTGTTCTGTTAATTGTGATTTTTAAAAGAGATTTGGGGAATTCGTCTGCTTTTTGGGGGTTTAACACTAGAACTACCAAAACAGTCAAAATGACTGGTACACAATTTTTTCCAAAAATTCTGCAGGTTTATAGAAGAGCCTTGGAATAAATATTCTATGTCCATCTTAAAAACCATGAATAACCGAATCGATTATATTTTCCGCCTCTTCGTCCTTCCTTTTTCAAGGTACTTCTTTAATATTTTGAAATCTGATTGATTTAACGCCGGTAGTTCTAGTGTTAAACACTTGTCGTATAACTGCGATCCTCTTGATGCGGTAAATTTGCAAGTTTTGCAAGAATTATTAAATTGAAAATGTCAGTGACGCGACACGGTAAAATTATTTTTATAATATTAACACTAGAACTACCAAGACTGGTTTCTCATTTTTCACAAAAATTCTCCAAGTTCACAGTAAAGTCGTAGAGCAGATATTGTACGTCTATTTTTTAAACAAAAATTACTGAAGTAACTGTCTTTTCAAACTTTCGAGTCCTCTTTTTCGAAAGGAGTTATTTAATATATTTAAATAGCATCGATTTAACGCCGGTAGTTCTAGTGTTAATATTACGTTAAATTATACGATATATCAAGAATCAGTGATCAGTTTTTATTTTAGTTATTTAATTCGGAATTATTGCGGAGGCAGTCGCGAAAGAAATCGTACGACGAGGGGTTAATTGGGGTGGTTTTCAAATCATTGAGACTACGTGGTATTAAATGATGATTTGGGAAAAATTTCCCACAGATGATAGAAGATCTGAAAAAAGAAAATATCTTCTCCATCTCTGTCTTTCGACCGTTCTCTCGATCATCGCTCGAGTTCAATATTCTTATTTACTCGAGCTTATTTATTAAAACGGTCATAAAAATGATTAAATTTATCTTACGGACTCAAGTTTTCCAATATTAATTACATTCTGAAATTTACTCTATCGTATATTAAGATTCGTAATTATTCATGGCTCTGAGAATTTCTAAATATTGATATTAAAAGTGAACAAAGGAATAATTTCATAAAATTCCACCTACACTCCAAGAATATAATATATATACTATTCCCAATTTGAAGTTGACTATTCCCAATTTGAAATTGATTATTCCCAATTTGAAGTTGACTATTCCCAATTTAAAATTGATTATTCCCAATTTGAAATTGATTATTCCCAATTTGAAATTGTTTAGTCCCAATTTGAAGTTGATTATTCCCAATTTGAAATTGTTTAGTCCCAATTTGAAGTTGACTATTCCCAATTTGAAATTGATTATTCCCAATTTGAAGTTGATTATTCCCAATTTGAAGTTGATTATTTCGAATTTGAAGTTGATTGTTCCCAATTTGAAATTGACTATTGCCAATTTGAAGTTGATTATTCTCAATTTAAAGTTGATTGTTCCCAATTTGAAACTGATTATTCCCAATTTGAAGTTGACTATTCCCAATTTGAAGTTGACTATTCCCAATTTGAAGTTGATTATTCCCAATTTGAAATTGTTTAGTCCCAATTTGAAGTTGACTATTCCCAATTTGAAGTTGACTATTCCCAATTTGAAATTGATTATTCCCAATTTGAAGTTGACTATTCCCAATTTTAAATTGATTATTGCCAATTTGAAGTTGATTATTCTCAATTTAAAGTTGATTGTTCCCAATTTGAAACTGATTATTCCCAATTTGAAGTTGACTATTTCCAATTTGAAGTTGACTATTCCCAATTTGAAGTTGAAAAGGTATAGTCTTAAAATTCTCTGATCATTGGCTGCAAATCTAACAAACAAAATTCGCTTTGCATTCTCGAATCTCTCCTCCAGACAAATGTCTAATTACGTGAAACGCAAACGGCGGTTAATTCACCATAAACAACGTTCAAAGTCGAATTACATTTGCGATTCGAACGTAAGGCCAAGTGGGGCTTTAATTTCACGAGACAGATGTAACTGGCAACGTTAAATATTCGGCGTGAGCTTATAAATAAGCGTCCCTATAAATAGGGGAAGATGTAGAGGCCAACGGGCGCATCGCAAGTACGAACAAACCGAATAAATATAAAAGCCACTGTTCGCGACCCGAAGCGAAAGAAACTTCTCATGCGGAAGATCAGAGATATTGAGTAAGAGAGACATCCAGAAACATCCAGAAAAAGAGAGGAATATATCCACAGAGGCCCAGGGCTATCCAGAGGAAAAAGGGGCGGAAAGAGAGAGTGATAGTTCGAGAGATATCTAATCAAAGGAGAAATAAGAACGGAGAGAGACCAGAGATATTCATGGAAACCTAGAGATATTCAAAAATAGAGAGAGTTGTCCAGGAAAAGTCGCAGAGTTCTAGAGACAATGAGAGAGGGAGAGAGAAATTGAGGTAAAAGAATTTTCCGAGCAGGAAAGCGGACACAGAGGAGCATAAATAAATTAAGAGGAGAGACATTGACATTTCCACGTACGCGAAAGAAAATGATAAAAATGCGCTCGGATAGGAAAAAAAGAAAACGTGCTGCCTGAATTCCAAATAAAACTGGAGTTTTCACGTGAAAGAAGTCGTACATCTATGCAGGGAATATCTGATTCAAGGAGAACGAAGAAGAGGGAAAAGGCTGAAATGTAACTCAGAGGCAAAGGAAACTTTGTATTCTGACTTATAACACTTTCAAATAAAACGTCTTGTTCTGTAGAATATTGTGAACAAAACGGTGCATGCTGTGTGTCTCGTATTTACTTGCATTTTCCCAGAATTTAACCATCGTTGAATAATTACACTTATATAAATTATATTAAGAGGACTGGAAAGTAATGTCGTTTCTTTACTTTAAATTCAGAGAAAATTTTTATTTTTAACGAACGATGCAACCACTCTCGTTATCAACAACTTTTTGTCATCCAGTGTGCAAATTGTCAATTACTGATCGATAAAAATCAATTGGTTCTTGAGCAAAGTATCTGAAGAAACGACATTACTTTCCGATTCCCCTAATATTTTAAATTAACGAGAGATTAACTCAGATTAGTATTAAAGAAACAAAGTAAATTATATTCTATTGCCGAAACATGCTGCTTAATTAAATATACATTTATTTAACACTAACCGTAGCATGCACGGTCAAATGACTGGTTCACTGGAGTCGAAGTTTATTTAATTATTAATTAAATAATAATTAAAAAATTTAAAAACTAATTATTAATTAAAGCTGTGTTAAGTTAACAATTTCCTGCATTTCTTCAGAAAGAAGTTATCCTTATTTAACACTAAAACTACTAATGGTGTCGAAATAACAGTTTCAAATATTTTCAAAAAATTCCCCAAATTGACTGGAGAGCCATGAAGTAAATATTCCACTTTTATTTTACAAAACCTAAATTACTCGATTGATCATCTGCTTCTCCTTTTCATTTCTCTTCTTCCAAAGCACTTAATCGGTATATTTAAATATAACGGATATAACTCCGGTAGTTCTAGGGTTAATTATATCTTGAAAAAAAAATCTCAAACATCCACGATCTAGTTATGATTTCTATAAATCATTATCATCGTTAACAATTAATTAAATAATATTCCTATCCCGTCGCAGCGAAGTCCGTCGAAGAATAACGAGAAGCGCGAAGACCCGTGTCAATAATAGACATCCAGGGGTTAAAAATATCCGATTGGGAGGGGGAGAAGGTAAGGGAAGAAAAGGGAGATTACAAATAAAACTGTTACGAACGATTCGTCGAAACGAAGACGAGATGATCGGCGAGAGAAAACGAGAGATATCCATGTCGTTAAATTGTACAGGGGAGAAATAATTTCCTGGGACGAGAGAAACGAAGGGTAGAATTCTGCAACAACTCGGGAAACTCGTTCTGATTTCCAGGGGTGGTTTCTTTCGGGGGGAAATGAAATTAAAGAGCGGCTAAGAGTAACAGAGTTTGGAGAAAGGGTTGTGGAGAGGAGGAGGTTGAAAGGGAGGATGTATAAGTGGATGAGGGGGGTGGAAAAAAACGGCGGAAACTAGAATGATCAGAAATGAGGTCAGCAAGAAAATTGCAAGATCGAAAAGGGTGATGCATACGGAAATCGTGCGCTGAGACGATTGCAAAGGGGGTAAATGAGATCGAAGAGTGAATGAAGGAGGAAGAAGGGTTGAAGAGGTGAGAATGTAAAATTGAATGGAAGAAGCCGGGGATTTGATGGCGACAGGATTGTGGCTGCTGAAAGTTAAGTGCTGGAGGAACTTGGCGAAGAAACAGGAATTTTGAAAGTCTTAGAGAGTAAAAGTAATTATAAAATATGAAGAGTGACAATTGTAGAAAGAATTTTTGGCGTTTCTGCTAATTTGAGGGGTGGAAAAATTCAAAATTAAATGCAGGAAGCCGGGGATTTGATGGCGACAGGATTGTGGCTGCTGAAAGTTAAGTGCTGGAGGAAGTTGAGGAAGAAATAGGAATTTTGAAAGTCTTAGAGCGAAAAGGTAATTATAAACTATGAAAAGTGATAATTGTATATAGAATTTTTGGCGTTTCTGCTAATTGGAGGGTTGGAAAAATTCAAAATTAAATGCAGGAAGCCGGGGATTTGATGGCGACAGGATTGTGGCTGCTGAAAGTTAAGTGCTGGAAGAACTTGGCGAAGAAATAGAAATTTTTGAAGTCTTAGAACGAAAAGGTAATTATAAAATACGAAAACTGATACTTGTATGAAGAATTTTTGGCGTTTCTGCTAATTTGAGGGGTGGAAAACATTCTATATTGAATACAGGAAGCTTGAAGACGACAATTAATTATAAATCTTATTGCAAATACTTAAAAATTAATTGAGGACTGCTGATGGTAGATAGAATTTCTAGATTTTCTTCTAATTGAGGGAGGAAGATGAAATTCGAAATTGAAAGGAGCCATGGAGTTTTGGTGACGAGAGAATTCTTGGTGCCTAAAATCTAATTGCCAGAGAAATTTGAAGAAAGAGATGTAATTTCAAGGCTTAATTATTTAAAACTTAATTGTGAAACTTAAAAACTACTAATGGCTGAAGCCATTTCTGCCATTTCTCTTACTGTTTATAAATAAATAAAATTGTAAATCGAATGGAAGAGCAGTAACTGCAGAAGTCAGAGAATAAACGGAATTTCTAAAATAATAAGAAACTTAGAAATTTTACACAGAGAATTTAGAGGAAAAAATAAATTCGCGGGGCTTAGTTATTTAAAACTTAATTGTAAAACTTAAGAACTGGTAATGGCTGATGCCATTTCTGCCATTTCTCTTACTATTTATAAATAAATAAAATTCTAAATCGAATGCAAGGGCAGTGGCTGCAGAAGTTAAACGGAATTTCTAAACTAATAAGAAACTTCGAAAATTTACACAGAGAAATCACGTATAAAATGTACAAATTGACGTCAATAAACTCCTATTCTTTATCGTAATTAAACAGGAAGCTTGAAATTCAAAATGGAACGGAAAGTCGGGATAATTCATCGCGGACGAACAGTGGCGCCAGAATTCCGAGTGCAAAACTGAGTGAAGGCGAGAATATAAAATATGAAAATGTCCAACAGTCTAAGAAGTTCGTCCATTTTCCACGAACCAAATGGAAAATGCACAACTACAAAATTGAATAGACAAATTACGGCGATTCAGTGGAGAGGAAAACTGGCGAACATTCAAAGATCCGAATATAGAAATCCGCATAAGGAATATTCGAATAAAGAAATCCGCAAGTAAAAATAAAGAATTTTTAAACTTCCAAAGGAATAATCACCGTGTAAGATGAATTATAAAATGTACAAATTTCGAAATTCTCTGGAAATTTCTAACATTTCTCGTGATACAACGAGAAGTGGATGAATGGCGGAAAACACGAAGGCAGACTTTCTTTAATCGTTCGATTTAGAGGGAGCCGATGAAGCGGGAAATTAAAGGGTAATTAATTTTCTTATATTTAATCCTGGAAATTATGATTAAAAGTAGATTAGACACTTGCCGGTCTTCTTGTCCGTTCCAACTTGGAGATATTAATTTATACGAACTTAATATTCGAAGGAAGCCCGAGGAATTCGAAGATTATCGTCTAGATCGCAGAAGTGGAGACGTTTTTTGATACCCGATACGAAGAACTCGCTTAGAACGTCTAAAATACAATTCTCGTTGTCCAGAATTCACTGTGTATTAAATATTGCAGAGATATTATTATAATTGTTCCAAAATACGGGAGATATCTCTTATTTTCTACATTTACGTCATTATTTTATAACATCGACTGTTCTAAAATAAGAGAGTTATCATGTATAAACATATTATATAATATTATCATGTAGTTTAATAATTATTTTCAGAGTGATCAAATTTTATTCAAACACTTTGATAAGACAGAAGGGAAATTTCAGGAGGGAAGCGCGTTTTCTTGGAATTATTTATTTGAAAAAAATATATATAGTATATTAGAGTATAATAATTATTTTCGGAATAATAAAGAGTAAATTGTGACGAGGAAAATGTCAGTTTTTATGAAATTCGAGCAGGAAAGTTTGCCCGAAGTTGCAAATAGAATTTTTTTTTAAGAAACAAGGACACTACGGTGTAAAAATAATTTTTAACGGGGTAAATTTCCCTCGAAAATTCTGTAAAAGAAATAATGAACTCTTAAGAAGTTACAAAGTTAATATAGGGGAACTTCTCCGCAAAGTTTCGAATATTATATTATAAAAATAATTTCTAAAGAGATAATTCTTCAGAAGAGGTCACTCCAACTGTGCAGCAGATTTCCTGTAACGCAAATTCCTACAAAATTGTACACATTGACTTTGTAAATGTTTATTATGAATGTTCGACATCGACTGAACGAATAACCAAGAAATAAATAACATGGAAACAAGAACAGAAAGTGTGAATGGAAACTACCGATGAATATTGTCGTATATTTTGTATATAATTATATATTAGTTGCATATTTATTGCACAATGACTAACGAATGTCCACAATAGTTAATTGTGCCATTAATTAATTCATATTATTAAATAACTCCAACAGTATCCGCATTGTACGAGAAAAATTCCCGTGCAGCAGATTTCCTACACGCAAATTTCAATAACACTGTACACATCGACTGTGAAAAGTTGTTGTTGTTATGAATGTTCGACATCGAGTGAATTGACGGAAAAAAGTGATAAAAGTAACATCTAAAAACGAGGACAGGAAGTGTGACTGGAGAGTGACGAATGAACAGTACATTTATTGCACAATGACTGTCTGTGAATGTTAATTGTATTATTAACTAATTCATGTGATTAAATAACAGCACTAAACATCTTATACGAGGCTCTGTAAATTCAGATTCCAAAATAGAAGGCCAGTTCGTTGGTCGGATGACAACAGAGGACGGCGTGCGACTCGACTTTCAGATTGTAAACATTGACGCCTGACTTCGCTCATTGTCGACGTCGTCTACGAAGAAATTCTATGGAAGCACGATAACCTACTATGTATTTCACAGACTTAGACAAATTCTCGACGATTTTCGAAATCAATTTCCTCTGCGGCGAAGCGTCGCAAGGACGCCTGAATGGAAATTTCCAACTACATTTATTACCTCAATGTCTTAACCGTCCGAATTTTTTGTAGCATCTGAAGATCAGTTGCACGATGGCAGATTAGAAAATGATAAAAATACTAATGTAAATAATACATTTAACTTGATTTTGAAACTTTAACTGCCGGCGTTAAAGCAGGAAAATTCATTTTCCAACTACATTTATTACCTCAATGTCTTAACACTTTGTAGTCAGAATTTTCTGTAGCGTCTAAAGTTCATTTGGACAATGACTGGTTTGATAGTTCTGGTGTTAAATCGTAAAGAATTTCATAATCTTTAACACGTTCGCGGACAGTAAAAATTTCAGTGAGCTGCAAAAATAGTCAGTCAAGTATTACACTTCTAACTTACACTTCTAACTATACAGAGAAAAAATAAAATAGTATGAAAATACTCAGTGAATCACTTGGCCATCACTTTAACCCATTGACTGCCAACTACGAGATATCTGGTAGCTGCACTATAAGTTTGAATTAATAAGTTAACAATAATGGCCGACCGTGTATAGAAATTTTGGAACAAAAATGTTCTTCGTATCATTACAAATGTCGAGATTATATTTTTGATTAATAAAACCAATGTTCTAAAAACTTTCTGTCATCTTCTCAAATTTTAACAAGCAAAGGTAATATTTGCTTAGTTTTCCTGGCAGTGAATGGGTTAAGCTGCATAATAATTACAAAAAATTAAGCTTATATAAATTTAAATGAGTTACAATTGGCTCTATCACTTGGCATTGTTAAGAACTAAACGTGTTAAGAAAAATCGTAATATATGGCAAAGTAATAAAATTGACATCGAAAAATAAAATCTTTTTGTCTTTTGTTACTTCAAAGTCACACGAGCCCATAAACGGTTAAATATTACAATTCTAGCAACCTCAAAGCTCCAACTGGAAGAAAGCCACATTTGAAAAGTTTTTCATCAAAAATTTCCAAAGAAAATAATAAACTATTCGCAGAGTCTTGCTTCCGGGGCGAAAGACGAGTGGTTGCAACTTTAAAAGATGCATTACACTCTCGTCATCGTCGTTTCCACGAACCCTCCCTCTTCAAGTAAGCCTCTGACGTTATTCTTTTCTGTTTGTCGTCTCGCGATTCGTTTTAATTGGAGAACGCAGGAAACAGAGGATTTTAATGTTTTCTTTTTCTTTTCTTTCTCTTTCGTTCTTCACCAACGATTTATGCGAATCGAAGAACTCGAAACAGGCGACTTAGAAAACGAGTGAAAAAATCTTTAACTCTGAATTTTATGCAACTAATTGCACTTTGGATCAAATAAATGTTATGCTCTGCCGTGGATTAGACTCTATTTATATTTTCATTTATAGTATTATGTAATATAATAAAATATTCTCTCATTTGCATTCTATTAACACTAGATTTCCTACTTGTTTTATAAATATTTCTGAAATTTACAGAGAAGCTGTACAGTAAATATTTCACGTGCATTTTGTAATACAATAATTACTTAACGAATTATCAACTTTGGCGCTTCATCCCTCTTTTTCCAAAGTTCTTATTTAATATATTGCAGTGCAACAGATTTCACGGCCGTAAATCTAGTGTTAGTATTCTGAATAATATGTAAATTAAATTTTGCAAAAACTAAGTTTTCTGAGTGATAAACATTGTTTACGGAGTATTTGAAAAGATGGATTGAAATTTGAACAGTGAAACGTTAGAAGGACGGTATTTCAAGGGCTCAATATTATTTCATCGAAAGACCGAATGCCTTTGAGTCCACGAATATCGTAGAACTTTTGTTCGGATCTATTTTTCACTTAAACGCCTGTCCTCTCGTTTTATGATATCCGCGATGTCACGGGAAATTCAATATTTTATTGGTGTATATAGATTTACCAAGTCGGCGACATAAAGTCTATCGATCAAACACATACAAAGACGCCATTGTTGCATTTTCGAGATCAGAATTCTGAAGCGGGGACGAAAAGGTGAAGCTTCTCGAAAATGTCATAATTTGGAGCGTGACAATTACTTAATATTTCATTCGGAATCCATTGACGTTAATTCTTATCGAAATAAACCAATATTTGCATGCTTGATGAATTTTTAATAAAAATATCAAGCTCCATGTGCCTCGTTTATTCCATCGATAACAATATGGCTGAATTCGGAGCAACGAAATTATATAAAAAGTCGAATTATTTAATATCTACTTTATATTTCCAACGCTTTTAATTCCTGAAGAATACTGAAGTTTAAAGTGACTCAGTATTCTGAGAATTTTCTAGCGACGAACAGAACACCGTTTACAACGAGCTTGGCAATTTTTCAACAAAATTACGTCTCCGCGTTCATTTATCTTTCCATCGATCACAACATGGCCGAATTAAAAGTCGACGATGTCGCCCCGGTGTAAAGGTTAACTGCCAAAACATTTCATAAGCGCGAGGTTACTTTCGCCGAGCGCTGAAATTTGTCATGGCTTCGAACATAACCAAAATTCGACTACGTTTCGATCCTATTAAATACTTAACACGAGATACAACGACACGAGAAACGAATCACAGCGTGATATCTGAATGTCAAAAGTTTCCTGCAATTTTCTGGCTAAAAGCTACGTCTATCAAGACACTTAAAACGACCAGTTCTTCCTTTTCTATATCTGTATTACCAACTGCAATTAATACGTTCAATTTACTATCTCCATTCGTTCCTTTACACCAACATATTAATATACTTTAACCTATCGCTACAGTAAATCTAAAACATCGATCGTCAATAATTTAATATCTGCCTATTCTCAAAATCAACGTCTCTGCTACTCGAACGAATCAACCTAACAATCTTTCTCAAAGTGAATAACCTCAAACTTCGCAATTCTCTCTTGTCAATCGCATCTTTCAAAGCCATAACGCAGAGCAAGACGTAACCTCTATTTTCGCGCCATTTCGAACGTGAATGGACGCGCGCGAGAAGTAAGTTTCATTTAAATACCTCGCTTGACTTTCGGCGAGTGTAGCTGGACCATCGGCAGCTCTGCAGGAATGGACAGCAGGGAAGAGTGCTGGTGAAGATGAAAGAAGATGCAGTCCAGTCTCTGCTTGTGCACTTGCACTCCGAGGTAAACGAACGCACGATAAACTACGTCAACGTAAGCGTCTCCTCACTCCACGACGGCCCGCGCACGACTGCACTCGCGGCACGCGGCAGGTGCGACTGGTGGTGGGGGAAGCGCTGGCGCGGGCGGAGTGGGGGAAGAGGAGGAGTGGGGGGAACTCGAGTACGTGACAGAGCGTTGAATTAAATTTGAATTTAATTTAATTAATTATGCAGACGAATTGGGATTTATTATTTGTTGCTCGCGTTATTTTGTTGCGCGAGGGATGAAGTTGGAGGTTGTTAAGGGGACGCTAAATGGAGAGATTGCTCTGGGAAAAATGTGATTTGTTTTGAGGCTGGTTGAATGATGTGTTTTAATGCTTTCTCTCCACTGGAAATTAATAAGGTTTTCAGGGTTGTTTGCTGAGATTTCTGTCTATTATTTAACATTAATTTAACTTCTGCTTTGGTAATTGAAATGGCAGTTTTTCAGGTGTGTGGAGGGATGTATTTTATTGTAATAGATTCTTTCGTTTGAGAAGTTGAAAGTTGGCAATGTTATGTAATTTTAGGGATGTGTTATTGTAACAACCATCTATAAAATGATTTCCTCTGAATGTACCAAAGCCTCCCCCTCTATTCAGACCACCCTGAATGCCGCGAAAGGCGGAAAAATCGGGAGAAAAAAAGAGAAGAAAAGAAGAGACCTGCCTGGAAGTAAGAAGAGTTCCACCGAAACTCCGTGGCACTCCTCGTGAGGTCGAGTAGTGTATAGACGAAAGTGCACCCCAGCAGGCATCCAAGTGTAGAAGAAACTACAGTGCACCCGGTTGCAACCCCTTTCTTCCGAAGGGTCGCTTCGCTGCTTTTGTCCTCCCTCTTTTCCTCTTCCTCTGACTTTCTCATCGCCTTTTCTTTCTTTCTATGTCTATCTCAATATGTATCTTTGTGTTTATCCTTATTTGTATCCGAATGTATGGTTATAACTTTATCACTATCACTCGTTCTGTCTCCTTCGTGATTTGGTTCGCTGTTTATATCTGTCTCTCTATATAACTATATGCTTTTTCCTCCCCTTCTCTTTATCTTTCCGCTCGATGTGGCTGAAAATATTCCCTAATGAAGTTCATTAATATTCATTACAGATAGAAACTCGACCCATAAAAGTAGCGGCACTTTATGGATTGCCATCGATTTTTTTGCAACGTTCCTTCAACCCTCTCTGTCGTCGTTCTCCAATTATGCCTTGAGTTCACTTCCGCCGGAATCGATGTTCGTGGATTTGCATTTTCTCTTTGTACCCTGTTTGGTTTTAAACTCACTTTTTTTCCAGAGACGAAGCGCGGTCTATGGTTGATTGAGATATGCAGGCGAACTATGATATCTATGTCAATTATACGTTTGAGTGGCATTTCTATCTCGATGAATCGATAATTGAGGATACTGTTGCACGAATGAATCCGTTATCGAGATAAATGAATGTCGAAAGGTCTGAAAATAGAGTCGCTTTAAAAGATATGTAAAGATCTTACATTGAGGAGACATTCGTGCTACGTTTAACACTAGAGTTATCGTTGAGATGTATATATAGGCGTCGAAACAGTCTTTCCACACAATGAGAAACAGTCTCAAGTTTTTATAAAAAAAAAACAAAACAAAATTCAAACTTTGACTACGACACACTGCTGAGCGGAAACAGATCTTTCCTACGACTTAAAAATTCGTATCTTGGCTTCTGGGGGTCGTAGAGGGATGAATTTTTTTTAGTTGTAATCGTTGAATAGTCTAGTTTATGATGCTTTTGGGTACAAGTCTCTGTCTTCATCCGTTTACGCGCAGGGTTCATTTTTCCGTCTCGGGACCGCGGTGAAAAAACTAATCGTTGCAGGATCATTTGAGTGGCGTGGATCGAAAGCCAAGAGTCCAAGGAACACGTGGAAAAAGTTTCATCGAGATCCATCCAAAAACAAGCGAGATATTTAACTTCAAAGTGGAGGGTGTCCGATTTTTGGGAGGCCCTCTGCGAGTGATCAGGGCGGCCAGGGGAGCGGTGCAGGCTTAAGTTTGAAAATCCGTATCTCGGCTTCTGGGGGTCGTAAAGGGATGAACTTTTTTTTGTTTTAATCGTTGAAGAGTCTATTTTAAGATGCTTTCGGGTACAAGTTTCTATCTTCATCCGTTTAAGCGCAGGGTTCATTTTTCCGTCTCGGGACCGCGGTGAAAAAACTAATCGTTGCAGGATCATTTGAGTGGCGTGGATCGAAAGCCAAGAGTCCAAGGAACACGTGGAAAAAGTTTCATCGAGATCCATCCAAAAACAAGCGAGATATTTAACTTCAAAGTGGAGGGTGTCCGATTTTTGGGAGGCCCTCTGCGAGTGATCAGGGCGGCCAGGGGAGCGGTGCAGGCTTAAGTTTGAAAATCCGTATCTCGGCTTCTGGGGGTCGTAAAGGGATGAACTTTTTTTTGTTTTAATCGTTGAAGAGTCTATTTTAAGATGCTTTCGGGTACAAGTTTCTATCTTCATCCGTTTAAGCGCAGGGTTCATTTTTCCGTCTCGGGACCGCGGTGAAAAAACTAATCGTTGCAGGATCATTTGAGTGGCGTGGATCGAAAGCCAAGAGTCCAAGGAACACGTGGAAAAAGTTTCATCGAGATCCATCCAAAAACAAGCGAGATATTTAACTTCAAAGTGGAGGGTGTCCGATTTTTGGGAGTCCCTCTGCGAGGGGTCAGGGCGGCCAGGGGAGCGGTGCAGGCTTAAGTTTGAAAATCCGTATCTCGGCTTCTGGGGGTCGTAAAGGGATGAACTTATTTTTGTTTTAATCGTTGAAGAGTCTATTTTAAGATGCTTTCGGGTACAAGTTTCTATCTTCATCCGTTTAAGCGCAGGGTTCATTTTTCCGTCTCGGGACCGCGGTGAAAAAACTAATCGTTGCAGGATCATTTCAGTGGCGTGGATCGAAAGCCAAGAGTCCAAGGAACACGTGGAAAAAGTTTCATCGAGATCCATCCAAAAACAAGCGAGATATTTAACTTCAAAGTGGAGGGTGTCCGATTTTTGGGAGTCCCTCTGCGAGGGGTCAGGGCGGCCAGGGGAGCGGTGCAGGCTTAAGTTTGAAAATCCATATCTCGGCTTCTGGGGGTCGTAAGGGGATGAACTTTTTTTTGTTTTAATCGTTGAAGAGTCTATTTTAAGACGCTTTCGGGTACAAGTTTCTATCTTCATCCGTTTAAGCGCAGTGTTCATTTTTCCGTCTCGGGACCGCGGTGAAAAAACTAATCGTTGCAGGATCATTTGAGTGGCGTGGATCGAAAGCCAAGAGTCCAAGGAACACGTGGAAAAAGTTTCATCGAGATCCATCCAAAAACAAGCGAGATATTTAACTTCAAAGTGGAGGGTGTCCGATTTATGGGTGGCCCTCTGCGAGGGGTCAGGGCGGCCAGGGGAGCGGTGCAGGCTTAAGTTTGAAAATCCATATCTCGGCTTCTGGGGGTCGTAAGGGGATGAACTTTTTTTTGTTTTAATCGTTGAAGAGTCTATTTTAAGATGCTTTCGGGTACAAGTTTCTATCTTCAACCGTTTAAGCGCAGGGTTCATTTTTCCGTCGCGGGACCGCGGTGAAAAAACTAATCGTTGCAGGATCATTTGAGTGGCGTGGATCGAAAGCCAAGAGTCCAAGGAACACGTGGAAAAAGTTTCATCGAGATCCATCCAAAAACAAGCGAGATATTTAACTTCAAAGTGGAGGGTGTCCGATTTTTGGGAGTCCCTCTGCGAGGGGTCAGGGCGGCCAGGGGAGCGGTGCAGGCTTAAGTTTGAAAATCCATATCTCGGCTTCTGGGGGTCGTAAAGGGATGAACTTTTTTTTGTTTTAATCGTTGAAGAGTCTATTTTAAGATGCTTTCGGGTACAAGTTTCTATCTTCATCCGTTTAAGCGCAGTGTTCATTTTTCCGTCTCGGGACCGCGGTGAAAAAACTAATCGTTGCAGGATCATTTGAGTGGCGTGGATCGAAAGCCAAGAGTCCAAGGAACACGTGGAAAAAGTTTTATCGAGATCCATCCAAAAACAAGCGAGATATTTAACTTCAAAGTGGAGGGTGTCCGATTTTAGGGTGGTCCTCTGCGAGGGGTCAGGGCGGCCAGGGGAGCGGTGCAGGCTTAAGTTTGAAAATCCGTATCTCGGCTTCTGGGGGTCGTAAGGGGATGAACTTTTTTTTGTTTTAATCGTTGAAGAGTCTATTTTAAGATGCTTTCGGGTACAAGTTTCTATCTTCAACCGTTTAAGCGCAGGGTTCATTTTTCCGTCGCGGGACCGCGGTGAAAAAACTAATCGTTGCAGGATCATTTGAGTGGCGTGGATCGAAAGCCAAGAGTCCAAGGAACACGTGGAAAAAGTTTCATCGAGATCCATCCAAAAACAAGCGAGATATTTAACTTCAAAGTGGAGGGTGTCCGATTTTAGGGTGGTCCTCTGCGAGGGGTCAGGGCGGCCAGGGGAGCGGTGCAGGCTTAAGTTTGAAAATCCGTATCTCGGCTTCTGGGGGTCGTAAGGGGATGAACTTTTTTTTGTTTTAATCGTTGAAGAGTCTATTTTAAGATGCTTTCGGGTACAAGTTTCTATCTTCATCCGTTTAAGCGCAGGGTTCATTTTTCCGTCTCGGGACCGCGGTGAAAAAACTAATCGTTACAGGATCATTTGAGTGGCGTGGATCGAAAGCCAAGAGTCCAAGGAACACGTGGAAAAAGTTTCATCGAGATCCATCCAAAAACAAGCGAGATATTTAACTTCAAAGTGGAGGGTGTCCGATTTTTGGGAGGCCCTCTGCGAGTGATCAGGGCGGCCAGGGGAGCGGTGCAGGCTTAAGTTTGAAAATCCGTATCTCGGCTTCTGGGGGTCGTAAGGGGATGAACTTTTTTTTGTTTTAATCGTTGAAGAGTCTATTTTAAGATGCTTTCGGGTACAAGTTTCTATCATCATCCGTTTAAGCGCAGGGTTCATTTTTCCGTCTCGGGACCGCGGTGAAAAAACTAATCGTTACAGGATCATTTGAGTGGCGTGGATCGAAAGCCAAGAGTCCAAGGAACACGTGGAAAAAGTTTCATCGAGATCCATCCAAAAACAAGCGAGATATTTAACTTCAAAGTGGAGGGTGTCCGATTTTTGGGAGTCCCTCTGCGAGGGGTCAGGGCGGCCAGGGGAGCGGTGCAGGCTTAAGTTTGAAAATCAATATCTCGGCTTCTGGGGGTCGTAAAGGGATGAACTTTTTTTTGTTTTAATCGTTGAAGAGTCTATTTTAAGATGCTTTCGGGTACAAGTTTCTATCTTCATCCGTTTAAGCGCAGTGTTCATTTTTCCGTCTCGGGACCGCGGTGAAAAAACTAATCGTTGCAGGATCATTTGAGTGGCGTGGATCGAAAGCCAAGAGTCCAAGGAACACGTGGAAAAAGTTTTATCGAGATCCATCCAAAAACAAGCGAGATATTTAACTTCAAAGTGGAGGGTGTCCGATTTTAGGGTGGTCCTCTGCGAGGGGTCAGGGCGGCCAGGGGAGCGGTGCAGGCTTAAGTTTGAAAATCCGTATCTCGGCTTCTGGGGGTCGTAAGGGGATGAACTTTTTTTTGTTTTAATCGTTGAAGAGTCTATTTTAAGATGCTTTCGGGTACAAGTTTCTATCTTCAACCGTTTAAGCGCAGGGTTCATTTTTCCGTCGCGGGACCGCGGTGAAAAAACTAATCGTTGCAGGATCATTTGAGTGGCGTGGATCGAAAGCCAAGAGTCCAAGGAACACGTGGAAAAAGTTTCATCGAGATCCATCCAAAAACAAGCGAGATATTTAACTTCAAAGTGGAGGGTGTCCGATTTTAGGGTGGTCCTCTGCGAGGGGTCAGGGCGGCCAGGGGAGCGGTGCAGGCTTAAGTTTGAAAATCCGTATCTCGGCTTCTGGGGGTCGTAAGGGGATGAACTTTTTTTTGTTTTAATCGTTGAAGAGTCTATTTTAAGATGCTTTCGGGTACAAGTTTCTATCTTCATCCGTTTAAGCGCAGGGTTCATTTTTCCGTCCCGGGGCCGCGGTGAAAAAACTAATCGTTGCAGGATCATTTGAGTGGCGTGGATCGAAAGCCAAGAGTCCAAGGAACACGTGGAAAAAGTTTCATCGAGATCCATCCAAAAACAAGCGAGATATTTAACTTCAAAGTGGAGGGTGTCCGATTTTTGGGAGGCCCTCTGCGAGTGATCAGGGCGGCCAGGGGAGCGGTGCAGGCTTAAGTTTGAAAATCCGTATCTCGGCTTCTGGGGGTCGTAAAGGGATGAACTTTTTTTTGTTTTAATCGTTGAAGAGTCTATTTTAAGATGCTTTCGGGTACAAGTTTCTATCTTCATCCGTTTAAGCGCAGGGTTCATTTTTCCGTCCCGGGGCCGCGGTGAAAAAACTAATCGTTGCAGGATCATTTGAGTGGCGTGGATCGAAAGCCAAGAGTCCAAGGAACACGTGGAAAAAGTTTCATCGAGATCCATCCAAAAACAAGCGAGATATTTAACTTCAAAGTGGAGGGTGTCCGATTTTTGGGAGGCCCTCTGCGAGTGATCAGGGCGGCCAGGGGAGCGGTGCAGGCTTAAGTTTGAAAATCCGTATCTCGGCTTCTGGGGGTCGTAAGGGGATGAACTTTTTTTTGTTTTAATCGTTGAAGAGTCTATTTTAAGATGCTTTCGGGTACAAGTTTCTATCTTCATCCGTTTAAGCGCAGTGTTCATTTTTCCGTCTCGGGACCGCGGTGAAAAAACTAATCGTTGCAGGATCATTTGAGTGGCGTGGATCGAAAGCCAAGAGTCCAAGGAACACGTGAAAAAAGTTTCATCGAGATCCATCCAAAAACAAGCGAGATATTTAACTTCAAAGTGGAGGGTGTCCGATTTATGGGTGGCCCTCTGCGAGGGGTCTGGGTGGCCCTCTGCGAGGGGTCAGGGCGGCCAGGGGAGCGGTGCAGGCTTAAGTTTGAAAATCCATATCTCGGCTTCTGGGGGTCGTAAGGGGATGAACTTTTTTTTGTTTTAATCGTTGAAGAGTCTATTTTAAGATGCTTTCGGGTACAAGTTTCTATCTTCAACCGTTTAAGCGCAGGGTTCATTTTTCCGTCGCGGGACCGCGGTGAAAAAACTAATCGTTGCAGGATCATTTGAGTGGCGTGGATCGAAAGCCAAGAGTCCAAGGAACACGTGGAAAAAGTTTCATCGAGATCCATCCAAAAACAAGCGAGATATTTAACTTCAAAGTGGAGGGTGTCCGATTTTTGGGAGTCCCTCTGCGAGGGGTCAGGGCGGCCAGGGGAGCGGTGCAGGCTTAAGTTTGAAAATCCATATCTCGGCTTCTGGGGGTCGTAAAGGGATGAACTTTTTTTTGTTTTAATCGTTGAAGAGTCTATTTTAAGATGCTTTCGGGTACAAGTTTCTATCTTCATCCGTTTAAGCGCAGTGTTCATTTTTCCGTCTCGGGACCGCGGTGAAAAAACTAATCGTTGCAGGATCATTTGAGTGGCGTGGATCGAAAGCCAAGAGTCCAAGGAACACGTGGAAAAAGTTTTATCGAGATCCATCCAAAAACAAGCGAGATATTTAACTTCAAAGTGGAGGGTGTCCGATTTTAGGGTGGTCCTCTGCGAGGGGTCAGGGCGGCCAGGGGAGCGGTGCAGGCTTAAGTTTGAAAATCCGTATCTCGGCTTCTGGGGGTCGTAAGGGGATGAACTTTTTTTTGTTTTAATCGTTGAAGAGTCTATTTTAAGATGCTTTCGGGTACAAGTTTCTATCTTCAACCGTTTAAGCGCAGGGTTCATTTTTCCGTCGCGGGACCGCGGTGAAAAAACTAATCGTTGCAGGATCATTTGAGTGGCGTGGATCGAAAGCCAAGAGTCCAAGGAACACGTGGAAAAAGTTTCATCGAGATCCATCCAAAAACAAGCGAGATATTTAACTTCAAAGTGGAGGGTGTCCGATTTTAGGGTGGTCCTCTGCGAGGGGTCAGGGCGGCCAGGGGAGCGGTGCAGGCTTAAGTTTGAAAATCCGTATCTCGGCTTCTGGGGGTCGTAAGGGGATGAACTTTTTTTTGTTTTAATCGTTGAAGAGTCTATTTTAAGATGCTTTCGGGTACAAGTTTCTATCTTCATCCGTTTAAGCGCAGGGTTCATTTTTCCGTCTCGGGACCGCGGTGAAAAAACTAATCGTTACAGGATCATTTGAGTGGCGTGGATCGAAAGCCAAGAGTCCAAGGAACACGTGGAAAAAGTTTCATCGAGATCCATCCAAAAACAAGCGAGATATTTAACTTCAAAGTGGAGGGTGTCCGATTTTTGGGAGGCCCTCTGCGAGTGATCAGGGCGGCCAGGGGAGCGGTGCAGGCTTAAGTTTGAAAATCCGTATCTCGGCTTCTGGGGGTCGTAAGGGGATGAACTTTTTTTTGTTTTAATCGTTGAAGAGTCTATTTTAAGATGCTTTCGGGTACAAGTTTCTATCATCATCCGTTTAAGCGCAGGGTTCATTTTTCCGTCTCGGGACCGCGGTGAAAAAACTAATCGTTACAGGATCATTTGAGTGGCGTGGATCGAAAGCCAAGAGTCCAAGGAACACGTGGAAAAAGTTTCATCGAGATCCATCCAAAAACAAGCGAGATATTTAACTTCAAAGTGGAGGGTGTCCGATTTTTGGGAGGCCCTCTGCGGGGGGTCAGGGCGGCCAGGGGAGCGGTGCAGGCTTAAGTTTGAAAATCCATATCTCGGCTTCTGGGGGTCGTAAGGGGATGAACTTTTTTTTGTTTTAATCGTTGAAGAGTCTATTTTAAGATGCTTTCGGGTACAAGTTTCTATCTTCAACCGTTTAAGCGCAGGGTTCATTTTTCCGTCGCGGGACCGCGGTGAAAAAACTAATCGTTGCAGGATCATTTGAGTGGCGTGGATCGAAAGCCAAGAGTCCAAGGAACACGTGGAAAAAGTTTCATCGAGATCCATCCAAAAACAAGCGAGATATTTAACTTCAAAGTGGAGGGTGTCCGATTTTTGGGAGGCCCTCTGCGAGTGATCAGGGCGGCCAGGGGAGCGGTGCAGGCTTAAGTTTGAAAATCCGTATCTCGGCTTCTGGGGGTCGTAAAGGGATGAACTTTTTTTTGTTTTAATCGTTGAAGAGTCTATTTTAAGATGCTTTCGGGTACAAGTTTCTATCTTCATCCGTTTAAGCGCAGGGTTCATTTTTCCGTCTCGGGACCGCGGTGAAAAAACTAATCGTTGCAGGATCATTTGAGTGGCGTGGATCGAAAGCCAAGAGTCCAAGGAACACGTGGAAAAAGTTTCATCGAGATCCATCCAAAAACAAGCGAGATATTTAACTTCAAAGTGGAGGGTGTCCGATTTTTGGGAGTCCCTCTGCGAGGGGTCAGGGCGGCCAGGGGAGCGGTGCAGGCTTAAGTTTGAAAATCCATATCTCGGCTTCTGGGGGTCGTAAAGGGATGAACTTTTTTTTGTTTTAATCGTTGAAGAGTCTATTTTAAGATGCTTTCGGGTACAAGTTTCTATCTTCAACCGTTTAAGCGCAGGGTTCATTTTTCCGTCGCGGGACCGCGGTGAAAAAACTAATCGTTGCAGGATCATTTGAGTGGCGTGGATCGAAAGCCAAGAGTCCAAGGAACACGTGGAAAAAGTTTCATCGAGATCCATCCAAAAACAAGCGAGATATTTAACTTCAAAGTGGAGGGTGTCCGATTTTAGGGTGGTCCTCTGCGAGGGGTCAGGGCGGCCAGGGGAGCGGTGCAGGCTTAAGTTTGAAAATCCGTATCTCGGCTTCTGGGGGTCGTAAGGGGATGAACTTTTTTTTGTTTTAATCGTTGAAGAGTCTATTTTAAGATGCTTTCGGGTACAAGTTTCTATCTTCAACCGTTTAAGCGCAGGGTTCATTTTTCCGTCGCGGGACCGCGGTGAAAAAACTAATCGTTGCAGGATCATTTGAGTGGCGTGGATCGAAAGCCAAGAGTCCAAGGAACACGTGAAAAAAGTTTCATCGAGATCCATCCAAAAACAAGCGAGATATTTAACTTCAAAGTGGAGGGTGTCCGATTTATGGGTGGCCCTCTGCGAGGGGTCAGGGCGGCCAGGGGAGCGGTGCAGGCTTAAGTTTGAAAATCCATATCTCGGCTTCTGGGGGTCGTAAGGGGATGAACTTTTTTTTGTTTTAATCGTTGAAGAGTCTATTTTAAGATGCTTTCGGGTACAAGTTTCTATCTTCATCCGTTTAAGCGCAGGGTTCATTTTTCCGTCGCGGGACCGCGGTGAAAAAACTAATCGTTACAGGATCATTTGAGTGGCGTGGATCGAAAGCCAAGAGTCCAAGGAACACGTGGAAAAAGTTTCATCGAGATCCATCCAAAAACAAGCGAGATATTTAACTTCAAAGTGGAGGGTGTCCGATTTTTGGGAGGCCCTCTGCGAGTGATCAGGGCGGCCAGGGGAGCGGTGCAGGCTTAAGTTTGAAAATCCGTATCTCGGCTTCTGGGGGTCGTAAAGGGATGAACTTTTTTTTGTTTTAATCGTTGAAGAGTCTATTTTAAGATGCTTTCGGGTACAAGTTTCTATCTTCATCCGTTTAAGCGCAGGGTTCATTTTTCCGTCTCGGGACCGCGGTGAAAAAACTAATCGTTGCAGGATCATTTGAGTGGCGTGGATCGAAAGCCAAGAGTCCAAGGAACACGTGGAAAAAGTTTCATCGAGATCCATCCAAAAACAAGCGAGATATTTAACTTCAAAGTGGAGGGTGTCCGATTTTTGGGAGGCCCTCTGCGAGTGATCAGGGCGGCCAGGGGAGCGGTGCAGGCTTAAGTTTGAAAATCCATATCTCGGCTTCTGGGGGTCGTAAGGGGATGAACTTTTTTTTGTTTTAATCGTTGAAGAGTCTATTTTAAGATGCTTTCGGGTACAAGTTTCTATCTTCATCCGTTTAAGCGCAGGGTTCATTTTTCCGTCGCGGGACCGCGGTGAAAAAACTAATCGTTACAGGATCATTTGAGTGGCGTGGATCGAAAGCCAAGAGTCCAAGGAACACGTGGAAAAAGTTTCATCGAGATCCATCCAAAAACAAGCGAGATATTTAACTTCAAAGTGGAGGGTGTCCGATTTTTGGGAGGCCCTCTGCGAGTGATCAGGGCGGCCAGGGGAGCGGTGCAGGCTTAAGTTTGAAAATCCGTATCTCGGCTTCTGGGGGTCGTAAAGGGATGAACTTTTTTTTGTTTTAATCGTTGAAGAGTCTATTTTAAGATGCTTTCGGGTACAAGTTTCTATCTTCATCCGTTTAAGCGCAGGGTTCATTTTTCCGTCTCGGGACCGCGGTGAAAAAACTAATCGTTGCAGGATCATTTGAGTGGCGTGGATCGAAAGCCAAGAGTCCAAGGAACACGTGAAAAAAGTTTCATCGAGATCCATCCAAAAACAAGCGAGATATTTAACTTCAAAGTGGAGGGTGTCCGATTTATGGGTGGCCCTCTGCGAGGGGTCAGGGCGGCCAGGGGAGCGGTGCAGGCTTAAGTTTGAAAATCCATATCTCGGCTTCTGGGGGTCGTAAGGGGATGAACTTTTTTTTGTTTTAATCGTTGAAGAGTCTATTTTAAGATGCTTTCGGGTACAAGTTTCTATCTTCATCCGTTTAAGCGCAGGGTTCATTTTTCCGTCGCGGGACCGCGGTGAAAAAACTAATCGTTACAGGATCATTTGAGTGGCGTGGATCGAAAGCCAAGAGTCCAAGGAACACGTGGAAAAAGTTTCATCGAGATCCATCCAAAAACAAGCGAGATATTTAACTTCAAAGTGGAGGGTGTCCGATTTTTGGGAGGCCCTCTGCGAGTGATCAGGGCGGCCAGGGGAGCGGTGCAGGCTTAAGTTTGAAAATCCGTATCTCGGCTTCTGGGGGTCGTAAAGGGATGAACTTTTTTTTGTTTTAATCGTTGAAGAGTCTATTTTAAGATGCTTTCGGGTACAAGTTTCTATCTTCATCCGTTTAAGCGCAGGGTTCATTTTTCCGTCTCGGGACCGCGGTGAAAAAACTAATCGTTGCAGGATCATTTGAGTGGCGTGGATCGAAAGCCAAGAGTCCAAGGAACACGTGGAAAAAGTTTCATCGAGATCCATCCAAAAACAAGCGAGATATTTAACTTCAAAGTGGAGGGTGTCCGATTTTTGGGAGGCCCTCTGCGAGTGATCAGGGCGGCCAGGGGAGCGGTGCAGGCTTAAGTTTGAAAATCCGTATCTCGGCTTCTGGGGGTCGTAAAGGGATGAACTTTTTTTTGTTTTAATCGTTGAAGAGTCTATTTTAAGATGCTTTCGGGTACAAGTTTCTATCTTCATCCGTTTAAGCGCAGGGTTCATTTTTCCGTCTCGGGACCGCGGTGAAAAAACTAATCGTTGCAGGATCATTTGAGTGGCGTGGATCGAAAGCCAAGAGTCCAAGGAACACGTGGAAAAAGTTTCATCGAGATCCATCCAAAAACAAGCGAGATATTTAACTTCAAAGTGGAGGGTGTCCGATTTTTGGGAGTCCCTCTGCGAGGGGTCAGGGCGGCCAGGGGAGCGGTGCAGGCTTAAGTTTGAAAATCCGTATCTCGGCTTCTGGGGGTCGTAAAGGGATGAACTTATTTTTGTTTTAATCGTTGAAGAGTCTATTTTAAGATGCTTTCGGGTACAAGTTTCTATCTTCATCCGTTTAAGCGCAGGGTTCATTTTTCCGTCTCGGGACCGCGGTGAAAAAACTAATCGTTGCAGGATCATTTCAGTGGCGTGGATCGAAAGCCAAGAGTCCAAGGAACACGTGGAAAAAGTTTCATCGAGATCCATCCAAAAACAAGCGAGATATTTAACTTCAAAGTGGAGGGTGTCCGATTTTTGGGAGTCCCTCTGCGAGGGGTCAGGGCGGCCAGGGGAGCGGTGCAGGCTTAAGTTTGAAAATCCATATCTCGGCTTCTGGGGGTCGTAAGGGGATGAACTTTTTTTTGTTTTAATCGTTGAAGAGTCTATTTTAAGACGCTTTCGGGTACAAGTTTCTATCTTCATCCGTTTAAGCGCAGTGTTCATTTTTCCGTCTCGGGACCGCGGTGAAAAAACTAATCGTTGCAGGATCATTTGAGTGGCGTGGATCGAAAGCCAAGAGTCCAAGGAACACGTGGAAAAAGTTTCATCGAGATCCATCCAAAAACAAGCGAGATATTTAACTTCAAAGTGGAGGGTGTCCGATTTATGGGTGGCCCTCTGCGAGGGGTCAGGGCGGCCAGGGGAGCGGTGCAGGCTTAAGTTTGAAAATCCATATCTCGGCTTCTGGGGGTCGTAAGGGGATGAACTTTTTTTTGTTTTAATCGTTGAAGAGTCTATTTTAAGATGCTTTCGGGTACAAGTTTCTATCTTCATCCGTTTAAGCGCAGGGTTCATTTTTCCGTCGCGGGACCGCGGTGAAAAAACTAATCGTTACAGGATCATTTGAGTGGCGTGGATCGAAAGCCAAGAGTCCAAGGAACACGTGGAAAAAGTTTCATCGAGATCCATCCAAAAACAAGCGAGATATTTAACTTCAAAGTGGAGGGTGTCCGATTTTTGGGAGGCCCTCTGCGAGTGATCAGGGCGGCCAGGGGAGCGGTGCAGGCTTAAGTTTGAAAATCCATATCTCGGCTTCTGGGGGTCGTAAGGGGATGAACTTTTTTTTGTTTTAATCGTTGAAGAGTCTATTTTAAGATGCTTTCGGGTACAAGTTTCTATCTTCATCCGTTTAAGCGCAGGGTTCATTTTTCCGTCGCGGGACCGCGGTGAAAAAACTAATCGTTACAGGATCATTTGAGTGGCGTGGATCGAAAGCCAAGAGTCCAAGGAACACGTGGAAAAAGTTTCATCGAGATCCATCCAAAAACAAGCGAGATATTTAACTTCAAAGTGGAGGGTGTCCGATTTTTGGGAGGCCCTCTGCGAGTGATCAGGGCGGCCAGGGGAGCGGTGCAGGCTTAAGTTTGAAAATCCGTATCTCGGCTTCTGGGGGTCGTAAAGGGATGAACTTTTTTTTGTTTTAATCGTTGAAGAGTCTATTTTAAGATGCTTTCGGGTACAAGTTTCTATCTTCATCCGTTTAAGCGCAGGGTTCATTTTTCCGTCTCGGGACCGCGGTGAAAAAACTAATCGTTGCAGGATCATTTGAGTGGCGTGGATCGAAAGCCAAGAGTCCAAGGAACACGTGAAAAAAGTTTCATCGAGATCCATCCAAAAACAAGCGAGATATTTAACTTCAAAGTGGAGGGTGTCCGATTTATGGGTGGCCCTCTGCGAGGGGTCAGGGCGGCCAGGGGAGCGGTGCAGGCTTAAGTTTGAAAATCCATATCTCGGCTTCTGGGGGTCGTAAGGGGATGAACTTTTTTTTGTTTTAATCGTTGAAGAGTCTATTTTAAGATGCTTTCGGGTACAAGTTTCTATCTTCATCCGTTTAAGCGCAGGGTTCATTTTTCCGTCGCGGGACCGCGGTGAAAAAACTAATCGTTGCAGGATCATTTGAGTGGCGTGGATCGAAAGCCAAGAGTCCAAGGAACACGTGAAAAAAGTTTCATCGAGATCCATCCAAAAACAAGCGAGATATTTAACTTCAAAGTGGAGGGTGTCCGATTTATGGGTGGCCCTCTGCGAGGGGTCAGGGCGGCCAGGGGAGCGGTGCAGGCTTAAGTTTGAAAATCCATATCTCGGCTTCTGGGGGTCGTAAGGGGATGAACTTTTTTTTGTTTTAATCGTTGAAGAGTCTATTTTAAGATGCTTTCGGGTACAAGTTTCTATCTTCATCCGTTTAAGCGCAGGGTTCATTTTTCCGTCGCGGGACCGCGGTGAAAAAACTAATCGTTACAGGATCATTTGAGTGGCGTGGATCGAAAGCCAAGAGTCCAAGGAACACGTGGAAAAAGTTTCATCGAGATCCATCCAAAAACAAGCGAGATATTTAACTTCAAAGTGGAGGGTGTCCGATTTTTGGGAGGCCCTCTGCGAGTGATCAGGGCGGCCAGGGGAGCGGTGCAGGCTTAAGTTTGAAAATCCGTATCTCGGCTTCTGGGGGTCGTAAAGGGATGAACTTTTTTTTGTTTTAATCGTTGAAGAGTCTATTTTAAGATGCTTTCGGGTACAAGTTTCTATCTTCATCCGTTTAAGCGCAGGGTTCATTTTTCCGTCTCGGGACCGCGGTGAAAAAACTAATCGTTGCAGGATCATTTGAGTGGCGTGGATCGAAAGCCAAGAGTCCAAGGAACACGTGAAAAAAGTTTCATCGAGATCCATCCAAAAACAAGCGAGATATTTAACTTCAAAGTGGAGGGTGTCCGATTTATGGGTGGCCCTCTGCGAGGGGTCAGGGCGGCCAGGGGAGCGGTGCAGGCTTAAGTTTGAAAATCCATATCTCGGCTTCTGGGGGTCGTAAGGGGATGAACTTTTTTTTGTTTTAATCGTTGAAGAGTCTATTTTAAGATGCTTTCGGGTACAAGTTTCTATCTTCATCCGTTTAAGCGCAGGGTTCATTTTTCCGTCGCGGGACCGCGGTGAAAAAACTAATCGTTACAGGATCATTTGAGTGGCGTGGATCGAAAGCCAAGAGTCCAAGGAACACGTGGAAAAAGTTTCATCGAGATCCATCCAAAAACAAGCGAGATATTTAACTTCAAAGTGGAGGGTGTCCGATTTTTGGGAGGCCCTCTGCGAGTGATCAGGGCGGCCAGGGGAGCGGTGCAGGCTTAAGTTTGAAAATCCGTATCTCGGCTTCTGGGGGTCGTAAAGGGATGAACTTTTTTTTGTTTTAATCGTTGAAGAGTCTATTTTAAGATGCTTTCGGGTACAAGTTTCTATCTTCATCCGTTTAAGCGCAGGGTTCATTTTTCCGTCTCGGGACCGCGGTGAAAAAACTAATCGTTGCAGGATCATTTGAGTGGCGTGGATCGAAAGCCAAGAGTCCAAGGAACACGTGGAAAAAGTTTCATCGAGATCCATCCAAAAACAAGCGAGATATTTAACTTCAAAGTGGAGGGTGTCCGATTTTTGGGAGGCCCTCTGCGAGTGATCAGGGCGGCCAGGGGAGCGGTGCAGGCTTAAGTTTGAAAATCCATATCTCGGCTTCTGGGGGTCGTAAGGGGATGAACTTTTTTTTGTTTTAATCGTTGAAGAGTCTATTTTAAGATGCTTTCGGGTACAAGTTTCTATCTTCATCCGTTTAAGCGCAGGGTTCATTTTTCCGTCGCGGGACCGCGGTGAAAAAACTAATCGTTACAGGATCATTTGAGTGGCGTGGATCGAAAGCCAAGAGTCCAAGGAACACGTGGAAAAAGTTTCATCGAGATCCATCCAAAAACAAGCGAGATATTTAACTTCAAAGTGGAGGGTGTCCGATTTTTGGGAGGCCCTCTGCGAGTGATCAGGGCGGCCAGGGGAGCGGTGCAGGCTTAAGTTTGAAAATCCGTATCTCGGCTTCTGGGGGTCGTAAAGGGATGAACTTTTTTTTGTTTTAATCGTTGAAGAGTCTATTTTAAGATGCTTTCGGGTACAAGTTTCTATCTTCATCCGTTTAAGCGCAGGGTTCATTTTTCCGTCTCGGGACCGCGGTGAAAAAACTAATCGTTGCAGGATCATTTGAGTGGCGTGGATCGAAAGCCAAGAGTCCAAGGAACACGTGAAAAAAGTTTCATCGAGATCCATCCAAAAACAAGCGAGATATTTAACTTCAAAGTGGAGGGTGTCCGATTTATGGGTGGCCCTCTGCGAGGGGTCAGGGCGGCCAGGGGAGCGGTGCAGGCTTAAGTTTGAAAATCCATATCTCGGCTTCTGGGGGTCGTAAGGGGATGAACTTTTTTTTGTTTTAATCGTTGAAGAGTCTATTTTAAGATGCTTTCGGGTACAAGTTTCTATCTTCATCCGTTTAAGCGCAGGGTTCATTTTTCCGTCGCGGGACCGCGGTGAAAAAACTAATCGTTACAGGATCATTTGAGTGGCGTGGATCGAAAGCCAAGAGTCCAAGGAACACGTGGAAAAAGTTTCATCGAGATCCATCCAAAAACAAGCGAGATATTTAACTTCAAAGTGGAGGGTGTCCGATTTTTGGGAGGCCCTCTGCGAGTGATCAGGGCGGCCAGGGGAGCGGTGCAGGCTTAAGTTTGAAAATCCGTATCTCGGCTTCTGGGGGTCGTAAAGGGATGAACTTTTTTTTGTTTTAATCGTTGAAGAGTCTATTTTAAGATGCTTTCGGGTACAAGTTTCTATCTTCATCCGTTTAAGCGCAGGGTTCATTTTTCCGTCTCGGGACCGCGGTGAAAAAACTAATCGTTGCAGGATCATTTGAGTGGCGTGGATCGAAAGCCAAGAGTCCAAGGAACACGTGGAAAAAGTTTCATCGAGATCCATCCAAAAACAAGCGAGATATTTAACTTCAAAGTGGAGGGTGTCCGATTTTTGGGAGGCCCTCTGCGAGTGATCAGGGCGGCCAGGGGAGCGGTGCAGGCTTAAGTTTGAAAATCCATATCTCGGCTTCTGGGGGTCGTAAGGGGATGAACTTTTTTTTGTTTTAATCGTTGAAGAGTCTATTTTAAGATGCTTTCGGGTACAAGTTTCTATCTTCATCCGTTTAAGCGCAGGGTTCATTTTTCCGTCGCGGGACCGCGGTGAAAAAACTAATCGTTACAGGATCATTTGAGTGGCGTGGATCGAAAGCCAAGAGTCCAAGGAACACGTGGAAAAAGTTTCATCGAGATCCATCCAAAAACAAGCGAGATATTTAACTTCAAAGTGGAGGGTGTCCGATTTTTGGGAGGCCCTCTGCGAGTGATCAGGGCGGCCAGGGGAGCGGTGCAGGCTTAAGTTTGAAAATCCGTATCTCGGCTTCTGGGGGTCGTAAAGGGATGAACTTTTTTTTGTTTTAATCGTTGAAGAGTCTATTTTAAGATGCTTTCGGGTACAAGTTTCTATCTTCATCCGTTTAAGCGCAGGGTTCATTTTTCCGTCTCGGGACCGCGGTGAAAAAACTAATCGTTGCAGGATCATTTGAGTGGCGTGGATCGAAAGCCAAGAGTCCAAGGAACACGTGAAAAAAGTTTCATCGAGATCCATCCAAAAACAAGCGAGATATTTAACTTCAAAGTGGAGGGTGTCCGATTTATGGGTGGCCCTCTGCGAGGGGTCAGGGCGGCCAGGGGAGCGGTGCAGGCTTAAGTTTGAAAATCCATATCTCGGCTTCTGGGGGTCGTAAGGGGATGAACTTTTTTTTGTTTTAATCGTTGAAGAGTCTATTTTAAGATGCTTTCGGGTACAAGTTTCTATCTTCATCCGTTTAAGCGCAGGGTTCATTTTTCCGTCGCGGGACCGCGGTGAAAAAACTAATCGTTACAGGATCATTTGAGTGGCGTGGATCGAAAGCCAAGAGTCCAAGGAACACGTGGAAAAAGTTTCATCGAGATCCATCCAAAAACAAGCGAGATATTTAACTTCAAAGTGGAGGGTGTCCGATTTTTGGGAGGCCCTCTGCGAGTGATCAGGGCGGCCAGGGGAGCGGTGCAGGCTTAAGTTTGAAAATCCGTATCTCGGCTTCTGGGGGTCGTAAAGGGATGAACTTTTTTTTGTTTTAATCGTTGAAGAGTCTATTTTAAGATGCTTTCGGGTACAAGTTTCTATCTTCATCCGTTTAAGCGCAGGGTTCATTTTTCCGTCTCGGGACCGCGGTGAAAAAACTAATCGTTGCAGGATCATTTGAGTGGCGTGGATCGAAAGCCAAGAGTCCAAGGAACACGTGGAAAAAGTTTCATCGAGATCCATCCAAAAACAAGCGAGATATTTAACTTCAAAGTGGAGGGTGTCCGATTTTTGGGAGGCCCTCTGCGAGTGATCAGGGCGGCCAGGGGAGCGGTGCAGGCTTAAGTTTGAAAATCCGTATCTCGGCTTCTGGGGGTCGTAAAGGGATGAACTTTTTTTTGTTTTAATCGTTGAAGAGTCTATTTTAAGATGCTTTCGGGTACAAGTTTCTATCTTCATCCGTTTAAGCGCAGGGTTCATTTTTCCGTCTCGGGACCGCGGTGAAAAAACTAATCGTTGCAGGATCATTTCAGTGGCGTGGATCGAAAGCCAAGAGTCCAAGGAACACGTGGAAAAAATTTCATCGAGATCCATCCAAAAACAAGCGAGATATTTAACTTCAAAGTGGAGGGTGTCCGATTTTTGGGAGTCCCTCTGCGAGGGGTCAGGGCGGCCAGGGGAGCGGTGCAGGCTTAAGTTTGAAAATCCATATCTCGGCTTCTGGGGGTCGTAAGGGGATGAACTTTTTTTTGTTTTAATCGTTGAAGAGTCTATTTTAAGATGCTTTCGGGTACAAGTTTCTATCTTCATCCGTTTAAGCGCAGTGTTCATTTTTCCGTCTCGGGACCGCGGTGAAAAAACTAATCGTTGCAGGATCATTTGAGTGGCGTGGATCGAAAGCCAAGAGTCCAAGGAACACGTGGAAAAAGTTTCATCGAGATCCATCCAAAAACAAGCGAGATATTTAACTTCAAAGTGGAGGGTGTCCGATTTATGGGTGGCCCTCTGCGAGGGGTCAGGGCGGCCAGGGGAGCGGTGCAGGCTTAAGTTTGAAAATCCATATCTCGGCTTCTGGGGGTCGTAAGGGGATGAACTTTTTTTTGTTTTAATCGTTGAAGAGTCTATTTTAAGATGCTTTCGGGTACAAGTTTCTATCTTCATCCGTTTAAGCGCAGGGTTCATTTTTCCGTCTCGGGACCGCGGTGAAAAAACTAATCGTTACAGGATCATTTGAGTGGCGTGGATCGAAAGCCAAGAGTCCAAGGAACACGTGGAAAAAGTTTCATCGAGATCCATCCAAAAACAAGCGAGATATTTAACTTCAAAGTGGAGGGTGTCCGATTTTTGGGAGGCCCTCTGCGAGTGATCAGGGCGGCCAGGGGAGCGGTGCAGGCTTAAGTTTGAAAATCCGTATCTCGGCTTCTGGGGGTCGTAAAGGGATGAACTTTTTTTTGTTTTAATCGTTGAAGAGTCTATTTTAAGATGCTTTCGGGTACAAGTTTCTATCTTCATCCGTTTAAGCGCAGGGTTCATTTTTCCGTCTCGGGACCGCGGTGAAAAAACTAATCGTTGCAGGATCATTTGAGTGGCGTGGATCGAAAGCCAAGAGTCCAAGGAACACGTGGAAAAAGTTTCATCGAGATCCATCCAAAAACAAGCGAGATATTTAACTTCAAAGTGGAGGGTGTCCGATTTTTGGGAGGCCCTCTGCGAGTGATCAGGGCGGCCAGGGGAGCGGTGCAGGCTTAAGTTTGAAAATCCGTATCTCGGCTTCTGGGGGTCGTAAAGGGATGAACTTTTTTTTGTTTTAATCGTTGAAGAGTCTATTTTAAGATGCTTTCGGGTACAAGTTTCTATCTTCATCCGTTTAAGCGCAGGGTTCATTTTTCCGTCTCGGGACCGCGGTGAAAAAACTAATCGTTGCAGGATCATTTCAGTGGCGTGGATCGAAAGCCAAGAGTCCAAGGAACACGTGGAAAAAATTTCATCGAGATCCATCCAAAAACAAGCGAGATATTTAACTTCAAAGTGGAGGGTGTCCGATTTTTGGGAGTCCCTCTGCGAGGGGTCAGGGCGGCCAGGGGAGCGGTGCAGGCTTAAGTTTGAAAATCCATATCTCGGCTTCTGGGGGTCGTAAGGGGATGAACTTTTTTTTGTTTTAATCGTTGAAGAGTCTATTTTAAGATGCTTTCGGGTACAAGTTTCTATCTTCATCCGTTTAAGCGCAGTGTTCATTTTTCCGTCTCGGGACCGCGGTGAAAAAACTAATCGTTGCAGGATCATTTGAGTGGCGTGGATCGAAAGCCAAGAGTCCAAGGAACACGTGGAAAAAGTTTCATCGAGATCCATCCAAAAACAAGCGAGATATTTAACTTCAAAGTGGAGGGTGTCCGATTTATGGGTGGCCCTCTGCGAGGGGTCAGGGCGGCCAGGGGAGCGGTGCAGGCTTAAGTTTGAAAATCCATATCTCGGCTTCTGGGGGTCGTAAGGGGATGAACTTTTTTTTGTTTTAATCGTTGAAGAGTCTATTTTAAGATGCTTTCGGGTACAAGTTTCTATCTTCATCCGTTTAAGCGCAGGGTTCATTTTTCCGTCTCGGGACCGCGGTGAAAAAACTAATCGTTACAGGATCATTTGAGTGGCGTGGATCGAAAGCCAAGAGTCCAAGGAACACGTGGAAAAAGTTTCATCGAGATCCATCCAAAAACAAGCGAGATATTTAACTTCAAAGTGGAGGGTGTCCGATTTTTGGGAGGCCCTCTGCGAGTGATCAGGGCGGCCAGGGGAGCGGTGCAGGCTTAAGTTTGAAAATCCGTATCTCGGCTTCTGGGGGTCGTAAAGGGATGAACTTTTTTTTGTTTTAATCGTTGAAGAGTCTATTTTAAGATGCTTTCGGGTACAAGTTTCTATCTTCATCCGTTTAAGCGCAGGGTTCATTTTTCCGTCTCGGGACCGCGGTGAAAAAACTAATCGTTGCAGGATCATTTGAGTGGCGTGGATCGAAAGCCAAGAGTCCAAGGAACACGTGGAAAAAGTTTCATCGAGATCCATCCAAAAACAAGCGAGATATTTAACTTCAAAGTGGAGGGTGTCCGATTTTTGGGAGGCCCTCTGCGAGTGATCAGGGCGGCCAGGGGAGCGGTGCAGGCTTAAGTTTGAAAATCCGTATCTCGGCTTCTGGGGGTCGTAAAGGGATGAACTTTTTTTTGTTTTAATCGTTGAAGAGTCTATTTTAAGATGCTTTCGGGTACAAGTTTCTATCTTCATCCGTTTAAGCGCAGGGTTCATTTTTCCGTCTCGGGACCGCGGTGAAAAAACTAATCGTTGCAGGATCATTTCAGTGGCGTGGATCGAAAGCCAAGAGTCCAAGGAACACGTGGAAAAAATTTCATCGAGATCCATCCAAAAACAAGCGAGATATTTAACTTCAAAGTGGAGGGTGTCCGATTTTTGGGAGTCCCTCTGCGAGGGGTCAGGGCGGCCAGGGGAGCGGTGCAGGCTTAAGTTTGAAAATCCATATCTCGGCTTCTGGGGGTCGTAAGGGGATGAACTTTTTTTTGTTTTAATCGTTGAAGAGTCTATTTTAAGATGCTTTCGGGTACAAGTTTCTATCTTCATCCGTTTAAGCGCAGTGTTCATTTTTCCGTCTCGGGACCGCGGTGAAAAAACTAATCGTTGCAGGATCATTTGAGTGGCGTGGATCGAAAGCCAAGAGTCCAAGGAACACGTGGAAAAAGTTTCATCGAGATCCATCCAAAAACAAGCGAGATATTTAACTTCAAAGTGGAGGGTGTCCGATTTATGGGTGGCCCTCTGCGAGGGGTCAGGGCGGCCAGGGGAGCGGTGCAGGCTTAAGTTTGAAAATCCATATCTCGGCTTCTGGGGGTCGTAAGGGGATGAACTTTTTTTTGTTTTAATCGTTGAAGAGTCTATTTTAAGATGCTTTCGGGTACAAGTTTCTATCTTCATCCGTTTAAGCGCAGGGTTCATTTTTCCGTCTCGGGACCGCGGTGAAAAAACTAATCGTTACAGGATCATTTGAGTGGCGTGGATCGAAAGCCAAGAGTCCAAGGAACACGTGGAAAAAGTTTCATCGAGATCCATCCAAAAACAAGCGAGATATTTAACTTCAAAGTGGAGGGTGTCCGATTTTTGGGAGGCCCTCTGCGAGTGATCAGGGCGGCCAGGGGAGCGGTGCAGGCTTAAGTTTGAAAATCCGTATCTCGGCTTCTGGGGGTCGTAAAGGGATGAACTTTTTTTTGTTTTAATCGTTGAAGAGTCTATTTTAAGATGCTTTCGGGTACAAGTTTCTATCTTCATCCGTTTAAGCGCAGGGTTCATTTTTCCGTCTCGGGACCGCGGTGAAAAAACTAATCGTTGCAGGATCATTTGAGTGGCGTGGATCGAAAGCCAAGAGTCCAAGGAACACGTGAAAAAAGTTTCATCGAGATCCATCCAAAAACAAGCGAGATATTTAACTTCAAAGTGGAGGGTGTCCGATTTATGGGTGGCCCTCTGCGAGGGGTCAGGGCGGCCAGGGGAGCGGTGCAGGCTTAAGTTTGAAAATCCATATCTCGGCTTCTGGGGGTCGTAAGGGGATGAACTTTTTTTTGTTTTAATCGTTGAAGAGTCTATTTTAAGATGCTTTCGGGTACAAGTTTCTATCTTCATCCGTTTAAGCGCAGGGTTCATTTTTCCGTCGCGGGACCGCGGTGAAAAAACTAATCGTTACAGGATCATTTGAGTGGCGTGGATCGAAAGCCAAGAGTCCAAGGAACACGTGGAAAAAGTTTCATCGAGATCCATCCAAAAACAAGCGAGATATTTAACTTCAAAGTGGAGGGTGTCCGATTTTTGGGAGGCCCTCTGCGAGTGATCAGGGCGGCCAGGGGAGCGGTGCAGGCTTAAGTTTGAAAATCCGTATCTCGGCTTCTGGGGGTCGTAAAGGGATGAACTTTTTTTTGTTTTAATCGTTGAAGAGTCTATTTTAAGATGCTTTCGGGTACAAGTTTCTATCTTCATCCGTTTAAGCGCAGGGTTCATTTTTCCGTCTCGGGACCGCGGTGAAAAAACTAATCGTTGCAGGATCATTTGAGTGGCGTGGATCGAAAGCCAAGAGTCCAAGGAACACGTGAAAAAAGTTTCATCGAGATCCATCCAAAAACAAGCGAGATATTTAACTTCAAAGTGGAGGGTGTCCGATTTATGGGTGGCCCTCTGCGAGGGGTCAGGGCGGCCAGGGGAGCGGTGCAGGCTTAAGTTTGAAAATCCATATCTCGGCTTCTGGGGGTCGTAAGGGGATGAACTTTTTTTTGTTTTAATCGTTGAAGAGTCTATTTTAAGATGCTTTCGGGTACAAGTTTCTATCTTCATCCGTTTAAGCGCAGGGTTCATTTTTCCGTCGCGGGACCGCGGTGAAAAAACTAATCGTTACAGGATCATTTGAGTGGCGTGGATCGAAAGCCAAGAGTCCAAGGAACACGTGGAAAAAGTTTCATCGAGATCCATCCAAAAACAAGCGAGATATTTAACTTCAAAGTGGAGGGTGTCCGATTTTTGGGAGGCCCTCTGCGAGTGATCAGGGCGGCCAGGGGAGCGGTGCAGGCTTAAGTTTGAAAATCCGTATCTCGGCTTCTGGGGGTCGTAAAGGGATGAACTTTTTTTTGTTTTAATCGTTGAAGAGTCTATTTTAAGATGCTTTCGGGTACAAGTTTCTATCTTCATCCGTTTAAGCGCAGGGTTCATTTTTCCGTCTCGGGACCGCGGTGAAAAAACTAATCGTTGCAGGATCATTTGAGTGGCGTGGATCGAAAGCCAAGAGTCCAAGGAACACGTGGAAAAAGTTTCATCGAGATCCATCCAAAAACAAGCGAGATATTTAACTTCAAAGTGGAGGGTGTCCGATTTTTGGGAGGCCCTCTGCGAGTGATCAGGGCGGCCAGGGGAGCGGTGCAGGCTTAAGTTTGAAAATCCATATCTCGGCTTCTGGGGGTCGTAAGGGGATGAACTTTTTTTTGTTTTAATCGTTGAAGAGTCTATTTTAAGATGCTTTCGGGTACAAGTTTCTATCTTCATCCGTTTAAGCGCAGGGTTCATTTTTCCGTCGCGGGACCGCGGTGAAAAAACTAATCGTTACAGGATCATTTGAGTGGCGTGGATCGAAAGCCAAGAGTCCAAGGAACACGTGGAAAAAGTTTCATCGAGATCCATCCAAAAACAAGCGAGATATTTAACTTCAAAGTGGAGGGTGTCCGATTTTTGGGAGGCCCTCTGCGAGTGATCAGGGCGGCCAGGGGAGCGGTGCAGGCTTAAGTTTGAAAATCCGTATCTCGGCTTCTGGGGGTCGTAAAGGGATGAACTTTTTTTTGTTTTAATCGTTGAAGAGTCTATTTTAAGATGCTTTCGGGTACAAGTTTCTATCTTCATCCGTTTAAGCGCAGGGTTCATTTTTCCGTCTCGGGACCGCGGTGAAAAAACTAATCGTTGCAGGATCATTTGAGTGGCGTGGATCGAAAGCCAAGAGTCCAAGGAACACGTGAAAAAAGTTTCATCGAGATCCATCCAAAAACAAGCGAGATATTTAACTTCAAAGTGGAGGGTGTCCGATTTATGGGTGGCCCTCTGCGAGGGGTCAGGGCGGCCAGGGGAGCGGTGCAGGCTTAAGTTTGAAAATCCATATCTCGGCTTCTGGGGGTCGTAAGGGGATGAACTTTTTTTTGTTTTAATCGTTGAAGAGTCTATTTTAAGATGCTTTCGGGTACAAGTTTCTATCTTCATCCGTTTAAGCGCAGGGTTCATTTTTCCGTCGCGGGACCGCGGTGAAAAAACTAATCGTTACAGGATCATTTGAGTGGCGTGGATCGAAAGCCAAGAGTCCAAGGAACACGTGGAAAAAGTTTCATCGAGATCCATCCAAAAACAAGCGAGATATTTAACTTCAAAGTGGAGGGTGTCCGATTTTTGGGAGGCCCTCTGCGAGTGATCAGGGCGGCCAGGGGAGCGGTGCAGGCTTAAGTTTGAAAATCCGTATCTCGGCTTCTGGGGGTCGTAAAGGGATGAACTTTTTTTTGTTTTAATCGTTGAAGAGTCTATTTTAAGATGCTTTCGGGTACAAGTTTCTATCTTCATCCGTTTAAGCGCAGGGTTCATTTTTCCGTCTCGGGACCGCGGTGAAAAAACTAATCGTTGCAGGATCATTTGAGTGGCGTGGATCGAAAGCCAAGAGTCCAAGGAACACGTGGAAAAAGTTTCATCGAGATCCATCCAAAAACAAGCGAGATATTTAACTTCAAAGTGGAGGGTGTCCGATTTTTGGGAGGCCCTCTGCGAGTGATCAGGGCGGCCAGGGGAGCGGTGCAGGCTTAAGTTTGAAAATCCGTATCTCGGCTTCTGGGGGTCGTAAAGGGATGAACTTTTTTTTGTTTTAATCGTTGAAGAGTCTATTTTAAGATGCTTTCGGGTACAAGTTTCTATCTTCATCCGTTTAAGCGCAGGGTTCATTTTTCCGTCTCGGGACCGCGGTGAAAAAACTAATCGTTGCAGGATCATTTGAGTGGCGTGGATCGAAAGCCAAGAGTCCAAGGAACACGTGGAAAAAGTTTCATCGAGATCCATCCAAAAACAAGCGAGATATTTAACTTCAAAGTGGAGGGTGTCCGATTTTTGGGAGTCCCTCTGCGAGGGGTCAGGGCGGCCAGGGGAGCGGTGCAGGCTTAAGTTTGAAAATCCGTATCTCGGCTTCTGGGGGTCGTAAAGGGATGAACTTATTTTTGTTTTAATCGTTGAAGAGTCTATTTTAAGATGCTTTCGGGTACAAGTTTCTATCTTCATCCGTTTAAGCGCAGGGTTCATTTTTCCGTCTCGGGACCGCGGTGAAAAAACTAATCGTTGCAGGATCATTTCAGTGGCGTGGATCGAAAGCCAAGAGTCCAAGGAACACGTGGAAAAAGTTTCATCGAGATCCATCCAAAAACAAGCGAGATATTTAACTTCAAAGTGGAGGGTGTCCGATTTTTGGGAGTCCCTCTGCGAGGGGTCAGGGCGGCCAGGGGAGCGGTGCAGGCTTAAGTTTGAAAATCCATATCTCGGCTTCTGGGGGTCGTAAGGGGATGAACTTTTTTTTGTTTTAATCGTTGAAGAGTCTATTTTAAGATGCTTTCGGGTACAAGTTTCTATCTTCATCCGTTTAAGCGCAGTGTTCATTTTTCCGTCTCGGGACCGCGGTGAAAAAACTAATCGTTGCAGGATCATTTGAGTGGCGTGGATCGAAAGCCAAGAGTCCAAGGAACACGTGGAAAAAGTTTCATCGAGATCCATCCAAAAACAAGCGAGATATTTAACTTCAAAGTGGAGGGTGTCCGATTTTTGGGAGGCCCTCTGCGAGTGATCAGGGCGGCCAGGGGAGCGGTGCAGGCTTAAGTTTGAAAATCCGTATCTCGGCTTCTGGGGGTCGTAAAGGGATGAACTTTTTTTTGTTTTAATCGTTGAAGAGTCTATTTTAAGATGCTTTCGGGTACAAGTTTCTATCTTCATCCGTTTAAGCGCAGGGTTCATTTTTCCGTCTCGGGACCGCGGTGAAAAAACTAATCGTTGCAGGATCATTTGAGTGGCGTGGATCGAAAGCCAAGAGTCCAAGGAACACGTGAAAAAAGTTTCATCGAGATCCATCCAAAAACAAGCGAGATATTTAACTTCAAAGTGGAGGGTGTCCGATTTATGGGTGGCCCTCTGCGAGGGGTCAGGGCGGCCAGGGGAGCGGTGCAGGCTTAAGTTTGAAAATCCATATCTCGGCTTCTGGGGGTCGTAAGGGGATGAACTTTTTTTTGTTTTAATCGTTGAAGAGTCTATTTTAAGATGCTTTCGGGTACAAGTTTCTATCTTCATCCGTTTAAGCGCAGGGTTCATTTTTCCGTCGCGGGACCGCGGTGAAAAAACTAATCGTTACAGGATCATTTGAGTGGCGTGGATCGAAAGCCAAGAGTCCAAGGAACACGTGGAAAAAGTTTCATCGAGATCCATCCAAAAACAAGCGAGATATTTAACTTCAAAGTGGAGGGTGTCCGATTTTTGGGAGGCCCTCTGCGAGTGATCAGGGCGGCCAGGGGAGCGGTGCAGGCTTAAGTTTGAAAATCCGTATCTCGGCTTCTGGGGGTCGTAAAGGGATGAACTTTTTTTTGTTTTAATCGTTGAAGAGTCTATTTTAAGATGCTTTCGGGTACAAGTTTCTATCTTCATCCGTTTAAGCGCAGGGTTCATTTTTCCGTCTCGGGACCGCGGTGAAAAAACTAATCGTTGCAGGATCATTTGAGTGGCGTGGATCGAAAGCCAAGAGTCCAAGGAACACGTGGAAAAAGTTTCATCGAGATCCATCCAAAAACAAGCGAGATATTTAACTTCAAAGTGGAGGGTGTCCGATTTTTGGGAGGCCCTCTGCGAGTGATCAGGGCGGCCAGGGGAGCGGTGCAGGCTTAAGTTTGAAAATCCATATCTCGGCTTCTGGGGGTCGTAAGGGGATGAACTTTTTTTTGTTTTAATCGTTGAAGAGTCTATTTTAAGATGCTTTCGGGTACAAGTTTCTATCTTCATCCGTTTAAGCGCAGGGTTCATTTTTCCGTCGCGGGACCGCGGTGAAAAAACTAATCGTTACAGGATCATTTGAGTGGCGTGGATCGAAAGCCAAGAGTCCAAGGAACACGTGGAAAAAGTTTCATCGAGATCCATCCAAAAACAAGCGAGATATTTAACTTCAAAGTGGAGGGTGTCCGATTTTTGGGAGGCCCTCTGCGAGTGATCAGGGCGGCCAGGGGAGCGGTGCAGGCTTAAGTTTGAAAATCCGTATCTCGGCTTCTGGGGGTCGTAAAGGGATGAACTTTTTTTTGTTTTAATCGTTGAAGAGTCTATTTTAAGATGCTTTCGGGTACAAGTTTCTATCTTCATCCGTTTAAGCGCAGGGTTCATTTTTCCGTCTCGGGACCGCGGTGAAAAAACTAATCGTTGCAGGATCATTTGAGTGGCGTGGATCGAAAGCCAAGAGTCCAAGGAACACGTGAAAAAAGTTTCATCGAGATCCATCCAAAAACAAGCGAGATATTTAACTTCAAAGTGGAGGGTGTCCGATTTATGGGTGGCCCTCTGCGAGGGGTCAGGGCGGCCAGGGGAGCGGTGCAGGCTTAAGTTTGAAAATCCATATCTCGGCTTCTGGGGGTCGTAAGGGGATGAACTTTTTTTTGTTTTAATCGTTGAAGAGTCTATTTTAAGATGCTTTCGGGTACAAGTTTCTATCTTCATCCGTTTAAGCGCAGGGTTCATTTTTCCGTCGCGGGACCGCGGTGAAAAAACTAATCGTTACAGGATCATTTGAGTGGCGTGGATCGAAAGCCAAGAGTCCAAGGAACACGTGGAAAAAGTTTCATCGAGATCCATCCAAAAACAAGCGAGATATTTAACTTCAAAGTGGAGGGTGTCCGATTTTTGGGAGGCCCTCTGCGAGTGATCAGGGCGGCCAGGGGAGCGGTGCAGGCTTAAGTTTGAAAATCCGTATCTCGGCTTCTGGGGGTCGTAAAGGGATGAACTTTTTTTTGTTTTAATCGTTGAAGAGTCTATTTTAAGATGCTTTCGGGTACAAGTTTCTATCTTCATCCGTTTAAGCGCAGGGTTCATTTTTCCGTCTCGGGACCGCGGTGAAAAAACTAATCGTTGCAGGATCATTTGAGTGGCGTGGATCGAAAGCCAAGAGTCCAAGGAACACGTGGAAAAAGTTTCATCGAGATCCATCCAAAAACAAGCGAGATATTTAACTTCAAAGTGGAGGGTGTCCGATTTTTGGGAGGCCCTCTGCGAGTGATCAGGGCGGCCAGGGGAGCGGTGCAGGCTTAAGTTTGAAAATCCGTATCTCGGCTTCTGGGGGTCGTAAAGGGATGAACTTTTTTTTGTTTTAATCGTTGAAGAGTCTATTTTAAGATGCTTTCGGGTACAAGTTTCTATCTTCATCCGTTTAAGCGCAGGGTTCATTTTTCCGTCTCGGGACCGCGGTGAAAAAACTAATCGTTGCAGGATCATTTGAGTGGCGTGGATCGAAAGCCAAGAGTCCAAGGAACACGTGGAAAAAGTTTCATCGAGATCCATCCAAAAACAAGCGAGATATTTAACTTCAAAGTGGAGGGTGTCCGATTTTTGGGAGTCCCTCTGCGAGGGGTCAGGGCGGCCAGGGGAGCGGTGCAGGCTTAAGTTTGAAAATCCGTATCTCGGCTTCTGGGGGTCGTAAAGGGATGAACTTATTTTTGTTTTAATCGTTGAAGAGTCTATTTTAAGATGCTTTCGGGTACAAGTTTCTATCTTCATCCGTTTAAGCGCAGGGTTCATTTTTCCGTCTCGGGACCGCGGTGAAAAAACTAATCGTTGCAGGATCATTTCAGTGGCGTGGATCGAAAGCCAAGAGTCCAAGGAACACGTGGAAAAAGTTTCATCGAGATCCATCCAAAAACAAGCGAGATATTTAACTTCAAAGTGGAGGGTGTCCGATTTTTGGGAGTCCCTCTGCGAGGGGTCAGGGCGGCCAGGGGAGCGGTGCAGGCTTAAGTTTGAAAATCCATATCTCGGCTTCTGGGGGTCGTAAGGGGATGAACTTTTTTTTGTTTTAATCGTTGAAGAGTCTATTTTAAGATGCTTTCGGGTACAAGTTTCTATCTTCATCCGTTTAAGCGCAGTGTTCATTTTTCCGTCTCGGGACCGCGGTGAAAAAACTAATCGTTGCAGGATCATTTGAGTGGCGTGGATCGAAAGCCAAGAGTCCAAGGAACACGTGGAAAAAGTTTCATCGAGATCCATCCAAAAACAAGCGAGATATTTAACTTCAAAGTGGAGGGTGTCCGATTTATGGGTGGCCCTCTGCGAGGGGTCAGGGCGGCCAGGGGAGCGGTGCAGGCTTAAGTTTGAAAATCCATATCTCGGCTTCTGGGGGTCGTAAGGGGATGAACTTTTTTTTGTTTTAATCGTTGAAGAGTCTATTTTAAGATGCTTTCGGGTACAAGTTTCTATCTTCAACCGTTTAAGCGCAGGGTTCATTTTTCCGTCGCGGGACCGCGGTGAAAAAACTAATCGTTGCAGGATCATTTCAGTGGCGTGGATCGAAAGCCAAGAGTCCAAGGAACACGTGGAAAAAGTTTCATCGAGATCCATCCAAAAACAAGCGAGATATTTAACTTCAAAGTGGAGGGTGTCCGATTTTTGGGAGTCCCTCTGCGAGGGGTCAGGGCGGCCAGGGGAGCGGTGCAGGCTTAAGTTTGAAAATCCATATCTCGGCTTCTGGGGGTCGTAAAGGGATGAACTTTTTTTTGTTTTAATCGTTGAAGAGTCTATTTTAAGATGCTTTCGGGTACAAGTTTCTATCTTCATCCGTTTAAGCGCAGTGTTCATTTTTCCGTCTCGGGACCGCGGTGAAAAAACTAATCGTTGCAGGATCATTTGAGTGGCGTGGATCGAAAGCCAAGAGTCCAAGGAACACGTGGAAAAAGTTTTATCGAGATCCATCCAAAAACAAGCGAGATATTTAACTTCAAAGTGGAGGGTGTCCGATTTTAGGGTGGTCCTCTGCGAGGGGTCAGGGCGGCCAGGGGAGCGGTGCAGGCTTAAGTTTGAAAATCCGTATCTCGGCTTCTGGGGGTCGTAAGGGGATGAACTTTTTTTTGTTTTAATCGTTGAAGAGTCTATTTTAAGATGCTTTCGGGTACAAGTTTCTATCTTCAACCGTTTAAGCGCAGGGTTCATTTTTCCGTCGCGGGACCGCGGTGAAAAAACTAATCGTTGCAGGATCATTTGAGTGGCGTGGATCGAAAGCCAAGAGTCCAAGGAACACGTGGAAAAAGTTTCATCGAGATCCATCCAAAAACAAGCGAGATATTTAACTTCAAAGTGGAGGGTGTCCGATTTTAGGGTGGTCCTCTGCGAGGGGTCAGGGCGGCCAGGGGAGCGGTGCAGGCTTAAGTTTGAAAATCCGTATCTCGGCTTCTGGGGGTCGTAAGGGGATGAACTTCTTTTTGTTTTAATCGTTGAAGAGTCTATTTTAAGATGCTTTCGGGTACAAGTTTCTATCTTCATCCGTTTAAGCGCAGGGTTCATTTTTCCGTCTCGGGACCGCGGTGAAAAAACTAATCGTTGCAGGATCATTTGAGTGGCGTGGATCGAAAGCCAAGAGTCCAAGGAACACGTGGAAAAAGTTTCATCGAGATCCATCCAAAAACAAGCGAGATATTTAACTTCAAAGTGGAGGGTGTCCGATTTTTGGGAGGCCCTCTGCGAGTGATCAGGGCGGCCAGGGGAGCGGTGCAGGCTTAAGTTTGAAAATCCGTATCTCGGCTTCTGGGGGTCGTAAAGGGATGAACTTTTTTTTGTTTTAATCGTTGAAGAGTCTATTTTAAGATGCTTTCGGGTACAAGTTTCTATCTTCATCCGTTTAAGCGCAGGGTTCATTTTTCCGTCTCGGGACCGCGGTGAAAAAACTAATCGTTGCAGGATCATTTGAGTGGCGTGGATCGAAAGCCAAGAGTCCAAGGAACACGTGGAAAAAGTTTCATCGAGATCCATCCAAAAACAAGCGAGATATTTAACTTCAAAGTGGAGGGTGTCCGATTTTTGGGAGGCCCTCTGCGAGTGATCAGGGCGGCCAGGGGAGCGGTGCAGGCTTAAGTTTGAAAATCCGTATCTCGGCTTCTGGGGGTCGTAAAGGGATGAACTTTTTTTTGTTTTAATCGTTGAAGAGTCTATTTTAAGATGCTTTCGGGTACAAGTTTCTATCTTCATCCGTTTAAGCGCAGGGTTCATTTTTCCGTCTCGGGACCGCGGTGAAAAAACTAATCGTTGCAGGATCATTTGAGTGGCGTGGATCGAAAGCCAAGAGTCCAAGGAACACGTGGAAAAAGTTTCATCGAGATCCATCCAAAAACAAGCGAGATATTTAACTTCAAAGTGGAGGGTGTCCGATTTTTGGGAGTCCCTCTGCGAGGGGTCAGGGCGGCCAGGGGAGCGGTGCAGGCTTAAGTTTGAAAATCCATATCTCGGCTTCTGGGGGTCGTAAGGGGATGAACTTTTTTTTGTTTTAATCGTTGAAGAGTCTATTTTAAGATGCTTTCGGGTACAAGTTTCTATCTTCATCCGTTTAAGCGCAGGGTTCATTTTTCCGTCCCGGGGCCGCGGTGAAAAAACTAATCGTTGCAGGATCATTTGAGTGGCGTGGATCGAAAGCCAAGAGTCCAAGGAACACGTGGAAAAAGTTTCATCGAGATCCATCCAAAAACAAGCGAGATATTTAACTTCAAAGTGGAGGGTGTCCGATTTATGGGTGGCCCTCTGCGAGGGGTCAGGGCGGCCAGGGGAGCGGTGCAGGCTTAAGTTTGAAAATCCGTATCTCGGCTTCTGGGGGTCGTAAGGGGATGAACTTTTTTTTGTTTTAATCGTTGAAGAGTCTATTTTAAGATGCTTTCGGGTACAAGTTTCTATCTTCATCCGTTTAAGCGCAGTGTTCATTTTTCCGTCTCGGGACCGCGGTGAAAAAACTAATCGTTGCAGGATCATTTGAGTGGCGTGGATCGAAAGCCAAGAGTCCAAGGAACACGTGGAAAAAGTTTCATCGAGATCCATCCAAAAACAAGCGAGATATTTAACTTCAAAGTGGAGGGTGTCCGATTTATGGGTGGCCCTCTGCGAGGGGTCAGGGCGGCCAGGGGAGCGGTGCAGGCTTAAGTTTGAAAATCCATATCTCGGCTTCTGGGGGTCGTAAGGGGATGAACTTTTTTTTGTTTTATTCGTTGAAGAGTCTATTTTAAGATGCTTTCGGGTACAAGTTTCTATCTTCAACCGTTTAAGCGCAGGGTTCATTTTTCCGTCTCGGGACCGCGGTGAAAAAACTAATCGTTGCAGGATCATTTGAGTGGCGTGGATCGAAAGCCAAGAGTCCAAGGAACACGTGGAAAAAGTTTCATCGAGATCCATCCAAAAACAAGCGAGATATTTAACTTCAAAGTGGAGGGTGTCCGATTTTTGGGTGGTCCTCTGCGAGGGGTCAGGGCGGCCAGGGGAGCGGTGCAGGCTTAAGTTTGAAAATCCGTATCTCGGCTTCTGGGGGTCGTAAGGGGATGAACTTTTTTTTGTTTTAATCGTTGAAGAGTCTATTTTAAGATGCTTTCGGGTACAAGTTTCTATCTTCATCCGTTTAAGCGCAGTGTTCATTTTTCCGTCTCGGGACCGCGGTGAAAAAACTAATCGTTGCAGGATCATTTGAGTGGCGTGGATCGAAAGCCAAGAGTCCAAGGAACACGTGGAAAAAGTTTCATCGAGATCCATCCAAAAACAAGCGAGATATTTAACTTCAAAGTGGAGGGTGTCCGATTTATGGGTGGCCCTCTGCGAGGGGTCAGGGCGGCCAGGGGAGCGGTGCAGGCTTAAGTTTGAAAATCCATATCTCGGCTTCTGGGGGTCGTAAGGGGATGAACTTTTTTTTGTTTTATTCGTTGAAGAGTCTATTTTAAGATGCTTTCGGGTACAAGTTTCTATCTTCAACCGTTTAAGCGCAGGGTTCATTTTTCCGTCTCGGGACCGCGGTGAAAAAACTAATCGTTGCAGGATCATTTGAGTGGCGTGGATCGAAAGCCAAGAGTCCAAGGAACACGTGGAAAAAGTTTCATCGAGATCCATCCAAAAACAAGCGAGATATTTAACTTCAAAGTGGAGGGTGTCCGATTTTTGGGTGGTCCTCTGCGAGGGGTCAGGGCGGCCAGGGGAGCGGTGCAGGCTTAAGTTTGAAAATCCGTATCTCGGCTTCTGGGGGTCGTAAGGGGATGAACTTTTTTTTGTTTTAATCGTTGAAGAGTCTATTTTAAGATGCTTTCGGGTACAAGTTTCTATCTTCATCCGTTTAAGCGCAGGGTTCATTTTTCCGTCTCGGGACCTTTCACACCACCCGATATACAAAGACGTTCCTTTCCTCATGTCACCTGCAATAATCCCTCATAGTATCACATATAATAATCCGATACAATCTCTCTATCTTTATCAATTGCAAATTACGCCCCTCCTACCTCACAGACACAATTCAAAGTTACAAAGCAACGGTTTAAGTAACAGAATCCACCCCTTCTTTTATTCAGGTCACAAATGTCGGCCTGAACGTAAGATGTCCAAAGTGAAGGGGAATTTCGCGTGAAAATTTAACAGCCTCGAAAACGTGGGTGGGTCGTTCTCAATATCGTTCACTGAGGCTGAAAACGAGGAGAGACAGACTGACGTCGGTGGATACGGAAGGGGATGAAGAGGAAGAAGCAGGAGAATCATGTGCCGAGCCAGGAAAAAGGATTGTGTCGTACGTGTCGATATTTATTAGCTTCCTAAAACGACGGTTATCGAGTGCATGTTGCTAGTCCAACGGGAAAAATGCATTTGGAAGAACAACAAAAAAGAAATCTTCCATCGGCGAAAGAATTGTTTGACGTTTCACAGAAGACGTAGGCACATTTGCTCGTAGGACTTTGGAGGTGGTTAAATATTTACGATACTGTTGGAAGGTCTGCGAAATAGAATTTCCTGGATTTGAAGAGTAGAGGACACAATTAGAAATTAAAAATTAATATTTAAAGCGTAGGTGCAATTGTGGTATAACTAATTAGTGAGTGAGTTTGGGACAAATTAAAAAACAGTTGGAGAATTATTTTCTTTTCTTGTGAAAATTTGATTTGAGAATACCAATCAAAGATGTTTGAAAGTGCAATTAATTTGATATACTCAGAACTGTGATAAGCAATTAATAAACGCCTATAAATTAATTAAAAGCCAATAATACCTTCGTGGTTAAGACAGATGCCTAAAAATTGATTTCTAAAGACTTTTTTAGCACTATAGAAGCTCCAAAAAAATTCGAAAAATACCAGCAAACGATAATTTCAAAAGGCAAGACATCCTAGCTTGATTCTTCCAGCGCTCGCTCCGTCAGTCTGACAAGTTCGTTAACGTTCAGGACTCGGCGTGAATTCAAAAACTAATCATCCCCCATAAAGACCGAGTTAATGAAGAGCCGCGTGAAAGATCGATGGCACTTAAAATTCCTCCAGCGTTTAGCTACGTGTCGAGAAGGCCGTTGAAAGTTTCATCGCGATGGAAGCGCAATCTCTTCGGTAAATGCAATCTAATTGCCAGACAATTAGAGCTCAATTGCTCTATGTACACCGGCGACAGTAATTGCAGGCACGTCTTTGTAATCAGGGTGTTTTCTGTTGTAATTAAGGTTTCGTTGGGACGATTATTTCACGGAAGAAATCACTTCTTCCTGAATGGAAACTTGCATGGAGATCGTGACATTTTAATGGACTTTGTAATTGACTGGATGATTGTTAAATTCACAGTTTAATTTGTTATAATAGTATTTCAATAATAAACGGAGTTGATTTTATAAAAAGATAATAGACAGACTGAATTGTTGAAAAACAATTACTGCTGGAACAGATCGTTCAATATAATAGCATTTTATAATGATAAAAGATTTGCTTGTCGTTGGTAATTAAATATTGTAATTAATAACGATTAATTGTTCTTACCTTTGAAGAAATACTTGGCTCTGATGCATCGATGCCAGGCTGATGTTGGTTTTAATTGTTTGCAGATTAGTTTGTAAGACATCAAAAGAAATGAATTTATGTATTTCTCGATTAAGCAGTTATTTTTCATATTGTAAATAATACAGGAATAATTTCCAAATTTGGAAGGAAACATTCTTTAAGTAATTTTTAATTGTGCAATTTTTTGAAATAATATATTAAAATAAAATAGCTGTTATTAAATGAGAGAAAAACGATCAGGAAATGACAGATTCTTCATTTACTTCGGATAAAAGATCAGGATCTTTTACTTCAGATAAAACAAATCATTGAAGAGCATTCGACGTGTTTGTGTTCTTTCTTTGTGTCTCGATAAATCATTATTATCAATATCATCATTGATGTTAGGCGTATATGTATATTATATAGTTTACATACGTTACAATACATACATACAGGTGCCCGCGTTAATGAGAGATTTTCGAAGGATTTCCTAAGCCATTTCGAACAATTTTGCGATGAATTTCAGCAGGTATGAATGATACTGTTTGCGCAAACGCAGGAAGAAGAAAACGTGCAGGATGACTCTCTTCATTTCTTTCTTCTTATCTTTTCTTCGAAATTCTACAAACGTGACTGTACGTGATTCGTACTCTTAAAAACAAATTTGTACTTACTGAACGGGCTATTCTGTGAAATTAAAATTAAGGTGAAGAAAAGAAAGTTACTTTCTTCTAAAATCGTAGAAAACTTAAGACGTTGCACTTTATTCAGAAAATATCAAAGTTCTTGATATTTTGAACCTGAAAATTATATATATTTTTACAAAAAGAACGATACAAGAAACAAATAATAAATCACCTAAGGTTCTCATACAAATAGATAATTCGTTTGAAAAATCTATCGAATGTCAGTAATGAGGGAAATAATTAAAAAATTTGTGCGACAGTTTTGAATACTATTCTTTACATCCAGAACAAGCTAAAAGATTCATTCTCCGCAGTTTCCTTCGATTTTCTAATTACTAAACAGTCAATTAAACTTGAATTAATAATCGAGAAATCATCTACAATTGTGTCTCTATCCTTATCTGAAGAAATGACAAGAAATATTGAAAAAGCAGTGTAGATAAATTTCTTCAAAAATTATTAAACGACCCGAAGTTACCTGATCTCGAAATCCACTCAAAAAAGAAGGAAATATTCGATTCATCTAAAAAATCGCAAAGTATCAGCCAAAATGCTAAAAAAAAAATGGAAAAAAGTCATCCTGCAGGCCATTCACGCAACACCATCATCGACAGGGATTCGCAATTCGATGATTCATCATCCACCTCCACGTTAACAGCATAACTTTATTCTTCGCTGATCGTTACAATCGTATAATTCCTTGAACGATTATTATCATTATTATCATCATCGTCATTAATATTATCCACGATTACACGCTGCCGCGGGCTCTTTTGTGTTTTTTCTTTTTTTGCTGCACTTTTATAACGTTGCAATTTCTTTCTCCCTCTCTGTGTTACTTCTTCTTCTTTTTCTTCATTTTCTTTTGCTGCGGCCATCGAACGCTGGCCGAGGGAGAGACACGTTGTATTGAAATTCACACGAATAATTAACGTTTACATTGCACTTCAATTACAGATTCAATAATATATTATATATATATATATATTTATATATAATTTATATAATTTATATATAATAGGTATTTTTTTTCATTATTATTATTTTATGTACAGAGGGCAGCTTGCCTAGTAGGTTTAACGCCAGACGACGGCTGAAGTAATTGGAGGGACGTCGATTTTACGCGATAATTGACGCCGAATCGATGCTCTTTTAGGTTTAATTGATCGATGGACATTCTCTTCCTTCGTCTGTGAAGTCTCGTTTGCGAGAAACGACGGCTTCATTTGGAAATCGGAAGTTTTCTTCGGAAGAGATGACATCACTTGACTTCTTTTCTTCGGTTAAAGTGGAAATTTCCGGAATGGAATAATTTTTAATCAAGTTCGCTGATTTAATTTGGAAGTTTGATAATTTAAGTTTATTCAAAGTTCTCAATGATAAGGAAGAAAATGTAAGCTCTTCGCGGGAAATTACGTCAGTTAAATTTTCGAATATTCAAAATGAATGGTGTAGAATAACGAAGTTGTTTTAATGAAAGGTAACTTTGTTGGTCAATTTTTAAATTTAACAATTTTTTAAAGTTTCCTTCACTTTCAATGATACTGAAAGAAATTAAAACTTCCAATTTCTTCTTCTCCCTTATTGCGAAAGAGTTAATTTACGTCTGGTTAATGCTCATTGTTAATTTCGCAAAATCTCCAGATTGTTTCATGTTTTGCCAAATATTTACGAAAATTGGGCATCGATATAGTTCGAGCTTGAATAGTGCTCTTCTTGAAGCAACTTCGCCAATAATTCTGCCTTCCCATCAGCTATCACCCGACGAAAAACAATTGTTCAAACATTTATCAACAAATGTATACAATTCTCAACACATATCTCCAATAAAAAGTTCTTCGTACATCAAAGAATGCGAATATCGACAAAAATCGTTTAAGAATCATCGATATTAAATCTCAGAAATTCTCTCAGCAAAGAACAAAATTCCTTTGTTAATTTATGACTTTAGATTATTAAATTAAACTAGAATTAACAATCTTAATCGATCCACGCTAGTCGTCTAACAAATTCACCCGGGGGAAGTTTCTTCTACGTCATTTTTCATCCTTAAAGTATCTCTGTGCATTCGTGGAATTTTAAAAAAAATTCCTAATTACGAGATATCGAATTTCAATCTCGCTGATTATCTCAAGCATTTTGAGATCTAGCAACGTTTGAACGTCCTCATCGATGTACTTCAGCCGACGCTATAATTCTATTAACATCTTCATGACCTTGCTTAGGTGCCCGAGCTTTCAGTGAGCTTCCGAGGATGAGAGAAAAAAAATTGTGCATCGAAACGACATCGTCAAAATTTTCATTTCACCAGCGGACACATTTTTCAATGAATCAAGGTCTAATGAATCGTTTTCTCGCATCTGCAAACCTTGGTGAACCCGAAAACGAAGTGAAGAAATATTTCGGTCACTGCAGCAGAGGAAGAAAATGATAAACGTTTCAAATCGCATTTCTTCTTTTCTTCAGGGCTTTTAAATTCTTCGTAGGGAATGTGAAACGAAGAAATATTTCCATCACTGAACCACAGGAAGAAAATTATAAACGTTTCAAATCGCATTTCTTCTTTTGTTCAGGGATTTTAAATTCTTTACACGAAATGTGAAGTGAAGAAATATTTCGATCACTGAACCACAGGAAGAAAATGATAAACGTTTCCAATCGCATTTCTTCTTTTCTTCAGGGCTTTTAAATTCTTCGTACGGAATGTGAAGCGAAGAAATATTTCGATCGCTGGAATACAGGAAGAAAATGATAAACGTTTCCAATCGCATTTCTTCTTTTCTTCAGGACTTTTAAACTCTTCGTGCGGAATGTGAAGCGAAGAAATATTTCGATCACTGAACCAGAGGAAGAAAATAAATAAAGGTTTCAAATCGCATTTCTTCTTTTGTTCAGGGATTTTAAATTCTTTATACAGAATCTGAAGCGAAGAAATATTTCGATCACTGAAGTACAGGAAGAAAATGATAAACGTTTCAAATCGCATTTCTTCTTTTGTTCAGGAATTTTAAATTCTTTGTACGGAATGTGAAGCGAAATATTTCGATCACTGAAGCGCAGAAAGAAAATGATAAACGTTTCAAATAGCATTTCTTCTATTGTTCAGGGCTTTTAAATTCTTTATAGGGAATGTGAAGCGAAGAAATGTTTTGATCACTGAAGCATAGGAAGGAACTAAGAGCTTTTTTCAATTTTGATGTTTCTTCTGATCGAAATTTGTTAACGATTGACACAGAATTATTTAAATACAGTATGTCTTCCTGCAATTGCAGCAACGGGGTTTAAAAATTCTCTTCGACTTCAATAAAATCGAAATCAATTTGAAGCCCTAATTTCTTCTTTTTCACGGTAAAACATTGCTTCACGGCGAGCGACTATAGTCGTTCTAAGAATATTTATTTTCCTAACAATCGACTATAACCGCTCATCCTTACAATAACAGTTAATTAACAGTCAATTAAAGATGTTTAAAATAGATTGTAACAAATTTCACATTTTCTTCGACGAATAGAAGAGAGAAAAATTCTAGGTTCGACCATGCTTATCAATCCTAACGTCAAACGCCTTCAAACTTCAACTTCATCATCGCGCAGACGATCGAGCAAATAAATTACAACAATTCAGCAAACAAGAAGACACTCTTATCGGTATCTTTACGTCTAATTAGGTCATTTATATGAACACCCACAATTTTTTAACAGCTACAAACATCTATGAACTTCAAGTTTGAAGACATCGCAAAGAGCAGCAAACTTTTCAAAAATATCCCAACGCTGTAATTCCTCCCGCCATTCAACAACACACCGAAGAACAGAACACTCCATTTCTTCAATTACAAAAACAAAACGACCAATTTAACACTAAACCTACCGGCTTTATATCCGTTGTATTGAAATACACGAAATAAATACTTTGGAAGAAGAGATTTGAAGAGGTGAAAAAGTTGATCAGTTAAGTAATTTCTGTTTTATACGATGGACCGAAAATATTTACTGAATGGCTGCCCAATCGATTTGGGGAATTTTTAGAAAAAATCAAAAAGCGGTCGTTTGACCGCCATGGTAGGTTTAGTGTTAAACTTCATCCTCAATCACTCAAACGCAACTCGAAATATTCGACTCTCAATCATTGCAAACTGAAGAAAAAACTGCACCGTGATGCAGAAAATAAATTCGATATTTTGATATCTCACACGCATCATCGAAAACATGAATCTCCTCTCAGAACAGTGCTCAAATCAGCTCAAACCGGCACCAGGCGTAATCAGGCTACAACCTTCGTATACAGCACACCTATATTTACATATTGCCCCGTGAATACGTAAATATACGTCTGGCGATATACTCGTGTCGAGAAAGGAAGAAAGAAAAAGAGAGCAGAATGACAGACAGATTGTCGACGTAACTGAACGACAACGACGAAGATACGGAAAGGAACGACGACGAAGAAGGTGATAGGACTAGCTGAAGCCAGCATCACACTCGGACCATCCCCTTCTTCTCCTTTCTCTCTCTCTCTCTCTTCAGCGTCTACGTATATACCATTCTCTCGCATATACACGATATAATTCTCACCCGTCATTCACACCACGGATCACACATGCAGACACCGTTTACGTACACACGCGTTCTTCCTTGTTTTCTAATTAATTAATCGTGGATACACCACGCGGTCCTTTAGCAATTACAGTTGGTGTTCGCTGGATTGGTCGGCTGATCGGTAAGTCGCTGACCTTTAGCTTGGCCTGCACCACCGGCGATTAAGGTTGGATCGTTGTCCAATGACTCGCTCATCTTGTCGCATATTATGTCCACCAGGTGCTCGAAGACCACCTGGAAGAATGGGAATTTAGTTTTATAGCTCGCAAAAATAGAGAAGTCTCGTGGTATGAGGCCCAGGGGAAAGGGAGAGTGCCGCTCGCACCGCCCATCCCCACCATATCGTTTCTATACATTTGCAACTTCAAATTGGGAATAATCAACTTCAAATTGGGAATGATCAACTTCAAATTGGGACTAAACAGTTTCAAATTGGGAATAATCAACTTCAAATTGGGACTAAACAGTTTCAAATTGGGAATGATCAACTTCAAATTGGGACTAAACAGTTTCTAATTGGGAATAATCAACTTCAAATTGGGACTAAACAGTTTCAAAATGGGAATAATCAACTTCAAATTGGGACTAAACAGTTTTAAATTGGGAATAATCATTTTTAAAATGGGACTAAACAATATCAAGTCAGCATCAAGTTCATATTGAAGCTGACTATTCCCAATTTGAAATTGATTATTCCCAATTTGAAGTCGATTATTCCCAATTTGAAGTTGAAAAAGTACAGAAGTCTATGCTCGGCGAATGAAAACAGTTCTTTCGTCGTTGCCATGACGACGTAACGAATGCGCGGCTCTTTCGGCCAATTAGAATCTAAAATGACGTCGAGGAATGTCCCTATCTTTTGGGCGAATCAGAAGAAACCATAGGCCAGAGGACTTCTCTATTTTTGCGAGGTATACGTATAATCTCGAAATGCAACAGAGTTGAGTTAATTACAGGGGAATTAGGAATAGTGTATTTAGAATTTGGTGTCTGGTAGCGTAAACTGTAATTAGATTTGGACTCGGAGTGTAATTAGAGCTGAGCATCTGCATTTCATTGTTGGGTGAGGTTTAGCGGTGGAGGTTGATGGTGTTTCGATTGTTGTCTTTGCGTAGTTAAGTAATTAGTTTGGACCTAAGTTGGAAAGTTAATTGTGTAGAATGTAGATATTCTTTATAAAATTAGTTTAGAGATTATATTAACATTTAATCTCTCGTAGTATGATATTAGACCGTTCTGTACGTGTACACAATTGTTTCGATAGCGAAGGCTGGCTTTGCGAATCCGAACTTGTAATTAGAGCTAGCTTACACTCTAATTACAAGTATAATTAGAGTGATCCAGCGTTATAATTAGAGTTTACCCTTTGGATTTCGCTGCTAGATGACATTTATACTTTGTCTGGAGTTTGATGATGTTTTGATTGCTTTCTCCGAGTTGATTTCTTCGAAACTTCAGCAGTGAAGTATACATTAACGGAGTACATTTTAACCTTGCCAAAATTAATTACTCATATTATACTCATTTTTGCCATATGACAATCTCTACTGAACTCCAATTAGTGTAAAGTTACTGTCAATATTATATTAAATTCTAAATTGTAAATTGCAAAACTAAATTGTATTTTTCCAATTACTTTCTGTCACATTATAATTTTACACTAATTACTAATAATTCATATCCACAGATTATGGATAACTGATGATAAATCACGTAAATTATTTTGGAAACAATAATAATAATAATAAATAATCTCATTAAATTGTCTCTTTCTCCAAATCCGTTTTAATATTTGACAATTCGACAATAATTTTCAAACAGCCATCATAAAAAAAAAGAAAGAGGAACTTTCCCCACAGGAAAATGCTATTTCCGTCCTCCTTTTTATCACGCCTCTACGTACACAATTAATATTCAAACTTCAACATCGTCTAGAAATATCGATGAAATGCAGAAGAACTGCGAATCGAATCGATTCGATGCACTCAGGAAAATGATTAATGGGTGTGGACGATGCAATCGAGGACAATTGATCGAAGGTAATGGTGCTCTGCATACACGGCCAGAAATAAGTGTTAAAACGTGACGCGATAAGCTTTTCTGCGTTAATTACGTAATGGCATTAATGAGGTTATATTGCAAGAGATAATGGCGTACACCTTCGACCTCTCAAACCAGAGACTTCGAACTTTCCATTAAAGCGAAGAATCGATACGGTTCAAGGAACTTGGATCTTTTGAGGTCCTGCCATTCTCATTCTTCTTCGAAAGCTTTGATCTTTTAATCAAATTTGATTTTATTCTGCGAATTTTCATCTTTATGGAAGAATTTAAAAAATGACACAATATTTGCCACTAATCATTGGTCTTCTCTTTTCGCAGGAATTTCGATAGTTTTTCCGTTTTATCGAAGCAACTTATAAACTTTTGAAATTATAAAAATACCACATAATTTGCAATAATATTGGAGTTTTCATTCTCCTCGACTAATTCGCTTCTTTGCAGACCGAGACTTTTTTGAATATCAAGAAATAATTACACTGGTCGACAAAATCGAATTTTTCTTTTTGCCCAAAGAATATTTATGCTGATTATTATAGATTTATAATAAATAAAAATTTTAAAATAAAATAAGATAAAGCCCGTTTGCTTCCATCAGACTCCATTTGTGAGAAAATCAGATTTGAAAAGAAATTCATATTTTTAACTTTCAGAATTTCTTGTATTTTAATCATGAGAATTCTTAAAAATATTTTGCTATAGATTTATTCTATAAACCCTCCCGAATACAACCATGCACATTACTGTAATGTTATAAACATTCAAACATGTTTAAACAATGCTCACAGCGAAATCGGCGCTCAAAATGCCCCAGTTCCTCCAGACATTTCCTTTTTTATCTTAAAAATTAGACGTCCTGGAGAAATTCTAATTGCAGGAGGCGATAGAGCAGACATTTTTCTTAACAAAACCATAACCTAAAGCTCCAACATCATTTTTACTTTCGACTGAAAAATTAAAATATTTCCGCCAGACACCAGCTACCGCCAGTGATTCTCAACATAGCCGTTTCCCCCGCGTTAGCACTATAGCTTCCTTTACAAGTATACATTTATTTTTCATAAGTTATTTATAACTTTATAAATTATTATATAACTTTATAAATTATTATATGTAGTATGTAGTTTGCTTTACATATATATTTTACGTTTATGAGTTACTTCTTGACAATAACGCTACATTAAACAAAGTATTATATCTATAACATTTGCTTATATAAATAAACAATATTGTCCAATTGCATTTACAATATCAAGATTAACTGTACGAGCAGCGAGAGCAATTATTTCCACTTCGGTGACCGACGGGTACATCGAGCTCGACGTGTTTCCAAAACAAACTCGCGGCCCTCGGCGCTCGCACCTTCCAGGAATTCGTCTCGCTGGTCCTCTAACAATAACAAGTCGTTTCGATGTTCGCCTCGCTATCAGTTTGCCCTCGACCACCGACGTGTAATAAGTGCTCCGTAAACGGTTCAAGCATTTTAACTTCTCAGTGCGTGTATAATACTTTCGGAGACGAGATTCAGATTAACGAGTCACCTCTCTTTTTCCGGGCTACTTGCTAAAGCATTTTTACAGTGGTTTTAACCGTCAATTAGCGGTCGTTTGTCTGCTCTCAGCCACCGAAGAACTTTTACAATTGTCATCGCATGTCTACTCTCAGCCACCAAAGCAGAGAATTAACACGTTTCTGAGGTAACATGAGCCGTTCACTGCACCGTGATTAACTCCACTTTTTTAATTTTTTTAAATTTATGTCTCGAAGCACGTGATTGAATCCTAACTTTTTATGTTTGGAATACATTTTTGCGATAATAACGATTAACACCGTTAAGTGACGAAGTTTGTTTGGCTGGCGAATAATAAATAATTGAATTCAGAAGTCAATTTAATGAATTCCAAGGCTGTTCCACTTTATTCATTTTATACTTCGTTGGAGGAAAGCTACACGCGATATTCTACAATACTTATTTGTATTTATATTTTAAAGGGAATTTTGAAAAGGAGTGTAAACTATTTCGTCACTTTAGGTTTTATGGAGTTAATCGATTTGTGCACTGAACGGCTCAATTCTTACTAAGATTTTAGTAGATTTGTTTTAAGTGATATTGTTTTTAATGAAACACGGCCACAAAGGTTTAATGAAAAATACGAGAAAAGAAATAATATTTTTCTTTTGGCACAAAAGCTTTAATATGTAATTCCAACAATAGCTTTTGTACTGAATTCAGATATGTAATCCGTTTGTCTCCATGTAGGGTTTTTTATGACAGGCGCTTTTTTTAATAAGTCTCATAATTTTGAAATTGAGAATGCAATTAGACAATATTGCTTATTTATACGATGCAATTTTACAAACATACTTCTCTGTTTAATGTAGCATTATTGTCGTGAAATAACTTGTAATTAATATATGTCCTTGTAAAGCAAGTCACATATCATAATAATGGCGCGGGTGAAACGGTTGCGCTGAGAATCACTGGCGGTACCTCGTGTCTTGCGGAAATATTTTAATTTCTCAGCCGAAAACAAAACTTATGTTGGATCTTTCAATTATGGTTTTCTCAAGAAAAATGTCCGCTCTATCTCCTCCTGCCATCAGAGTTTCTCCTGGACGTCTAATTTGTAAGATAAATACAGAAATACCCACAAAAACTGTAGCATTTTAGCATTGCTCAAACATGTTTAAATGTTTATAAAATTAAAGTAATACGCATCGTTATATTCGAAGGGGTTTATAGAATCATTCTGTACCAAAAAAACTTTAATAACTATTATGGTTAAAATAGAAAAAATTCTGAAGTATGAAAATTTACATTCTTTTTCAAAACTGATTACAAGAATCAGCATGAATATTCTTCGGGCAAAAAATCGTGTTGACCGTGTTATTTATTTGACGACCAAGAACCATCTTTTTATCAGAAATTAGATTGTTAACGTATGCAAATTATAAATTACTATTTGCATAATCATATTTCAACGATTATATCAGAGAATGAAAAGAAAGTGACACACGATTTACCGTAACATTGGTATTCTCCTTGGCTGATGTCTCAAAGAATTGCACCCCCAGTTGGTCCGCCAATTGTTTGCCCCTCTCGGCGCTAATCACCCTTTCCTCTTCCATGTCGCACTTGTTGCCGACAAGGATTACCTGGGCATTGTCCCACGAATAGGTTTTTATCTGCGTGATCCAGTCTTGCACCGAATTAAAGGACTCCTCGTTCGTGATATCATACATTAAAATAAAACCCATCGCACCCCTGTAATAGGCCGTTGTTATCGTTCTATATCGCTCCTGACCTGCCGTGTCCTAAAATTACACATTTTTAATTGTATTTTTAATTTTTAATATTTTTAATTTCAATTTTCATTTTATTTCAACAACAACGAACGAGCGCAAAGAAATTTCCTATTGTTACTTTCACCAACGTGTGAAATTGTTAATTATCTACTTAATTATCACTAAAATTAATTAATTTGCATATATACTATGAAATCGAAAGTAGCAATGAGACGCGAGACGATAAAATTATTTTTATATAATTAATATTACTTTGAATTGTACGATATATCAAGAATCACTGATTAATTTTTATTTTATCGATTTAATTCTGAATTATCGCGGAGGCACTTGCGAAGGAAATTGTACGGCAAGGGGTGAATTAATTAAAGACCGGTATTAAAATTATCACCCTTTTAACTATGCACGACACAAGTTACCGAGTGTATAACTTCTAAAGGATCAAGGTCATTGATCTTGATGTAACAGACTATGGACGTATACTGACCCAGATCTGTAGCTTGACCTTTTTGTCGTGTCTGAAGACCGTTTTCACCTTAAAATCGATCCCTACGGTCGATACGAAGGCCGAGCTAAAAGAATCGTCCGCATAGCGGAAGAGGAAGGACGTCTTCCCGACGGAGGAGTTGCCGATTATCAGGAGCTTGAACATGTAATCGAAGTTTTGGTCCGCCGTGTCTTTCTGCCATTTTGGATCTTGGCTCGCCATCTGCGAGAAAATAATATTTAATTAGTATAGGAATGATTTAACATTGTAAATTAAAGGATAAAGGGAAAATGGAGGATCAGAAGCTGAAGAATCGCACTCGCAATCTGTGGGACAGCGTTCAGATTCTTATTACCACTGGAAAATTGATTTTAAATTCTTATTTAATAATAATACATTTGTTGAATACATTATAATTTAGTTATTATTAAATAATAATCTAGTATATAATCCGTGACTTGGAACCCATCTGGAATTTTAGGTCAGGGAAGAAATTAACGTAAGAGTGTGGCTGTGGAGAGTATGGAGTTGAAGGGCTATGGTGTCTGAGCCATTTTTGAGCCTATGTGGTGGCTGAGGATTTTTTGTGCTGCTATCGTGGCTCAGAATTTTTTTAGTGGCTATGGTAACTGAGGAATTTTTGATGGGTTACCCTGTCTGAGCAATTTTTGAGCTGCTATGGTGGCTGAGGAATTTTTGAGCCGCTATGGTAACTGAGAAATTTTTTATGGGTTATCCTGTCTGAGGAATTTTTAAGCCGCTGTGGTGGCTGAGGAATTTTTGAGCCGCTATGGTAACTGAGAAATTTTTTATGGGTTATCCTGTCTGAGGAATTTTTGAGCCGCTGTGGTGGCTGAGGAATTTTTGAGTAGCTATCGTGGCTCAGAAATTTTTGAGTAGCTATGGTAACTGAGGAATTTTTGATGGGTTATCCGGTCTGAGGAATTTTTGAGTCGCTATGGTGGCTGAAGAATTTTTGAATTTTTGGGCTGAGGATGTAAAGGCTTCGATTTTCATTCACCCAGAACCTAAAATCAAACCCTATAACAATAGATCCCATAACAAATGTTCACTATAGGAGTAGAAACCGAAAAATAGAGAGTATGCAACTAATAAATGGCCAAATAGAATTGTTTATCGTTGCCAGATATATATGACGGTAAAAATAGATTTAGATAAAGGATAAAATATTAAGTTTTCACTGGTGTGAAAGATAATTAAGAATGCTGTGACTCGAGGAAAAATTGTAACGCTCGTAGTTCAAGTAAAAAATTTGTTTAAAATCCTCATTAGAGACATGCAACGTGTTAAGTCCATTAATCTATGAGTTTCTGATATTTCAAATTTTGTAAATCCAAGTGAACCTTAGCTTTTATAATTTTATTTAACAACCTTGACAATCTATCTTAGCCGTAAAATACTTATAAATGAAACTTATCGTTCAGTTAAAATACCATTGTTGACATTCACTAATTTGCCAAGGCCTTATTTACTTTCAGTTTTCTGTAAAAAATAAAGAAGAAACCAGAGGCAGGAAATTCCACGAAACAACGTCACTCGGCTGAAGAAAAATTTGAAGAACAATTTCCAACTGCAGAAAATTAAATAATTATTTATACACCTGCATAATTTCCCTTATTTTATCCAAACTCCTCGAAATTATCAGACACACAAATTCGTAATAAATTAAGTAGACGATCATATTTATAAACAAACGCACTCGTTGAAGAATTTGACTTTTTATTATTTATCTAAGTAAGTATTTATTTTATTTACACTCAGAAAGGTGCCGTTGTAATTCTCCGACATAAGTGAAATTAAATGCGACTCACAAGGATTCACTGACACTCTAAAATTTGTTATAACAAATAGAATTGCGACGAGCAGAAAATTCTGTGCTGCTCGTGACACGTCTGTGTTTCGATTGCACTACTCTCGATAGGAAACAGCAGGACGATTACAAAACACGAGGAAAACAGATAAGAAAGACCCGGCGAAAGAAAGAAAAGGAGAGAAATATAATTGTCATCTTTCTGTATAGGGTGACTCGAAAGTCGTCGACTTTCGTCTATCAAAATTCATTCGACCTATCAATCTACCTAAATACTATTCAATAAACGACATAGAATCAGAATTACTGAATTTTCTAGGTGAAAAATTTGATCCAACTGTTGCAATTTTTCTATACAGCAGCCCTTTTTTCCTAAATCAGAGAAAATATCGCCATCAATATTTTTAAGCCCATTAAACCGCAAATTCTTCGATATCTCGATTTAACACTAGAATCACCAATCCAGTCAAAATGACTAGTTCCTAATTTTAAAAAATTCTCCACGTTTCTAATTCTTCTCTAACTAATTTGCCAAATTTCACAAATCTTCCTTTCCGCGACACTCCCATTCTTTTAACATATTTATTTAATTTATTCGAAAGTGCTGGACTTATCGTCGGTGGTTCTAGCGTAAAAGGCTTATTCCACTTTGAAAATAAACGTCACAATTGTATCAATACCGAACGCTGGCTCTGCGAGGTGATCTCCACGATCGATATCATCCTTGCCATTCTCGTTCTCAACTGAAAGACCGAGTCCTTAACCGGTGGACTCGATGAACTCTTCTTCCCCATATTCTGCTTTTATTTCGATGCACATTCACCGTTTTAATTGCCCTTTCCCTATTTTATTGATTCTCGCATTCGTAGCACGTTGAATTACTCTTTTAATTCCACCGATCGCCGATAGATTCGCTGAACTCGAGATCGTCTGACATCGCGCTGGGAAATTCTACTTTGTCTGGGAGTCAGAAGAACGTGGCCACGTTTATGGCCGCTTTTTGTTCACGTCGCCGTTTCTTCGAGTCGTCGTTTCGACGATATCGTAATCGTTCGAGTTGCCTGTATCTCGGTTTTCCTCGACAGGTGCGTACACTTCGAGCGAATTTTCGGGGGCTCTTTAACTGTTTCGTGGCCTTCGATGTGTATCATCTCGTTATTCGAAGTTTTGCAGGTGATTTTGTGATTGCGATTGGATTTTTGGGAGTTTTTAAGTTCTTGGTAGTTTCGTGATGATTAAAAGTTACTTTTGTTTTTGGAAGTGTTGAATTTTAGAGGAAATATGGATTTGTGAGGTTGAGATTGAAAGATTGTTTAGTTTCTGTTGTTAAAGAGCATGAAAATATCACTTGTGAGTGAATTAAATTATAGTTTTAGAATGTGTATAAAATTCTATCGTGGAATCGTGCTTTGTTAGGGCTGTGGTCCTTGAAAATAATCTGTGTGAAGTTTGCGTAACTTTTAGAATTTTTAATCACGTTCTGTTTTAGGATCATGGCACTTGAAAATAATCTGTGTGAATTGGGAAACTATTTTTTTAATTTCGTGGTAATTTTGTCTCAGTTTCGAGAATTATTCCACCTGTTTATTTTTCAGAAGCTTATTTTTCGCAGGTGATTTTGTAATTGCGATTCGATTTTTGGAAGTTCTTAGTAGGTTGGTGATGATTAAAAGTTACTGTTGTTTTTGAAAGTGTTGAATTTTAGGAGAAATATGTATTTGTGAGGTTGAGATTGAAAGATTGTTTAGTTTCTGTTGTTAACAAGCAACAAAATATCACTTGTGAGTGAATTAAATTATAGTTTTATAAAGTGTATAAAATTGTGTGAGAATTTTGGAAAAAAAACTTTGTATTTCAATTTCTTAACGAAGAAATAGATATTTGAAGTGTTGAGCTTGAAAAATCTAGATGTTCAGTAGACATGAAATGTTTGAAAGGTCGTTTTTTAAACTTTGAATCACTCAGACACTCAGATAAATCAAAATACTAATTTTATACTTCTTCCGTAACAAATAAAATTACAGAAATTGCCAGTTAATTTTCAAAAAAATAGCAATTACATATATAATCGTACATCCGCAGTGTCGCCTCACTGCAATTCAAATCTGGCACACGTGAAGCACGCTAAAACAAACTTCAGCTTTCAAAAAAGTCAGCTTCCCCCTACAAATTCTAACTTAAATCAGATACTTTGAAAAACCGAACAGTTCAAGTTACAAAAACAAAATAAAAATGCGGAACAAGCTTCGTTTAAATTTTAAATTAAACCTCATAAATTTACATCAACCAGATAACGTACATTTTGAAACATTTGTTGAGACACTTACAATGTTGCAAGAAAACTTCCTGAAATTCGTTCTCTGAGGAATATTTAATTCGGGAGAATCAAACTAGAGACGTGTCGTGCATTTAAAGAAGTTAACAAGTATCGAACGTAACTCGACTCAAGGTGCAGTTATACTTGGAAATAAGTCCCACGAGCTTGTACTATAAATAAAAGCGACTGTAAAACAGGGAGACGAAGAACTTTTTAGACTGGCGGTAGGTTCTTATCGATTTCATGCTCGAGTGACACCAGTTACTCCAGATTCGTCTCAGATTTTTACCTCCTATCTATTACTGTCTGCAGTCATTTCAACCCCCGTTCAATTTTACATCATATTTTTATGACGCAAATGGAAATCGTAAGAATCTGTATAACGTGATTTTATTTACATCTCATCTCAATTTATATTGAAGCGGAAAGTGTATTTTCCAATCCGTAACTTATTTTAAGTAGCAATTTTCTTTTAGTTTCTCTGGGAATTTCATCCCCGCTGAATTTTCTATCGTTTAAATGTAATTTGTAAGAATTTTTATATGATTTTATTTAGAGTTTGTCTTAATTTATATCGCAGCTAAAAGTATGTTTATTAAGCTTTATCTAAATTTAAGTATTTTTATATATTCGTCTAAATTTAATTTTGCCTCAGTTTTTCATCCCCTGCAATAATTCAATCCTTGGACCATTTTTCCTTGCGAATTTACGTGCCGATATAAATTTGCAATTTAACTTTTAATATACTCTTCATTTAAATCCACGTTGCAGCGAAAAGAATTCCAAAAATTTCATCATCTATTTCAAATCTTCCTTCCCTTTCAAAACTCAGAGTCAATCTCTAAAAATTCAAATGTACCTTAATACTATTAAAAATAATCAAAACATTTTTTTGATTCATTGTATCTCCTCTTTGAAAAAAAGAGAAAAATAATATCCACTGCACCGTCGGTCCTCCGAAGTCATTATTCAATGGAGAGCCGTGGTTCTCAATGACTGCGTGGAAAAAAGGGACACCAGCCGCCTTCGTTGCACCGGGATGCATTCAGGAAGCAGGAAGAAAAGGGGAGAGGAGAAAATTTACCCGGAAAAATGTGTGTCAGGTATTTACGCACCGTTCGTGTATCACGTAGGACGGTCAAAGAAAGTGGGACAAGGTTCGTTTCAGCAGGGCGATAATGATATCGACGGCACACGTTTGTGTGTCATTCTTCCTCTCTCATACAATTGCATCCTAAGCGCCACAGTATTGTGGATTTCGTGGTAATTTTGTCTCAGTTTCGAGAATTATTCCACCTGTTTGTTTTTCAGAAGCTTCTATCGCGCAATGTTGCTTTTTGGGATTATGGTGCTTGAAAATAATCTGTGTGAAGTTTGCGGAAATTTAAAAATTTTTTAAACGTTCTGGTTTACGATTATGGCACTTGAAAATAATCTATGTGAATTGGGAAACTATTTTTGGAATTTCGTGGTAATTTTGTCTCAGTTTTAAGAATTATTCCACCTATTAATTTTTCAGAAGCTTTTCCTATCGTGGAATGGTACTTTTTTGGGATTATGGTGCTTGAAAATAAACTGTGTGAAGTTTGCGTAATTTTTAGAATTTTTTAAACGTTCTGTTTTAGGATTATGGCACTTGAAAATAATCTATGTGAATTAGGCAACTATTTTTGGAATTTCGTGGTAATTTTGTCTCAGTTTCGAGAATTATTCCAACTGTTTGTTTTTCAGAAGCTTCTATCGCGCAATGGTGCTTTTTGGGATTATGGTGCTTGAAAATAATCTGTGTGAAGTTTGCGAAATTTAAAATTTTTTTTAAACGTTCTGGTTTAGGATTATGGCACTTGAAAATAATCTGTGTGAATTGGGCAACTATTTTTTGGATTAATATACATATTAATTTTCTAAGAAAGTGCTATTTTAATTGTTGAAATGTTTGAGATTTTGAGAACATCTTTGTAGACAATGAAAATAGTGTGTGTAAATCGGGAAAAATTTTGGGGAGTTTCTTTGGGTTAATTTTGTGAATATTTTTAATATTTAACAAATCTTTTGCTCTCCTGAAAGGATCTTTTGTGTGTTAAGCTTGAGAACACTTTGACTATTTAAAGATTTCTTTGCCGTAAGAAAAGACCCTTTTAGAACTGAGGATCTCTGAAAAGAGCCATGGAAAATTTTGAAGAATTTCAAGGATCTCTTTATATGTTAATTTTAAGAATATTCTCAGCCTTTGAGAATTTTTTCTCTTCCCTAAAAGACCTTTAATAGAACTGAAAATCTCCAAAAATGTTTCCTGTAAAATGTCCAAAGTATCCATAATTTTCTGTCTGAAAATTTAAATAATCTTCTCATCTTTTATTTCAACACATCTTTCGCTCTTACTAAAACACCATTTTTACTAATAATCCTCAAAAGAAATATAAATTTCCCTACATCTTCCCAACCAATTAAAAAAATTCCATCCCTTCGCAAGGTGTCCTTCGAGTTCCAAAATTCCTCGAATCATCCCCTGGAAAATCCTATAAAAGCCAGATGAATTCAATTCTTCCAAGCAAAGGACAAAATAGAATTCCAATCGATTCGAATTCTCGGAAATACAGATTCCCTTCTCCGTTAAAGCGCGTCTGCTCGGTCGTCCAACGAATTCGATTACCCTGCACCCTTTCTCTCAGACGGTCGGAATATAATCGAGACTTCGCTGTACTTTAATTAAAGTCCTGAACCGTTCGCAGCCCTAAATGTCAAAGGGCGGCGGAGGGTCGAAGGGTGGATCGCATTAGCGCAGTTTGAATCTCGCTGTCGTCGAGACGAGCCGCGTAATTAGAGCGTATTTTTAGACCTACTTAAGGCTAATTTCTATACGAAGTGTCCATAAAGCTTTACTTTCAACGAACTGCAGCATGATTGTCCGATTAAGGAAGCGCTTCCAAGATAATTAACAAACCAATAAAAAAGTCAAGCCAAAGGTCATTCATTTCGAGTTCCTCGATTCTCGTGAAACAGCTGTTACTGAAAATTTCGAGATTAATGCATTACGATATTTTTGATATTCCGAATGAATTCGAGATAATTCTATTCCTAGTTAATTTTCCCTCTGATATTTTCATACTCGGGGCTTTTAATCGCTCTGGAAATTTCAATTTGGCGAATGGAAAGTCGACAGATTAAAATGGCGGAATGAGCAAGCAACGGTAATTAAATGAATTAGAAATATCATTAAATTGAGATCCTGCAATCATCCCTCCTATAAATAACTAATTAAAAATCTGAGCTGAATTAAAAATCAGCTTTGCAAATATTAAAATTTCACTCTATTAATAATTCTTCGTCATTTCAATCTCGATCTACTTTCCTCTAATTGAAAAGACACCTGGCAATTTTCTTTTAGTGAGAACATCCACAATTATCCTGCAAATTTTCTGTAAGCCTTCCGCTTCCACCCACGACATCGGTCGTCGTGAATTCGAAAGCTGACAGAAAATATCCCCGAATCGTTCACGCTCGATTACTCCGGCCCAGAGGGGGTTAGCAACAGAGCAAATATTTTCGGTAAGATCGATTTTCAACCCCTAACAGCGGTCTACGGTGCTCGTTACATAGTTTCGATTTCAGTGGCTCGTGAAATGAACGTAGGCGGAAGATGGAGCCTCTGTATACACCTCGAATCGTGCCACACGAATCTTTATTTCGAAAAGACACGCGAATCGATAATCGTCACTTCCAATATCCAAACGTGAACTTCGACCCATTTCCAACATATGAAAATCAATTCCCTGAAGCGTCTACAATTCACTTGAATTCCCCAAAACATCCCTTTCCATTCTAACAGCTAATTACAGATGGCAGGGCTTAATAACGATGTAAAATCGTGCTCCGATGGAAACCGGAAGCTTCAACTTGCCTCTGATAATTTTTACACTAATATTTAATTAATTCTCCTCGTCGACGTGCCCAATTACGTTTTCCATCTCCAGCCACCATAGAATCATCATTATTTCACTGTCATCGTCGAAACCCTGTCGACATTCGGCAGATTTAGAGTACGAAGAAAGTGATCGGTAGCTGCATGCAAGAAGAGATGAAAGATGGACGCACGAACGAGTCCCTTATCATTTCGTAGATAGTCGAAAGAGATGAAGCGAAAGGACGATGAGGTAAAAGCGAAAGAATCAGCCAGCAAGATGGTGAGAAAGAGAGAGAGAGAGAAAAGGAGGAAGAGAGGGAGACAGAGAGAAATCAATAAGTAGTCTATCGACGGGTTGGCTTGTCGGACAGAAATGTTCAGGCTCGACAATGAGGATTAATAAGATGTACGATGTTAGACAGAGAATCGAGAGCATTTCCTTCCTATCCAACGAGTCCTTTGCGGATCGTACCTCCTAAAGGATTAATTCCAGCAAGGACGACTCACTCGGGGGACGACCGTACACCAGGCTCGCTGCTACTGCGATCGGAGGATCCACCAGGAAATCGGCACGACGAGGCGTAATCTTCGGGAGAGAGAGCGAATATAACCGGAGGGGGTTTGTAGAATCCGGACGGGGAGACACGCACCACGTAAGGGGGTTATTTCGCGACGATTATAAAGAGACTGGAGAGACTGGCCTCGGTGAAAGGCTCGCGCCACTGTAGCCTGCTATAGCTAAAATATCGACCATTTCGTAGACCCCCGCCCGTCCTCGGGCCAATCCCCGAGAAGGGCCGCGCCTGCGCCGAGGGTTAGCCTCGCCGTCATCAATATACCGCCAAGGAGGACCTTCTCTTTTTCTCTAGGGTAGAACACTTGTTGATCGCGGTGCTCTGGCGAGGATGAGCGTGGACTTGGTGGAAATATTGATTTGTTGGTTTATCGTTGGATGGGAAGGTACCAACGTATGGTTGGGTGGAGGGAAGGAGATAAGGGAACGAGACGGCTGTGGAACGGCTGAGTAGTAGGTGGCGGTAGTCGTACGGACGAGGTCGGACAGTGGATTGTGATTGTACCGACGCAGACGGGAAGGAGTTTCTGGTAAGATAATACACTCAGTAGTATCAGACAGTCAGACAGATTCGAGTTCTTTAGATAAAGAAATAACAAGTATTATGTACGAGAGCCAGAAGGGAAGAAGTGTGACGAGACAGTAGTATGAGACGGTCAGACAGGTCCGAACTGCTATAGTCCGACAACTGAAAGATGACTAGGGAGCGGCCTCTCGTTTTCAATAGATTATTTCCGTCGGTTCGTTTGTGGAATTCCTAAACCTAGCTTCCTAAAGTAAACGACTATATAGAGTCTTTACTTTAGGATATTGGATTTGGGAATTTCAAAAACGAAAGGCTCTGCTGCTCCCTACTCATCTTTCAGTGGACGAACTATAGGAGAACGGAGTAGGCAGTAGTATGTGGCAGTATCGACGCAGACTGGAAGGAGTTTCTGGTAAGATAATACACCCAGTAGTATCAGACAGTCAGACAGGTTCGAGCTCTTTAGATAAAGAAATAAAAAATATTATGTACAACAGCCAGAAGGGAAGAAGTGTGACGAGACAGTAGTATGAGACGGTCAGACAGGTGCGAACTGCTATAGTGCGACAACTGAAAGATGACTGGGAGCGGCTGAGCCTCTCGTTTTCAACAGATTATTCTCGCCGATTCGTTTGTGAAATCCCCAAACCTAGTCTCCTGAAGTAAACGATTATGCAGAGTGTTTACTTTAGGAGTCTGAATAACTGGCGGGAATAATCGATTGAAAGCGAGAGGCTGCGCTGCGCCCTAGTCATCTTTCAGTTATGGGACTATAGGACAACGGAGTAGGCAGTAGTATGTGGCAGTACCGACGCAGACGGGAGACAGAGACGAGGATCGAGAGGAATAATTGAGCAGACAGTGGTATTATCCAGTGATACAATGAGGCAGACACGAAGTGTAGTCTTTGATAATTGAAATACAAGCTGGATAACAGTAAAAGACAATGAGGCAGGCAGCAAAGGATGACGGCGATTGAGAGGCATGCTAGACAGTAGAATGTGACAGTATCGACGCAGCCAGCAAATTACGAAGTGTCGAGTGAGAAAGAGTAGTGTAAAACATAATTGTAGATAATTTTACTGTTAGTTAGGCAGTAGAATGTGACGGTATCGACGCAGTCAGCAAATTACGAAGTGTGGAGTTAGAAAGAGTAGTGTAAGACATGATTGTAGATAATTCTACTGTTAGTTAGGCAGTAGAATGTGACGGTGTCGATGCAGGCAGAAAAGAAAGAAAGAGAAGGAAGGAAAGAGCGACATATAGGTTGCAGTAGTATAAGACGATGAATGAGAATAAAAGGAGTAAGGAAACAGTAGTATAAGAGAATAATAGAGAAAGGAGGTAGTGGTGTAAAATAATAAAAGAGAGGCGAAGCAGTAGTACTTAATAATTAACGTAGGCTGCTGTGAGTAAATGTAGCGATTGCAATTAAATCCGACGTCACTACGTACATATTTTTCATAATAAAAATATATTTACATACTGACATTCATTTTTGGTATTATCTAAAATGTAAGAGTAAAAATCTCCCCACGCAGGCGATGTATCACAAGTACATTAGAAGCAGTAATTCCATTGTAGCAATTATCTAATATTCTCGCTTTAAAGCAGCAATTTTATACCATATATTTATCATAATTATTTTCACGATCGATCGAAATCGATCGACGTACTTCGAATTTTTTTTTCTTTGACAATAGAAATAGCATTACAGGCCTCCAAGATGTATCACATTTTTAATAAAAAAATGTGATCAGGCAGTCAAGTTTCGATCAGCACACAATGCAGGTGCCAAATGAAAAATACATTTATCCGTCTTTTTTCCAACGGAATTCCATTAACTATAAAAGTCAACAACGTCGTATCACAATAACTTTCATCGTCGATCTAAGTCGTTCGAAAGTTTAATTCCAAATGATTCTTTCTCGTAATAACAATCATCCCATGGTTCTTCGACGTCGATTAAAGTTTACTTTCACTGTCATCGTAGATAACAGCAGGATTCGTGGCAGCCCATTTCTCTTTGAACTGTACTTCTTCCTTTTTCGGCCGAGTTTTCAAACTTTGAACACCGGCGTAGTGCTCCTCGATTTCTCGTAAGGTTCTGCCCTCTGTTTCCGGCATTATAAAGTACAGTAAAATACCACCGAACAAATTGATAAGGGCATAAAACAAAAATGTCCCCGTCAGTGTCATTCCGGTTACCATGTAGAGGAAAACTTTGTTCGCAATTGAGTTAAAGATATAACCGATCGAACCGGCTGCTCCTGTTGCGCTGCTGCGAACCTGGTAGAAAAAGAAAAATTAAAATAACGTTTGGCTCTCCTAAAAATATGAAGAATCTTTTATTTAAATAATAAACCGATCATTTGGCTGCCTTGGAACCTCCACCGTCAAAAATGTTAACATTTAACGTTTCATATTTTATTTTAAGTACCGTTCGTTTATTGAGAATACTGTTAAATAATATTTAAAAATATTGACCGGACAAATGATGAAGATTTCAAGGTGAAAAGGTCATGGGAACTAAGGCATGTTTTTTTATAATACTTATTTCACTTTAAAAATGAAACGGTGACTTATTCTATATTTAATTATTCCATTTGAATAAATTTTCTGGATAAACGAACCTTATCAGGGAAGACCTCTCCCGCCAGAAGCTTTTATTTAAATAATAAACCGATCATTTTGACTGCCTTGGGACCTCCACCGTTAAAAATGTATTTTTAATACAAAAAGATAATGACTATATCACGTTATTTTGACATTTAACGTTTCATATTTTATTCTAAGTACCGCTCGTTTATTAATAATACTGTTAAATAATATTTAAAAATAGGTCAAGAAGTCATAGGAACTAAGGCAAGATTTATTATAATAATTATTTCACCTTGAAAATGAAACGATTGACTCATTCTATATTTAATTATTCCATTTGAATAAATTTTCTGGATAAACGAACCTTATCAGGGAAGACCTCCCCCGCCAGAAGATTTTATTTAAACAATGAATCGATCATTCTGACTGCCTCGGTACTTCCACCGTTAAAAATGTATTTTTAATACAAAAAAATAATGACTATTATCACGTTATTTTAACATTTAACGTTTCATATTTTATTCTAAGTGCCGTTCGTTTATTGAGAATACTGTTAAATAATATATAAAAATATTGACCCGACAAAGATGAAGATTTCAAGATGAAAAGGTCATAGGAGTTAATGCACGATTTAATATAATAATTATTTCACCTTAAAAATGAAACGATGGACTTATTCTATATTTAATTATTCCATTTGAATAAATTTCCTGGATAAACGAACCTTAACAGGGAAGACCTCCCCCGCCAGAAGCCACGGCAGCAGTCTAATTCCAATGTGCGAAAGAAAGGCAGCACCAATCATCAATGTAGTCGGCATCCAGCTGTACATTTCCCCATCGACCACGTCGTTTTCGTTCAAATACCCATAAACGGCCGTGAAACAAAAGCTGAGACCAGTGCCGCCAATGGAGAAGAATGCAAGTTTGCGTTTCCCAGTGAAATGAATTGCAAGCACGCAAATTATCGTGCCGATGAGTTCAGCCACTCCAAGGATCACCGTTGCTGTGTATTTTTCAATGGGTGCCTTCAATCTCGCAAAAATCACCACAGCAAAGGTTTGCAAGGTCGCCGTGCCGCCAAACGAACCGATGAAGAAGGTCGAAGTGACCAGAATGAAGGGCACGTAGAAGGTCCTCCTGGTCAGCGATTTCCAGACGGTTTCCTTATCCGATACTGAATCTGGAGGCTTGCAGATAACTTCGCATATGGATTGGAACTCTGGTTTCACATTTGCGGGGGTGACCCACCCCCTAAGCCAACATAGAGATCGTTCGGCATCTTTGAAACGACCTTTGGCTGAAATTGAAATTTGGAGTTTGACGAGACGAGGATTTTTGAACGGTGCTTGCTTCTGAGAGTTTTGTTATTTTGAAAATATTATTCATCCCCTGTTTTTAGTATGGGTAATTGTTTAATTTGAGGAAAATGTATATCTTAATTTTTATCGTAAGCTCTTGGACTTCTTGTTTCAATGTTAATTGTAGCATTTATAAAAATAGACTGCAAAAAATATTTGCGTTTCCTTGATGTATGATATGTTATCTGTTTGTATTATTTTTATATCCGGTCTTCGTATCTCTAAAATTGAAAAAGGAGATGCTTAACGCTAGAACTACCAAAATAATAAAAATAACTCGTTGGACTTTTTTTCGAAAAATTCTCCAAATTTATAGGACAGCCATAGAGTAGATGTTCTACGTGCATCTTATAAAACATAAATTACTAAATTAATCAACTATTCCCCCGTTTGATTACTCTTATTTAAACATTTCACGCCGGTAGTTCTACCGTTAAATAATTATTAGGCGGACCGGAAAGTAATGTCTTTTTTACATTAAATTCAAACAAATGAATTTCTAACAAGTTTTTATTTTTAATGAATGATCTAATTACCGTCGTTATTAATAACCTTTCGTCATCTAGTGTGCAAATTTTCAATGCCGGATCGATAAAAATCAATTGGTTTTCCAGTAAAATATCTGGAGAAACGACATTACTTCCGGTCCCCCTATATATTCTCCTTCAGCCTTCATCAACAAGTGGTACAATAAAAAAAACGTAAATGTCTAGCTAAATTTGAGAAAAGACAAGCAGAGGTCAGATCTAAAGGGGTTGAAATTTCCATATCTCAACATCCACCGACGAAAATATTATAATTCTTCAAGAAACACTTACAAGCGAGCCAATGAGGACTCTCAGGCACCAAAGAAAGTGCAATGAAGCACACCAGCGGATATGCCAGGTTCACCAAAGCTACCGTTCTCCAACTGGCGAACCTACCCCCCAGCATTTGCGTGAAGACGCCCAAAATGACGGACATTGTGGACGTAGCTGTCAGCATCCCTCGTAGATGAGGTTGCGTCACTTCCGCCACGTAGGTCATGACAGGAGCCTCCAGGAGGCCACCGGTTAACCCTGTTATCGCCAGAGCTGTAAAAAGCATCCCCGAAGTCTTGGCGAAGTGGAATATCAGCCAGGATGTGATGAAGGGGATGTTTGTCAACATCATGGTGCGCTTTCTTCCGAGATATTGCGAGATTGGCCCACTGGCGAGGGAGCCGATGGGTACGAGGAATAAATTCAGGCTGCCTGTAATTGTTTAAGTATTTTTTTGTTTAATTTTGGGGGAAATTTGAAAATTTTTAAGGGCTGGGTTCTGGAAGTTTGAAGACTGGACTGTTCTCTCGTTGAGATTTTTTTGAATATCACGGTGTCAACGAGTTGTATAAAAATACTGCAAATGTTAATCCGGCAGTTCTTGAAAAAGTGATAAAATTTCAGAGATCTCATGGAGTAGTTTTCGTGACAAATCAAAGATCATCTTTTATCTGGAATCTTGGATTTATCGGTGATTTGAAATTACAGTTATCAAAGCAATTAAAGCAGACGAATTTGATTCTAATCTTTCAGTTCGAAATTCTTCCAAGATTTTTCCGTTCGAAATTTACAGTTTGCAGATGTCTTCGACGAGATTGGGATTTGACAGAGGGAACTACAACTTTGCAAACATTGTTTTCATTCACACACTTGTCGTTTATCTTTATTTATCTTGTTTTGGCTCGATAATTGTTACATCGTAACAGGAAACTGACACGATAATTTTTATCCCTGCTACTTCCTGCAATGAGTATAATTCAGCAGAAAATTACCATCATCTGTTATCAATGAAATAAGCCGAAGATAAATTTGTGATAAACTTTGCCCACACGATAAATTATCTCCGCAAATGTTTTTTATCGATATCGATGAAATCCTCTCGACAATTCCAATTCTATTCGGAATTATGCAAAAAAATTCATCAAGGTGTCTACTGTGCTTGCATAAATCTCATACGACGATTAATTATCATCAAAATAATTTAATAAATAATAAATAACAATAAACGATATTTATCAACTAATATCTTACAAAGAACTACATCACATTCCTTGAGACTTCTAAAAAAATTTCAAACGAGCAAAAAAAGATAGTTTTATCAATTGTAAAAATTTATAATGAATGTTTTAACAGTATTTTTGCCATTTTTATTTCTCTGGAAAGGGTGCAAGTATTTAAGACATATAATAATATAAATAAGTGAAGATTTATGATGAGGAATCTACAGTTCAAACGAGCAAAAAAGATAGTTTTATCAATTGTAAAAATTTATAATGAATATTTAAAATTTTTTTTGCCATTTTTATTTCTTTGGAAAGGGAACAGTATTTAAGAAATATAATAATTTAAGTAAGTGAAGATTTATAATGAGGAATCTACCGTTCGATTAAAAAGTAGGATGAAATGTTTAGATTTGTGGGAATTAACAAAGTGAAGGGCAATTCTTACTGATCCATGTGAGTTCCTCTATCGTCACAGGAATCTCCGAATTCTGCTTCTGTAAATCCGGGATCAGAATCGTGGAGAAGCCTAACGTCGATCCGAAAGTAATTAACAGAAGATTCTTCGCGCTGACAGCGCAAAATTGCGGCAATGCCTGCCGAAATTTCGAGATCGGGGTAATTTCCACCGTTCCATTCAACTCTGCCGGCGACATTTTTTCACCATTTCTAAAACATACATTTTACTTTGCTCAGAACCCATTCAAAATTTCCCCCTCAGATGATTTTAATCAATACCTTCATCTGTAGTAATTTTTCTTAAAATATTTTCGAGTTAATTGCAATTTTCAGTGCTTTTAAAATAATTATTGAAAAGTTCATGTTTTTCAATCGCTTAATAATTTTCATCAAATTTATCGCAATTAATTTTGTTTAAAATGTTACGACTACTTGAAAGAAGGAAGTGCTACCAAAATTACTTCAAATCATTTGCGAATTTTCATGTGAAAATTAAAAGCAACTTTCGTTAAAGATTCCATGTGATTCACAGACAATCTTACACAACAGAACGCGCACGCATAATAAAGACTTGACCGTTGCTCGAATAAACGAACTTAAATGGCCTTTGAGCAATCTCGAAGGTAAAGGAAGTCCGATTTCAAAGCAACGTTGATTGGATCCAAGGACAAGCCGGTGGAAAATAAACACCACAATCGATTCAAGACATTCGATGAATGTGGAAGGAATCGGTTACACCTTGTCTCATTTTACTTATGAATATTTATTTACAATTTCCTTGCTGTCTTGCGATTTCTCGTGGCATTTATTACAACTACTGTCATTGTCCTCGATTCACTTCATTTCTCTTGGTCTATTTTTATACCTGCTTCATAGTGCTATAATTAGTAATTGTATCTCTTTCGCACTAATTACTTTGCAGTGTTACAGTAGTACATCTACATAAACAATTATTTGTATCTTTTCGATAACGAACACTTTGAAATTTTTTCATACTACGTCTGCATGAATTAATTATTATTTCCCTCTGTTTTGTAATAATTATTTTCATAGTATCCTGTAATAATTGCAATTTGAGTAATTTTTCTTATTAAATTTTTTCGATAATAATTATTTTGCCATTTCGTCATAATAATTCTGCATAGAGCAATTATTTGTATCTTTTCGATAACTAGCACTTTGCAACTTTATCATACTACGTCTGCATGAATTTATTATTATTTTCTTCTGTTTTGTAATAATTATTTTCATAGTAGCCTGTGATAATTGCAATTCGAGTAATTTTTCTTATTGAATTTCTTCGGTAATAATTATTTTACTCTTTAGTCTTACTAATTCTATATAGAGCAATTATTTATATCACTTCGATACCAACAATTTTTATAATCTTCCGCAGTGATTCCAGTACGAGTATGAAATTAAGGATGGCAGGGAAGAGAATTTTTTCGAATGACGGGAAAAAATGATGATCTAAGAGGCATTGGCATGCGGTCGAAAATGTCATGGGTTCGTTAATTCTATTTCCTGCAGATATATCAGGCAGGCAAATGTCAAAGATAGTTGCATTAAACTTCCATATCGTTCGTTAATTTATTCACTCCCCATAGCCTCTGGCGGCAATTTCAATGATTGTTGGAGAGATCAAGTTGCTTAATTGGCAAGCCATGACTGTACGCAGATCAATTGACTTGATTTGGATCGACGGATACAGTGCTCGAGCTTTTCTTCATTTTTTCTTTTAAATAAACTGTGCCAGTAGTGGCACAGTTGCTGTGTGCATAGCAACTGCTAATTGCAGATAGTAGTTCATTAACAATTCTGCGTGATCACGATTCGTTAGGTATGTTTTGCTTGCTGTTTGTTGTTTTTCTTCGGTGAAGAAAACTCGTATTAAATTATTTACCGAGTTTGCGGAGCTATTTTTCTTTTATGTGTATCCTTGTCCAATATTACTTTATTGTAGAATATTTTTAATTGAATTGTTTTCATATTTCTGCTATGTCTTCTTTTTCTCGTGTTTTCTTCACGCCATCTCTTCGCTCCTCTTTCTACTTGTATCGAACATTTAACAAGTAGCATTTTCTTCTCTCTAAATTTCTTCGTGTTTCCTTCTTCTTCTTCGATCAAAGTTTCTCCTTCTCTTCGATCGAAGTTTCTTCTTCTCTTCGATCGAAGTTTCTTCTTCTCTTCGACCGAAGTTTCTTCTTCTCTTCGACCGAAGTTTCTTCTTCTCCTCGATCGAAGTTTCTTCTTCTCTTCAATCCTCCTCTTTGTGTTCTTCTTTTATTTTTCCATCACGTCAGACACCAACGATTATTTAACAGTAACATATTCTTCACTTTGAATTTCCCCTTATTTCCTTTCCTCTCATTTCTTCCTTCTCCCTTTCTTCTATTTTCTCCTATTCTTCTTTCCACCACAATTCTCTTTTTCGCAGTCGAACAATTTCGCATCGAAGAATACACAGCAGCAGCTTCTTAAAAATTCCTCCTACGTCCTTCATTTTCATTTCTTCTCCTTTTCCACCGCCATCTCTTCCCTCCTCGTGACTTCTTCTCGCACCACCATGAAATTCCGACACGAAAGAAGAAAATGTACCATAGAAGCAACCGAGGGATGGTCGACAGTGCTACATATTTTCCATTTTCAATTTGCACGTTCAGCGAGCTTTCTTCAAGACGGGAGCATGGAAATGAGATTTTCCTTTCGCTCCAGCGAATCGAAATACGAGTCACGTGCTCGTCGCTTCCTTTTACGCGTTGTTCCTCGTCATTGACATAGTTGAACGTGAAAGGGCCACGGTTTCCAACTATTATTGCAGGAGTTACATAAGCTTACGTTCTCTCGGGCTTACATAATCGGCGAACGCACCGATTTTCGCGAAACCGGTTCACACGCAGGTGCTCACGTATTGCTTAATTCGGTTCACCTATCGTGCATAATTGCATGTGCAGGTGAATTCGCAGTATTCGCCACTGTCGACACGAATTTCTGCCGTTATCAAATATCAAAGACTGCGAAATGGATCTAAATAGTAATGAAGTGTAAATAGTAGATAGTAATAAAGTGCGAATACTTGGATATTTAATGATATAAATAACACGAGCTGAAGAAATTCTTGGTGCTTTTTGGCTGAAATAATTTAAAACTATTAGAATTCTAATTTTAGCTCGGAAACAACAATTGTTCGCATTGAAAGAATGCCAGGCAATAAATAATTCAATTAGAAAATTACAATGAAGTTGTATAATGCAATGAAGTAGAGTAATTTCTGCCATTATCAAATTTTAATGCAAACACCGTTTTCGAAATCGATTAAGAAGTTTAATTTAGTAATAAAGTACGTATACTTGAATATTTAATAATATAAATAACACAAGCTGAAGAAATTGTTGGTGTTTTTTGACTGAACTAATTTAAAACCTGAATATATGTGTGGAATGCCCGTAATATTGAATTTGCCATTTTGTTTTTGGAAATTTCAACTTCAAATTTTTAACAACGCGATTCGAAAACTATTAGATTACTAATTTTAGCTCGGAAACAACAATTGTTCGAATTGAAATAATGCCAGGCAATAAATAATTCAATTATAAAATTATAATAAAGTAGAGAAAAACGAATTGAAGAATACGAAATTATTGAAAGGTAATTAAGTAACATTTTGTACCGAGAAAACACTATAAAAAATATCAGAAATGTAACAGTTCCTCAGCCACTATACTTTGCTCACTCTCGGCAAATTTCAGCTAATTTTCCACAATTAAAAATTGCAAATTAGTTGTATTTACTGCGACGTCGGTGTGTTGCGGATAGAGAGCGATAATAATAAGATAATCCAGGGATAAGAATTATTTCAATTAATCCCCTAATCCGCAGAAGACGTCAGTGGCTTTAACAGAGATCGCATTTATCTTCGCGCGGGCTTCTTCCTTTTTTTCTTCCCTCTTTGCAATGCGGACGCGGAGGAAGAAATTAATTTGCGACCGTGTAAAACCATTTAAATATTGATGAAACGCGAGAGTTGCGATTCCAAGTAATTCTTCGGATTGTTAATTATCGTGGCTCGGTGAATGCAGGAAAATCATGGAATCTCCATCGAAGAATGAAGAAATACTAATGAGGACATTAGCATGAAGAACAATCATCCTACGTTCGAAGGAAGAATACTTCTATTTACTGTAATAAATATAAAATTAACAAACTGTATATGGTAGAAATTCTATCTGCGAAGAAATTAACTAATTGACAACTAATTGAAATTTAAATTACAAATTGCAGTTTAATTTCTAATTTTTAATTACAAAATTAACAAACTGTATATGGTAGAAATTCTATCTGCGAAGAAATTAACTAATTGACAACTAATTGAAATTTAAATTACAAATTGCAGTTTAATTTCTAATTTTTAATTACAAAATTAACAAACTGTATATGGTAGAAATTCTATCTGCGAAGAAATTAACTAATTGATAAATAATTGAAATTTAAATTACAAATTGCAGTTTAATTTCTAATTTTACAGAAAGTTCTGATTCAAAGCTTGCAGAGTAGGAGCAACAATCGAGTCGCATCGATCATTTAATTTCAGCGCTAAAATATTCACCGTTAATCGCAAAATAATTGTGAATGCCTTTTACAATTTGACGAACGTGAAACTTTTCGCACAATTAGACAGCGTCGGTGCAACATCCAGACGGAAACGTGCAATTACACCGTCAAGGATGTAAGTTCCGACAGAAATTCTATTTCCGTCCTGATTTTGCATAAAATTAGACCTCATTCAATGTTTTAATAGACATTTGCGAACATCCTAGCAATATTATATATATATATTTTTTTTTATCTGTGTTATCTTCACTGGAGGATTTTATCTTCGATGGAGGAACGTTTAAGGATAATTTAAAGTCCACCGGGAAAATTAGACATCTCTCTTTGTCTAGAAACGTATTTAAACGTCCCTGATGCGATTAATGGACACTTCAGAACATCCTAGCGAAATTATTGTTTTTTCCGATTGCATTATCTTCGATTGAGAAACGTTTAAGGATAATTTAAAGTCCACCGGGAAAATTAGACATCTCTCTTTTTCTAGAAACGTATTTAAACGTCCCTGATGCGATTAATGGACACTTGAGAACATCCTAGCGAAATTATTGTTTTTTCCGATTGCGTTATCTTCGATTGAGAAACGTTTAAGGATAACTTAAAGTCCACCGGGAAAATTAGACATCTCTCTTTTTCTAGAAACGTATTTAAACGTCCCTGGTGCGGTTAATGGACACTTGAGAACACTCTAGCAATTTTTTTTTATTTTCTAATTGTTATTATCTTCAAGAGAGGATTTCTTCGAAGGAGAAACGTTCAAGGATAATTTGTAATAGTTTTTGACCACCGAGAAATCTCCCTATCTACTTCCTTTTTCTCTCTCTTTTTCTAGAACCGTATTTAAACGTCCCTGACGCGATTAATGGACACTTGAGAACATTCTAGCAATTTTTTTTTATTTTCTAATTGTTATTATCTTCAAGAGAGGATTTCTTCGAAGGAGAAACGTTCAAGGATAATTTATAATAGTTTTTGACCACCGAGAAATCTCCCTATCTCCTTTCTTTTTCTCTCTCTTTTTCTAGAACCGTATTTAAACGTCACTGACGCGATTAATGGACACTTGAGAACATTCTAGCAATTTTTTTTTTATTTTCTAATTGTTATTATCTTCAACAGAGGATTTCTTCGAAGGAGAAACGTTCAAGGATAATTTATAATCCCTCTCTCCTTTCTCTCCCTTTTTCTAGGACCGTGTTTAAACGTCCCTGTTGCAGTTTAACAGGCGGTAAATTACGATTCGCATTTTTTCTCTATCTCGCAATTTTTCACTCGATGGAATTCCGCAAGCCGCGGAAACGTTGCCCTCGAGCGACTAATATAAAGTTGCTCATTGTAATAATGAAACTAATCATCGTTCCGCAGTTTCTCGAATGAAATTTGCATATTGTTTGAACGATGTTATTATCAGAAATGATCGCAGGCGGAAATACGCGGATGTCGAAAGGCAAATGTTTGTGAATTTGATTTTAATTTATTTTTAACGAGTGCCATATAAATTTTCACCGTCCCTCGAATTTTTATCTTACTGTGACGATAATATTTTCATGCCCAGGAAGAGAAACACCGAAGAATATTGTGATAATGGCTGTAAATAATGTCTACGATAAATGATTACTTTTTATTGTTTAAACAAGTGCAGAATTGCAACGATGTCTCACATTGAACTTTGCAAAAACTGCTCGTCGACAACAAAAGAATTATCTTGGCTCTAAAAATCATTTAATTCTGACTGGAAAATTTAAAAAAAACATTATAAAAGAATCTTCTACAAAAACATCTCCCTATTAAATAACAAAACCATCCAAATCTCCAAACTACCCTTGAAATAGTTTACTCCATCCGTCTTTCCTCCTAATTAAAAACCACTAAAAAATTCCAACAAACAGTAAAAATAATTTAAATTTCCAAAAAAGAAATCTCCATTCCTTATCCATCCCTAACAGATCATTGATCGGACCTCATCTTCCGAAGATAACATCGCAAACCCGAATTAATAATTTGATCCGACCGTCTGCCTCGAGTCTGATTGCGATAAAAAAGTGAAAACGCGTCTTCCTACTTATCGACACTGAAAAAATGCTGCCGCGTGTCACATTTCCCTTGTTAACGATACCGATCGACGATCGTGTGACATTTTCTCGTTTCAACAAGTCGCGTTCTCACGCCAAAAGCGATTTCTTCGCGTGCCATCGAGAAGGAGGACGTGTTCTTTAAACGATGAAGATAGGTCACGCTCAATTTACGTGGATGATGATGCGTTTAATTTCATGAATTATTGCCGTTAATTTGATAAGTAGTGACGACATTGACAGATTTTGGACGGAAATGGAATTGAGGTCAGATATTGAGGTTTTTCTATGGATTTTTTAATTTCACTGAGGAAAGAAACGAACAGGTTTTGAAAGCTCGAGAATAGTGGATTTTGTTGCTCCTCGAATTGGAGGGAAATGGATTTTTGAATTTAGAAGGGTTCTGTGCGATGTGGACTTGTAGTTTTTCGATTTTTAAGGAAATGGGTGAATCGGAGGTCGGGGTTTCTAAATTTTAAGAGAAGAAGAAGCGAGCAATTTTTGAGACCTTGGGAATTGTAGATTTGTGGGCTTTTGAAATTTTATTTTAAGGTGCAGGGGGAAATTGGAAGTTTGCAGGAGTTCGTTTAATTTCTTTCGATTTTTAAATCTTAGTTTTGGAAGAAATGGAGAGTTTTTGGCAGATTTTTAATTCAATTAACTTTACCAATTTGATATAGTTAAGTGCAGGAATTGTAAATTTCCATTTAGAAATAAAAAATGACTTTTTCATCGTGCACATAATTCAACTAATTGCACTTAATTGGAAAAATGATAAAAGGACTGTAAGAATGCCGTTGAGGAAATGAAAATTGCGAATAAAAAAGATTCACTGCACGATTGCATTGCAAATGAGAGCATTCATTTTAAAGATGATCAGATAGTGCAAAAAAATCCAATGTCAGATAAGAATGAAATGTCAGCAAAGAATTTTAATAATGTTTAACAAATTTTCATCAATGTTTAGCATTCAAAGACTTAAGTTAATGTAATAAGATAAATAATAAATTTCGAAGACAGTTTTATTTATAGATAATTAAGAGAGGAATTTTCTTCAATCGAAGAATAAGAAATCAGCGATTATTGACAGTGAATCTGTATCGAAATAATTATCTTATCTATCAAATACTCCTTTCAATGAATGACAGCGCAATTTTGTTCGTTTATGCTTCACTTGAAATTTCTGGGGGAAAAATTGCCATCTTTTATCAGATAATCGTTTTCTTCCGAGTGCAGGGTATTATAAACTGTCTTCGATAAAACGGAATTATAAATCAAGCTTTGACAAATTTTTTATCTGAAAATGCCATAAAACTTTTTATTTCTTCAGCAGCCGCAATTGGAAAGCAGGATAAATAGAACTTGCAGAGATATGAAGCAAAGCTATCATAAAAAGAGTTAATTTCCGTGAAAAATTCCAACGATAACGATCTCTACCGCTGGATTGAGTAGAAAATTCCAATCTCTCCTGCGCCGCTTGCAAAATCGAAGTTGTTGCGAATTATTGCGAATGAAATTATCTGCCAATTTTCTTCGCTGCTCTAAGCGCGCATAGAAATCATTATTCCATGCAGCAGATGAAGAAAATGTTAAACACTGTGAAATTAATTAAGAATGAAGAAATCAATGCAGAGATACGATCTAATTCATTTTTCAAAAATCATATCTTTCGTAATCTCTCATTTGATATTTCTTCTTCCTTATTTTTTTACGATCTGAAATTCAGCGTGTAATCTAATCAAACAATTTCGTTTCGAAACGTTGCAGTGATTGAAATTTATTCCTCGCTAAATCCTCCGTCTCACAGAGACTCCAAAAAATAGAAGAAAACAAAACCAACCTGGCAACATTTTCTTCGGCGTCGTTTTGCGTCATGTTTTTTTCTGGTATCGTTGCACGTTCCCCAAAGTTTCTTCGGCTTTACTCTTCTTCTTTCATACCAGAAGACGAAGAATTCTGCTTCCCCTTCCACGAAGAAATCCAATCCAACGAAAATCGAGAATCCTCAAGAATCTCTCAGTTATTCTAATTTCTTCACTTCTTCAATCTCAAAAATTCTTCAGCCAGGCAGATGAAAGTTTAGACAAAAACGTGCCTTAATCTTCTTCGAAAATTGCGAAGAAACACAGTTACAATGGAAGAACTGCAACTTCAAATCTAAATTCAAACTTCTTGGACTTCTGTGATGCAATTCTTCTTCGAAACTCAATTAAAACGCGGTAACGTTTATGCGAGTTTTACGAGCCTCGATATCGGAAGACGGAATCGCCAGAGTTCCCCGTTTTTCCTCTCCGAAGTAACAAATGTCAGTGTTTACCTGGCCTTGCAAAAATTCGCACATCGGCTTTAATGCACTCCGTTTATTATTTCCAAACCTCTATACTTCTCTTCAAGCAGCATTCAAGATACAGAATGATAAAAATCTCAAAGCTTCTAAGAAATCAATTACTTCCTACTTCTCTTCACTTTCTTCTTCTTTCCTCTTCTTGATTCTCCACGCGTGTGCCTTAACAACAGCGAAAGTCATCTCTTCCATTTCATCTCTTCAGCATCGAGCACCTTTTGCGTGTCACAGAAACCTCGTTTTCAAACTTCCTTACTTTCTCCTCGTTTCTTCTTTCTCTTCAGTTTTCTTCTTCGCTCTTTCCACAGTCCACAGCGACGTCTTCGTTTTCCAATCAACAGAAATCGTCAGAAATGTCAGGGAAGAAGTCACGTGGAACTTTGACGAGCCTCGTTTACCGTTTGACAACGAGGAAGAAAAGAAGAGATGACGGAAGAGACAAGTCTGCTGGGACTATCGTGAGATACTAAACGTCCAGCGGATAAGAAAGCCTCACAACGAGTTGTACTTTCAATTTTTACCCCCCTCTTATCCTCTGTGAATGTTTTACACGAATTGTTTCGTGCACGTGACTTATCCCCTCTCGTTTCACAATTCGTAGCAGTTGCAGCCACTGCCCCGGCTTTAACGAGCCGGTTTTCACTGCGATTTGGCAGTGATTAAACGGTTTCAAGGAACTTTAGAATTTCTCGGGAAATCTGGATACGTTAGATCTGAGATTTCGAGATATTCGGAAGATTTATTCCCTTCTGGTGATTCTTCTTGTTTGAGGAAGATTCGTGACAATTCTTGGAGTTGTCGTTAGAGGATTTGTATGGATAAGGATTTTAATATTCAGATTGCAGTTGTAATGTTGTTGAGTAATATGGAATTTGAGATTATGGTAATTGTTGTGTAGATTTCCTTGTACTTTGGTGATTTTTTCATTGACAATTTTATTTGATTTTTTTTATTTGACAATTCTTGGAGTTGTCGTTAGAGGATTTGTATGGATAAGGATTTTAATATTCGGATTGTAGTTGTAATGTTGTTGAGTAATATGGAATTTGAGATTATGGTAATTGTTGTGTAGATTTCATTGTACTTTGGTGATTTTTTCAAAATTTTTCTTCGGGAAGATCGTGGGAAGTTGGGGTCGGTGGAAGAAATTGTTTATTTATTTATTTTAAATATTAGAGAGTACGTGACTTTCAATCTTGGATGTTGAGGATTGCTGCATAGATCTATTTATCGTTTTTGTATTTATAAAATAATTATCTCTCTTCAGTTCGTTCTTTTTAATTTAGTAGGAACTGAAGAAACGAATTCAGATTCTCTTTTTCCTCGCTGATATGAAAAAGGTGCATGAAATACGGTCGATTTAATGGCTAAATCGTTGCCATCGCATATAAAGAATCATTAAGGTGAAACAGTAATTATATAGAAGTACAATGTGGTTATTTATGATGTAATCGGGAAATCACAAAACGATCGCCACAATTATCTCGAGAGAATTCTGTGGATGCCTAAAGGAAACGAAAAAACGATTCCAATTTACCTAGTTTTTTTGAGGGAACATACATAAGAATAGCTCGCCTTCCTGAGCAAAAAACTATTATTCTTAGACATTAACAATTTACTGCCACTGTAAAATACAGCTCGAAAAAGTTTTATTTGATTTTAAAATAATTAGAAGAAGCTATACAAAATTTCTTGGTTTCTTTAAAGCATTAATGAAAATTGAACATTATTGTTAACATATCTGGCAGTTAAAGTGTAGAAATAATTACAAACTTCTGTACATTAATAGAAATATAATTATCACAGATGAGACAGGTTTTTGTATAATTTTCGTATCGTTCTTTAAAATAAAAGACAATCGCGATAATTTGTTAAATAACTTAATTTACTAATGACTGGGGTGAAAGTTAATCTTGGTACCCAGTTATCGTAACATTATGTAATTGTTTATTGTTGTATATCGTAAATAAAAAAAAAATGATCACAAGGTGTTGTTACTTCAATCTTTCAAATATTGATTTAACAATTACATTGTATCACTTGATTCTAAGAACATCTGATATTGGATATTAATACGCAGTTTCCTTACATAACGTGTCTTTCACTCTCACTAATGCATCACTGACATAGACAGTCATAGAAAGCTTTTCCACGTGCACTAACACAACAAAAACACCATGTAATTATATCTCTATTAATGAGTATTCCAGTTTGTTAAATTATATACTGTGCTAATCTCTGCGATCTTTCGTGGATGGTATTAATTACACGAGGAAGAAACTAAACTCATTAAAGAAACTAGGTAACAGTCGTTAGTGCTTCAGATTAATAAATAAATTTGGTAAAAATGATAGAAATTTGGTCATCGTTCAATCATAAATTTCTTCTGTTAAAATCCTTTTCATAGATTTTTTTTAAATTTATTAACGCTGTAATTAAGGACTACAAGGAAGATTTAATTTATAAATTTGCAACTTCGAGCACTCCTCTTCATTTTAGTTCAAAATTAAGAAAAGAATAGATCGAATTTTCCTGGAAGATGAAAAATGCAATTACAGTGGGAATTGTTCATAATGATAAATAATATCTTAATTGCGCCAAGCAGAAAATAACGTTTAGAGAATTTTCGAATCTTTTACTTTGCTGTTTTCATCTTGTGCGAAGTTAAAAATAAAGGGGACAACGACTTTTTGTAAACCATTAATGACTTTCGTCGAAAGAGACTTTGTTTCAACGAGAAACCGTCGATTTACATATAATTAACGATTCCACGCGTCACTACGTTGTTAATCCTCAAACATACCCTGTTTAAAAGCTCTTAGCATCGTCGGGGACAGATTATAGAGAAAGTGACGACAATGCCGATTAAAAGGAATAATTATTGTTACAATTATAAGATTGAAGAATCCTTAGAAAAATAATTAACGAAAGTTTTATGCTGCCTTCTTCCAGTACGATTAAGTCAATTCAAATTATCAGTTTATATAAAAATTGCAGGTAAGTTAAAATTGAACGTACTTATCTCGTTAGAGTAATTTTCAAATTGTGCAGCAGCAAATACTAATTACTGTCCACTAATTAATAAGCAACTTCATCATATCTCGCTATAATGCATTATGCAGAAAATGGACAATAATTCCATTGTAAAATGATAGCACACAATACAATAATAAATCTACGATTGACCTATGCAATTTATTTAATCGTCGTATGACAATTAAAAAAATGAGTAATGATCGAGTTGCGACTAAATGTCAAGGAAAAGCTAGAATTTCATTGAAATACAATAGCGGCCGGGGAATAAGCCGATGGGAAGAAAAGAAAATAGAAATATTTCCACTGAGCAATTAACATAGCTGATAGCGAACAAGTTTTTCATTCATCGATAATCTTATCTTAAAGATTCACTTTTACGATAGCTAATAATAGTACAATTGCTTGAGAAGGTACATTTTCAGTTGATTGTATTGTCATTGTAAGTGTATTTCCTGCTTTAACACATAATTAGCATTTAAATCAATAATTTACATTGAGATATTAATACGATATCTTGCATTTGTACCGTGTAGGAAGTGCAGTGAAGAGTTTCTTCAATTTGAAATTTCCCGCCTTTAACACCGGGTTAAAATTCACTGATTAACAGCGTGTTAAAGTGGTCCTTATTTATTCCTAATGTCGAATATCATTAAAGATTAAAATTTACATCCGCTGATTCGCCATCTGTCTGATCTCAGGATTACAAGCCATCTGTATTATCGATCATTGATCTCTTCGGCCAGGTATCGATACTGATAAACTACTTACTTTCTATCGGTTCGCCAAAACCAAGACTTTATTTGAAAAAATAATTATTTCGTCGGAAGAAGAACATTGAAATGTATGTAACATTAAAAAGATTCTTGAATGGCGTTCGATATAAATCGAAACAGAGCGTACTGTGTAACCTTATCACCAAATAAATTTCCATTGTAACTCACTATTCGAAAAAATGTTTCGTACATACAATATAGTAATTATATTCTGCTTCATTTAAATAATGATTCTTTAGAAAAACAAAATGTGCTCTTGTTTTCAACGAGGAGTTTGATGTTTCGGGATTACCGAATCACAACAACCGGTCTTTTTAATTATCCGATAAGAATGGCGAATTGTGGGATTGATTTATTAAGAAATAAAATTCAAAACAAATATTCTTTGTTATTTAAATAATTCATTTTTTAATTGAGGATAGTCAATAATGCAATTTGCCATCCTTCTTTGAATTGTTTTGAATTTTATTTCTAAATAAATCAATTCCGAAATTCACAATAATTATAATTACAATCGCCGGATGTTGTAATTGAATTATTTAATTCCTTCGGTATCGCGCGCCTTTGGCAATATTTTTTTTTAGTAAACTGCACTTTTCTCCGAAGTTTTCATTCCCCGAATTATTTACCAATTTGACTTAGATTTTCCTAGCTTAACACGCGGTGAATTAGTGATCTTAAAACGCAGATATTTCTTTTGAGATAATAGTTCTCTGTCTTCTTCAATGTTAAACGTAATTACGTGCTCAAATACGTGTTTATCTAAATTGCTAGGTGCTTAGACAAAGGGAAACACAGATAGCAGGGCTTATGTTCTAATAAAGAATCATTAAATCTAAAGTCAGTATCATTAGATTATCATTAAGTAATGACAACGCAAACTAGCTGAAATGGGATTATCAATGCGCAGTAGCTGAAATCCTCTGAGAAGATAATTCGAGATTGCAAAAGATAAATGGAGACGCGATTATATTTGCATTCCGGAAAATATGAAGCTATAGTACGAGTCTTAACCCTTTTGCGGCCCGAATTATTTTGTCACGCTTGTAGCAAGCTAATTGAAATTAATTGCGCAATATTTTCTGTCGTTGATTATTCACTTTCCTTTAATGAGCGGATATTTATGTTATATTACAAAATGAAAAGAATTTGAAAAGCCGATATCAATTCGTTAGAAAATAAAATGAAGTGAACAGCTATATCGGCTGGAAACTGTTAAAATTGTAGCTGAGAAAATTACGGCGTAAATGTCGCGAGAGTTCGTGGATGCCCCTAATTGCATAGTTATTCCGGAATCATTGTTAAATTCGTAATTAATATTGTCAAAATTGATAGATATTGAACACTAGAAGTAATTCTACGTGGTGGATAAACAAGAATACTATTTTTTCGCGATCGGTAATCGGGGGAATTGTTTACAACAACGCCCACAGCGGATAAGTGTTGACGGCGCCACTTGCACGGCGGGCACACGCTCCAGACCGTACTTCGCGTGACTTTGAAATCTCTCAAAGCATGTATAGTATTTCTGCGAAGGTAATTCGGTATCATTTACTGCTTTGGACATTACAGTATTTTATGCTACAGCAACATAGTCGTGACGTTATTCGTCATTATTATAATAGTTATTGTAACAATTTCCCTCTTTTTTCTAAGACTAATGATAGTATTTAGACAAAAAGCAAAAGTTATTATAGCGCACGGCATTTATTACTATTTATAAAACCCACTAAATTCGATCACACCGCCCTCTATCGTCTCCTACAGACACTAAATTTGTTAACTGTGCTGCCCTCTACAGAGATTATGATGAAATACTTGACGAAGCTTTAGTAAAGCTGCTCTCATTTAAGCTCGGACCATCCGTCCATGAGAAACAAGAAGCTTTTGATGTGCTTTTTTAACCACAGATGTCTCATGAACTTAGAACCCTCTCAAAAGTATACTTCGTAGAAGCGCATTAGTATATAAGGCGATTCTCTATCATCTTGTATAGGGTCCGATGCACCTGGGAAAATACTACTCAATAAGTACATAATTTGAAATTTACATTAATTTGAACGAAGTTCAACAACCTCAGCCCCAGGTGTCAACATTGACCCACTTTTTGTTTTTTATTTTCCTTAAAACTTCCTTTTCACGTAGCTAATAACACTTTACGTTTCATTTGAAAATATTAAGCGATCTTAAAACTTTGCAATACGAACGAAATTTCGACGCGATCATAATTTTTTAATGGATAATTAAAAATTCATCGTACTTTGTCTAAATCTTTTTTTATTATTTACATTAATTATTATTCGTAAAATTAAACCTTACGCAACGGTTTTCTTCCTTTTTCTTCGTATTCTGAAGCCGTAGTATGTATATCTTTCATCTGCGAACGATGAGACAAATAAATTAATTAACTTTTCTTTTATTAGTTTAACAATACGCGGATGATAACTTACTTTTACATGTGCATACAGGATGATACCGATTAACGTCAAAGTTATACCAATTACTTGATTTATCTCTAGAGACTCGTGAAAAATCAAAGAACCGCCTAAAAGTAACAGGCAGAATTTCGAATGACCCACCATATTGTACCTAATCGCTTATTAAGGTCTTATAAAAATTCTTTCGAAAAACTTATTTTCCATTTCGTAAAAGGATACGTTAACGGCGATGTTTTTCCTATTATCCAATACGAAGTTAAATTGACAAAGAATGCCACGATGGCAGAGAGTACAACTATATTCTAAAAACAAATTGGATAACATTACAATTTTATCGAGCTTACAGGTATATAAAACATGATATAGTTTTGTAAGATAACACACTATATCTAATAATGTCCAGTCTCGTGAAAACGTTTGATCAACGGGCTCTAAAAATGGCACAACGAATAGCAGCATGACCGCTGATAAAGGTGCCTGGTAGTACAGAAGCTGCATTGGATCCATTTGAAATTCCCTCTGCTTCCTATTTACCATCTAAAAGTATAATAATGATGACAGCACACAAGTAAATACAGAATATCAAAGATGTAAGCACATTCGGATACATTTATCAAGCGAAATTAATTAATAGAAACCACTGTGGTGTGTTAGAAAGACGTCCAGCATCTTTTTCTTCTTTTACACTTTTCAAATGAATTTATACCTTCTCGTGTACGAGTGAGAAAAGCGACAAGCACCTCTCGCTTTTCTACCAGCCTTCTTTCTAATACCCCATAGTACCTCGTGCTCACAACTTTAAATTTGATACATAAAAAAAAGGATGCCGTACTACTTGATACAATGATGTTACAAGCACTCCCATTGTTGCATAGATCACTCCAAGGATGTTAAATTGTATGTCGTAATAAAAATTGATTATTACTCCTAATATAATAGGAATCAATGTAAGTTTAACAAGTATGCCAAACTGCTTTTTATAGAATATCATCTGCATTATTACTACGCAAGGCGTGGTTAACATTTTGGCCACCTGATAAGTCCCAACGGTATTATGCGCTAAACTTAAATTCGTCAGGACGACAAAGCCACAAAACGTCATGGCGATCAAAAGCATCTCTTTGATCGCGATGTCTTTTATACAAAAAACATCCAACTTCTCACAAATTATTAATCCAACGAATGTCATAACGAAATGTATCATAGAAAGCGTTACATTTGGAAAGCCAATGTGAACGTACAGCCATTTATTCAACAGTACGATTACAATGGAGAAAAGAATATTTAATAATAAATAAAATGCCGTGACAATTTTCTTATTCATGTTTGTAAAGTTGTAGATTATATGGATAAATAATTCGTGATAGTGTTTATTATGTTTAGGGTTATGTTCTGTACAGTAACCGGTACATATACATGTTAAGTTTTAATGGGCCACCACGCGTTGTCAGGCATAAATGATTAGAACCTAACTTCACGATCGTCCTCTTAAATCTCATTTGTTTCCAATTCTCGTTAAATTTTCACATTTTCGGAATGTATTTCATCGTAATCTTTCAGCGTTTCAAACCTCTTTAAATGTTACAAGATGCGGACATTATAGTTCGTTATCGTGACCATAGTGGTCAGCACCATCGCGTCAGTTAGCATCTTTGATAAGCAACTATAAACAAAATAATTTAAATAGTTTTGATATTAAACAATTCTATAATAATAAAATTGACGTATCAATCGAAATATTCATTCGTGACATCAGTACAATGTAGTAACTAATGTTAATCGTACCACAGAATCGAGTGGCTTTACGATTACAATTTGTTTAAAAACATATCGCAATTAACTATTCTATTATCATTATTATTATTATTATTATTTATATATATATGTATTTAATAATTATAGAATAACAATATTCTTAATTCAAGTATTATCTATAAAGAAGCAAATTAAGTTCCAACAAACTAGTTCTATTTTAATGCGACGTAGAGAGAATCTTGCCGAGCGCTAATTCAAAACATAAATAGAATATATGAATCAAAGTAGTGAATACAGATTAACTAAAATATTCTATTTATAATTAGAAAAGTTTGTTTTATCATAATATTGTAACAGTCTCTCTTGAAAGTCATATATAATCGATATATGTATATGCATATAGAAGCAGGAGGTTGGGCGCCAAGCACGAAGCATGACCAACGTGAACGCGTTTGATGCCCGCTAAAATTTTTGGCGGTTTTGTAATATGAGTTACAAGAAAAATTAAGATAGTGTTTGTTTAAAAGAGAATTAGAACATGGTAGAATTTCCGTTGGGGTATCGAGAAGTCATACCCGATCAAACTTTGCCAGAAAAATGGAAAGAAATTACACTGAACACGGGTGAGCGGATTTAACCTCTTCGTATTATCCCGGCGAATAAAATTATTAATGAGAAAGTTGATGGATAACGGATAATTAAGAGGATTATCGTGATATTATAATGTATAACTTGAATTCTAATTAAAATAAATCAACTATTACGGGGGGAATGATTGGAAAATTGAAGAAAAAAAGTTCCCTAACCTTACTCCGCTTATCTTTTATGTTCCTTCAACTTTCCATTACTTTATGGTAGAATATGTAAATTAACGTGATAATTATTTACAGGTGGGAGTCAGAGTACCTTGCAAGATATAAAGGTGCCGGAAAGGGCGGGTGGTTATTCGTACAAAGATTGCTCAAAATATTTTACTCGTAATCGTTTTATTTATTGGCGTATCTGCCACGATGTACTCGAGTTAGTTGAGCACAGCTTAGACATTAATTTAGCAAATTGTAGAGTGAGATACAAATTCACCGATACCCCTATTCTGGATGGGATTTCTATATACGAAACGTTCAATTCTGTAATAATATTAATAGTTACGGTTTCCAGCGTTCATAAACTTTCATTTTCGCATCCCGAAAAGATTCACAAACATGTAAGTTCTGCCAGCGAATTATTTCATGTTTTATTAACACTTTTGGTCCTCATGATGCACCGGTGCTTTGAGCGTCCTACTGTAAAACACAGATCACCACGTCATGAACACCGAACGTGTTAATATTCAAATTCTTGGCTATTAATCGTCCATATTTTATTTTACAAAGGAACATATATTGGGCACACACGCGGATTTCAGCGTTCAATCGATATTTAGCGAAGCATCTGTACAGAGTGCAAGAGATCCTCATACTTTTCATGTTATTACTAGCGCTGGAACTACAAGTAGGTCCTTAATTATATTAATGCTAATTGTATTATAGAATTAAGGAAAATTCGAAAGGCTGTTATAAACGTGAAACATCGAATCGGTAATTCGCGATCCGTGCAGATTCTCCAGTACCTCATGCAGCAGCATCTTGGCTCGTACTGCCACAAGAGGAAGCCTTATTTGCTCTAGCCTACAATTCAGGAACTATACTCCTCCTAAGGCTAGATACGCTGAGCGGTTTTGTACACACTAGCGAACTGAAGCAAGATTCCATCGTGCCAAGATTCCTCAGTGGCATTGCCACTGCTTTCAGAGGACGTAATTCCGAAGCTCACGTTGCCATATCTCTCGTCATTCATACCTATGAGAACGATACGTTTTTATTCGCTTTATGCCGAGAAGGCAACGTACGAATGTGGTCTTGCAACCGAAATCAATGCATCGCAGTAACAGACGCTGCAATTGATAATCGCATTGGCTCTCAAGGTGCGCATGGGCATATGTTGCGCAAAACTGTGAACAGTAACAATGAATTGTATCTAGGAGTGTTCCTAAAATTCGGTGCCGGATGTGAATTTAGTATATTAAAGCCTATTCAGAGCAATGGCATGTTCAAATTTGTTAGACTCTGCACGTTATTCGCTCCCGATGTAAGTGGTATTTTTATCAATCGACACGTTCAATGCCATGGGGGTCACCGGTGACCGGCGCGATTGAATTCAATGAAATTTCACATGGCTTTTAAATTGATCGAAGCTACAGCTGATTGTGTATGGCACAGTCTGTGTCTTTAAAGTTTCTGCTATGTAAAGATGCGATATTAATAGAAAAAGTTTCACTTTAGTAGAAATGAAGAAACTAGCGAAATACCGGTGGCATTCGATGTGTTAATCTTTTAGCATTCTATGCTGTTGACGCTACGATAATTTGCATGTTATCTATTACAGCAACATTTAGTCGATTTCTCTTTCACATCTTCTCGATTATGGGCGGTGTGGCGAACCACCGATATGGACACCGTTGCCGTAACACACGCACAATTGCCGTTAAACGGTGCACATATTAATTCCGAATGGGAAACGGCGGTTCTAGAACAAGCGCCTGATCGAGATTACATATTAAGCGATGCCGGCACTGATCCGAGACAGGCTTACATCAGTTACATTTTCCATCCTGGCAAATTCTCCCTAGCGGATATTACGAAGGCTTTAAGCATTTACAGAAGATCTAACGTAAGAGCAGACGTAACTCTATCTCCGGCAGTTTTAAAAGAACGAGTATGCGGCGCTGTGGAGGCTGAAATACAAGCCGAAGTTATCGATTACGATCTTACGGATGAGGATTATTTGGAAACTGCAAATCGTTGTTGGTCGAGCTTTTACTCCTGTGTCATACAGTATCATGCCAATGGCACTAGACCTGTCGGTTTGTTACTGTTACCGAGTGCCTATGGGGTAGTGCTGCTTAAAAAATCATCATTCTCACTTCTGCGACCAATGGAAGCCCTGGAACATCTGATGCTTTGCAACGAAAGATGTTATACTTCGCGATTCAAAACTACACCGGTTTTGTCGCAAGATGAAGATATATGTCAGGATCTTATAACATTAATGTCAGCGTTAGCAATGCTGGAAGAACAGCTATCCGAAGAGACTAAAACGACGATAGAGAAAGAGTTGTATCATTTAAGAAGCCCTGACGTTATCATCGATGATCTTTTATCGAAGCTGATGTTGGAACCTGATGAACCTGTTAGTAAACTCATTCACTCGTTAGTTTCGTAGCTCGTAGAGTAAGAATTACATTTTGCAATTTTCATTTGCAGCTGGCGAATTATGACTTTCAGTCGGAACTTTTCCATAAACTCTCGAACGTCAAAGACATTTCGAGCGCTATGGCTATGCTTTTAGAGGCTCTAACGTACGATCTCGGTCAGCCGAATAAATTACAGCTTAACGAGGATCATGATGCCTCAAAAATGTTAGTTAATATCACCCACTTATTTAACAGTCAATTAGGCATATCGGCAATATCGGAGAGCATAGTCCAAATAACGCTCCTGAGATTCGCGATTTGTAGAGACCTATTAATTTTGCAACAAATGTTACTCCATCGATCGGAAATGTTCGATTCGCGATCATTGTACTCCCTGAAATCATCGCTAGCACCCAGGACAGTGGTCCTGACGCAAGCTTATTACGTTGTCATGTGGATATGTGAATCTACAGCTACAAATACACCGTCACAGTTACTGTAAGTTCGATTATCTACAAGTATCCACGGCAGTTCGATTTATCGAGGAATACCTTTTCAGAGAATGTAGCTCTCAGCGTTTAACAATGCTGAAACTCATCGACCCGAGAGTGAACATTGGACAGAGGCAGCATCGATCTTTATCACTTTTGGAATTGTTCATACAAAGCAGTGGAGCGAATAGTGCATACACTTTGATGGCTCACATGAATCTCGATGCATCTGCTTTGATACCATGGCATTATGGCATGCTGACACATGTCACACTTGTTGCACAACTCGTGTATCCTTTTACGTACCGAAAAACTCATGAAGCTTCTGCAACTCGAGTTTCCATGCATCTTTAACTCGTATTTAAAGCTGCTAACACTTCCGGGAGAGACATTATCCGCAAGCCAGATCTTACAGTCCGTTAACCCTTTGCGGTTCGAATTATTTGTCAATTTTATAGTGAGCTAAATGAAATTAATTTCACATTTTCGCATCCTTCCGCAAAGGATTAATAACGAACTAATTGACTACCGCGATTTCTAAATGTTTCTGCTATTATTACTTAACCATTCGATAGATGGCCAATATCTGGAAATTTCATATTCCCCGAATGGCTGCTGTCAAGCTGCCAATTTTTACTCGTACAGGAATACGTGAGACTCCTGAATACATGGTGCGAATGGAACAGCTCATCGAGAAAGTTTATCCTAGCAGTTGCACTCCTAGAAATGGGAGAAACGCAAAAGGCATGCGATCATTTTCTCAGAGCATCTGGTGGAATTTTGACCGACGTGTTTCTCGCGGATGCTCTACTAGAGTCTAACGTTTCATCGGAGAACAATGCGATTATTCAGTACTATCTGAAGGTCATTAAATTATTCGAGGAACACAGCGCGTCCGATTGTATAATAGAACTTGCCGAAACGGCTATAACGATGGCGGACAAAGACGATCCTAACTTGCCAACGTTGCATTCTATAATATTCACTCAACATTTAAATCTGGGCCATCACACCGAGGCTTATCACTGCCTGAATTCAAACCCGGACGCTGCTCGTAGAGTCGATTGTTTGAGGCAATTAGTGATAACGTTGTTCGAAAGGAAGAAATTAATTGATTTAATATCATTCCCGTATGTTAATATGTATGACGATCTGGAAAGAATAGTAGAGGGTCGAGCCAGGAGTGTTGATCTTATGGAGAACAATTATTATAACTTCTTGTATAGCTTCCACGTGAACAAAGGAAACATGAGGAAAGGTAGCTGTTATCAGAAATGCTAATTCTATTTCAAACTAGAACTACGAGGCCACTCGAAATGACTTTGGAAAAATTGTAAAACAAATTACTTAATCGATCGTCTTTCTCGCCTCTTGATTCCGCTTTTTCCAAAGTGCTTATTCGATACATTGAAATTTAATCGATTCAAAGTCGGTAGTTCTAGTGTTAAAATCAACAATCTGTAATTATAAAACGACGATCTGAACTTATTTTTTCAGCTGCATCTGTGATGTACGAACAAGCTATACGTTTAAGCCAAGAGACTCATTCTGCGCCAATTATATCAAGACAGGCGCAATGTTTATTAGCATGCATTAACGCTTTACACCTGGTATCCGATAAATACAGGTGGATCGTTAGGCCCGTGATCGATCAGAATTTCTCCGACGAGATAGATCAACAGAATTCACAGAAGAAACGGAGCATCGACGGGAAAGAAGTTTTGCATTATAAGATAAAGAAGCAGGTCGAAGTGTTAGAATTAAGCGATATCAAAAAGGAGTATTATTTAGTCGACGCGAGATTAAAAATATCGAAAGTAAATTCGGAACTGAATATCGTTGCACACGCTGGTAAATACTTGAACTTTAGTTATTCATGTTTTATCATTTTCGTGTTCTTTGTTCATAATTGGATTACGTTTTCGCAGGACCTTCCGAGCTAATCGTTATTCTGTCGAGCATTGGATTATATACGACAGCGTTACATTTGTGCGATCAGTTTAAAATCAAGAAAGATTCTGTGCTCGAATGCCTAACATCGCAGTGCGTACGATTAAGTCAGAGGGAAGATCCGAATGCATGGGATTGGCTTATTCAAAATGATATATTTGGTAATTAGTACTTTACAGAATGTATCGATCTAATGACTTCCAATGAATTATCGGGAAATTAGCGATCTTAACACTTTACACTGGGAGAGATAGATTTATCCCTTGTCCTGCGATTTCATTTGTGCCCACGTACGCAATAACTCGAAATTAATCCGTCAAATCAAAATTTCTTATTGATTCCTGATACACCGTATAATTTAACGCAATATTAATATTATAGAAATAATTTAACCTTCTCACAACCCACTGATATTATCGGAAAACTTTTCTGTAAGGCAGTGGTTTAAGGCGGGAGAATATAAATTGAAAAATGTTTGCTCACCACGTGAATTTTGCATACTGACGAAGCATTACACTAATTAACTATTGTAATTACTTTTGTCCGGTAATTCATTGGCGAAATTAGATACGACTCGTATCTGGAAACTTCATTTGTCCAGATTACTTAGTTCGTTGTTTACAGATATCGGCGTTTCGAATTCGAATATCACAAATACAGCTTGGACATTGTTAGAGTACTTAACGTTGAAACATGAAAAAGACGGCTGCAGCGAATTACATAAAGCAGTCTCCAGAAAATTGCTTCAAGAAGGAGCATTCATACCGCAGTGGTTGTTAATATCATATAAGGTATATGATTTCCAAACTGACAAGTATATTAGCACTTTTAATTGAGATAAATCGAGCTCATTTAATCGAATATACTTTGTAGAAACGAAATGCCGCGGAACTCCTTCGCTTAATGTTAAATACGGGAAGAATTTTGGAAGCCAGCGAACTCGCTGTTGAATATGTTAATGCCGTTTTGGGAAGCGGAAAGGAACATTTTGGTCTTGAAACACCGTTGGTATCGACTGCACCGGCAGTTTGGCTACCTTTTAATACTTTAGAAGTACTTTTGTACGAGTTAAATTATGCTGGTAAAGAGGACCCGATGTACGACGAGGTAAATCATCGTGATCACAGTTTTCTAAATGATTATAATTGAAAATGATAGTTGAAAAGGTGTAATATGAATTTCAGTATTATCGAAAGCTGCAAGATACAATGGATAACTATGAGCAAATCGTGAAAAGAGTATCGGAGGATATGATAGCGTTAAAACTAAGTAACAAGAGTTGCTAGCAGTAAGTAAAAGTTTTTATACACATAAGTAACAATTACATGGAAGTCATACAACGAGTATAAATGTATATTTTCTTCGTTTCTTCATCGTCGAATGAGATCTTTGTTATAAAAACTAGCCGATATAGGAAAAAAGATCCGCTCTTTTACATTTATTATCATAGCACAATAGCGAAATTTTAATCAGTCTTGATCTGTGATGCATCCGGACAGACTAGAGAATCCGAGATGTTGCATCGTACAATTAAAAACGTTGATGCAACATGAGGAAATGTCATTCATAGATCGGAGAACGATTCAGCGACATTAAAGTCGCGAATATTATAATGATACCAAGAATCGATGCGATAATTGCAGTAACCATCTGCGGGCACCTTTTGAACAAAACCTGAAATTATCGTAAAATTAAAAGTCTGCACTTTACACGGCGAAGGAACGACGTGGCGAAAGTGTTCGATGATAATTTCACATTTATATCGCGGTTCGTTGAGAATAATGAGAGAGAGAAAAGAAGTTACCATGAGAAGGATTACCAGAGCGACAATGAAAATTGATCCAATAGGTAGGAAAAAAGATGCTGCCCAATAATGCCGTTGTATTTCAGGATCTAAAGACAATTGCAACATTTTATATCATGGAAATTCAAAAATGTACATTTACGTAGGGACGGTAGAAAGAAAGGTTTCTCGTAATGCCGATGTATGAAGAAATATCTCACCATTGCGCCAATCAGATCTATATACCTCATACGTGGGTACATGAGCTTTCCTTATAATACTTTCATTGGTTATAATTACAGAATCGAGAAGGTTTTGCGTATCTACATATTGCACTCCGCTTGCAAACCAGTTCCCTGCGATGTAGATACTGATAATGTCAGTCTGTGTTCTCTACTGTTTGCGTGGTTGAAATTATAGAGGAAAGTACGTTTGATTCTACGACTGTTATAATGTAGGAGTATTCCAGTTAGTATGATTAAGGGAGAAATATATTGTTTATCGTAATGTCGATGGTGCCAAGAACAATAAGTTTGAACTATTATCTCCGAAGGCTCTGCGTACAGTGAAGACAAGGGATCGTATAATTAGCAATGTTTCGAAAGAAGTATTTGGAGGAGCTACTCTTTTTTACTGAGCTTCATTAATTAATCCTTTTACTGCCAGGGCTGATGTCAGATGCACATTCTTTTTATATTTTCATACTTTTTCTGATAATATCTAATAATAGAAACAATACTAGGCATTTGAGGTAATGAAGAAGTACAAGGGAAAGCTTTTTGAAGCTAAAGGAGTGGTAATTTGAATGAAAATCAAAGGAATATTGGCCCACTGGCAGCCAAAGGGTCAATTTATTTGAACAATTACTATCAATAATATATTCGTACTTTGAATTCTTATTATTTACAATTTACCCACTTTGTCGGTTAACAATGGTTAGTACATTCACCTTGCGTAACCGTTTGAGTGCCAAGCAGGGGTGCAATTGTTTTGTTTCGTGAATAAAAGCATCAGCTCGTACAATTCAACGAAGGAAGAATAGTGAAACAATGCAGAATTTAACTCCTGGCACCCAAACAGTCAAAGACTGTTAGTAGAATTTTGCTGTTACCCTAATATTTAAAGCCACATGAATTTAAGCCGTAATCTTTATACGTTAAAAGTCTGAATGTATCCCTAGAATTTAGTATCAGCATAAACAATGACTTTCAAACGAATACTTCCACTTGCAGTCTTCTGCCGTACCAAATTTTCTATCGAAACCCTGCAACTTCTCATCGCTAACTTAAGATATGTTTATAACTGTAATTATTTTAATATTCGATATCTACTGTAAATATTTGATACGAAAATGCTAAATTTTAAAATACAATAACAATACAATTGTTAATTTATATAACTTATACAATTTGTCACTTAAAATCTACGTTAGTCGTAAACATTTGTACATACTCGTATACAAGTTAACAATTCGAATTTATACGTTCTACGATTTTCACGCGATGTTAATTGAAGTTTCTCAAATAAAGATCGAAACGAAACTTAAATCGAGACGTGTACGATTGAATTAAAGTCGTTTTTCTATCGGTTCAATTTTTATCCGAAGATTTCCTATTCAAATTTAAGAATCAAACTTATAGCCGAGTATGTACGACACGATATCACGATAAAACTTACCCCACATGATAAACATTATTGTATATTAAGCTTAACTATCAAACAACATGTTACTTGTGTTTCATTTTGTTTCTCTAAACCGCAACTTCCACATATCTCTTTCCTTCGTCACAACCGGTTGAATTACCGACAATGATTTTTATCTGTCGTTTAATGTATGGGAATTAGACTTTATCTACGCTTCGCAAACAAGATAAAGTATATTAAAAATAAATCATTGTTCTAACAATTCGTATAGTTGCGGCGTACATGGAATATTTTCAATCGCTGCGAATGGAATCGCGCGCTCGTGAATAATTCATTATTTGCCGAAGAATTGCACAATTAATGAAATTACAGAGTAGTCATTAACAGTTGTTCAAATTGACAATGCCAATGGAATAATTGAAAATGAGATTTATTATTGTAATTTGAGTATACGTTACGCTAAATGTGGTCCAGCATCTAGATAACTTATGTACGCACTAACTTTCGGAACTTAAGGCTCAGAGAAGTAATTATCCATAATTAATTATTTGTCAGAGAATTGTAAAATCAATGAAATTACAGAGTAGTCATTAACAATTCAAATTGAGAATGCCAATGGAATAATAGAAAATGAGATTTATTATTGCAACTTGAGTATACGTTACGCTAAATATGGTCCAGTATCTAGATAACTTATGTACGCACTAACTTTCGGAACTTAAGGCACACAGAAGTAATTATTTATTTAAGAATTCATCAAAATAGATTGGAGTTTTAATTAAAAATTATTGTAGAAAGATATATTACGTTAATGCGATTAAAATTCGATAATGTTATCGTGCTAATGTAGAAAAGATGAATTACGGGACTTAAATTATAAGAAACGACAATCTGATGGCAGGAAATTAGTATTTTTTATTTTACATGTTACATATCAGTCGAATCGTTATATAAATTTATAATGATGTAGATTACGACTTAGATAATCGATTTTAATCAGTATCATATACCATATTTATGAATACATTTGTATATTAATTTTTCACGACACCCTATGTAGGGATGTACAGGAGGCAAACTAGCATGTTGTGCTCCAGTGGCATGGCGGCAGTGAAAAAAACCGGTTGATTTGTTGATATTTTACCACATAAGCCTTGATTTCTCGTTAAACTGCCAGAATGATTAAAATATCGGCACTGAATGAGGAATCTAGCGAAGAAAGCGAAGAAGAGGATGTACCGACGATTACAAAAGAAGCACAAGTACGTGCCATGGACGTGAATTTTTTGTTTACCAGAAATTAACCTTCAAACTTGTCAGTGATCATTATTTTCTCATCATTTTCATTTTCATGCGTTTTCTACGTGATGACGATGAATCATATAGAAATATGACGATATATAGGTTAAGAGAGAAATTTCAATGACACGTATTGATTGTACAATGCAATAATTTATGGGGAAGGAACCTCTTCCCATACGTGGACATACTATCATAAAAGATGTATAAAAAGGAGCAGATTTAAGATTATTTTTTAGGCTTTCATGGCCATAATGGCTAGTATTAGATTTGGCTTCCGGATTTGAGCCGTGTTCGATAGATAAGAGTGTCCGACGTTTTGCCAGCATTGCAGCTGGCTTCATCACGGATTCCAGGAAACTCTGATGCAAGATGAGAGTTCGTACAGTATCGGAGCTTCCTCGAATCCGTGATGAGAATTAACGTTCGCTTGAAATTATTTTTCTTGATGTTTCTCGCTGCTTCTTCTTGTAATTCACATAAACTGTTAATCAAACCATTTTAAAGGATGGAAGCATAAGCTAATTTATGGATTAAGAAGTTTGCGTGTATCTGTTGCAGGAACAAATAGCTCTTACGGAATACAATAAAGCATTAGAGTTACTGAAAGAAGATAAACAGGAAGATGCGCTGAATATTTTTAAAGATCTATTGGAGACTGAATTATTAGATGAAGTTGAAAAGCCTGAGATACCCGACGGTAGGTCCAGGCCGATGTTATCTCTGAAGTATTCCTGCTTCAAAAATATAGGAGCCATTCAAGCGTCGTTGGAGAATTACGACAAAGCTATAGACAATTATTGGGAAGCGGCTCATTTGGATGATTCCGATGTAACATTATGGTATAGGATAGGAATATTAGCCATGAAAATTTCCAATTTAGAATTAGCATGTTCGTCGTTTAAGCAAGGATTGAAATGTAATCCAAATCATTGGCCATGTTTGGACAATATGATAACTGCTTTATACGCCGTTCCCGATTATATGAACTGCCTTTTGTACATTTCTATGGCGTTGGAGCGAGATTCTAATTATGTGAAGGGCTTGGCATTTCGAGATAGGATATTTAAGGATGTACCGTGCCTGGAAGAGTGCTATAAATTATATAATAGCGACTGGCAATTAGATCCACCGCTGTACACGGAATACGATCATGTAATAGGGGATAAATTATTAGCTGAGGCAAAGGACGTAGCAGACAGGTGGGCAGAAACGTGCAAGATTGAATTCACTCCCAAGCCGTTGCCGGATTTAACGCTTAGGAAACCTATAAAACGCTGCACGTGGTTAGATTTAGGAGAAAGTTTGATAGACATGCACAAGTACATCACTGAGAATGATCTGAGTTTTGTTAGTCGAATTAATTTAACGATCTTCAAACCCGACGAACAGTCGGCAAAGACAAATGCAGAGAGCGACATTCAAGAAGATAATGATATAATCATGGAACAAGAAACATCGCAAAATACCTCGCCGAAAGTAGAGAATGAAATGGAGAAAACTGTGAAAATCGAAACAGAAGATGTCAACTGTAACTTTGAGGTATCAGATGATAATCAATTGTGCGGAATATCTGATACTACGATGGAAGTGGAGATAGAAGATGATAAAAAGTCTTGTTCAACAGATCTCCAAATAATAGAAGACGAAGATCCAATGAGAATCTCGGACCCTGATGGTTCCCAGTTCGAAGAACAGAATCAAGCAAAAAATGATTTAGAAGAACAAATGAATTTCGATGTAGAGGACAATGGAGATAAATCGCAAAATGAGAAGACATCAGACGATGCATTTAATAACGAGAATGGAATACCGAATGATAAGTCTAGCGATAAAGACAGCGATAAATCGAACGATAAACCTTACGAGAAAAATTTAGAGAAAATGGATGATACGTCTTTGAAAACTGATGAAAAATTCAGCGACAAAACTGACTGTAAAGAAGAAGGACAAAAGGTAAAAAAGAGACGTAGAAGCGCTTTGTGCGTTTTACAGCAATGGGCATGGAGTTGTAGTAGCATGAGACGATCGGCGAGAGTACGGAGTTCAAATCGAAGGGAAGCGGAAAGAGACGATGTTCAATTAGAAGAGACTCTTAGAAGAATATTTCCTAGTACTTTATTGTATGCATCTCAATTATTCTTGCATTTATATTCTTGAATTTCAACGTACCCACTGCGAAATGTATGTTTTCAATAATCATTTTTATGCTTTAGACCGGATACGGTGAAATTAACGAAGGACGATGCTTCGAAAAACATGGAAGATTCTATGGACACTATGGACCTATATCAATTATTCGCTAATCAAGAAAACAACGGTAATGCCACAGATATAGTTAAAAGTTCCGAAAGTTCGAAATCCCCGAGTCCCGATACTAGGTAATTAATCGAATAACAAAGAATATATCCATCGAATTATCACAATACAATTTTATATTAAATTTACAGTCAACAGCAGAACTTTTTCGGCACAGAAGTTGAAAATGCTGACGTGGATATGTTTATTAATGAACATAGCGGTAAAAGTAACTTGATGATAATACTGTTAAGATATACGGAATTTCTCTCTACGAAATGGAATCGAGAATGGCCAGAAGGATTATCGGACATATATTTACAAGCATATACGTTTATGAGGTATAATTAATAAATCGCTAATGTACTGTAGATTAGGAATAAAATCCTCTTTTTCCCCGTTCAGAGAACATATCCCACACCCTTCGCCCTTCGAAGAAATCGTTGATGATGATGTCCTGAAGACTGACGCTGAAATGACATTATTATTCGGTGAAATTCATACGGATAAATGGCTAATTAATAAACCAGACGTCGTACCTTCACCGACGTATGTTAACAATTTTTGTCTCTTTGTAGTTCTTTCCTGAAATTCAATTTTCCAGTGAAAAATGCATTCTTTCAGATTAGATAAACTCGGCACTGGAATGCCATCGGAAGAATTAGGGCACATCATATTTACGAGTGTCAGAAGGGATATTTTAAACGAGGGAAATATTTTCGTACTGTTGAGAGTTCTGTGGCTCAAGACGAATATCTTTTTGTGCCAAGGTGATACCGATATCGTCATTGAAACTTTAGAATTGGTAGGAAACTGTAATTCTGTACGATTCGAATTTCCGATTCTCGTTGATTGGTAATTTTCAATGAAATCTCCTTTCAGTTATTAAATCGCATGCAGGAGCTGGAGAAGCAAGGCTACAATATATGCGTTAAACTGCCAAATTGTAAATATAATTCACAAATTAGCATTAAAATCGTCGAGAAGAAGCTTAAATCTATACAAAGGTATCTAAGTTTTACTATAATCGATTGCTTGTTTTCTTCCACCGAATAAATAAATCTTATAATGATTTCAAATGTTGTTAAACACAGAGGGCAAAAATTAGGAGAAATCCAGTCTTTGTACGATGAAAAGAAATATGCAGAATTGGCGTACGTCCTGCAAGACACGTTTAAATTCGCGAAACAGAGACACAAATTATTATCGATCAGTGATAATATCGTCGATAGGGTGCAGCAATTAGCTATGTTATTAGATAGTTTATGGCAACTTCAGCAATACGAGGTAACGAAACGAAATCCACATTGAATCTATGTGAAATAGCACTAATATTCTTCATTTTTCTTTTTCATTTTCCATATAGTACCATTTTTCGTATCTACGTATTAGAAAGTAGAATTGTCTTTTTAATCGTACGTGTAATTTCATAATACTAACAATGTTGAAACTTAATTAATGTCCAATATTTTTAAATCATCTAGGAGTGTTATGTTTGGGCAGAAGCTTGTCTTAACGAAGCATGGCAAAATTACTTAAATGCTTCCGATGAAGCTAAACAAAAGAAATGGACAGGTTCTATCTTAATGGCGCTTGAAAAGTTAGAAGCTTGTACAATCGAAGTTAGCACTTTTGTTGGTAAGATAGCCAAATTATCTTCGGTAGTTATATCATTCGCTACGATCGATTAACCCATTTGCATCGTAGCTCTAAATACGGCAGAAGACTCGCAAAACCGTGCATTTCCACGCGCAACAGTTTAAAATTGCACAGGGCGGAATATTCCACAGTTGGTGATACGAGACAATCGCCATCCGCGGAATATTTCGCCTACAGATGCAAATGGTTTAATCGTATTCATACGATACGTTATCCCCTATACTTCTTTTTAACTAACTTCAATCCCTGTACGTAATTCTACGCCCGTAAAAGTGATACGAATTAAATGACATCGCTTCTCGTTTGAATTTCAGTGAAGTATCTGCCAGAATCTCGACTTACGAGACTAGTACAAAATTTAGTTCACATTGTTTGCAGCCAATTGGACGTGTCGGAATCAACGGTCGAGATGCCACTCGAAACCGTTCTACCTTGGATTTTATTACATTATATTTTGCAATAGTAAGTTCTCCTTTTTCCTCGTACAATCGTCTCGTGCACACTGGCTTAAATTTAACACTCGACTGCCAAGGCAATTAAAATGACTGAGAATTTAAAACAATTGTCGTGTTAAAAAGTCATTCGCAATTTGATGAACAACATTCAAAGGTATCGTTCTTGTAACAGCGAAGAGGATAAGGAACGAGCGAAATCCGGGTCGTCTTATAAAAATAAGCAGCACGGTTCCCATTATTCCGAATCGGACGACGAAGACGACGGCATACCAGCATCCATCATGATTCTATTCACCGCTCACGACTTCATAGGCAGGCACTCATGGTGTTGCTACAACGAGGCGAAGCTTCTGTTCTTCACCATGAATTTAGTTATTCCGAAACTGGAGACCCCACAGTTCTCTAGTATAAGAAACAAGCTTACCAAATACCTGGAACAGATATTTTACTGCCTGTACGGCCATCGGAACAGAGTGAACAAAACACGGCCGAAGCATCTGGAGGATCATGGTGTGCCACAAATGAAATTAACGTGGGAAGGAGCGCAACTGTTGTTTGACTTCTATAAACCGAAAGAAATACCGGAGATTCAAACACCTAGGAACTTATCGATTAGCGTAGACACGGAAGTATTATTTAAGCGAATCATCAAGTTAGTACCACCGGAAAGCGATCCGAATCAGATAGCCGAAGAGATGACGGCGTACATCATGTACGAACGGGAGAAGATGCCAACGGTTAAGAAGTCTCTGCCGCAGTCGATATCCAGTATTTATTACTTGCTAGGTGATTTCTATTTTAAAAATAACAAATGGACCGCGGCAGCTCGATACTTCCTGTTAGACTTGTGCCTCTACCCCATGGGATTGCAATCGTGGGCTGGCCTGGCCATGGCGACCGGGACGGTGATAGAAATATGGTTGAATAATTATAGACCCATGTGAGTATCCATTGGAGATCTTTCCAGAAGAGAATAGTTCATTAACACTGAAACTACCGGAGTTAAATCTTTCGTATTTAAATATATTAAGTACTTTGGAAAAAAGGAATTTCGAGGAGATAAAGATTATCGATTCCGTAATTCGTGCTTTAGAAAATGGACGTAAAATATCTAGTGTATGGCAATTTCATAAATTTGAAGAATTATTATTAAAATTAGGGGCCATTTAACCGCCTCGGTAGTTCTGGTGTTAACGACCAACGTTTATCAAGTTTACCGTAATAATCCCCATTTATTCGTAGAAGCGAAGACAAGTTCTTAATGAAAGCGAAATTAACGCAGTCGAGTTATCGGCACGCTGTTGAGCTGGAGCCTCGTCACGTTGTTATTTGGACGGAATATGGAAATTTCGTTTACATGGTTCATTCATTTTGCTCGCGGTTGTTGAAGCAAGAAACCGAAACGCTGAGCATGGAGAGATTTGAGATCTTGGAGACGAGAAAAGAGGAGATGCTGGAAATCGCAGATCATTGCTTTCAGTCGGTTGCTCGATTATTTATAGGGATCGACGAAACACTCGGAGTCCACGATGAGAGATGGCTTTATCAGTACATGCTTGGCAAAGTCGCGGAGAAGAGAAATCTCGATCCTCCTATATTTTTAGAACATTACGCGAAGGTTTGTCGACTTTTCATTTAACACGTAGATTTAACGTCGATAGTTGCAGTGTTAAACGCTGTTTACACTTTATTTGCAGAGAACTAATCTGTTTTTAATGAGTATGTCGTTTCTTGCAGGCTAGTGAGCTACTGTACGAAAATAATGCGCAATTCCCTCGTAGAATAAGTCACAAAAGCCCTCAAAATCTCTCGATCGAAGCGTTAGAGGTGCATTATCGGATTCACGCGAGTATATTGAAATATCTTGAACAGCATGAAGGCAAACCTCTGAAGAAATCTTTGGGGCAATTGTTTCAATGGCACTTGAAGAATTGCGCGGAAGGTCCGTTCATGAAGTATCAGTCGAAGTTGAACGAAAAGAGGAAAGAGGACGGCTTCGAAACTGATGGCAAAAGTTGCCGGAAGGATGCTGAAAATTCAACGGACGGGGATAAAAGCGTCGTCAATGTCTATCAGCGTTCGAATAGCATCGAGGAGATCGAAATTATCGATAGAACAAATAAGAACTTCGATATTAGTCAGCGCAGTGAACAAATGAAACCGGAGGGCCGTAAGAGATCGTCGAGCGAACTCTCGCATGACAATGCCAAAAGGATAAAACTAAGTAGCATATCACATTTGCAATTAATGCAAGACGTCATAGCGCTCATAGACGATTTAATTACCAAAGTGTGCGATATGGTTCTGCAGAAAGAGAAAACAGCCGACGAACTCATGGTACTCTCTAGCGACGAGAGTGACGAATCAAAAGCGCAGAAGAAGAAACCCGAGATGAAAATCTGCGAGAAGGTGAAACCACATGCGAAAGTTGACGATTGTAAGAAAGCTTCTCCGAGTTCCACGAAAATAAGTAATGTCGATGAGTCTGAGAGAAAAGGAGACAATGTTCAGGATCTCATGGATGCACTTATGAAGCAGGCGATGGAGATTAGCCAGGAAACGCGGCAGTCGTCGCCGGATGACGATGATACCAGGAAATTCGAAGGGAAATGGCTGCAGAGCGAAGACCTGCAACCGACCGATAAAGAGATGAAGGACAAGACTGGCGAAAAGAGAAAGATCACTAGCAGCAATAATAAAGAACAAGTAACGTTAAGTAGAAGAGGCTCTCAAGAGAGCACAACGACGACGCAAACGACCACGACGACAACGGAGACGAACAACACGAGTTCCAGCAGCAGCGATGACTCGAGCAGCAGCGACGATAGTTCTGATAGCGATAGCTCCAGCGAAAGTGATAGCGAGTCTATAGAGAGCGATGGCGAGAAGAAGAAGCAAGACACCGAATTCGTGGAGAAAGAAGAACACATGACGGAGGAAGAAGTTGCTACGTTGATAGCGTATTGTTTAGCTGGACTGGAACAATGCGTCCTGAGATTTTCAGAGCATCACAAGTCGTTTTATCGACTGTCTCACTTCTTCTTCAACAATAAAGCTGCCAAGGACACATCGAAATGTAGAGATCTACTGTTAGGGACGTATAATTGCCAGTTTTATCCGGGCCAAAGTTTTCAAGGACTCTTCGCCGATAGGAAAAGCACGAATTTTTTTAGCGTGAGTATATTTTATGTAACGATAGCAGGGCTCTTATTGTAATATTCTTTTTCAGTGTCTGCAATTCGGATAATCATTTCTGTCTTTATTATTATTCGATAGAAAATTAACCCAGTGTGTCTAATAATAATTTCTGGAACGCAGACGTGTTAAATCCTTGGACTATCTCGGCATTTTTTGGCTTGCCGGTCAAATCACCGTAATCCACGAGAACCGAACCTCGTGCTTGCCCATCGGTTACGGGGCTCACGTTTTTTATGGTGGATTTTGTTATAAATTCTGGTCGTATTGCAGCTGCAACAGCCATTGCGTCAGGAACCGTCCATAGAGTAGTTTTCTCCAAGTAGATTCTTTCCGCTTTATTTAGAAAATGTACGATTGCAGAGTCTCTTTTGCCGAAGACGTTTAAACGCCAATCCTAAAGAAAAAACATCGTAAAGTTATTATTTACTAATGGAGACGTCCTGTTTCATAGTTTTTCATAAATATTCACTTTAGTTATGCCATTGCCAACGCAAGTCTCCCACGGGAATAAGATGGAGGGCTCTGTCGTAGAATTCAACGCTATGAAATTACTTTCTGGATCTTCGTTAAAGTTATATTCGACGCCGGGTTTTGCATTTCCCAAGCCAGCAACACTCGATCCCATTATAATCTGTTTTTTCAAGTATTTTAAAAACAATGGCTCCAATGCTATCGCTATTGCAACATTTGTCAGGGGGCCGATATTTAATATAGTTATTTCATCTGCCGATTGAAATGCATTGTTATTGAATTACTAGCAATTACGCGAGAGCAATTATCGCAACGTTTATTATTTATGTACTTGGATGTGCTTTCACTAAATCAATAACTGCAATTGCAGCATGCTTGGTTCTGTCGATGCTTGCAGTAATTTCGTCAGTGAAATTAAAATCTCCGAAGCCATCACGACCGAAGTAATCGCTTCCGGTGTAATTATGTAATAATGATCTTTGTGCTCCACTGTATACAGGTATCTGCAGAGAACGAAGGGGTTTAAAAGCAGCAGAGATTTCTGTTCGGTCGAAATGTGCACTCACATCGCTTCTGTTTGCGATTGTTAAGATCTTCAGTACATTTTGTTCGACATTTTCGACGTATGTGTTGCCGTATGTGCAAGTTATTGCTAAAACCTGCAGTTCGTCTGGCATTGCAGTTTCATGTCGGAGAAGCAATAATATCGCTACTGCATCATCCGCTCCTGCATCTGTATCTATTATCACTTTTCCCAGTTTAGCACTGACGGACCTTGCAACATTTTGAACAGTATTGTTTTTATCTTTTACGACGAAGTACACACTGTACAATCAAACAAAACAATTAGCAGTCGAAAACGGTTTGTTGGATTGCAACATGAATTCTGTGATTGCTATCGTTATTAATTATAGCTTAGTTTGTTTCAAAGATACATTCATTAATATTCATTTGACTAGAAATTATCAGGTTGTGATTTGAGACAAATCTTGCTTGTTTATTACGAAATTTCAATTTTGAAAGTTATTTTACAGAGAATGAGATAGCTGAAAGGCAATAATGCTGATAATTAATTAAAATATTGTAATAATTATAACTGCTGATGTAAAATAAGCTCGTGATTCGAGCCATGCAATTTCTTCTCCTGTGATTTTTACGTTGCGCGGTCTTTGATCCTGTTGCGAATTTATGTTGCGATCCAACAAGTCTTTTATAAGAAAAAAAATTATGGAAGTTCTGTCTTAAAGAATCTTAATATTATTTATTGCTACTTTGTTACCTGGTGCTCAACAATGCCACGTAACAGAGAATCACAATTATGCTTCTGCAATGCGCTTTCATAATTATCGTCTAATAAAACCTGCAACAGCGAGTGTTCAGTATATTTGTAATAAAAATGTTTGTGATATTATTGTTATGCGAATCGTATATGCCGCAGAGCATTCGAGATAACGGTTTAGGAAGATATAAATCGTTCTCTGCAAAGAAACCTCACTGGTCTCTAACAAAGCTCGCTGATAATTCTGCAGCTGCAAGACTCTGCTAATCAGAAACTGATATTATTCTTAGACACGATAGAAAAACTTTAAGAGGATTCTACAAATACTTAAGAAGAGTACAGTCTTTCGAACTTTATAAACATGAAACATATCGATAATAGTATACTCTTAATATCAAAGTAATACCAAAAGAAACGCAAAAAATGTCGATACTAATGCTTCTTTCCTTGCACTTTTTACTTCTTCGTTGTCGATAAAATACTCGACAAACAATGCAGCATTTGATACTGTTAAAGTTTCACGACGTTATCTTAATACTGGCATAATGACTTCTTATCTGCACACATTTTTTAGATAACTAATCGTTATTTTCTAGGGTGTTTGGCATATACCAAATCGAGAAATCGACAGACCAGGAAGCTTTGCATCCCACATGTCCAGATGCGTTACCCTGCTGATGCAAGTACTGAAAGAAACGAATGACAGCCGAATGCTAATGCAGTTATGCGTGCAACTTGGAAAAATTCCAGAATCCGACAAGTATATTCTCAAGTTCAAGGAACTATCAACTTGCCAGGCATCAGCTGACTTTCCAAATCTTTCATTCGCAGGAAATATCTACGGGATTCGGAAAGAGAACAATTGTCTCGTCAGGCGTTAACGCTTTGCTTGCAATCACTCAGAACCAGAGTACAATCGATGGGCTTTGGAAGCATGGTAGACAGTGTGCATCAGATCAGAACTGATTCTAGGACTCAGGTGCTTCTCGATGTCTATAAAATCTATCAGCAAGTGCAAAAGTACTTCCAGAATAAAGAGCAAACTGTGCAATCGTTTGCTTCTTTATTGGTGGACACTTATAAGACGTATATTGGAAATAAAGTGAGTCTTATTTCAATCGAACCGTGGAATGGGATGATCTCAAGTACATTGTAACATGCTACGTAACATTTCGATTGTTCATTTTTAGAACTTGGAAGGAAACGTCTTAGAAATCGCTGTAAAATGCTGTCAACGGCAAATTCTGGCAAATAAAATCGCTACTACGAGCACCACGGTAACAACTCACGTACAGCCGCAAGTTTCTTCGCCGGCTCCGGTAAACTTTTCACTTGCACTCACTCACTGCCATTATGCACGTTATTGCAATTGCTAATTGAACCTGACCTTGTAGGTAATTCCACCTCAAGTACAAGTTAATTCAACGTTATCGCCATCATCTCAAAGCCGTAAACCATACAGAAGTTTAACGTCCACCGGTCGACCAAGAGGACGTCCACCTAACATTAATAAGTACTTGCAAGTGTTGCAGCAAAGTGGTAATGTGATGAATCAATTCAATCCGAAGACTAATTTCGCGAATTACATCGGCACGTCGGGGAATCGTTCCCTGATAAATCCGTATTTCATGAACCCTTTGGTAGATCCGAGTATGTTATCAGCGATATTAGCAAGCGGTTTGGGTGGGAACATGATGGATCCTTTATCGGCTATAAATTATTTCAATCAAGTAGGAAATTACCAGGATATTCTCACGCAATATCAAAAGAATCTGTCGTCGTTGACTAACTTAACGAGCAGCTTAAACAATACTATCGTTAGCGCTTCTACTATCAGTAACGTACCGACAATGAGTACACCCAGTCCCAGTATTAATACTTCCTCCAGTATGAGTAGCTTAGGTAACCTGAACAATTTGACTTTTCAACAATTGTTGAGTCTAAGTAATACGACGGCGTCGACGTCGCGAACAACGCCAATGTATAACCAAGCGATGACTAAAACTACGACGACAACGTCGATGACTAAAGATAGACCTAGTATATCTATAACTCCTGTGACCACGTCGTTGATCCATAAGAGCAAGCCGAGCAAGCAAAGCCCGCAAAGTGATTCATTGCCGGTTCAAATTCCAAAATCCCTTCAAATCTCACAAGCCACGAAACCGGCCTTGCAACCACCAACGACACAAGTTACTCTTCATAAGTCGACGATCATCCAGCCGGTTAAAACTAGCCCACCGAAGCAAATGGGCGCACCGCAAATTCGTGTTTCGAAGTCTCTAACGGAACCGCAACCAGCTCATAATTCATCGTTGTCTCATTCCCCATTGAAAACAAGCGCGACCACGAATCCACCTGTCGTACCTCAGGTCGCTCATGCACCGATAAGTTCGTCGTTGAGTCTGAAGCCAAATTTACCAATGAATGTACCCACTACTCAGACCGGCACGTCTTTACAGCATAAATTACTGTCGAAGAAGAACTCTCAACGTTTGTATCCGCAGATAAACCCGCCGAATCCATTGAGGAAACCTAAACCCGCGAAAAGTATGTCGGTGTTGCCTAGTTTTCCTAATACGTTGAATACCATACCTGGAAGTACCACGATATCACAAGCACCGCCGTATATACCTCCGGAATTAAGTAGAATATCGGTAAGCCCGGTTAATCCACAGAATACGTTGAAAGGGCCAAGTACGAAGTTTCCAAATTACAAGAAGCCGCCTGCTAAACCGAAACCAACGCCGATAGAAATTCCTAGCTCGTTGCCGAAATTATTCCCGCAGGGGAACTCCGCCGAAGCTCTCTCCGTTCTTTCGCAATTGCAGCAGCATTCGCATTTAGAAATCATTCCTCAGCAAAAGTCTCAGATCAAACCGAGCATAGATTTTGCGAAAAATATCCCGGCAACCGCGACCGTAGTGCCGCAGAAGATTTCGGAAACGATCAGGCCACCGTCTATCGAATGCATAACGGTGTACGATTTACCGAGAGGAAAAGCTAATAATACTGCTAACAAGAAGTGTGATAAAGCAGCTAACGATAGCGTTGAAATAATAACTTTAGATGATTGAATGCTCATCGATAAGCCGGATCGTGTTACTATCTATTAGTTTATTTTTCATTTCAACCGCAGCATCGATATAATTGTGTATTATTCATGACACGATTGTCATCCATAATTTGTAACGTTGGCAATGTATTATTTATTGATTTATTGAACGTTCAAACAGTATTCTCTGATGTTTCTATGATTGTGAGGTTTTATTTGCAATTGCAAATGACTAAAATAGATTGCCAGCCTTCTGTGTTTCATGGAATCATGTTTATATGGATCATTCGAATGCAACCGAAGAAAGCTGATAATAATGAGAATATTCTAAATTGTGCGAATGAACGAGATCACGATAGTCTTATGTATAGTAAACTCCAAGAGACTCGTGTAGCGAAAAAAAAGAGGTGGAATAAGAAGAACTTCATTCGTCGTATGTCAGACGAGCACTGGTATGACAATGCTTAAGTATCTCCCGTTTTCACAACCTTCTAACAGCCACTGACGTAACATACAGAATAATGAATATTGTTTCTCTATAATTCCAGGGAAATGTTTTCGCATATTAATAAAACGTTACATTATTTTTCTACTATGTACATTTATCGATTCGAGAAGTTTTCTTTATACATAAAAATAGGCAATTGTATGTAGGCACTAGTAAATCTGTACATTTTCTAACGACTAGTGTATGAGAACATTTTTTGCATTAAAGAAATACGTGCAAAACACTTCGTACGGATATCCTGTTTAGACTATAATTTAAGTAAGGATTTCACGATGGAATTGTCAGCGGAGACTACGAACATGGAGCCGGAGGACAATCAACCGTCCGTCATCTGTGGGAGGTTTTATTTTTTTTTCATAAAATTGCTTTTACACTTTTCGATTTTAACTGCTGTGATTATTTCTAGGTGGATTTGAACTTCGGTTTACTGATTTCGCGAGTTTGAAATGCAGAAGAAAAATAACAACAAAGATAGATTGCAAAATTCATTTTTATTTCAACAGCTTAACGATATATTAACTTGTCATATGTTTCAAGCAACACCGTTTATATAAGCATCTGTTTTGAAGGTTTATGCATTCAGTTTAAACGAATTTGCAGGAAGTCCACGAACACCTAAACCTTTTACAGCAAATACATAGCCAGCCTGTGGTTGCTCCGTTAGTTCCTTCTCACTTAGGCCAAAACTCGAAGTCGTCACGTACAATATATCGAGTGCTGGACCACCGAATGCAACACTGGTTACATTCTTCGCAGATATCTCAATAGAACGCATTAATTTTCCCGTTTGTGGATTCACTTGTAGCACCTAAACATCCAAATTTTCCTTTGCAATCAATCAGTTTGAGGAATTTCCATCCAAGTAATCAATAATACTTACAGATCCTCCGCCATACACAGCAATCCAAAGATTTCCATCTGTATCTATAGTCATACCATCGGGCAATCCGACGACATTGTTCTTCTTCAGATCAAACACAGTTCTCTTGTTAGCTGTTGGTGGAACGTTTAATAATTATTCGGATTCATGAAATAGGAAATGTTTACCGATGCATCGTGAAACTTATGGCGGAATCTTACATATCGCCCCTGTCACAGGGTTGTAATCATATTTTACTACTTGATACGATGGCGAATCAATATAGTAAAAGATATCATCTTTAAGACTCCAAGCTAAGCCGTTACTTATGCTAACGGGAGACACTTCTTTCTTTGGTTCAAGATTGCCAGAAATTGAGTAGAGAGATCCTTGCTCAAGTGGGAATTTCCCATCTTTCTCCATTCCCATTGTACCTGTTGCAAACACTTGGATATATAGTTTCAAAGATTACACGGTACGTGTTCTTTCGAAGAAAGCAAACATATTTAACGAACCACCCCAGAAACGTCCAGAGGAATCCACTTTTCCGTCGTTCCATCGGTTATCAAGAAAGCTTGCATCCACGCTGGCTAGTTTTTCAATCGGACATGAAGTCAGGTTTTTCTCTGTGTCCCAGGTGATTAGGATGAAATCTCTAAGAGATCCTACCACGAATTTATCTGGCTTGCCGTCAACAGGAATGGCAACTCCGACAGGACCGTGTTCTGCAATGTTAATTGATAAAAATGGATAATTAATATAACACGGGAGATTCATTCTACTTTGTTAAATAGATGATAGAAATTCTGTTGTATTAAAACGATGAAATCGTAATCGCTTACCTACGAAAACAGACGTAACGCTTCCTGTTGAGGGATCTAGTTTGCATACTTTTTGATTGAATATGTCGACAAAATAAAGCTTCTGAGCTTTACAGTCCCAGTGTGGGCCTTCACCTAGGCCAAATGGGCCTGCTACAGCTTCAACAGTTGCGGAGCTAATGAAATAAATAGATAATATTGAATTTCTGCCCTCAAGTGTAATCACATATGCGGTACTACATAAATTCAATTTTACCAGTAAGTGCTACTAGGAGATCAGGGTTTCGAGGACATACAATTTCATATCCCCTCATCGTACAATGTGAGGAGGAATATGAACAATAGAGCTACGGTGGCACAAGAACCATGTAAATTTGTAAGTCCTTGGTGAAACGACAATAATGATTAAAGCAAAACATACAAAAAGAGACAAACGCAATGTTAAAAAGCACAGTTCAGTATTTGCAATTATCTGTGGTAATATATAAAAGCAACAAGTGGCACATACACAAATCAAATAATGTGTATTACGCTTAATAAGGCAAATAATTCGAAAAAGTGTTAGCAATGTTTGCAGTATTGTAAAAGAAATATGTAATAATATTTACCTCGACATTTTAACGTTGCTCTCGGATCTAACAAGCTGTAAAACTTGCGAGAACTGATGGATGGAAGCTCGAGAAGGAAGAAATGAGCTCTCATAACAATTGTCGTGTATTATTATCGAGTTATGAGAAGAGTGGGAGGTAGTACTTAAATAATCGAAGTAATATTCCTACGATACAGCGTGCGCTAATCACTCGATCAGATTGTTAGGTTATCTCGAAAGGCACTGTATATGGATGAAAATGAAAAACAAAGATTCATTATCCATTAAAAATTTGAAATACGTGTAAAAACGTGTAAAAAAGGATGGAGATAAGGGAAATAGTAAAATCTCATCGGTACTCCGACTCAATAGATAATATATTTCGTTCTATTCGTACGGAAACATTATATAATAATATTACTTATATACTGTTATTCTTCATAAAAAGTTTAACGAGATAATTCATTTTTACAGGGAAAATAATACAGATAAAGATACGTGAAGCAGATTTATCGATAGATTACGAAAAGATATAATTTATTCTAAAGTACTTCATACAGTCCACATAAATGCCTGGCAGTTGCATTATGTATTGTATGTTAATTAATCGTATTTAAATGAATTTGCAATGAGTCCACGCACTCCTAAATTTTCAACGGCAAATACATAGCCAGCGTATGGCTCTCTCAACATGTCCTCTGCGGTTGCCCCACGGCAAGATGTCGTCACGTATAAAATATCCAAAAGAGGTCCACCAAATGTGACACTGGTCACTTTATCGGCTGGTATTTCCACTATACGCAGTAACTCCCCGGTATTGGGATTTACATTGATTACCTGATAATCAGACAGCCTTTCATCAATGTAAATCGATCAAATGATTTCAATGTCTTACGTTAAGAATAATACTTACAGCACCTCCCGCATACAAAGCTATCCATAGATTACCATCCGTATCTATAGTCATACCATCAGGCAATCCAGAAATGTTATGTTTCCTAAGATCAAATACAATTCTCCTGTTAGCTGCAAATCGAAAGACATTAGCGCAAGACGACAATGATTTCTATGCTGGACATATAAAAATTCTCAATGCCCTTTACATATAATTCCTGGAAGTGGATCATAGTCGTATCCTGCTATTTTGAGGGTAGGTGTGTCAATGTAGTAAAATTTGTCATCTTCAAGATTCCAAGCTAATCCGTTGCTGTTAGTAACAGGAGTTATTTCTACCTTTGGTATAAAGTCACCGCCAATGCGATAAAAAGTTGCCTGATTTGGAACTACAACATTGTTTACTTCGGGTCCTATTGTACCTGTTCTCGAAAATATGTGTATAAGTAACATGTTTCACGGAGAAAATGAAATAGTTTTGCTTTGCTGAGGGAACCGACCACCCCAGAATCGTCCAGAGGAATCCACTTTTCCGTCGTTCCATCTGTTACCCTGATGCTGATTGTCAACCACAGCTAGGGTTTGAGTATGACTTCTTGTGACATTGTTCTTGCCATTCCACGTAACGAGAACAAAATCTCTACCAGAGCCTGCTACAAATTCGTTGTATGAGCCTTCGACAGGCACGGCAACGCCGACAGGTCCATTTTCTAGCAAGGCATGAATGAAAATATTTATTATACAGTTTACGATTAACATTTTCTTAATTGTTTTAGGTGGTTAATTAAATTCGCTTGGTCTAAATTTAAGGAGTAGTGGATATAAATCAAGATATATTAATTTATTAAAACAGCAAGGCTTACCTACATAAGTACAAGCAATAACCTTTGTCGTGGGCTCGAATTTACATATGTGTTGTTCTACTATGTCAACGAGATAAAGTTTCTGGGTGCGATGATCCCAATGAGGACCTTCAGCATGGGTAAATCGTCCTGCCACGGGGGTAACAGTAACATGGTGTTTTTTGTGGCATTTCTTAGCAGTCTCTCTGTAATAGAAACACATGAAATTCTGCTGAAATCGACATCGTAGTTTTGTAGCTTTTTTAAAGTTCAACGAGGTAATTTACTCCTTCGGCTGACGTATTACCGATAAAGATGCACGAAAAAAACACATTGTTCGGAGTAGAATATTCAGTACTAATTATTTTCAGTTCAAACAATTTAAAGTGTAATTTCTTATGACTTTTAAATGAAAATAGAATTTATTTTCTAGCTAGTTTTGAAACAACTTCAACGCCATTAGATAATTCAATTTTGAGGCAACATCTGACCTCTGGAGCATCGAATGAAATTAAGTTTGTCATTTAACAATGTTTATTTAATAAGCGAGAGGAAATACGAAATGGCGTATTAGAGAAATAGCAACAGGTGATCCGATAAATTCAAATGTCGCGCTTGTTATCATTTGAATACTCCGAAAATTAACATCACACATTTGTCAATTTCTCGCTGCGGCGATTGCGTGATGTTAATTATTCTTCTGCGCTAAAAGAAATAACAAAAAACACATCACAGATAACGATCATTTTCATCGATTAATAATCCTTGTCAACATTTGCCTATTTTTTATGCCTTTAACAAAACTAAACTCTATATTCATTTACAAAACTAAAAGTCATGTCGGTTTCTCGAAACCAACAATCGCCAAAGAAAATTTGAATATATTAACAACCTGTTTGCCTCGAATTTCGTGATGTACAGTTAAATGAATTTCAGAAAGTGCTTTATGAGCGATTAACGGAATGGTTCTATACATAAGTCGTTTATTTTGAAAAAAATAGGTTGCAACAAGCCCCTTTTCTTATTATATCGTGGTAATTAAAGGCTTTCGTTAATGTGTTTCAAAATACCGATGCCAATTTCTCAGAGGACTCGTTATATAGAGCGAAAGGAAATGCTCTTTTTTGCAAAGCGAACAAATTTATTTACAAAGGAAAAAATACATAATATTCTTTCCTTCTAATCGCGCATAGCTACGAAAGACTAATCTGGTTTCGATAATTCAGAATGAATCACAGCCAAAGTATTCCATCAGACGCATAAAAAAACGGCTCATATGCATGTATATTTTTGTAGTATAAATAATTTCATGTAGTCATTAAGAATCACTATTTTTTAATTACGGTAAACTCACTTATGCCACTTTCAAAATAAACGGCTCGTGTTTATGTACATATACATAGGTATATTGTGGATTCCGACAGAGCGAACCTTTCACTTACCCGGTGTGTGCGAAGATGATTAGAACTAATTGGAAAATAATTGTGTACATGGTCCAATCCATCGTTTAGATTGACACTTTTTACGATTACTTTGAATCGTTTGATCGAACTGTGAATGTAGAATGAACTGTTCGATCGAATACGAGGCACACTCTGCACGAAGGAAAATACGTATTGAGTTCGAAGCGAGTTGTTCTACTTCTTATATAGTTTCCACCGTTCACCAATGTCAGTGATTCACGTTAAATGTGTGATATAACGTTTCGGATACCTGTAGGAATAAAATCAATATTGACATGGTCGTATCTATAATCTGACATTGCGTGAAATTTATTAACATTCATTTTTGGGAATGTATCGGTGAGATAATGGATTTGAATGTTTCGATCGACAGTTTTCCATGTTTGTTGCTCGGTGTTCGATTGGTTTACACGGTCAAATTGACTTGTTTGAAAAGAAAAATAATGATTTTAAATGATAATTGTATAATTTAGGGAATTATTAATGTATACTTATTTTCAATTCATTTTTCATCGACTGCCGAGTGCAGTGGGAATTGTCGATGGTATTGCAGACTTTGGTAATGATTAGGTGGAAGATATATTACGTTAGGTAGAAAACAGAAGGGCGATTTTAAAATTTATTTTATTCATTCGTTTGTTATCACATCAGAGTGTATGTTGGCGTGGCTAAACTGTCTACGGCAAAAAAATGTCCTTTAGCTGAACCGCCTCTACGAACTCGGTGCTTACTCAACTGAAAAATCATACGAATTACGTAAAATTCGTTGATTTCTTCATTGTTCTTTTTTTTAAATTATTTTTTTGCTTCTTGACGCGTATCTTATAAATTATAGAATACATATTTTAATATTGGAATTAATAATGAAAGATGAATTTCATTATACAGAGAATGTGTATTTTTGAGGAACATCTAGATCGATATTATTTAATTTTCAAAAATCTGACATTTGTTACAATGTTCCGACACTTGATAAAATAATTATATACGCTATGTAAATATATAATTACCGAGAGATAACTCTTACTTTTCGATGTATTATGCACGCCTGCCGATATGCAATCCATTGTGCGCGCATATTAACGATTAATCTTCCTGGCAGCAAGAGATATGGTAATTTTGTCAAATAATTAGCGTTTTAAGTAGTACAAGGCAAGTTTCAAAGGATGAGATATATTAAATAGTAATTTAGGATCAATTTCCCAGAGCTAACGAGACATTTGAACACAGATCCACTGAGTGTAAGTCTTGCCTCTGTTTCCTACCCACCATGGGCACCATTAATCGCTATGGTAATTTCGTCTAAATTCCACTGTTTTAGGCGAATCTAGAGTAAAAAAGATTACAAAATACTGTGTAATAATTCAGGAAAAATTTTCCAGAGGAAGATTTCAACTGGGAATCACTGATCGCGAGCGTTGAACTCCTTTCCCACCATGGGCTACCTTTACGATACCACCTAGGACCCACTGTTTTCAGCAAGTTCTGAACCACCAAGGCTACGAAACATTAAATAACAATTTAGACCAAATTTGCCAGAGGAAGATACTGATAACGAGACGGACAATGAACCCTTATCTCCGTTACCCACCAATGCTCCCGGGCCTACTGTTTTAGATGGACAGCTGTTTGAAGTGAGTCCTAAATTATTACTCAATATGATAAAATAAATCATAATTTATCCAAAATTCCCCATAGATAAGGAGCATCTGAACTTGATCTATCGAATTCTGAGAGTTCAAGGCTTTCAGCGTTGCTTCTTTCATTACTTTCTCTGCCTAGGACCCACTGTTTGAGCCGATTCCCCACCTACTGTTCGACGTGAGTTCCCACTTATCATCTAATTTGTCATTAATTGATAATTTAGAAAGATCCTATAGGTAGCAAAAGATCCAAATTTAAACTCACTGATCGCAAGTTCAAATTTTTAGCCCCTTACCGACCGCAGCCCCTCATACATCCGTTTTTGCAGCCGCTATCAGCATCATCTAACGTCAGTTAGTGAAACCATGATTCCGTGCCGGCCAACATCATCAGGTCACGTGACAGTAGCATATTGATACGTGTCGACGAAGGGAGCCACGACTCGCTACGGTTTGCCAGTCGAGCATACGCGGCCAGGTCTACTCGTGTTCTTACTTTTATTCGAGTATCCTCGCGGCAGTGTTAACTCCAGGCATTACTGAAGAGCCTCGTAAGATCGTCAGTGTTTAGGATAGTTTTACCCCGGATACAAAATGGGATGTAAGTATAGGAGTTCTAGTCAGAAATTCGAAAATCTTTTATTCGCGGCATCGTCGCGATTAACGGTGAACGTAACCTCTCGATAGAGGTTTTTGCATTAACAACATATTGTTCGTACGGTGAAAGTTTGGATATTTTCACATCCACCCGATTCTATCGCGGAATCATCGGCATTTATTTCTTACTCTGTGTTTTTCAGTCAAGTTTCTGGAGGTGATAAAACCGTTTTGCAGTATACTGCCGGAAATAGCGAAGCCACAGCGAAAAGTGAGTTTACGGCGATCTATTTCGGTCCTCGTCAAGTATTTACATACTTGCTTACCGTATTTTGCCATTTTACGATAATATTTCATGGTATTTATCATACGAATATGCTCGCTCCGTATTTACCATCTGTCTGTCACTAAAATCTGGACCTACTTATCGAGTAGTATAAGACTTTTACGACTAACTGTGCTCTTACTCATTTTTATAACTGTATCGCTAATTGGAAATTGCTTCTTTCAGATCCAATTTCGGGAGAAAGTACTATGGACCGCGATTACGTTGTTTATTTTCTTAGTATGCTGTCAGGTAAGATGCATTGCAGCAGGAAGAAATATAGCTTTTACGCTCCAGTAATTGTAATGCTGTTTCTACGAAAATATGTTATTTTTTTAGATTCCACTGTTCGGCATCATGTCTTCGGACAGTGCGGATCCGTTCTACTGGATTCGTGTTATTCTTGCGTCAAATAGAGGAACTCTCATGGAGCTGGGTATTTCTCCCATTGTTACATCCGGTCTTATTATGCAGCTGTTGCACGGCGCGAAAATTATCGAAGTCGGCGATACGCCGAAAGATAGGGCACTTTTTAACGGTGCACAAAAATGTAAGAGAGATATAAGACACCTTCCTGTAACTTTATAATCATTTTATTCCATTCCGAGCGTCAATATTTCGTTTGTAGTGTTCGGCATGGTTATCACCGTCGGGCAAGCCATCGTGTACGTGATGACCGGAATGTACGGCGATCCGACAGAAATTGGAGCCGGTGTTTGCCTTCTCATCATCATTCAATTGTTTGTTGCTGGGTTAATCGTATTATTGTTAGACGAATTGCTCCAAAAAGGATACGGATTGGGAAGTGGAATTTCTCTCTTCATTGCTACTAATATTTGCGAAACGATAGTATGGAAAGCCTTTTCTCCCGCTACTGTCAATACAGGTATAATAATTATTTCGATTAAAATTCTCACGTCATTTTCCTACTCCAAATATCGATCATAATCGGTCAAATTTGATCTATGTACGCACGTTCGATATAATTCTTCCAGGTCGTGGCACAGAATTCGAAGGCGCGGTAATCGCCCTGTTCCACTTGTTGGCCACAAGACAGGACAAAGTTCGAGCCCTGCGCGAAGCTTTCTACAGACAGAACCTTCCGAATCTCATGAATTTACTTGCTACTATCTTAGTATTTGCCATTGTAATCTACTTCCAGGTAATGTTACAAGAACGTAGGACATCTCAGCGCTCGATAAGTAATCACATTTCAATGATAATTATCTCTTTTAACAGGGCTTCCGAGTAGACTTGCCAATTAAGTCTGCCAGATACAGAGGCCAGTACAGCAGTTATCCAATTAAGTTGTTCTACACTAGCAATATTCCCATTATCCTCCAATCCGCCTTAGTTTCCAACTTATACGTTATTTCGCAAATGTTGGCGGTGAAGTTCCAAGGAAACATCATCGTTAATCTCCTAGGAGTATGGTCGGACGTCGGTGGTGGAGGTCCTGCACGATCTTATCCTGTGGGAGGGTTGTGTTATTACTTATCACCACCCGAATCCGTCGGACATATCCTACAGGATCCCGTTCATGCCGTCCTTTACATTCTCTTCATGCTCGGGTCGTGTGCTTTCTTCTCGAAAACGTGGATAGAGGTTTCCGGCAGTTCAGCCAAAGATGTACGTAATCGTCGGTCTGTCATGCAAATCGTCTTGCGTTATTATCTCGTGCTCATTGTTCTTCGGTGTGTTCTACAGGTCGCAAAACAATTGAGAGAACAACAGATGGTGATGAGAGGACACAGAGACAATTCTATGATTCGTGAATTGAACAGATATATTCCAACTGCCGCGGCGTTCGGTGGATTGTGCATCGGAGCTTTGTCGGTTTTAGCCGATTTCCTTGGTGCGATCGGTTCAGGTACTGGTATCCTACTTGCCGTCACGATTATATACCAGTACTTCGAGATCTTTGTTAAAGAGCAAAGTGAAATGGGTGGCATGAGTACGCTACTATTCTAAAGTTAATATACATAGACTTGAAAAGTGAATTTTTTTAATTCTCAAGAACTGAATAATAATTTATTGTAAAATAAGTCCGTTCGGCATTGCCGATGCTAACTTGGTTATTCGGCATGCCGGGAATGAAGTCTTCAATGTGAATCAAACCGCACAGATTCTACTTCATAATCGAAATGATCTTTTCATTAAAGCAAACAAACAACAACAAATAACATACGCATTGTATGGCATACTGTCTTCATGAGAAAAAAAAAGCAAGTTTCTTTTTTACGTATACTTGTCATAAATGAAAGAAAAAAAAAAAAGGAAAATATATCGATCTATCGTTTTATGTCCATCTATAAATCTTTACACTTATCGCTGTGGGGTTTCAATTCGGAATTTTTCCTTCGTTGATGCATCGTGGAAATGTAATACCGTATTTTATACGAAAGATTAAAACAGTGGATTTCTACGTGACGTCAGTCGCCACTGAAGTTACTATTCATCAAGAAATACAAAAGTACGTTGACAAAGTATAACAAAAGGACGAACTCAAGTATAACATAAATGCTCGGATTGTAAACGCAGATATTCAATGTCTTTTTTGGATGACACGAGTTTACATGACATACCCAAGATGTTAATGTCTTTCAAACAACGAGCAGTGTACATAGTAAGAAAATAATTAAATATTTTCAGCATTTTTTACTAGTGTTTTAAGCTCCGAGTGATACGGGGTCGTGTGAGAGACTCAGCGCGTGCGATTAAAATCGCGACGTTTATATAAATCGAGAGGTACCATTGCATAATTATATAATCATTTCGTCAGGACGAGACACCCACCTAGGGTTATTTCGTACAACACAATTGATTCGAACGGTGTTCGCTCATCATAGATACCATCATTCCTATATTAATAATGATACAAAAGTAAATTAATATTTGTTTCTTGTATGTATCTAGGAAAATGTGCTTTTATAAAAATGGAGAAAACTTTCTTTTTCGTCTTCCTTCGTTCAGTTTCACTTCCAGATGATTCTACGGCCCTCGGTGTTTCTTTTTCTCGTGGGCGTCGTACAAAGAAAGGTAGCAAAAGTACATTCGCATTTGGAGGGTGTGAATATAACGATAACTTTTCTAATGTAGAATTCTAATAATGAAGTTTGTTATACGAGGTAATACGTAATATTATTGAAACTGTACCGTTCGTCTATAAGAGTGGTGGACAAGCTACGACTTTAAAGTAATATTATTAAATTCTTGAATTTCATTCTTTTAAAGAAATTCGAACAAGTTGTTTCGCTTTTTGTATGTGCAAAATTTACAGTAGAAATTAGAATATTTAATGAATCGGCCCGCTGAAATTTGATCTTTTCTTTTTTGCTAGAAGAGTTTGTCTACCACTGATCTATACGATGTAATGCGAATGTCATTTTCTACTTTTTATTTGGGGTTATTGCTTAAAATATGAGATGTATTTATTGTTATACTGTTTCAGTATAGTAAATAAGGAATTAAATGTTCAGAATTATTCTCGATTCTATTTAAAATAGACTTAATGGTACGTAAAAGTTTGTAACATCGGAATCATCGGTCCGTTGGATCTCGCATTGATTTACACGGATATGTTTCTATATCCTTTGGTTTATCAATCACTGCTCATCCATACGACATGTTATTACGATTGACAAAAGAAGAAATAAAAGCGTTTAATATTAAAACTTTTTTTTTTCCATCAGAAATATCAAAGTTTCGAAAGATACCACAATCTTTATTTCAATAATTTCTTGTCGTCTCAGACTTACGTTATATATCGTACAAAATTAACAAATTTTTTGATCACACGAAAATGTACAAACGCAACATGTCCCAGTCTATTCACAGTTTTATATACACGGAAATTTCAGATTAAATCTCTCATATTTCTCACTGAACTTAGAATCCTCTTTTCACTGGATTTCAAAGCGTTCGAATCGAAAGCTTCGCATAATTACTTATCCTCCTTGTAGAACAAAGTAGCGTAAAGTGGACTCAGCGTGTCGATATTCGCTAATAAAATTAAGCGAAGGGTTTCCGTGAACCGGCCATTAGGAGTGAAAGTATCCGTATCCCTCCAAGCTATGTTAGCTCCTTCGCTCCGTGTAAACAGAGCTGGCGATGGAACATTTTCCCGCATATACGCCCAAACGCATTCCTTCATCACCGTATTTATCTGCAATACAAAAATATCTTTGGTATACCAATAATCTTATCGCGAATTGCATACGACGTTGCACGAGAAACTTCGCAAACACGATTACTTCGAGCGGAAGGACGCACCTGATTTAACTCCAGAGCTGGCAAAACGTCCCGTATACTTGCCAAAGGAGGTGGCAGCAATTGTCCAAGTGCCATTACATTAACAAGGGAAACACCCTCTTCCAAATTCCAATTAGCTATCACAGTAGCTGCGATACCCCGCAATAAAACAGAACAATAAGCCAGAGCAGGTCTATACCAGGCGGTCAGCTCCAACAGCGTCCATAAAAGTGGCACGTCTTTGAACGTCCGGCGGATTTGTAAATCTCTTTCTATGGTGACCTAGCATTATACGGGATAATTAGATGCCATAAATATCACGTTGCAAAGGGTTAACGATCACTGAAGTCCTCGGGAATTTTTATGTCGGTCTTGAAACCCCATGGGGTCACAAACTTAGAATACTTTGCTAATCGTACATTTGGTTGAACAATTACCTTCGTAAATTCTTCGTCAGGCCATGGTAACCCATTGTACATAACATCGGGAGAAACCAATTCAACTAACAATAAGCTAACCATTGTTAACGCATCTAAATTAACAGGATACCGTTCAGTTTCCCGATTGCTGCAGCACGCCTGGAAAATTTAACGTTATTATTCACTGTACGTGGAAGTACTTGCAGTCATGGTGGAAATACCTTTATTACGTCGATTAACAACATTTTATTCAGTGTTATGGTGTCTTTATAGATCGAATTCTCAGGCGGCGGTCTTCGAGGACCGTGTCCGATGACTCCGGCATGGAAAACGGAGGAATGTCTTTGCGCTAACATTGTGCTAGTGACCTAAATGAAGAATGTTTTATATAAAATGCAATCTTTTTTGCCGAAGTGCAGTGATAGGGAAACTATGGTCTGCTTAGAGAATTTAAAGGAATAATATAGAAATGTTCCATTGCAGGGTTTTAAAGAAATATTGGGTTTGTCGTTTGACTATCACTGTTGCAGAGGAGAAACTGCATGTCGATACTTATTTTTGTCGTACCTGTTTGTGATTCTGATGCAGGAGCAACATTTCTTCAAATTTAGGCTCAAATTTCTCCTTCGCTCCGAAATATTTAGCTGGATCATTGTTAATACTGTAACTGAGAATTTCGCGGAGTGCCAGGACACGGGCGCATTGCGAATAACAAGTTAAATCTTTTAATAAATTACAGACCATCTTCACACCCCGCTGCTTCTTCGTGACATCTAAAAAGAGATATTTGTCACGCACTTTACATTATTTTCATTGTAGGAAATTAAATCGAGCAATTACCTTCCTCTTGAATGCACAAGAAGAAATATTGAATCACGGCTCTCGTTAATTTCATAGTTAATTCCACGTTAGGCACGAAACTATCTTTTTCAGGGGTCGTTAGTAAGTTTAACATTGTTGCAATATCATTCGCCAGATCGAAGTCGTGAGTTTTCATTAACAAGGCAGAAATCTGCTGTAAATTCGACTTTATAGCTCGTGTTATCATTTTCGATCGAAAGATCGTCGCTTTGTTGGATTTTTCCCATCTGCAATCATAAAAATCAATTATATGCATTTCTAAAATTCAAATTTCCTTTTCCGATACAGCCTATATTCTAACGCAATAGAAATAATTTCGTCATTGACTTTAATCATTCACTGTCCCACGGATATCTTCCATTTCATCGAACTTGAAAATTTTTCAGCATTTCCTATTCCATTTTCCACATCAAGAGTCTCATTCGTTATTGCAGTGCAAGCGATTAATTGATCGGAGAGACTTACTTCAGCATAATGGTGAGATTCTGGAAGAGCTGCCTGGTTTCCTGCTTTTCTATAACGTTCTTGTAATGTATCTCCCTAAGCGACTGTTCTACTACTTGCGTAAAATGCCCATGACTATTCAGCATGCTCTCAGTTTCCGACTTATTAGCAGGAAATAATACAATGTTGTTAGAAATAAGTCTTATCAGGGCGGCAAGATGAAACGTCGTAACTGCTTTGACCAGTATGAACGACGCCGCGGATATTAATATGTTCGGGCTCTGGCCTCCGAGAAAGCACAATAATCTGACCGCTGTCTGAACTCGTAGCGGATTTTGATTCAATAACAGCGGCACTATCACCGGTAATTCTTGCTTAATCGAATTCAACAAGGCAATATTCGCCGACTGTGGGCCGTGCGTCCTTAACAGAAGATCGATCTCTTGTAGAACTAACTCTAATATTTCACAGCATACGCCTTTCACGCTTTGAGCTGCATTCACGCTGTGATATCCGACGTTACTTGTATTTAGGCTGGTGTCTAATAAAATATTTATTATCTGAGAAGCACCCTGCTCACAGCCTAGGGCTAAGTGTACGGTTAAATTTATCAGAGCTTCGGGTTGATTATCGAAGTATTTGCACCAGTCCGAGGCGAACAATGCGAGTTGTGGTATTATATCTGGTTTTACTGGAAGAAAAAAGCGAGATTGAGTGTATGAGCAATGAAATATCTTATGAATTATGTCTGTGATTGTTGTTTAATTACGTGTTTGTAGAACATCGCTGGTTATGGCTTTTAGGAGAGTCTGTGAAAGGGATGCTAAGTTTAAGAGAAATGGAACAGTGGCTAATTTTTGCTTCTTCGTATCCTCGTCGATGTTTACGTCCTCGTCTAGGCTCCACTGAAAGTAGCATTAAATATGGAAATGTATATTGCGTACAATTTTTGATGAAAGTTTATTTCGAACAAATTGAATTCTACCTTGAATAAATCTAATAGTGCTTTTCTAATATCTTGAAAGTGGCTACCAGCCAAATGACCTAGAATTCCGACTACAGAATTCAATTTTGGATTTTTTATATTATGTTCATAGCCCATGGCACAGAAATCTTTCAATCCGCAAGATAATACTCTGGTTATAACTGTATTTGGAAAACAACTTCCAACGTGTGCCACTACCCAGTCGAAATGTGGACTGTGTAAGACGCTAGTGTCCAACAATGCCTTGATACAAGACTCTGTGTCCGAATGCATCAGACACTGAAGACACTGCGCCGTAATATCTATCAAGGTACGAGTAGCACGGCATGACATCCATTGCTGAAGGAAATCGTTAATTCCTGCATTCACTGGTAAATTCCCACGTTTTGCATAATCCGTAGATAATTTTCCTGCAATGATACTATCGTATTGGCATATTACAAGAATTATTTTTAACCCATTTGCATCATAGCAGCAGTTGAACATTGTACAGGGCGGAATATTCCGCTTGCGGATGCAAATGGGTTAACTAAAGTATGCTTCCAGTTTATACTTTAAAACGCACCAAGCAATTCCAACGACCATGCAGATATGATAGGTGCCCATGCCTCTGGATTCCCATTAACGAAACTGCTCAAAACAGTATGAATCTCTGCAATAATACTTTCTTCGCATATCACGAGATTCTGATTGGTCTGAGAACATTGAATACATCATCTATTAGGAAGAAGTAAGCGGTATTAACAGAGATACCATAAATTCTTGCCAGACTTACTTCAATCTGACGAACATACTTTGTAACAGCAACAAAGAATATGTTGCAAAAGTATTCAAGTACCGCATCTCTCGCTGCAGGTACATTTCTAAGCAAAGATAAAGCCGTTCTGGTTACATCAAGTGTACTTGTGCTGTGAGTCGGTCTAACGGCTCCGGAAATAAATTTTCTAACCTCCGACAAAATATCTTGCGGTGATAAAGGACCCGTTGAATGCATCATGTTAGCTTCTCGTTAAAGCGGGCATACAGGTTATAAGATTTTGAAATTATGCTGCTTTATCTTATACCAATCAATGCTAAATTAAATCACCATCATACTTTGTATTTATGCCATTTTTTGATTGATGCATATTGTTATTTCTTTCAGAAGACGTGAAAAACTGATGTCATTAAAAAAAAAAAGATTTCACGATGCAACCAGGCGATCGAAGCTAAAATAGGGGAAGCTTTATCTAAGTTTCGAGAAATGTTTCACGTTATTATTCGTAGGAGGCGGTAGCGTTACCGAATTTAGTGTTTTGTACAAGCAAATTTTAAATTTGGAGCGCTTAATTGTCTGTCTTCTTTTATCTGAATGCTAATTTTTATAATGACTATTATAATAAAGGACCGTCGAGAATGTCTCGCTGTAGCGCAGAAAATGGCAGTGCATACAGCATTTATATGTTTATATTAGAAGGCGCTGAAATAAGCCGCATCTAAATCGCTTAAGAAATAAGCGAGATATTAATGTTTAAATTTTTGTCTTTCGCGCCAGAGAAAAATGCAGAAATTACCAATAACTAGATGGCGCTGGAAGCACTGGCTCCAGATCGCCCAGAACGTAGTGAGTTTCCACTCTTATAGCACTTGTATAGTTTATGACTTAAGAAAGTATTTCGATGCTAAATGTTTATATTATGCCAGTTTTCAGAGACTCATATCTTGCTAGCATTCTTTTAATTAGAAATGCTGATAATGATGACATACTCTTTGTAGGAAATATGGAATTTTTTGAATGGAAGAAAAAGGTACTGGTTAAAAAAATTTATCAGTTTTTTCGGTTTAATAAATTCTTTATTTATCATTTGTATTATACAACATAAACATATAAGTATTGTATGCATCGCAATTTTTTACGCAACATCGACACATTTTTAACGTTCTTCTATTGCAATAGTCGATATAAAAATTTCCTTCTTTTATCCGAGTCAAATGACATTATTCAGATAAAAGAAAAAAGCAGTTAGCGCCTCATATTTCAAATTATTGTGTATAGGAGACACGGAATCGGTAACGCTACCGTTTTTATACAAATATTAACATGAAACAGTTCTCAAAACTTTGGTACCACTGTTCCAATTTAAACCTGGACCCCCTGGATGCAACATATGATAGAAAAAGCATCCTTTCTTCGAATCAACGCTTCTACAGTTTTTCGCTAGAGTGCGCTTATGAAACTTCGATATATCGAATCATTTAAATTTTCCTACGGTTTTTTCCACGGCGCAGAACAGTTAAAGTTTGAAAATAAAGTGCAGCTTTCGACGAATATACTTTTTTTGTCATCTTATTTTAACATCGTTCGAATAAGAAACGGGTAGTTCGATGAAAACACTGCGAGAAATGATCAATCTCTGTAAGTATATTCAAATTTGAAATGATAGCTATTTATACTAATCCATTACCCATTAAGACGAACATTCTTTTCGTTCGATATCAATTTTTACGACTTTAGCGTCGCAGACTAAATCATGACGCGATAGTAAGCGAATATGCAATAATAATAAATGTGTAACTGCACAGATTACAATGTTATTAAAGGAATGTATTTTAATTACTGTTTCATGGTATATGCCCATGGTGGCAAACTTAGAACACGCGTGCCAGAGATTCCATTTCAGTGCACCATGCTTTTAAAAGATAACACGGCCCTCACAGTATGTTTTTCAGTAAAAAACCAATTATAACTAGCATAATTGCTGATTGTAGCCATTTAAATAAATAAATAAAAAAGAAAAGCTACTCAGCATGTTAAACAGTCGATGAATAATACTTGGGGACTTTGGCATACACGTGTAAAAAGATTTGTCACCAGTGGTTATACCGTTTATAAAATTGTACTTAAAGATAATTTTCTCAGTGATAAATGATCGTAGTTTTATGTAATATGAGTTTTTTGTACAAAGGTGGGACCAAATCAGCGCCTCTTCTTTTTCTCCTGCTTCCTCGGTCTATGAGGCCTCCTTGGAGTCACCTGAGGACTATTTTCTGAACATTCCACATCACTGGGATCATCCTGGAAATGTATTGGATTTGAGTGATGCTGGAATCGGTGAGTTATAAGATATAAATGAAATTATTATTAGAGTAAATACCTTCAGTGCGGTAATACCATCGGAAGGACCTGCTTGGTACACTACTACAGCCAGTAAACATACTAGTTGAAATATTGCGCCAACGTAGAGTCCAAATCTTAACAATTGATCGAATAACGTTTCTTCCGTTGGTAGTAAAAGACGTTTTAACTGTGGATCGGCATCTGCCATCTCTAGACATTGGAAATTATACGAGAAGCTTCAGAAAAACAAATTTAATTAGAAATCAATCAGAACTAAATTTTTATAAGTTCTATTTTATCTTTATGCAACGTTAAAAGTATCGAATATTATTATAAATATTTCGCGAAGTATTTACGGAGTACGGATACATCTTTCGGTGAAATTATATTTTCAAAAATATTCGTAAATTTTGTAAGTAAATTTGGTACTTTTATTTTTACGAATACATATGTACAAGGATTTTTATTGCATTACAAAAAACGAATGAAAACACAGGAGAATTCGGAATATTTAGTTTATTTTCAAAATTCAATTTTCTATTCGATGTATCTTAATTATCCGCCGTCCTCTTCTCTTTTATCACAGCATTATAGCAAGGCTTTTTCCACAAGAATCTTATTCTTTGCGTTCGCAATTGAGCCGGTGCTCGTCTTTCTTCTGTGCTTATCTTGAAATTAAAAAGTCTCGCATCGACAAAACGAATACCTGCGTTCAATCGACGTTACGAATTACGATTTAAAACATTTTCTACTGTTCTCAAAACATATATACTTAGAAATCAATAACCTAAGCAACAGCAACTGTAGAATCTTTCGTATCGTCGAAGACTCGACAAATACTGCCAACCTTTTTCGCGATATTCGTATCGATATTTATTTGAACGTTCAATTCATCGTCAACGGTCGATCGATAAAAACATAACCCATTCTCTTAAATAACAAATGAAACAAATAAAAGCGTAATATCACTCTAAGTATACATAGTATTATGCATCCAAGGTATTATTATCTTTCGTCTAAATACTTTACTAAAGAAACGAATATAAAACGTTCATTTCACTTATCCTGAAGTTGGCAGTAGCAAAATTAATTCATATATTTCACAGCAGATAGCATCCTAAGCGCAACAATCTCAGCGCCAACTGTTGGCAATATTTCGCATTAAACTATTCATAGTTTAGCAGAATGAAATTATTATACCGTCACATTAAACAGCTCGAAATCTCAAGATAAAGATTTCTGAAAAATTAGTGAACTTAAACGCAATGTTTAAATGGAAATACTTGTTATCCGTTAAACGATACGTAGAATCGCATATTCGTACATTCAAGTTTCGCGGGCTACCGGCAGCGCCGGAAGCTATCTGGGTTCGAGGCTTCATTGCTTGCGAGTCCGTGGATGTGAACCTTTGTTTTGTACAGAAGAATGGCTGCCATCTTTAGTTTTCGATGGATGTTTTCCGAAGAGATCGCGAATTCTCGTGTTTATTGCGGTATTTAATAACGTAATAAAAGCTCGAATAGTGAAATAACGTTGTTCGCGATGTAAAGAGTGTTTTTTCGTTTATTATTTAAGCTGCCCTGGTGCCAGTTACATTAAAAAATGCTTGTGTTTACATCCAAGTTTAAAGTGAGCTTCTGTATTCCTGTCATATTAAGGTAAGCAATGAACTTTTCTGCGTCCCAGTCGCTCAGAACAATTGGAAAATTGCAATAACGGTGACGTTTAACGAAAACACAATCGTATTAGCGTACGAAAGACGTTCGTAATATAACATTGTCCCCATATTATACATCATTTGTGACGTTTAAACAGTCTCGAATACTCTGTACATTTGTTAATTATCATCCCAACTACAACGTAATACGTAATAACACCGTTTTATCCGGTACTTTTGACAGTTATCGTGAAATCTAGCTTCATGATGCATTTTACTTAACCAAAAAAAAAATGTTTAATGACGTCAAAGGAGATCGATCACTGTATCCGAAATACGATTATCCTTTAACATTTTTTCGCCCCTTTTTTTCGTTCCATCAACAATTTAAAAGATAACTGTTAGTTGCAATTTTCTTTTCGCAATGGTGGCAACAATGGCTGGTAAAATGGTGAGAGAGTACAGGTCAACTACATCATACACATACCACTTTAGACATTAAACTTTCGTGCTTACTTCGTTGTAACGTTAAAATTATTTTCGTGTATTTCATTATTCCTTATCTTATCTGAGTCAGTGGTCTACATGTCACTTGTACTTCTCCACATATTGTTTCTATTCATAGTATGACTAGTATTATAACACTGTCAAAGTTTTCTGTCGTCAGTTTGTTTTATCCTATTCGTGTCTTGCTGCGTACCATTCAACCGTTAATTCTACATTTTAAAAGCCATTGTCGCGTTAAACCACCTCTCGTGAAGAGCGACTGATGTGTAGTATTGTAGTTGACACGGTCGTTGCTTATTTTTACTTTTCATTCTATCCTCTCTTATAACTGAACCATTTTACTTTGTGTTTCCTATTATATACAGTTTACGTGGCATTTTTATGACGGTTGACAGAGTTATAACAATTATGTACAGAATATAAAGCGAACTTGGAATATTAAGATTCTAAGTCGATCAGAAAGTGGTATTACTTGTTGGAAAACTGTGCCGATACGTCATATACACCTATAAGAATTTGTAGAGAGTGTTTGAAGCTTTGGTACTTGTATTTATATCTGTAAATCTGTCTTTACAACTGTCCTATCTCAGATGTACTTTAATCCTCTAAGATTCTACATTCTGCCATTGTTTATCAGCGTACAATGATTTCCTAGAAGTAACTTAAAAGATCTATACTTCAGAACCAAGCTATCTACCATTATTTTCAAAATGTACTAAATTGCTGTATTCATTTAGTTTGAATTTATTCAATGGACAGAATTCAATAGACAGGATTGGTTATTATAATAGGAAAAATAATTCTTTATTAGTCTACATAAAGATATCATCGGTGTAAATGTTTAACAATTCGCAAGTTGCATTTAATAGGTCTAACCTAACGAAAGAGATACGTCGAAAACTATTTCATGGCGGGAATAGAAAAATTCTGCCAGGCGGCGCTGGTTTCTCTGGTCGACAGCCATATTGCCGATTCTCTCTTTGCCCTCTGTTTTACCATTTCTCTACGGCTAACCCCTCTTCACCCCTTTCGCCCTCCACTTTTTCACGATCCTTTCGTGCGATCCCTTCCAATCCTACTCTCGTCTCTTCCATTTTCTCTCACCACCCCCTCTCTACAAATCCCCATCGTGCATCCTTTCTCTGTCACGCTAAAGTCTCGCTTCGTTCTTGCCTTCGTATTTCAAACAGCCTGTATCCTAAGAAACTGAAGTGTATCGATCTTTCGCGAACTATCTTTGCGTCAAGTATTTCTGCTTTTCATTTCTTGCATTCCTTTGAGAAAGTCGGAATATTCTGTTTGCTTTGAATGTATTTTTCTGAGGACATGTTTGAACGGAGGATGTTGCAAAGAGGCATAAGCGACATTGATATCTATGGAGTCACATACGGATGTGATGAAACATTTACGGAGGTGTTTGGACTCATGGGGATACTCGATCGAACTGTAAACATGTAGTTATTGGTGTTTGTTTTGATTCGATGTTATTTTAGGCATCTTACGAGTATTAAGTTTCTTGTTTTATTGGATTTAGGAAATTTTTATCAGAGGTAATTTGATGCTTGCGGTATACGGAAGTGGGGAGATTAGAGGAAGGTCAGGAATTTAGCGTAAAACGTGGAAGCTCGTTTTATCCGTTGTAATTGAGGAAAATGATGGGGAATGAATGATATATGTAGGATTAATTATCGAGGATTTGCTGATTGAGGGATGCTCTGTTGAATCGCGTCACCGATTTATATTAGTTTGCCGTATCAAGTATTTACGTATGAATGAGTTACTAATTGGCTTGGCTATTTCGTCGAATGTACATTCATATCGTGTATTTCGTTGCAATTAATATAGTTCCGAAATTGTGGCACGATTATTAAAATGAAATATAGAGGTACCTTCGCGAATCGATTGAAGTGGACTTTTCCGATCTATATCCACAAATTCGGTAAGATTTTTTTAAGTTCGTCGAAAGGTCATCAGTCTTTGGATAATTAAAACCTCCTTTGCGTGAATTACCTATGATTTTTATTTATGAGATCAAAAGTCATTTCCACAGAATTCATTACGAGAAATGAAATATTTATAGAAAGTTGTAAGAGTATCACAGTGTCATACTCCGTATAGTATAATAGTAATAAAACTAATATAATATATTACTGTAAAAAACTATAATATATCTACGCATAGATAGTGTTTTAACGAAATTAAAACTTAATTATAATTAGTGTTACAGCTATACGCAGTATCCATATTATAGTTACTCATAGTAAGATATCTTTATCGCGAAATAATTCTTTTACAGCCTTACAAATTAGACACTCCACCATTTCAATTTTTCGAACTTAATGTTTCACGATTTAAATTACTCTTCCAATCAACCAGTTAATTACAATTAATTGAAAAAAATCGCTTATCGATTGACATTCGTTCCAATTGACAGCAATAATTGAAGTATATCATAATGCGCTCGTTCAATTTATAAAATTAATTTCATATACGTCCACATCGAATTATAGGTCGACTTGTTCCCGTGAAAGATCAGTGCGTTTCAAATCCCCCGGAACTTATCGATATTTTGCAATTGATTTGAAGCCAGACAGGAAACAAAGGGCTAACTTTTTTCTAGTTATCACGAAAGGGGATGAAATTGTCAGTCAGATTCGAAATTTAAAGGTGTATCCCCGGTGGTGGCATTTGTCGGTTGCGAGGTGAAATCGTATCGACCGCAAGGGAAGTCGCGCGGAGTGACGGGCACGCGCGACACATACACGCTCGATTCGTGCGAGTACCAGAAAACGATCGAAGGGCATTTGTAGTTTTTTCCAGGATATAACGTTAACCTCAGTATTTTAAGTTATTTTAAATTCCCAATAATTTTTCCAACCCTTAATACACGTCGTAGAGCAATATTTAAGAGTGTAGAAAGTCCGACAAATACAGGGTGGTTGAAAAGTTACCAAAACATTTTACAATGCAACCTTTTCGCTAGTGTTTTTTCACATTTGGAAAACAGTGAAGTTCATTTGAAAGACATTGGCTACAAAACTAATTAAAAGTATATTATTAGAGTTTTTAATTAGGCCGGGCGAAATGTTCATGGTAGTTGAAGATAGAAAATATAATAATCTTTTCGCTAGTAGTTTTTTCACATTTAGGACAAAATGGTGGCCATTCGAAGTACCAATCTGCAAAGCTCATTTAAAGTAATTTCCAATAAGCACATTTACCGCTTATAAAAACATAAAGGCGAATATTTAATAGATAAAAGTCTTACACCGTTTTTAAATGGCTAAAATCCACGAAACCATTTTAAAATACCGTAACTTTTTTCCTATCGATCTACTCGAATTTGAAACAAGATGGTAGCCATCTGAAGTACCGAATCTACAAAACTGATTGAGAGTAACTTTCGAACCACCCTGTACAGAGTTTATCAAAAGAATCATCGTAATTCAATCCATAAATTAATATCATAGCAAGTCGATATTTTCCGTTCCAAATGCTGAAAATGGAAGCTGCTTTTCGCGAATGCAAGTGCCCTTACGAAACCATCCTCTCGCGGATAGGGATTTTTTTTTAAAGCCGTGCTCTTTCGATGGACATTGTGCAAAACGAGGTCACACTGTGTAATCACTTTACCATTGTATCATTTCTTTAGTTTATTAGCGTAGGCATAAAGGACCGAAATACTCGGGTTTGGTTGAGTTGCTGACCCCGTCTGTGACGACCATTGCCATTGGTTTGTTCTACTGACGTCATCGAGGTAGATCCAATAGGAAGACGTCAGTGCGTACGCACGGACAAGCTATAATTTCATTTTAAAGTGGTAGATCATTGTGTCGTGTGAATTCGCGCCATCAGAGGGTAGCAGTAACATCGAATATCCTTTTCAGTGGATAACGATCGTTACGATTTATTATTTTCAGGATCGTAAAGTATCTTGCTTACCCCAACGAGATGTCCATGTTTTCCATAGGGTGACTCATTTATTTCTGCTTCTACTGGATTTAAAACTAAAAGAAGTAGAAAATTTCTGACTCTATTTTACCATCGACGAATCCTACCTACAGGGTGGTCCATAAATCACCAGGCAAATTTGGAACAGCGGCTTAGTTATTCTAACGAGATGTCCATGTTTTCGATTAATTTCTGCTTCTATTGAATCTAAAACTGTAAAATAAGTAGAAAATTAGGGAATTTGTGACTCTATTTTACCATCGATGAATGCTATCTACAGGGTGGTCCATAAATCACGAAGCTAATTTGGAATAGCGGCTTAGTTTGTTTAACGAGATTTTACACGAGTATTTTTTGTTGAATTTCGCGAGTCATAGAAACCTTTGGGTCTTTTTGCACGTACTATTCCTATTTCCGTGGTAAATATTGACACTGTTACATTTGGTATTTATTCACCTGTATCGTGTGTGCAGAGGGAGTATAGGATGATCGCCTACAAGGTATCGCGATCGATTTACTTCGAGCGAAGTTGATCATTCGTGTAGCTAGTATCAAGCGCAGAACCTTTTCGTATAGAATTACAGTGGTTAGTTTAAAGCCACTGTGTAGTAGCAGGTCACCGAAACCTCACGTTAATCGATTAAGAAGATCTTCAGTAAAGAGCTTTAGAAATCATTCGACCGCTTTGTAACTGAGGTACTAGATTTCCAGATGGACTTCCAGCATTTCTCTTTTGCCAGGATTAGCGCCAGCATTAGATCTATCAACGATTAACTTCAAACAGATAACTATCGCAGTTATTATTTCACTAAAGATATCAAGAACAGAGACTGAGCCCTAGCATTTCAATTTCAATTTGAAATAATTAATTATCTTAGTTATTGTCTCACTAAAAATACCAAGAACAGAGACTTAGCCCTAGAATTTCAATTTCAAATAAATAATTATTTTAGTTATTGTTTCACTAAAAAAATCACGAACAGAGATTGAGTCCTAGCATTTCGATTTAAATTTCAAATAAATAATTTTCTTAGTTACTGTTTCACTAAAAAAATCAAGAACAGAGATTGAGTACTAGCATTTCGATTTCAATTTCAAATAAATAATTATCTTAGTTATTATTTCAGTAAAATATCACGAACAGAGGCTGAGCCCTAGCATTTAAGTTTTGCGAGTTTTAGCTTCAGCATTAGATCTATTAATGATTAATTTCAAGTAAATATTTATCAGAGTTATTATTTCACCAAAAATAAGAAGAATGGAGAATGTGTGAAATTAATTTCGCTTGGGAAAAAATTGCAAAAGCGACTCGACCGTGGAAAACGATATCCATTTAGAAATAGGGTCTTCCATCGCGTAAACTTTAATCGTGAAATTCGCTGAAAATAGGCACGCTGTTCTGCCTAAAATAGAAGAGGCGGCACGCTGAAAATAGTAGCCGAGATTCAGTCGAAACATAAAATGATATTAATCGAACATCCGATCCTGCTCGAGCTAGCAACGCAGGCGTAAATTCACGAGATTTACTTGCTGAAGATCCGATGCATTTCTTTGCCATGACGTCAGGGTGTATTAATGGTCCTTGCGGTTACTATGGTCACGATGCATTCGCTTTTATGCGTACTGCATATCGCTTCTAACGTGTTGCAAACGAAAAGGAAAACTTTTAATCGTCCGTGACGATATTCTTCGCGTTATTTCAATTACTCGGGAACGTCTCATTCCGCGTTACGTAAAATTGACTCACTTTGTGGCGCGCGATTTAATGTGCCTTCGTTACAACTTCTCCCAGACCTAACTCACATTTTACCGAGTCCTAACTCAGACTTAAGCTTAGGCGAAGTGAAAATATATGTTTTTTAAGATGCAAAGAGAGATATAATATTTATTTTCTTTAATTGCGGTCGGTAGAAACTAACTCGGATTTATTCGAGTCCTAACGCGGACTTAACTTTAGAAAAAGTGAACAGAAATACTTTTTAAGATGCAAAACGGATATAATATTTATTTCTTTTAATTGCACCCAGTAGAAACTAACTCGGATTTAACCGAGTCGTAATTCGGACCTAACCGCCACCTAACTCGGACCTAACCGAGTCCCAACTTGGACCTAACCTTAGAAAAACTGAAATGAAATGTGTTTTCAGGCTACAAAAAGAGATATAATATTTATTTCTTCTAATATACGCCCAGTAGAACTTAACTCAGAGCTATTCGAAATCTGAACCCCACATTAGGCAGGGAAGAAAACCCTTTATAAAAAGCTCCTCAGGGGCCCGTCGAAAAAAAGCAAAATTTTCCCACATTTATTAACACTAAAGTGACCGACGTTAAATCTACTGCATTTAAATATGCTAATTGAATGCTCTGGATGTGTCTGAGAACGTGGAATATCTACTGTACTGCCGTCGCACAAGTTTGGGTATTTTTATCCAAATATTGGCAATCGATTATTTTGACATTGTCACTTTCCTTGCTCGTTGTCTGATAAAAGGTGGAAAATGGAGTGTAGAAAATTGGAAAAAAGGTTGCAAACTACGTGGCATAAAATGTACTGTATGCATAACTAAGCTTAATAGGGGAAGTCTTATCTTCTTGTCTAAGCTATCACATTTAATTTCCGTTACTGTACTATCCTCTAAAGTTTCACTGAACTAATGATTTTCGGGTTCACGAGGTTCCCCTATCCGTGTTTCACGTCTCAGGAGCTACTTGAGGCAAAAATTAAAAATTCCCTGATTCAATTTTCAAAGTTTTTCATTTAAATATCCTTAATTCAAACGTAGATTTACAAAATTGTTATTTTATCATTAAATTCGTGAACGCTTCGTCATAACACAAAACTAATTAAGAATTGTAAAAAGAAAATAGAGGAAATTGCAATTTCCCTCTTTAATCCAGCGAATCGTTAAAGTTCTTTATTAGTTTCCCAATAATCTCGCGAAACGCTCGCGTTTATCGCGGGAATTAAGCTCCATGCTCATACGTGTACGATATCGAATTACATTTTCGCTAGAAAGCGCACAGTTCTTTGTTAACGCGTTGCATTTATCGGCGAAACTTTCCTCCCCGCTTTTTACAAGCGTTCCGATAAAGACGACTTCACGTGTATATGTAGAATTATGGTCACACAACTTCCTCCTCACTCCCACGCGGTTGTAATTAGCACGATAATAAAATTTCCGGAACTATTCCACGCTCACTGTATCGGTCTTATCTACGTAGAATACGGTTAGAAGAGTGCATCGTCTTCATTCATTAACGATAGACCCAAGAAAGCCGGAAAACCTGCCGATTTCCAGATTTTTTAAACGCTTCTCAAATTCGTAGATGAAATCAGAATAAAATTACACCTGCTGAACATAGAAATTCCTCGGGGATCAGAACACAATTACTTCTAACTAATTAACGCTAGATCCAGGAAAACCCTAAAATCGACCGGTTAGGTCGCACTTTCTTCAGAATAACCTTTCTTGACCTTGGAGGTCAACGGTACACCAGATATTTCACGTGTATCTCACAATACACAAATTATTTAACACGTTGAGTGTCGCGTCAGCCATCGGTGGCTGACACTGGACTTTCCGTTTAGGCCGCGTCAGTCACCGGTGGCTGACAGCGTGCAACATAGCGCATCTAAGCGGCGCGCGTGGCCTGCCGGGGACTTCCTTCAGAATCGGCGTGGCACTCAACGTGTTAACGCATTTGCATCACAGCTCTAAATACGCCAGAGACCCGTAGTACCATGCACTTCCCCCCGCAGCAGTTTAACACTGTACAGGGCGGAATATACCGCTCACGGATGCAAACGGCTTAAATCCACCTTTGTACGTTATATGAGTCGCTCAGAATCTAATGCGGTTAGGTCCACTTTTCGATAATTTCCAATATTTGTAAATTTTAATAGAATGAATTTTATTCCATTAAAATTGCTTAGTTCCATTAACTGCTTAATAGCTAAGATAAAAATTCACTGTCCAATGGAAAATGTACGGCAGTAGAAATAGTATAGCGAAGTTGAACAAAAAGAATATAGTAATTCTATAACACAAGAGCGATGGGACTCTTCTGTATCCGGATTCAAGGCACACGAAACGCAATAAAATTTAGTCCGGTACCACGGAGCCAGGGTTGCAGGCGCGAGAGAGGAAAAGAGAGAAATAGAGGTTGCGCTTCTTGGTAACCTTGGATGTAATAGCGGAGGCGCACAATGCTGGATCTTCGTCTCTTGTCCCCCCGTTCTTCTGGGACACCCACGTAACACGGGGCCGCCGATTCTCTGTCGTGGTATTGCGGATAACGAACGGTTGTTTCTCGACCTGCATTGTGTCTGAGCTTTATTTAAATATGTTGCAGTTCTTCCTTTCTTTCGCTCTTTTTTTCGTCCTTTTCTTCCTTTTCAATGCGTAGCTACGGGCTTCTTTTATACTTGCCTCGGAATTCTTGCAGGATGAAATATTTCGAGAATAGAAAGATTAAAGTTTAAAATGAAAGTTGTTGCTGACGAAAATATTTTCTGAGCGGCCGCAGTGTATTTTTAGCAATTTTTTAACCCCTTGGGGTTCAATATTTCATTTGTAGACAAGAATTTATTTTATATCTGAAATTATCGTATGTATTTGTGGAGAATTTTAATCGAAAGAAAATTCGACGGGCAGAAAGGCGGGAAAATTTGCAGGTTTTTGAAAAATGGATTGATATTTGAGTCGCTCAGAAGCCAATGCGGTTAAATTCATTTCTTCATGTTCTCTGATTCTGCAAATTTTAATGGAATAAACTTCATTCTGTTAAAATTGACAAATAATTAGAAAGTACCGAAAAATGGCTTCTGAGCGACTCATTTGACTCTATGGTGTTCCTTCGAGCGAAGAGAAATAGTTAGAGTGGAAGTAAAGACATTTGGTTTGTAGCAGACAATATTTTATTTACTTTATCGGGTGTAAATTTAAATGTGACCGAATCTGAGCTGCTCTGATGCCAGTTATTAGGGATATCTTCAAATCAATTTGGCGCATAACAGGCTTTCCTCGCAGTGCGGTCGCATTCCTAAGTGATTAATCCCAGAACCTCAGCACGGTACTGTCTGGTGCTATGGCTGTTGGCGAAAGGAAGAAGCGAATGCTTCTTCATCGCATTCGCATCGTATTATACCTCGAGATTTCATTCGCTCCTTTGTACCTCTTTCCAACGACACATTTGTCCCAAACTGAATTTCAAAAATGGCGCGTCGCTTTTAGCGCCAAATCTACGGAACTAGATCCAGTAAGATCTACGGAATCGATGAGTTCTCACAGTTCTATAAATATTTCTCAAAATTACAGAGAAAAAGAAGTCTACAATTTCAATTGCTCGAATTAATCTTTATTCAATTATTTAATACATATTATTAAAACTCATTTAACGATTGTAGATGCAGCGTCGATCGCTATCGGCACTTCGCGATATCAAAAGAGAAAAGTGGCGATGTGAACGCAGCTTCTAATATTTGCACTTAGCATTCTAGCAGGAAAGTTCTTAATGAGTTCTCAGATGAAAAGGTTTGAGAGCCGCATGCAATCTAGTCTCGAGAGGAAAGTTACAAGTATAACCGGTGTAATGCCCGGGGAAACGTAGCCATCTTTCAGTAGTTCGCCGAACGACCGCAATTGCCGTGGCGTTGCATATCGACCACCGCGAAAGTACGAAAAGGGATTGCAAAACTGTGGTGCGCACGTGCACATTCGCAGACTCGTGACGTTCCCATTCATTTGCATGCATGATCGAGCGGAGAGGCACGAAACTCTAGTGGAATGGAGTGCTTGTTCTTCGTACAACAACCATCTTCACCGAGTGTCGGTTAAATCTCTTCGTCGTTCCCTGACCCTTTTTTGCTGCTTGCAAAACTTCTCGCCTCTTCGCGGTTCAAGGAACCTCTAATCGCAACGATTACGCGATTGTCGAAAAATTTTCGCACGGTTATCTCCGCCACGTAATGGGACATCATCGATTGTCGCTTTATCCTATCGGCTTATCTGGAATATCTATCTGCGAATTTTTTTCTCCCGAGTACTTATAGATACGCTGTGTTTATTTACGTGACTTTCAATTTAGTTTGGAACGCTAGACATTTCTTTAATTCGCGCACTCATTTTTAATTTAACAGTCGAATGACAGAGGTGTTTTTCTAGCTTCAGGATGTCTGACGAAGTTGAACCTTTTCTACTAAAGTAACGTCTTTTGGAGCAAAAATGCTTAGGTTGGGCCTGAGATAGTAATTAATTTGATATTTCCTTTCTTAATTTCTTTTCTCCCAGTATATTTATCTAAAACGCGAAATACCACCCGCATCTCGCAGCTTCATCATCCGCCATATTTTCTCCTCGAGTGAAACTTTCTCCATGAAAATCCCATCCTTCCAGAGCACAAACCTCAAAGGTAAAAATCCTCGCATGTTCATCAACACCTAACTTTCCTAACTGCAACATCGAGATATTCGAAAAGCTAGAAAATTAACGTCGAAAAATCATAAGAAACTTCATCGAATCCAACATCAGTGAGACCACCACGGCATTCAAGATCCTTATAATTCCCAGAAGTTTAGCAAGATACGAATAAAAGGCGAACTTTCAACGTAGAAATATTTAATCGCAAAGTTTTGCACGCTGGATATCGGTATATCCAATGCGTCGCATTGTCTTTTGTAACTCGGCTCCGCTGGCGTTTCTCGTTCGCTTTTCCCCCGAGCCTCCCCGCCATCGTTCTATGGTGTGTTGCCCTCCTTCCTCTTGGTCCCGCCGCGAGCGCGCCGAAGACGGCGCAAAAGTGAAGAGAGGACAGCGAGATACCGGTTATTGGCGGGGACTGGCATATTTCACCGGGTGTCCGGCAATCAGGCCTTTGTATACGGCTCACTGCCTGTTATATGTATAGTTGTGCTCTCCCTCGCTAAAGAACATGCTGTAAAGGAAACAAGGATGGACATTCGGAGAGTGAGAGAGCGAGGTAGAGGAGGGAGGTCGAACGTTTATTCAACGATGTAGGAACTAGTCGTAGGTACGGTTAGTACATCGGTTGGCGGGAGGAAAGCTGTGCATTGGTGTGTTCGTGCCATGGGATTGACCCTTTACCCCTTTTTTTTCAGTCTTTGCTTTTCTTTTGGTGTTTTTCTGCTTTGAGTGATGCGGACTTTCAGCATAGGGCCCACTGTATTAGGTGGGCTGCGAATCAGTGAGGCTATGATACATCGAATGATAGTTTAAGAAAAGTTTCCTACAGCTGATGGGGTTCCAAGTGGGCCTTACTGTTTTTCGGAGTTTGGGCCTTCGAAGGTTGTTATGTTTTTCCGTCTAGGGCCCACTGTTTTAGGTGGGCTTCGAAGTAGTGAGGCTATGATGCATCGAATGATAGTTTAGGAAAAATTTCCGAGCTGACGGGGTCCGAACTGGGCCTTACTGTTTTTCGGAGTTTGGGTCTTCGAAGGTTGATAATGGTTTTTCGTCTAGGGTGCACTGTTTTAGGTGGGTTTCGAATCACCGAGGCTATGGTGCGTCGAATGATAGTTTAGGAAAAATACCCCAGAGGGGTCCGAACTGGGCCTTACTATTTTTCGTAGTTTAAGACTTCGAAGGTTGATTATGTTTTTAATTTCTTCGTTTAGGAGCCACTGTTTCAGGCAGTGCTCGAATCAGCGAGGCTTTGATACATTTTACGTACGATGATAAATCTTTTCCTCTTTGGCGGTTTAGCAACGATCACCATTTTGATTTATACCGATAGACATTATAGAGGACGGTATTGGAATTGTAGATATTCTGGATTGATGCGCAATTTACGTGTTATGTATCTACCATTAAGTCACTCCCTCCACCCTCGACCCCCTCTGTCCTTGTTTCTCCGTATCTGATGTACGATGATTAGATCTAGCGACGGGAACGAGACTCGTGCATGAAAACTATAGACTCTAATCTATTTCCTAAGCCTGTAGATACGTACGATCGAGCTTAAATGGAACAATTTAAAATCATTCTTTAAATATCTTATTAACGTAACAATGAGAGCCTACCAATCGGGTCTGTCATGAGTTATTGAACTTTAGTCTTATCGATGTCACTGTTGTGTACGAATAGAAGGCAGTGGCTATGGCGGGGAAGGATGTGGATGCTTGGACTCCGTTCTAAGTTTAAATATTCCGTTGCCAATGGGAAATTTGTTTTAAATTATCATGTACCCTAGCCTCGATCATTCAATCAGTGGGCCTGATTTCAAATGCCACACCATTTATGGGAATTTTTTCCTAAATTATTATTTAGGGTGTCGTAACTTTGGTGGTTCGGAGCCCTTCTAAAACAGTAGCACCCAGGCGCAGTAACCACAGGAGTTATGGGACTTTATTGGTTAACACTAGATTTACCGACATTTCTTATGTACTCTCACGAAGTTCTAAACCTGGGTCAAAATGACCCGCCCGGTAAACCCAGCGTTAAGGAAGCAAAGGCTGGGACTTTTCATCGAAGGGCCCAAGTTCTAATTCCCCGTTGGCACTGGAAGTACTAATACTACTAGAATACCAATGTACACCACTGTCCAAGACGTCCGCATATTGTAAATAAATTGAAACGTTCAGATATACACCGAAGCGCAATATTATGCTCGGTCAGAGTTCAACCAGTATCGATGCAAAATAGATTACAATTGCGCGGCTTAAGTGAGTCGAATATTACGAACTAACGTCGGATCAGTTCCATCGCTAGTTATATCGGTGCGTTTGCTTACAATCGAGTTGGCTACATGGCAGCGGAATGCGCGCTCGAGCTGCGCACGCGCGAGTAGCAAGAGACCAACATCGTTTTCCTGCTACGTCGAGTAGCCCTGCAGGAAGGGGTCAGCGGAAGCGTCAAACGACTCGTAAACGGCGTCGACCGGTACTGAGCAACAATGCTCGATTGATAGCATTGTAAACAGGATAACAGTGACTTGAATGAGATAAGACCAGCGAAGTCTTTGGACTCGAAAAGCTAAAGCAAAATTTTATACTTTGATTGCGTCTATTGTAGATCATTTCTATTTGTAGTTCTTTTTGGCTGATCATTTCGCGTCGGATCTACTATCTTGGGGGAATAGGGATCCATGATGCATCAGATGATAATCTAGGACGAATTTTCTACAGTTGATGAGGATCTGCACTTGGGCCTGCTAATTTTGAGAGTTTGGGCCCTTGGAAGTTTTTTTTAGTTTCTTGGTCTAAGGTGTACCGTTTTAGGTAGGTGAGAAACTCCTATCGTATAGGGAAAATTAAAAGGTTCTAGTGATGATGGGAAATTTGAACTCTGACCCACTGATTATGAGTCCCATTCTTTATCACCGTTTTAACTGTAGCTTCTCTCGTGTTTGTATTTGCTTTCGATATATTCGAATTGAACTATTTCTGTCGGCCAACGGGACTTGTTGATGTTAGGGAAGTATGCCAACTTCAGTGTTTTGAGAAACAGACCTAATTACATTGGCGGCGTTAATTCTGTTTTCTTACACGGTCACGTACAGACTCCCGGGTAGTTTCACATGCCAAGATCGATAGACACAACATTGTTAGAAATGTTAAATAATTTTGATGATGATTAGAAAATTTTGCAATAGCATTCTTAATTAATTAGTTCATCAATCTGTTCAAAATTCTTTGCGCGATGGGCCCAATTTCGCTGCAAGTTCCAAAGTATGCTGCATCATCCGATATCTCGTAGCCTCGGTTGTTCAGAGCCCACCTAAAAAAGTAGGTCTTCGACGGAATAACCCTAGGAATTATGGGACTTTGGTAGTTAAAAAAGACAAGACTGAGCCTCTCCATCAGTGGGCCCAACTTCTAATTTCCCTTAGCGCTGGAAATTTTTTTTAAAATTATTATTCAATGTATCATAGCCCCTCTGGTTCATCAGCCAGATAAAAGAGTAACCAAAAAAAATCAACTTTGAAAGTCTTAAATTCTCAAAATCCGCAAGTCCAACTTCAGATTCTCATAATCTCTAGAAAATCTCTCCTAAATCATCATCCTTAGCTCCTCAGGTTCATCAGCCACCTAAAATACCAGGGTGCAGGCTAAGTGCCCTCACCTGCCCAAATGAAAAAAACAAAAATACCAAGAAACGTAATAGGTTCGTTTGGAATCCGCGGAACAACGACGAGAGAAAGGGATGATAGCGGGAGATTGGATGTTAAATGATAATCGTTCGGGAATAATTTTGGTTCGCATCGAATCAATGCAAGGGTCGAGGTACGCCAAGTAGGTCGCCGCAAATCCCATTGCTGCCAACGCGACGAGCCTAGCCCCGTAACGCTGCACTCGCGCGATGCACTTCGCGTTGCATTTCGCCGCGGAAGCTCGTTAATTTCGCGGGAGTGTGGCGGCCTGTGGCGAACTTAGGCCAGGGCTCGTTTACAATGTGACAGGCCGCTGGAAGTGGCCGCTTCTAGCTAATTAATTCAGTCGCTTTCACGATGCGTTTACTTGGCCATACGATGCCGGTGGATTTCGCAACAATCGCCAACTTATTTACCGTAGTTTTCACGTAGAACGGCTGCTTTTCTTCCGCGGCGCTGCTCTCGCAAAACGTATGGCTGCCGGATGATGCGCGTACACTTTGGATTATGAGATTGCGTCGATTAGCTATCGACTAATGTCGCGGAGTAGATGGAATTGCTGCCGGAGGATCGTTAGATCGTGGAGTTTGATAATTATCTTTGGCCGAGGATGATGAGTGGCTGATGTAGATGATAAATTCTTCGAACGTTTGCTGAGAAATTGTACAGGGTGGTCCGAAAGTTATTGGATTATTTTGAGATTGAATTTCTTTGCTGTTTGTCTTTGCGAATTAAAAGGAGAATTTTGGGCAGTGGAGGGAGCAGTTGAAAATAATTTGTAGCTGTATTCATTATATAGAAAATTGAAAATTAAATAATTTTCAGATGTTTATCGATTGTAAAAGAGTAAATCTGAATTTTGGAATTTGAACTTGTATGCTATTAAGTTTTTTAAATTATGAACAAAATAGTGGCTATTTTAAGGACAGTCTGCAGAATTAGCTGAGAATAATTTCAAAGTAGAATATTTATCGTTTGTCAAGGAATAAGGGTGAATTTTTAATAGGCAAATGAGAAGTAACTTTAAATATACAATTACAAATAATTTTAAAAAAGTATATTTATCGATTGCAACGTGAATTTCGAATTGATAAAGGAGTCAACGTAGTTTTAAGTAGTCCGGTGACCATCGGGCCCATCCTGTGCTTGATAAATTCTTGAAAATTTCGCAGAGGAATTGTACCATGTTGTCATTGTATTTTAAAAACGCACAGTACAGTCTTGGTTAAATAATAAAAAGGAAAAAGTTGCTTGATATTCTTAGTTCCTTCGAAGCAAGTTGCTGTAGCGTAAGGCAGCCTTTGAGTATACGTGCAGTAACATCGGCAACAGCTTTCCACAGATACAGAACCCGTCTGTCGAGCTATTCTATGTCAGGTCGTTATTCTTTAGAAAATTACCTGGTGAACGTGCTACGTTTCGTCAAGCGAAAGAAGTTTAAACGACTCGTATAATAATGCAGTAACATACGATTTTCTATTGTTAATAGTACTGTTTTATTAATTATGATAAAACTGCTATGAATATTTTATACGGATGGTATGATTTTCACGTTTTAATAATCATAACCACTGATACTATCTGATTCAATAGCGCAAACGTAGAATCTCATGGTGCTTAGTACTAAATAACTATTCAGTACAATTCGTATAATAATGCACCATACGATTGCTATAATTCCGAATATAAATCATAATTAATAAATTTATTAATTATGATACAATTGCTTAGAATATTTAGTACAGATAGTATGATTTTCACGTTTTAACGATCATAAATACTAGTAGTATACGATTTACTAGCACAGACGTAAAATCTGAATGTGCTTAATGCTAAATAAATATTCAGTAAAATTCGTATAATAAAGCACCATACGACTGTTATAATTAAGAATATAAATTTTTAATTATGGCAAAATTGGTAAGAATAATTAATACGGATAGCATTATTTTTGATGTTTTAACGATCATAAATCCTGGTAGCATCTGATTTAATAGCACAAACGGAAAATCTGATGGTGCTTAATTAGTGGTACATAATTATTCAGTGCATCCTGCATCTTTCTCTAGGGTCGTGCACCCTTCCGCGTCATCCGACCCGTGGTATCCGAATGTTACATGGAGGGACCTATCGTAGAATATTCATTGGACGGTTAGCGTTTGCCGCTTTCAGCCATTGCAGCAAGGTTTATATTTAGCCGAGAGAGTACAGTCTTGTTTCTGTTATAAGATGTATACTTGGCTCCGGTTTAGCGATTTCCCCGATTTCGTACCATCTGAAATAATACCGCGCTGCAGTGGCTCTCATGTTCGTTGGAATGCTATTCGACAGTGCAGGACTAACTGAATTGACCAGCCATAGGGATGAAGTAAAAGCTGGGACCCAAATTGAAGTCTCCATTGGCAGATCAAAATTTTTCATAAATTATCATTTAATATATTGCAACTTTGGTGGTTTAGAATCCACCTAAATCAGTGGGTCCTAGGTGGGGTAACCATAAGAATTATGGGGCTTTAGTGGTTAAGGAGATACAGGTTGGGACTCCCTAACAGTGGGACCCAATTGAAATCTCCCATTGGCAGTGGAAAATTTGTCATAAATTATCATTTATTATATTGTAATTTTGGTGGTTTAGAACCCACCTAAAACAGTGGGACCTAGGTGGGGTAACCATAGGAGTTATGGGACTTTGATGGCTAAGGAGGCAAACGCTGGGACTCCCCATCAGTGGGACCCAATTGAAATCGCCTATTGGCAGTTCAAACTTTGTCATAAATTGTCATTTAATATATTGTAACTTTGGTGGTTCTGGGCCCACTTAAAACAGTGGGCCCTAGGCGGAATAACCATAAAAATTATGAGGCTTCGGTGGTTAAGGAGATATAGGTTGGGACTCCCCAACAGTGGGACCCAACTGAAATCTTCCATTGGCAGTGGAAAATTTGTCATAAATTATCATTTGGTAGTTCGCAAAAAAAATTTTTTTCGTGGCAGAAAAAAATTGTAAACTGTTTCTGTAATTTCCCTCGCGGAGTACTGAAAGTGGGTCAAAATGACCCGCCCGGCAAACCTAGTATTACGAAGGTAAAGGCTGGGACTGCCCATTAGTGAGGCCCAAATTGAAGTGTTCTGTTGTCAGTGGGATGTTTTCATAAATTATCATTTCATATATTATTATTTTGATTGTTTGGAGCCCATCTAAAACGGTAGGTCCCAATAAAATTGCCACAGCAGTCAAGGGAGCTGTGGTGGTTAAAGTTCAGACGGTCCTGGGAAATTTATTCTAACTTTTATTATTCAATACACCACAGCTAATCAATAAGACAAATCAAATTGTAAAAACTAAGAATCTAAGAAAGAAAAAAGTCTTCTAGTAACATTCATCCTGCCAAGGTTACGAAACAAATCCCCTAGGAAGTATTTTAATCGCTCTTCTAACATTGCAACAACACGTCGAAGTAATCTGCACAGATTGCGACCGCGTTTACGAGAGAATTGCGAGAGGGACGTGAAAAACACTGATGCAGTGATTCATTTTCGCGAACGGTTAAAATTAAAGCGGCGCAGCGTGTCGACGAAGTGCATAACCTCGGCTAACTGACGTCTACGTGTCCACACGATGAAAGGGGAATCTCTGCCATTGGCGTTTTGACAGTGCCGATAACGTCATTCTGCTGTAACCAGTGACAATGATGCAACCGGGTAGCATAGAACGGCTTTTCTGAAATTAGGCGACAGCTGCGAAACTCTTGCAGTTAAAACGACCGTTTAATGTAGTTTCGAGTATCTTTTAAAATACTCGCTCAAAAGCCAACTATTTTACGAATGGAAACATGTGGAATTACTGGGAATATAATTCCAAACTTCAAGGTGAATTTCATTCGATGGAATTTTGTAGGTTTAACTTGGAAACACTCCGATTTTTCGAGCTCTGAAGATTAATGTTAATATTTATTTTAATTTGAGTAACGATAGAAATTTTTGATATTCTATGAATTTTTAGGAGTTTTCGATTGATAGGAACGTTCGAAATATCTTTGTTCTTTAAGAAGTAGTCTTTGGCTTTTGAAAATCTTGGAAAGCCTTTGTTACTGTAATGTTTCAAGCGGCTGCGATAAACGCTGATAAAAAAACGTTGGATCGGTGTCTCTGACAATGTTCGTTGCGTCGATTACCAGGGAAATTGAGGACGATAATTACAGGAAACCACGTGATTGCGTTTTCGAAACTGTACACCACGGATCTCCAAATTACACCGATTTCGCTCGCCACGAAGATCCCCATTCCATAATTCCCTGCGTAGATACCTCCGTTCAATAATGCCAAGGACACTGAATTTCAATATCTTACGATAATTGCATCGTACGTAGAAATACTATGTTTCCCTGGCAAATCACATTTCCTCTCACCTAATATATTTATCTAATTACATTCATTGGTTTTTAGGGCTTTAAATAAAAATACTTCGTTTACAAACTAATGGAATAGACTAAGACTCTCTTATCTGAAGATATGAAGAGGGTACGCCTTCTCTCTAAGAGTCGCAACGAATGTGCGGCTTTATCAGCCAATCACGCGTTAGCATCGAAAGTGACGTCAGAACGAGGGACGTCTCTATCCGTCAGGCGAATCAGAACAAACCACAGGCCAGGGGACTTCTTTGCAGTTGCAAGGTTTAGCACCTCTTGCTATAGCCCGACAACCGAAAGATGGCTAGCCGTTTTAGTGCCACGCAGCGCGATCGCGCTGCATGGCACAATACGACACGGATTCTTAACACTTTACCGATCGCTATTGTTTGAGCATTCTACCCACTTTAAAGGATTTGTTTAGGCTTAGATTGCCTAAAAAAAAAAATTACGGTCTCTTTGAAAATCACAAATGCTTCTCATCGACTCCTTAACACAGTTCTACTACAATAATAAATAACAAATTAGTGATTGCCGTGGGAACCGATTAACACTATTCCTACCACGACCGGTCAAATGACCGTTTTTAAAACTTCGATTAGAATTTCCTATATACAACGTAATTGAATCGCCTTTAAACTTCACGACTTTTCCTCAAATATTCGTATAATACATTCTATAATACATTTTTCAATATTCTCTTGTTTCTTTACTGTTCATTTTCTGGGAAAAAATTATCATTTGACAAATTCACCGGTTGCGGTAGGAAAAGGTATACGTGAAGTGTCGGTAGGAATAGTGTTAATAAACTAAAAGTCGAAGCGTTGGTGACAAAAAGCCTATTAATAGGCTACCGGTCGGTAGTGTTAAAAAACCCCAGCACTAAAACGGCTAGGGAGCGGCGGAACCTCTCGTTTTCAAACGCCTATTCCCGCCATTTCGTTTTTCGAATTCCCAAATCCATCCTCCTAAAGTAAAAAAGTACGCGGAGTGTTTCCTTTAGGAGACTGGCTTTGGGAGTTTCAAAAACGAAATGGCGGGAATATGAGTTTGAAAACGAGATGCTCCGCCGCTCGCTAGCCATCTTTCGGTTGTCTGACTATACATCGGATCAATGAGCAACACTTCCAGCGCTAAGAAATTCATTCGATCGAATCATCTAACATTTGATCTTGAGAACGTCACTGCATGTCCAAGTAAAAATGCGTTCTACCGTCGGCAGAAAAACTTTTCATCTCCCCGTCCGTGATACTCTCCAATTAACGCAGCCTCTTTTGAGAATGCAGAGGACAAAAGCCTGGGAAACGAGCATGCATCCAGCGATGGTTTTCAGTAGTAGCGGCACGTGCCAGTGACAATGGGTGCAATGGAAAAGACAGCGTGTGCATCGAACGAGCCGTTTCCTATTCACGCATTCGTCGCGTGATCGCAGCTACGGTTTCATTCCGGAATTCTTTCTTTTTTTCAACGGTTCTCGTCTCCATGTTGTAACGTTGTTTCGATCGATTTAGCGAGAAGCTGCAGAATTCGAGGAGAAAAATGAACTTTGTAATTTTAGGGGGCGAATATCTTTTTTCTGCTGTATAGAGATAGAAATGTTTTTTTATTTAATTATTTTTTAATTTGTTGAGGACACGGTGGTTCTGAAGGTGTTTGGAGTCGTGGGATTTAGGGGGAATTGTTGCAGTATTTATTAGAAGTTTAAAATTTTCTGCGGAGAAGTATTTATTTCTTGTTCCCTGATTTTCTTTGAATGACAAGGTGCTGATCGCACACGGCTGGGATGTGGAACATAATGGATAATGTTTCTCTGCTTGTCACGACACTTTATAAATAATGTATGAGACATTAATATGCAAGATACCGTCGGCCGCGAACTAAAAGAATTACTTGAAATAAATAATGACCCGTTGAAGTTCAATCTTGCCAGTGTCTACGCAGATCGATTCGGCAAACAGGACATGCTTTTTTGTATTAAATGATAGGTGGAATTTTTTAATAAATGTATAATTCACAGTTTTCAAATGCACGAAAGATTGAAATAAAAATTCCCTCCATAGAAATATTTTAGAAGCACGAAGATACAGTTGTATTGCAAAAATGTTGCGTTCAAAAATAAAAATATTTTAGAACGAGGGAAATAAGAGTGGAGCATCGCATAGAAAATAGCAAATGTAGGAGCAGACATAGCGATGAGTGGAATAAAAAAAATTCTGCCCTCTGCGACCCTCAGAAGCCGAGAAATGAATTTTTAAACTTCAGCAAACCTCTTCGTCCTCCTTGACCCTCAGCGCACGCCCCCTAAAATGATACTCCCTCGACTTTGAAATTGAATATCTCGCTTGTTTTTGGACGGATCTCGATGGTCCTTGTTTCTACGCGTTCCTTGGAGTCTTGGCTTTCAATCGCCGCCAATAGAATCATCCTGCAACGATTAGCTTTTGCACCAGGCTCCCGAGACGGAAAAATGAACCCTGCGTTTAAACGGATGAAGATGGAAACTTCTGCCCGGAAGCATCTCAAACTAGACTCTTCAGCGATTAAAACAAAAAAAAGTTCATCCCTCTACGACCCCCAGAAGCCGAGATACGAATTTTCAAACGTTTGCCTGCACCGGTCGCCCTGACCCCTCGCTGCGGGCCCTCAAAATGGGACTTCCTCGACTTTGAAATTAAATATCTCGCGTGTTTTTCGACGGATCTCGATGGGCCTTGTTTCTGTGTGTTCCTTGAAGCACTAGCTGTCGATTGAAGTATTAGAAATAATTTTAGAACGATTAGTTTTTCCGCAATTTTCTCGAGACCGCTATATTAAAAGAAACATATCTATCCGCATAAGCAAGTACAATATATTCACACTTTAATTAAAGTGACTTCCTTAACCCTTTGCGGTCCGAATTATTTTGTCGATTTTATAGTGAGCTAAATGAAATTAATTCACAACATTTTTCACCGCTGGTTATTCATTTTTTTGAACGACTGCAATAATTATAGGCATCGATTAATATTTAGATGATATTGCAAAATCATTATGAATGTGGAAAGGCTTAATATAAAAACATTAATTTTGTAAATTAATATTAAAATAAAAATTTTATAATCAAATAAATTTCAAAATAACTTAATAAATAAATTTTTTTAATCTCCAAAATTAATATCTTATAAAATTTAAAGTTAATCCAATTTAAAAATCATCTTAAATTGTTAGAAAATAAAAGGAAGCGTAAATCTATGCCGAGTGTAGCTCGACATACGACTGCAAAGGGTTAACGTTCTCTGCATCACAGTGAAACAATATCCTCAAAAACTCCACGGTATTTATGCCCAACAATTCGAAATTTCCGGTATCCCTCTCTCGCTCTCCTGACCGCAGAATATTCGATACGATTTACAGTACGAATCATGGCACTCGAGCAATCCCGCGCTAATTATCATCATGACGAAATTGCGAACGGAATGACAGCCTCCGGCCAGCCGATCAATGATCGCCAACTAACAGCAAGGGAATGACATACAGCTGTCGGGAAAGTTGTGCAAACTTCGTCGAACGGCGGGATTTCTGCGAATACGCTTCCTTGTTTTTTGCATGCCGATCCAGACCGCAGTAAGAACCACGATACAACGATTTCTGAAGAGAAGTTTGCTTTAACAACCGTCTCCACAGTCGGTAATGTGTAACGATCATTCCCAGATTGGATATTCGATTAGAAAGCTTCGGTAAAAGTCTCCTATCTTGCACGCCCGTGTTTCATAAATACTGCAATTAATTGTAGATTGATACATTCTGATTATGTCCTCGTCGAAGATCGGCATCTGCCACTTTGCTTAAGATTCTAGGAGAATTCAATGGCGCTCTAATTAATTACAGGATCGGCTATGTCGGATATTTTGTATCGATGCTTTGAACGTGTGCTGGAATGTTCCAGCTTGTCGAGTTGTAATCGCGTTAATTGAAAGCTGTTTAATAAGTTTGATTATACAGTTTTGAAAGTTAATCCGATCAGATTCTCCTCTCGTAAGTTTCTCCGAAGATGTTAGAAATTCGCGGAATTTCCTGTGATGTTCTATGATGTTAATCAATTGCATTAAATGATATTAATTGAGATGAGATGGACGTCTTTGAGAATGAGAATTGATCGTATTTTTTGCAAATTTTATTATTTCTGTCGCAATGATTGACATTGACACTGAACCTGAGCCGGTCAAAATGACCGGTTGCTAATTTTTTCTAAAAATTCCCTAAATTGATATTTATAATAAATTTGAATTATAATTGATTCCACTTCTGCTTTACGAAACCTAAATTATTTAATCGATCATCTTTTTTACCTCTTGATTTCTCCTCTTTCAAGGCACTTTTTCGGTATACTTAAATATATTTAAATATACTTCGGTAATTTTAATGTTAAATTAAATAAGTCTCTGCTTCGTGAACATCGAATTGACTTACGAGAGGGTGTTCATTTTGAAATGTCTCAAGATTAAAGGGGATTTGCCAAGAAATGCTATCGCTGACTGAACAAATAGAACCTTGATAATGTTCTCGTTATAGAAATGCTCCAATATATTTAGCGCATTTCGCGTGTGTCGCGTAGCTCTAAAAATATACGATTTCTCCACGTTCGCGACGCTGGCTGAACTCCGCGGAACAATCGAAAGAACCGATCCCCCATTAACGATCAGTCCCAATAGATAAATGTTGCCGATAGCACGTACTAAAAGTAGCCTCCCGTCGATTGTCTTCAGTTTTTCCTGAATTTCTTTCCGATTATCTAAGTTCACGAAAGTTCACGGCCTGATTAGCACCAGCATTGCAATTAACTGGCACGGGTATGCTCGGTAGGAGCGATTATCATTGTAACGTCTCTCCAGGTCCCTGCATCGTAGCAGATTCTATCGTACGAACCGGTTACCGAATGAGAGATATTGCCATTAAGCGCATCGAAGAATTTGTGCCCCATTACGTGCCCCGCACGCTCTCTTCTGACTGTTTTTCCATCGATTTTGCTCGACTTCAAACCGGTTTCCCGCGTGATATCGCAATTAAATAGACATCGGACGCCTATAAGTCTGATTATCGATCGACTGTTTGCTTGTGTCTCTCTCTCTCATTCTTTTTCTCCCACTCTTTCACTCGCTGATTCACTCAGCAGTCACTCTTTGGCGGTTTTCCTCGCTCTGTGTAGCTGGCTCTATCTCTCTAATTCTCTCTGTCTCTAGCTCTCTAGTTCTCTAATTCTCTCTGTCTCTAGTTTTCTAGAGCTCTAATTCTCCCTGTTTCTAGCTCTCTGGGTCGCTAATTTTCTCTGTCTCTAGCTCTCTAGTTCTCTAATTCTCTAATTCTCTCTGTCTCTAGTTTTCTAGAGCTCTAATTCTCCCTCTCTCTAGCACTCTAGATCTTTAATTCGCTTTCTGTTTCTACCTCTGTAAGTCTGTAATTCTCTCTGTTTTTAGCTCTCTCACTCTCCGACTCTATCTGTCTCTAGCTCTCTAGTTCTCTAATTCTCTCTGTCTCTAGTTTTCTAGAGCTCTAATTCTCCCTGTCTTTAGCTCTCTAGGCCTCTAATTCTCTCTGTCTCTAGCTCTCTAGGTCTCTAATTCTCTCTGTCTCCAGCTCTCTCTGTCTCTAGCTCTCTAGATCTCTAATTCTCTCTGTCTCTAGCTCTCTAGTTCTCTAATTCTCTCTGTCTCTAGTTTTCTAGAGCTCTAATTCTCCCTCTCTCTAGCACTCTAGATCTTTAATTCTCTCTCTGTCTCTACCTCTGTAAGTCTGTAATTCTCTCTGTCTTTAGCTCTCTAGGCCTCTAATTCTCTCTGTCTCTAGCCCTCTAGGTCTCTAATTCTCTCTGTCTCTAGCGCTCTAGGTCTCTAATTCTCTCTGCCTCTAGCTCTCTAGCTCTCTAACTCTCTGTCTGTAGCTCTCTAACTCTCTGACTGTTTCTGTCTCTAGCTCTCTGACTGTTTCTTTCTCTAGCTCTCTGACTCTCTCTGCCTCTAGCTCTGTAGCTTTCTGACTCTAGCGCCTCTAGATGCTCTCTGATGCTCTCTGATGCTCTCTCTGCCTCTAGCTGTATATCTCTCTGACTCACTCTGCCTTTAACTCTTTCGCTCTCTGGCTCACTCTGTCTCTAACTCTTTCGCTCTCTGACTCACTCTGTCTCTATCTCTTTCGCTCTATGACTCTCTCTCTCTCGTTCTCCAAGTGCAGCCGTCACGGCGGCCGCTTCTCGATGAACTTCGACGTGAGAATCGTGAGCTGCTTCGGCATGCACAAAGCGGAGAGATGTCGCAATTAAACACATTGACAATCGCGCTGATTGTCAGCGCTGCACCTTCCTCGGGGATTATAGGCGATCAGCAGCGTCAGATAAATCCTGCCTGGTCTCCGTTACCGGCTGTCTCGCCAAGGTGGCAGGGAGAAACGTTTTTCTGGATCAATAGCCTTGAATATTGCAATGCCGCGACGTGGGTCTGAATAATTAAACTCCTTTGTGGGGTCTCTGACGAGACTGAGTGCAGAGGCTCCCACACTTTATGAACAATTTGTTTTCCAAGTATCTCTGCTGGACTTGGAGAAAGATTGGGCTTTAGTCTTTTATTAGCATCTGCCATGTGACCTTTTCCGCTTTTAAGTTCATGCTGTATTCTTCATTTTAGCATCACTTCTAACATGCTTTAAGTTCTGGACTTTGATTTAATTACGTATCAATTAGGAGGATTGCTAGGTCTCTGAGACCACTGCAGAGGCAGAGGATATTGACGATTTGCAATACTATTATAATTGAAATATTAGAAATTTGTAAAACGGAGTCCTAAATCTTCATCGATACTATCATATTTCATAATTAAACAAACACGCTTCACAAGTAAACCACTTGTTGCGTTTATTTTCCGTTATTCCCAATCAAACTCGAGTAATTAAATATCACGGAACATTGAACCAATTACACAAATACTTCCAACGACGTGTAATCATATTGAATTCTAATTAACACTCAAACCGCCACGCGAGTTAAGTCTCAACTCTTTGAGACACTGTGGGATTAAAAATGTCCCACCTTTTTGACGCCTGAAAATTATTTTATAACTTTGTTAATAAAATAAAACCATCTTTTCGTAACTTTTTTGACTAACGTGGCAGTCTGAGTGTAAAAAAAGATAAAAATTCCTAAAGGCAAACTCTCTACAATCCACTCTTCTAATCTCTGTTTCAGCCTATGGTCCAGAATTCTCAAATAACCGAATCGAAGAGCGCGGCACTCCGTCAAGCTGTCGGGCGAGAATAGTCATTCGATTCATACTCGCTCGAGTTTCCAATTGGCGTGATCGAAAGGCCTCCAAAACGTCGACCCCATCGGTGATCAAGTTATCGGGGGGTGGAACAGGTGGGGGTGGGGAGCAACTGTCCCCAGGGCCTGGCCCACCTCCCCCGGTATCCCCAACCGATCGTATCGACATCAACGAGGACGATGCCACCTCAACGAAATGCGCTGACAACTTTCCACAGGGCGCAGAAACCACCATGAGCTTCGTTTTGCAGCTGGGCACCGTAGAGACGCCACTGGAGAAAAAGGCCGGCAATCAATCGTCATCTCTGCTTGCCCAAGAATCATCGAACTCAGTGATGATCGGTAGCATGACAACTATATCGAATCCCGTGGTCTCTGCGACCGACGATACCGGCAAGTCGCAGCTTCTACAGTGTCTCGAGGCATCGTCCGAGATACCAGTTGGTCACGCCATTTCCTTCTCTGCAGTGAAAACCGTCAGCGGCACGTATCCGGTGGCAAAAGCCGCCAGAGAGGTGCAGAGGATCCCTGGCCCTCAAACTAACACCACTCAGGTCTTAACGACCCGGGTGATCTCGCAGAAATTACCATCGTCGAGCTACCAGACGCAGTCCGCGCCCTTAACATTAAATGCATCCTCCCACGTTACTCATGTACCAATAAATTCACCGTCCTTACCATCCCCAGGCAGCGGTATAGCGCACGTGTATCCATTGCAGCAGACCATCGGTGGCCAGGGAAAGCAGCAAATTCGAACACAGGTTGTCACGTGTGATAGTAAGCAGCAGCAAGGAACAGCCGTGTCGAGTTTACAGGCAAACGTACACCAGAAGCTTCAGCCGGTATCCTCACAACAGATCGTGAGTACAGCAACGGTGAAGGCTATAACTACTGCGACTTCTATGCCGAATATTCAAAGGATACATGTGAAAGCGCAGAACATAGTTGGCCAGACGCAGACAGTGAATTTGCAAAAGGTTAAGGCTGTTACCGGCGCCAGTCAAGGTGGCAATGTTCAGAGGAACTCTGTACCTAGGATACAAAGCGTGCAGAAGTCTCAGGTATCGGCTCCGGTAGCTCAAGTAACGCAGTTCGCTGTTAATCAGGTGGCGAACAATGCCGGTGTACAGAGATCTCAGCATGGAAACTCGACAGGGCATCAGAAAGCACAAGGTAATGCCGCGAATTCGCAGAAGATTGCACAGGTTTACAATAGTCAGAAGATCCCGTCGCAAATAGTAACCGGTCATCCGAATCACAAAGCACAACATCAACAGTATTCGAGTAATCAGCAGGCGCAGCAGGGATTACAGAAGTTACAGGGGCAGCCTCCGAAAACTTTGACGGTGCCTAGGCAAGCTGGGGTTAATAGTATTCAAAAGTCGAACAATTCTGTAGCTGGTATACAGAAGGCCCAAGTTATGGGACAGGCACAAAATCCTCAGCAGTCCGCGCAGATTCAGAAGCACGTGCAGCAAATTCAAACGCAGCATCAGCGCTCGCAGTCGGCCACGGGCTTGCAGAAGTCTCAGACCGTGGCGGCGGTAAATTCGAACAGAGTGCAGACGATCGCGAACGTTTGCAAGAGCAACAGCGTCCCGAATATTTCGAAAATGCAACAGAACTCGAATGTCCTTACGGTGAACAAGCAACAAGTGATAACGCAACCGCAGCAGATACATGTTCAAGCATCGTCGCAGTTGCAGCAACAGTTGCTGCAGCAGAGTACGCAGCAGATGACGCAGAAGCAGCAGCAACAGAGTGGCACGAATTCGCAGGTTCAGAGGAGTTACATTACGAATGTACATCAGAAAGTTGCAACGATCGCAACGATGCCGAACAATCAACGGGCGCAGATGGTAAATTCGAAGATGCAGCAGCAACAGATGGTGATGAGAGTCGGAGTGCCGAAGAGTCAGGCGCAGAATTTGCAGCAAGCCGGATTGAAGAGTATTCCGCAGAAAATTGCCAATACCGTGAAAACTTCGAACTCTCAGAATGCCGTTCAGCAGACGCTGCATAAAAATGTTAATTCGCAACCGGTGAAAATCATTCAGCAGCAGCAGAATATCATTGGACCGCAGAATGCTCAGAAGCAACCTGGTTGCATTAAAACGATACCACCGCAGAAATCCGTTCAGAGGAATCATACGCAGAAAGTCACGGGGATTAAAACATCTTTGAATACGAACGTCACGACGGTAAAAAGTCAAGGACCGACGACCGCTGTTGTGCAGAAGGCGAGCATCAAGACGTTGCTTCCGCAGCAGACCGTTGCTGCTAATATGTTGATACATAAAAATCAGCCGATTAAAATTCAACAACAGGCTTTACAGCAGAAGCAGCTAATCATGACATCACAATTTCCACCGCAAATTAGGCAACAGTCTGGACAGATAAAAACTTTACTGCCGATAACAACCTCGGAGCCTCGTAAAGACGTTGAAAACAAGTTAGTATTCGTTTTTCAGACATTTCGAAACTTTAAACATCGCGATTTCTTTTCACGAAAATCCGACGGAGATCAAATTTGCCCAGTTATTGTTGTTGCGGTAATAATTTTTAAAACTTGACATACTTTCCAGAATCGAATTGGAATCACGGGTCGCCAAGGAAGATGAACATCAACAGGCTGCTCCGAAATCTCCAATTAGAAGAATGCCCCTTCCTTACGAGGTGCGATATGATTTATAATACGATAGCTTCTCATTAGGAATTAATTGCATTGCTTCCACGCTGTGCAAAGTCATGGAAACTTTATGTAATGTGATTTTGAGAACTTTGTCTATCAACAGTGTCTCCAGTTTGTCCTGCAAGACCACAATTATGGTGCACCACCCCCGCGAACGCCGCCACCGCCATCGCCGCCTCCTCATCCGAAACAACAGCCAATTAACGGAGCTGGGAGTTCAGCAGCAACTTCTCAGCATCCATTTATTTATGGACAAGGTATAATTAAAATAGATACAATAAATAATTGGGAAGATATTGCAATTTGAATATTAGAAGAATGTATTTATATGTTGTTAACGATATAATGGATATTTTTGCGTTATGTTAATTAAAGTTGTACCCAACGCCACTGTCGAGGACGATGCAGCCAGTGCAATTAGCAGCGAAGCAGGCAGAGAAGCCGAACCAGAAGGCGAGGAAACGGAAACTGCTCCCGAAGGTGAAGGTGACGATGAAGACAGCGTCACTAGATGTATTTGGTAAATATTTCTCGTCAGTTTTTAATCAGAAGTTATTATTTTAATGAGATTATATTAAAATATTGAAATACTTTCAGCGATTTCGAGCACGACGATGGATACATGATCTGCTGCGACCGCTGCTTGTAAGTATCGTTTATACGAATTCTAACGCTGGAACTACCGAGACACTTAAAATGACCAGTTTACAATTTTTGAGATAAATTTCCCAAATTTATAGGGCAGACATACAGTTATTATTCCAGTTCTATCTTAAAAAACTTAAATTACCCCATTAATCATCCTTTTCACCTCTTAATTTCTCATTCCCGAAAGTACTTACTCGATATATTTAAATATAATAGAACGCTGGTAGTTCTAGCGTTAATTCTTCATGAATATCCTTGCTGATATCCCATTTACAAACAAATCTTATTACAGAGTCTGGCAACACGTAGATTGCATGGGCATAGATCGTTCTAACATTCCTGAGGAATACCTCTGCGAAATTTGTCGACCTCGCCGCGTCGACAGGCAAAGAGCCCGCGCTTTACAAATGCGAAAGCGCGAAGAATTACTAAATTCCGACACGTCCTCCGACACATCTTCAACAAGTTCGGCGGACACCGACGTCGGCGTGAATGCAGTTCAAAAGAAGCGCACGTTGCAGCAGGTTACGAGACGAAAATCCGATCCACCGCCTCAAGTAAGACGGCTAAATAACAATAACAACAACAACAACAACGTAGCGAAGAGACAGAGAAGGGATTCTCATCCGAGGCAGTCCAGCGCCGTTCGTAAAAAGGAGGTTACCAAACGCGGTCCCGGTAAACGCAAAGCGAAACGAAGAATGAGCCTCGAAGACAAAGAGGAAGAGGTGCCGGATGTTTGGGGCTCGTCCAACGTTGCACCTCTTAGACAATGGATCGAGAGATACGAGGAAGCTGTGACGAATCATTACAGCCCGGAATTGAGAGCTAGAATATCCAGCATCAAAGTGAACGGCACGCATAGCGATCTGAGACAGAGCAACATGAGCATCATTGCCACCGGCAAATGTAGATTAAATGTGCACAGTAATAATTTAAGAGTAAGTACGAATACTTTTCGTAATTAACGCTAAGGTGTTCGCACTTTACCGATCGGTAGCGATTCAAAATTCTTTGCACTTCTCACCGGCCACCCAGCCGCAGATCTTTCCTGGCACTGGCTCTTTTTCGACTTGGACAAATTTAATAAAATCTTTTATTTTCGTGACATCAGTGTAGATCTTTTGTAGAAATGATGAAACTAACGAAATATCGGTGGCTTTTACCGTGTTAATTGGCTACTGGTCGGTAAAGTTTTGAGATGATTTAATATCCAACTAAACTATACATATTGTTTTTTTCACGACAGTTTCTAGTGGCAACGATGTATCTTCCGCCGAATACTCCGGTCGTTGAGTTACGAGGGAAATACATGCTGAGCACGCAACACCGACCGTCGCATCCTCAAGGAAGACAGCATACTCAGAGACCCGGGCCTTTTGTATTCTTCTATCGGTTACCCCGCGACGGAACTGAAGTGTGTGTAGATACCAGAACGTACGGGAACGATGCTAGATTTGTGCGACGTAGTTGTAAACCTAACGCCGAAGTGAAACACTGTATAGAAAAAGGGACATTACACTTGTACATTGTGACCACGACCGCGATCGAGAAGAATGCCGAAATTACGATCAGGCACGAGCAACATGACTTACTGCTATCACCTAATCCAAATTGTCCCATGATGCCTGTTGTTTGTGCGTGTAACAATCCGAGGGAGTGTCAAATAGCGTCTGTGAATCAACTGAACAGAAGAGGAAGCAACGGAGCTATTGCCGATAACATCGAGTAAGTTTCCGAGAAGTTTCAGGCACTTTCTTGGTATCGAAGATCGAATTCGAACTTTCATTTGTACTTCCTTCTCTTTGCAGCAGTCGAGAAAGAAGACGGAGAGGTAGACGAAATACGGTTTGCGAGGACAGTGACCCCATGACCGCGGTACCGAGTACTAGTATTACACAACCGACGCCAACTTCAACAGCGATATCGGTAGCTGCTGCACCACCGAGAAGAACGGTTACGACGACTGTAGCAACCGTGACTCGTCAGACGCCTAAGGAAGAAATGCCTACGACGGTCCAACCGCCGCAAATGTCGCCGAATTTAAGTCAACCGGTTGCTCCAGAAACGAAGAAGGACAAGAAGAAGATGACGAGGGAAGAGCGGAAGATGGAAGCTATCATGAAAGCTTTCGAGAGATTGGAGAAGGCTGAGCAGAGGAAGCAAGAAGTTCAGGCGAGAAATGCACAGAGAAAAGAATCCGGTGGTACTCATAGCGACAACGAGGACAGTCATGGCGCGACGAGTGTACAATCGAAGCAGAAACAACAGAATTCTGATCGGCCATTGAGGCGGAAGAGGAGAAAAGGTCGTGCAAGAACCACCAGCACGTCTCAGAGTAGTCGAAGAACCAGGCTAAATTCAGCGGATTCCGATGTTTCATCGGGTGAAGAGAGTAACTCGATGCAATCGCCGCCTCTGCTGAGCCAGAATCATCCTCCCAGTCGAGATGCACCTTATTCCTCGCATTTGCACACACCGGCGAAAAATACGAGTGAGAATGCAAACACCGGATCTGGACATCAAGGTATTCCAACAGCTGCTGGTTTGTTACTAGCATTAGCGAATTCCAATGCACCTGGACCTAGTTCCCCACCTCTTCAGCAACCGACACCGGTGAAAAGTCCGACGTGCGACAGTGGAGCAAGCAGCAGTTCACAGAGTTCCACACCGTCGACCCCATTGTCATCGGCCTGTTTACTCGTCGCGGCAGCCGTAGGTCCTTTAGCTCCTGGTTTCAAGTTCCCAAAGACAAAGAAAGTCCTTATGAACGAATGGCTGAAGGAATCGCCTGATCCACCCCAAGCTAACATACCTCAGGTGTCACCTTTACCCGCTTTACCATCGGCGCCCATCTCAAATTCGATAAATCCACTCTGCAGGCCTTCGGATTTTTCATTGCCAACGGATCATCCATCCGCGGAATTTCTAACCCAAAGTTACGCCGCCAAGAGTCTGGCTACTCTTGTTCAGGCAGCGAATTCCGTTTCTGGAATATGTGATTCGCCGCCGCAACGACGACAAGTAGTTGCAGGAAATAGCGTGTGTCCTGTCTCAACAGGGTCGGCGAAGAAGAGATGGTTAAGACAAGCGATTTCAGAGGAATGCGACTCGCCGAACAGCCGACCGGAAAGTCCACCGCCGAGTGAAATGGTAGCGCCACCTAAGAAGAGAAGAATAGCTAGAGAGAGCCTATCCTCCGATAATTACACGCCGCCTACGACGCCGACTATGTTGATCCCTGAATCCGTGCCGAACAGCAGATCTTTGTGTCCTAATGAAGTACGTTTCTCATTCTTTCATCGACCTTTTGACCTTTGAGTACTTTCTGCCGAAACAGCCGAGCGTCGATGATTTTTCACCACTTAGTACTCGATTACGGATTTTTAGACATTTATTGCTATCAGTATATGAGTCCTCAGCGGTCAAAGGGTTAATTTTGTATGTCTCTAGGAATGTTAAATTAATCGTGCAAATTTTCAGGACGATTTCATGGAACAGCCGCAGTCACCCCTGACAGAACAGAATGACGACCGACATTTAGACGTAGAATCCGTGAAGCAAGAAGTGAATTCCGACGAGCCAATGGACTCTGACGAGAATTCTCGGCAGAAGCTTTCAATCGACATTCCCCAAACTGAGTTTCATGTAAAAACGGAGAAAATCGAGTCCGTGGAAAGCATAAAGAAAGAGTCCACCCCGATCAAATTAGAAAACGGCGTTGTGAAGGAAGAGGTGAAGGATGAGAAGGACTGTAACTCGATTTTGCACTCTGATACGAAACCTTTTATCAAAAATGAACCCCGGGTGATTAAGAATGAGGTAAACGAGCATCCACTCGATGATGTAAAGAAGGATCACGATATAAAACGCGAATCGGTAATTGAGCAAGGCACCGTTGAAATAATCGATCAGAACGAACCGGACACAGAGATGGAAGATTTCAGTTCACCCATCGCTGCAATGGAGTCTGACGCGATCTTGAAGCAACGCGTGGCGGAAATGAGGCTGGAGTTCGCCGGAAGTATAGGTGAGATCGTTAGCGTAGCCAGTGAAAATGAGAAATCGGACGATGAGAGGAAATGCGAGAATGTTAAGTGCGACGGACGATCCGATGATAACATGTCGATCGATGAGTTCGACGTGGAGGCACAGATGAAGAAGATAACCGGCGACGATGGGAATGATTACAAGGAGAAAATTGATACCAGCTCGGAGAAGGATAAAAGTATGGATGGTATCGAAGGATTAATGGAAAGCTCGAAGGAAGATTCGGAATCCGAGGACAAAGAGATGGACGATGTGAAATACAACGAACCCACTTTCAAATTGTTCAATATAAATCACGAGGAAAGATCGTTCACAGAGTTCGAAAGCAAAGACGAGGAGAATGATGTCGCAAAGGTTACCGAAGTTGCTGATGCTGCACCGGTGGAAAAGAGCGAAGAATCTCAGAAAACCGAGCAACCATCCACGTTCGTTACATCTTCGGAGGAATCGGTCTTCGAATCTGCATCTTCCAACATGGACGCAGAATCGATCGCTGATCCTCCGAAGATTTTTCATTCCATTCCGCCACTGAGCGAACGTATTCGCAAGAAAACCGATACAGCAAGCGCGTCAAAGAGCCAATTAAATTTTGAAGCAGCTATTATCGAATCGACGATCGATATGGAAACGGTTGACGATACGAAGAATGGAGAAGAAAAGTCTATGCTATCGACAGCGTTGAGAGAATTGTTGGAGGCGAAATTGGACGATGTTGCAACCGAGGAGGTAAAGAGTGAAAACAATGAGGAAAATACTACGTCTAATGCAGAATCGAAGACGGTTTCTCTGGAGGAAAGCGTAGAGGCTCAAAATTCAAATCTGCGAAGCAACACTCAAGATGGTAATTTCGAAGATGTACCTTCGAAAGACGAGGAAGTTCAGCCTAAGGAAGTTAAGAGATTGAAGGATCCTAGAACCGTAGTTCCAAACAATATGCCAGCCCCTGCATTTAAACCGGACGCAAATCCTCCAGTCAAACGAAAGGTTTGAATCTTATTAATTCATCTTTGTTCATTCTTTCGTTCTCTTTCTCTAGGTCTAACAATTCTGCCCGATATTAACACTTTATCTACCGGAAGCATGTTAATTGGCTTTAGGTTTGGCAACATTGATTAACCGATATGCTATTAATTGGTTATTACTACGCTGCGGATATTTATGCAAATTTCGAGTTTCATAAGCGCCGCTAACAAAGAAGAATCCAAGTAGAACACTCTGTCACTCGTTAAATATTACAGCGAATACCTCATCTTCGATAATTATCATCCTTCCTTTATATTACATGCTCTTTGTGTATTTTGGCAGCGTTAAGTTTGTCAGAAATGCATAAAAATCCGCAGTCTAGTTATCAAAAATGACTCGAGGCAACATAATCAATATATCTTTATATTTAGATCGTGGAATTACAGAGTTTACGAAACTGGTGATATCCAAAGAGAGATCGATAGATAAAGTGTTAACTCTGTCATCATCGATGGAACTCTCCTTCTTCTTTAGGTCTAGCAGGCAGATATTAAACCCACCACTAGCCCTCCTAGTCGCGCGGAAAAATTGTAATTTGTCAACTTATGAATGACACGTTGTTGCAGTTATCAATATCGGAATATCGCAAACGTAAACAGCAGTCGTCTGGCACACCACCAGATCCCGAACCTTCGAACGATTCGTCGACGACAGAAAAAGGAGCGGCGAGAGGTAGATCAGATAGTGCGAGCAGCGGAACATCTTCGCTTAGCTCCGACGAAGAAGGTTCTAAAATGACACTATCCCTTGACTTACCGGGACTTACGACATTACCGCTTTTCACTAACGCAGATAATGATGAAAAGAAAGGTAATAATCAACATCCAGATACGTGTCCTAGTACACAATTCCTGTTCAATCAGTAATCTACATATCCATCGATAACATCTTTTAGGGTATATACTTTTTTCTATTTATAATTATTTTCTCATTTGTTATTAAGTTACGATTAAAACTTTATGAATTATATATGTTATTATAATATTACGTTCAATATTATTATAACGTTTGAAGTTTTATTTGTTACGTAAAGTAGGGCTGTATATATGACGAGGAAACTATAAAATCTGCATAGGTGGTGAAGAAGGCACGATTGGTTGGTCCGCAGCTCCGACTTTGGTGGAACGTCAACGAGAAAATCTAACTGAGAGATTGAAACGAGAGTTTGGATTGTTCCTTAGCGACGACGAAGAGGAAAGAGCTCGCAAGCATGGTGAGACTTCCGCTTTCGACCGTTATCTCGGAGGAAATCATCGATGCAGTGTATTTAATTGGAAACGGTCGAATATCTCGAGTAATGAAAGTTATCAGAATATTTGCACATATAAATATTACAATATCCAAAATACAGGTAACCCTCCTATAACACGGTAGATAGGTTCCTAGAAAATGCCGTGTTGTGTGAAACCGTGTTGTATGAGACCCAGAGCTAGTACAAAAAGGGGGGTTGCGTTCCAAAAACTTATTAAAAACAAATATTTTTGTTTACTTCTACATAAACAATCTAATTTTTATTAAAAATATAAATGTATGTACAACACAAAACATAAAAAACAAAAAATATTATTTTAATTTAACGCAACTTCAATTTAATAAATTTCTTCGTCGTCACTGCTAAGTATAATCAATCGAGAACGTTTTTTCGGTGGAATGATATCGCCTTCACTTTCAGAACTTTTTTCTTCGTTTAAAGTTCTTGCATCTTCTTCCCTCTTAAAAAAATTTGTAATTTTACTTTGCTTGCTGGTTCTTACCAGGTCATTGCAAATTTCTCGGTATGGAGCTCGACAATTTTGTAGCTCCTCGATTTCCTTATCGTGTTAGAGCGAAACCGTGTTATAAGATGCCGTGTTGTAGGAGGGCTACCTGTATTACAATTACAAATCCAAACAGTAGAAAAGAAAGAGGAATCTTCTAACGAGAGCTATTCCGTGCAGAAAAAGCGCATCGTACGATGAAAATAGCCTCGAAAACCGACCATTTCCAGTTAAACAAAACCCACCGCACCTTGTAGAGGACATCGTGACCCACTTTTCTTAACTATTGCAGGCTTAACAGCAGAAGCGATACTGAAAGCGCGGAAGACTTCTCCACCGCATCCTACAGTGACAAACACCCCGCCGGGTTATCCGTTGCCGCAGCTACCACCCCAGCCGTACATCCCTCCGCCTGGTTCCGCGTCGATTCACTATCCTCAATTCCAGACAAAGGCCTGTCCCGTTCAGTATCCAAATTTCACAGTACCGCAAAACCCACCGCAGCCGATATACGCTAACGCTGTGCCTCAAACATCCGGCAGCAAACAAGTTCAACAATTTTTAGTGCCTCAAGCGTCGCAAGCACCGCCGGGTTCGAATCCATATCCTCCTCAATTCATTCCGCCATCCACCACGGCAGTGCCAATATCAAAGTTTTCCTCGTTAACGCCACCGTCGGGTAACCAGGTCTATCCAACGTCAGGTCAGTCGCAGAAGCCATTTTTTAATCACCCGGCACCAAGATCTTAACCCATATAAAAACGTAGCTTCGAAAGGTTTTTGTTTTAGGCTTAGGTAAAACTTCGATGACATTTTTCATGATCTCGCCGTTGTACGATCAATTACGTCGTGCGGCGTAGCTTCATAGTTTAACTTGTACAGAATCAGAATCATCCTATTCCATTCGTGTTACATTTTTAAAACGTTAAGATTTCCTCGACGATCGAATGATGGTGAACGAGATACCGCGAATGTAATGGCGAACGAAGATGTTCAATAATCTCTTCTGCCTTACGTGTTCCGAGTAAAGGCGTGTTTCTCATTGGACAGCGTCGTGAAATGACCAGAGATGAAGCCGTATGATCGTACTTTAACGATCGATGGTCGATAATGAATGATTTGCATAACTTTTGTAGTAAACAAGAAGAGATTAAGTGATCCCAGGTGCTACCGTTCGCTTTGTAGAAGCGTTTATGCTGTGTCGTTAATTCAAATGGCAAAATGTCGAATGACAATTCATCCAGTAGCGTCGTCGGACGACATTCGAGGGAATTCGCGTGGCCTAAAGTGATAGTTAAGTATTTTGATGGAGTAGATAATAACCATGCATTTTAGGTAACGTAATTAAACGAGACCTGTTTAAATGAACTTTATTGGCATCTAAATGAAACGAAGGAAGCAATGGCCGAAAGTGCATCGCACGACGTGCACTTTTTATATCGCTGAAATGGTGCCCCAGAATTGTTTATACATAGAAGTTAGTCCAATTTTGATAATAACAGAAAACAGGGAAGGATACCCTGACAAAGTTGGAAACGTCGATGCCAATCAATTGTAACGTTGGCTCGGATCCTTAAGAAGTTATATATATACATATATACATACATACCATGTGCACACGTGAAGCTACTTTATTCGACTTTTCTGTAAATACAATTTGCATATATGCATAATAACAATAATACAGAAACTGTATTTAACCTTAGTTAAGGATCAGCATATAGATTCGTTTGATAAACTCCAAACAAATGAGACGCTGTGCCGGTTTTTTGCGCAGATTTCGTTCAGACGAGATAACAGTGTCGTGCTAAGACAGAAACTTTTTTATACTTTGTTCGTAAATGATCGATGATTTGTAAGAAACGTTACGTGCTGAGATTTTCCTTTTTTTTTTTTCTTTTTTTTTCTGTGGCATTTCGATCATTTTTAATAGCACGCCCTTTATTACCGCGTACCGCACAGTGGCACATTTTCTACTTAATGAAGGAAAGACGCGTCTATTTCATTTACGTCGAAATCAATGAAATGCTATGGTCAGTGTTTAATCAGGCCTGTTAGGATAAATTGTACAGAAAGAAGGGCCTCAGACCGAGCATTTCGATTATTTCGTTCGATCGCTGTATCTCGTAAGTCTGATGTTCAAAGAATTTCACTTCAAGTACGTTCGGCGAACGGAGTCACCGGATTCATGCTTTCCTTTCTGTTCTTTTTCTTTTTTCTTTTTTTTTTATTAGATATCGAAATGTAATTCGCGACACCACGGAGATGTAAATTCTATAATTCTACGCTTTGATTGGTTATACAGGAAACCGTTGATAGTACAATGTAATTTAGTTGATCGCGGGAGCACCCGTGAAACAAATGATCCACGTTGATGGTATTTTTTATTAGAGGATTTATTAAGAGTCCTGGAACTTAACATTCATTCAAGTACAAAAGAACTTATCGTCTTATCGAAATGATGGGGAAAAATGTGGGAAACTTCGTAATTAAGATTCTTAGAGATAAACTGCAATAATTAATACAGCAAGAGAATTGTAGAATATCCTTTCGAGACATTGAGTTTTGCTAAGCAAGAATTTTCACACGAAACTCGAGCGAATTCCTCGGAGGAAGATAATCAGCCTCGAAATTCTTTTCGTGCGTACCGTTTGACGAAACAAAACGAAAGATTGGTGCTGCGCTTTTCTTTTTCTTTCTATGTACATGCGATCCTATTATTTATTACGTTAGAGCGATGTAAATTTCTATTCCGGGGATCTGGAATTTTAATTAAAAAGAATGTGTACATGATGAATAACGGTAAAGGACACTTGCCCAGTGTATACAGTGGTGTAATTAAATTAGTGTACAGTTTCTTATCTAAATTTCTCGCGCATTTGTCGTTTGTATATATATACATATATATAAATCTGCGTTTTGGTTGTTTATACTTTAATGGAGCTAAATTTTCACTCGTACGTCATTTATAACAATTCTTTTAGTTTGATCATTGCAATCTTCGCCAGTTTTACCGCGGACCGCTTATTAAATTTATCAAATACAAATGGAAAAGTCGCAGAGTACACAACGAATTCATTTTCTTTTTTTATTAAGAAACTTACCGTGCATATTGTTGCGTGCATTTGAATTTAATTAACACTAGATCTACCGATGATTAATCCAGTATATCGACACATTGAATGCCATGGGGGTCATAAGTCACCGATGCTATTTAGTTCAGTTTGAATTATAATCACGAATTTACTAATATGTTCAATTTTTAATCAACGGCTTTAAGGAAGTGAAGTATCGCTAAACATTTAACTACTTTTATCGTCAACGTTTGTATTCTATAAAAATGTGATTTTAATAGAAAATTTTTAACTTCGGGAGAAATGAACAAACGAAGTGCGGATGGTATTCAACGTGTTAAATGAATATTATTTAAATAATTTAATAATTCTGCGTGTTAAGTTTGTTGGGAGAACAGAAATATAGGAGGAAGAGGCCCTGCATTGAAAATTGAGAAAGAAACGGTATTAGAAATTTCGGAAAAATTTAGAAAAATTTGAGAAGTCAGTTTGAACACCTTGGTAGATCCAGTGTTAATCTGAGGGCTATAAATATTCTTCTGTATGTCTTATGTGCGTTCAAAAGCGTTATAATAATTATTGTTGCGTCAAAGGAAAGATTATAGGATGATCGTTAGCAATTAATCAACGGATATCGTGGAACTTCGAGATTATGGTGTATCGTATCTGTCGTGCACCATGGAGACTATAAAAGCAAAGGAATTAGTCGTGAAACTTTGAATTTCAGTATATCTCTCGAAACATTAATCTCCAATGGAATTTGTATTTTAAATTAAGAAGAAATCCGCAAAAGAAAATTAAACTTAGCGCCGTCGACTCGAACAGTTCAAATAAGTTAAATGATATCGATAAATACAAATTTCCTTTGCTTTATCGGATAGTCTCAAAGTTCCATGGTAAAAGAAGAATAACGAAATGCGAGAAGAAAGAGAAATCGCTTGGAATCACTGGCTTTTAACGCGCATCCGAAAGCATAGCAATATCGTTATTTTAATTCGAATTTTCAAAAGAAAATTGTCAATGTTTGAGAGATCTGTGATTAGAGATTAAGACAGAAATCAAGTAGTTAATGTTCATCGGCGAAAGAATTATCGAGAAATTCCTGATCGTGCATGGATCTCATCGGTGAACGAACGAACGCCATGCCTCCTTTTAACTTACGTTATTCGGCTGCAGCTTATGGTAAAATAAAAAAAGAAAGCAAAGTAACAAACAAAGATTTGTAAACAAGGATATTTTTGGCATTTGGTATTTCTTTATATTTTAGCGAATATTTTGTAATAAACGTTGTATACTAGTGTAAGTTAACGAATACAACCGCGATGGGGGGAGTGTGGTGGGCGAGTATCGAATGTGGTGTACAGATTATGTTCCCCCCCATTGTGGCACGAAGCGACGAAGAAACTTGTAAATATTTTTGTAAGATAAATTTAAGTATCGGTATCTACTTCGAGATCTTGTAATCTTCTTTGAAATCCACTATGAAAACAGGCGTTTAATAGAAATTGCTTTTTGCGGCTATATATCCTGCTTATAATTAATCCATTGTACAATTCTCTCGTTGCCTCTTTATCTGTATAATGAACATTCTGATAACGAGTGGCAAGGATGTTTTGTTATTAAGTAATTACAGTTAGATATAAAGTAACTTGTTAGCACATTAGTTTCAATGTTGTAAATAAAACAGATCATAGTGATTATTATTATTATTATTATTATTATCATTGTATGCATATATATAATTATATATTTAACTGTGTGTAATTATATATATGCATATATCTCGATATATATATATATGTATGAAATTCGACTTTATAATAGCATCGGAACACATAATTTTTTTATTTGCAATTCACTGTTACATGTATGTGCCTAGTTATAGCCACGTTGCATTATCTATATTGTATGATAATTTAATTCGTACTACCGATTAATAAATGTAACAAGTTCTTCGATATCAAACTCTATACGATATATTATGGCGTAACGTGTAAAGAGCTCATATTTAGGCATACATGAAATTTAATAAAACGGAATACCTTTTACGAATTAACAAGGTGCTGCGCCATTACTCGCCATTTCTTCAAAACCACACCTGATAACTTTCTTTCTTTTCGACGTTGATACTATCCGAACGGCCCTTCTCGCATACCCTCGTGGAAGATTTGTTTTTGTAATTATTTAATTACATATTTATTTTTGATAATTTTTGTAATTAAAACGAAAAGGAAACGAAAAAATGCAGTATTAAATGTACACTATGGTATATGATATAATGTAGTAGGTATAGTATGAGATAGCGAAGATTTATGGTGATTTTAAATTAAGAATGCAAACATTTGAGAATTAAAGTTTCGTCAAGATAATTAAAATAATCTCTATACTGTGTAAATTGTTACGTACTACCCCCTTTTCGATTGTAAGATTATGCATATTATGATTTCGTAATTAACGAAGTATCTTTTGAGTACGTTTCTACGGTCAAGTTACTTTGTAGATTTGGATATTCTGCTCTACTTTAAAGTACGAACGTACTCGGAGCTTATTTGTAGTTAATTATCTGTTTCAGACGCATATAAATTTAACAAGTGCGAAAACAAGTGTACAAGAGGGTACAACAAACACGATTTAATCTTCTTATCTGTTTCACCTGCGATCGTTGGTCCACTTAATACGACGGGTATTTAATTAACAATTCTGCAAGTTGGCAACCGATGTACTTACAATATTTCGAATCATTTTGGCAATTACTTAAAGTTAGAATTCTTTTTAAATCAAGATCACATACCGGCACGTACACTAATTTAAATTAATAACATTATTCGAGCCTCAGGATGATCAGGAATCACTGACCACATTTTATTTTAGCAGCTTAATTCTAAGTCATTGCGAAAGCAGCCACAAAATAAATCGTACCGCAAGGGATTAATAATTAATCCCAAAACTTCCTACAATTAATTTCGCATCGACGAAACGCACACAAACTTTCCCAGTTACGTAATCCTTCGCTGTATGAATTATTTTGACAATTATACAATGAAACAAATGAAATTAATTTCATATCTTCTATCGTCCGTTATTCATTTCTTTCAATGATATTAAAACGTTAGAAAATAAAACGGAGTGGAAAACTACGTCGATTATAGCTCAACATAAGACCGCAATGGGCTAATAAATTTAAATCAAATTTCAACGCGTCATTACCCGCCATATTCGTGCGCGCCTTCTGATTGATCGAATCGCGCCTACGTCATCGCTGATAATCAGCAGCAATTGGACGACGCGAGCGGCAGGCGTCTGCTGTGACAGTCGACTCAGCGGCGTCCGACGCGACGATCAGCAGGCCACGCAATGTCCTCACCGTCTCAAGCTCAGCTGGATGCAACAGCTGTAGAGAATTTTCGCGAGTATCTACGCATACCTTCCGTCCAGCCAAATATAAATTACGGTAAGTTATTAACAATACGATCAGGAGTGTCACTTGAAATTTTCATCAGCCAGAACTTAATACATTCACTGTATATCACGATCGTGTTACGGTCGAATTGAAAATCATGCTGGCGTACGCGTACATTCAGAATGGGGTCGGTCGTCGGTGCGTTTCCTCATTAAGTAAATTGTATTCCTCATTGACGTGTCCATGTATCATCCTTGTGCTTTCATTCGATCCGTTCACGAGCAACGATCACGTAGTTTCACGTAGTAACGGAGTTTCAGTGACTCGTTCGGTACCGTAGGTCGTAGCGTCGGAGACGCTATCTCCAGCCATTGTATGCCCCACCCTATGAGGAATGTTATTTCTATTTTTATATTTTTCTCGAATTTCACAGCGTGGCCTCTAGCATTTAGGTGTAAACGTCGACAAAGTTTTGAATTGTGATTGGAAAGAATTCGGGAATCAAGGAGCGGAGAAAATCGTCGTTCAAGGGCAAGTCTTGAATGACCTAATTCATTTGTAAATAGTATTTTCACGGGTATTTTGTATTGTTTCGGTTTAATTTAAGTTTTATTATGTTCCTTGGTGTTTATTGCGTTTTGGTGTAGACGGGCGTATTACGATGTTATGTATATTCGCAGCGATAAGACGTTGAAATGATAGCTCCTGATTGTATAATTTTGAGCCATAAATTTTAGAAGTACGGCTCGCGCGAGTAAAGTGATAATTGTCCTGTGATAAGATAATGCTACGTAATTAACAGAGAGTGGAGATATATGATGTTTAAGATGTCTTCGTAGGCCGCCTATCATTATTTTTCAGAGTTTGCACTTCGATGGGAAACTTCCAGCTTTTGATCAGTTTGCTCTCTTTCTTATGTAATATTAACACTACGGCTCGTATATGGTCCAATAGAGCAAACGTAATTGTCCAATTACTTTATATTAACAAATTACATTGTCTTAACTAACGTTGCAAATTCTCAGTAATGTTCAATTGCTCTGGAAATAAATGAGTATTAACTAATTAAGTAGATAGTACTTGCGCTTTACCGTAATTGGCATTTCTACAGTTAAAGACAGCCTGACATTTATGTACCATTTTCAAGAGAAGCTTAACACGTTGACTGCCATGTGGATCACTGGTGACCAGCGCTATTGAATTCAATGAAATTTCATGTGACTTTTAAGTTGCAATATTTACGAATTTTTTAATATGCTCAATATTTAAATATTGGCATTAAAAAGATAAAGTTCTGCTGACTATATATTCATCTGTGTCTTTGAAGTTTCTGCTTTATAAAATGTGATTTGAATAGAAAAAGTTTCACTTCGGTAGAAATGATAAAACTAGCGAAATACCGGTGGCGTTCAACATGTTAATGATTAAGCTATTCTTAAAATAAAATTTAGAATATATTTATAATAAAGTAAGTCTGGGAATCGACTGACTTCTATCACCACCTTTCCAAAGATTACAGCACCAGCTTGTTTTCTTGGTTACTTATCCATATCTTTGGAAAATTCCTACCACTCTAGAAACTTCCAGCTTCTGATTTAGTTTCTGGAAATTTCCAGATTGTGCATTCGCAACGGTCCTAGGAGTTTTCTTTTAGAACACCAGCTACATTGTGTATTTCATTCTGTTTCAGATGACTGCATCAAGTTCCTCCAGAAGCAAGCAAAGTCTCTTGACTTGCCCATCAAAGTTTATCATTGCCATGCGGATAAGCCGATCGTGGTTCTCACCTGGATAGGCACGGAACCGGACAAACCAGCAATTCTTTTGAACAGTCACATGGACGTTGTGCCTGTGTTTGCTGTAAGCATTGCAGGATATCAGTGCATTGCCAACAATTCAGGCAGATCTAGTTTTAATGATAAATTACAGAGTAATTAAACAGGTAGTTATCCTTAGGTGGGCTTTTACATGGAAAAAACTAATTTCTCCTTAATACTGTTTATAAGTTGTTTCAGATAAAAATAACAAGAACAAATCGTTTTGTATAGTATATCATATTACACTGCGAAAATCTAGTAACTAACAATAAAAATGATTACCCTTCTCATTTCTATAGCAGCAGCAATAACTTCGTTTAGCATTATCGTATAATTTTAATTACTACTGCTTGCATTCTAATAGTTATAGAAATTTAAGGTAATTAAAGAAAGTCGTTTGATGATCGAATACGGAGATTTCCGACCTTTGCTTTACTAGTTTGCGTTATTGTTGAAAAATGCGCGATGTATAGTATAATTTAGTTTTTTCTCGGCGGTCGGCCAAGTGTTAAGATACAGCTAGAATTGTTGGCAAACAGTTAAAATATATATTTTCAACGTATATTCGTAACAACAGATAACATAGTTAACTCCACAACCATTTTAGGACAAGTGGACATATCCGCCGTTCAGTGCCCACATGGACGAGCAAGGAAACATATACGCTCGAGGCAGCCAGGACATGAAATGCGTCGGAATTCAATATTTAGAAGCCGTCCGCCGTATGAAACTGGCTGGACAACGTTTTAAGAGAACCATTCACATGTCGTTCGTGCCAGATGAGGAAATTGGAGGCGTCCTTGGCATGAAAGACTTCGTTCACACCAAAGACTTCCAAGCTTTGAACATCGGCTTCGCGTTGGACGAAGGTGTTGCTTGTCCAACGGAGAACTTTTACATGTTTTATGGCGAGAGATCCATTTGGCACGTTATAGTCCACTGTGCTGGAAATCCTGGCCATGGCTCGCTCATGCTGGACAACACGGCTGGAGAAAAGATAAGAGTCGTGATAGATCGATTTATGGACTTTAGAGCGAAAGAAAAGGCGAAACTGAAAGATACAAAGTGCCAGCTTGGCGATGTTACTTCCGTTAATCTTACGCAGCTTCAGGTATGGCTGAATAGCCTTTGTATTTTATAATTTGCAAAATACGCAATATTTGTCACTTCGTGTATATAAAATCGTAATGGAATATACATATATGTAAGTCGTACAGTAGATTGAATACTAATTTCAATATTTCGATATTTCTTACATGTCTGTTTCATTAGGATTATGGTATTTCACAGTGAGTATTTCGCTACTTTTGCTACCGCCTTCTTATTCCGATATTTCCATTTTATTTTGTACTTTACACTTATTTCAATGCGTTAGAATTATTAATTTATAAGGAAAATTAAGTTTAGAGAATAAATTCGCTTGGTGATTGCAATATAACGCGGAAGATACATTCTCTGCTTCACTTTTATGGCTGTCTTCCAAATTTTCCGTAATTCAAAAATCAATGGCGCTTTATGGAGTTCCACTGTATCTCCTGGCACCATGCAATCTACTAACACATTAAAAAATATTTGTTCCAGGGTGGTGTGCAAACAAACGTTATACCAAACTCCCTGACCGCGGTCTTCGACCTTCGTCTCGATACCAAAGTCGATCACGACGAGTTCGAAGCCATGATAAAGAAATGGTGCGAAGAAGCTGGAAAAGACGTGACTTATTCGTTCGAGCAGAAGAATCCTAAGATCGAAAACACGAAACTGGACGATTCCAATCCTTACTGGATCGCGTTTAAAAACACTTGCGATAAGCTCGGTATAAATTTAGAGATTGGTATATTCCCAGGTGGAACGGACAGTCGTTTCGTACGACAGGTAGATATTTTTCTGCTTTCAGTTTACGATTGAAATAAAAAAATGTGCAGTTTTATTTGAAACTGGTACAGGTCCCTTTTTGGAAGTAATCGGGAAGATATTTCATTCTGTTTACTTTGCAATTTGAAATGCGGATAGAAGACACGTATATTTAACTATAACTCCGCGTTATATTTGAGTCGTTCAGAAGCTAATGTGGTTAATTCCATTTTTTTTATATTTCCTGATTTTTATTCTATTAAAATTTACAAAAATCAGAAAATATAAAAGAAAATGGAATTAACCGCATTGGCTTCTGAGCGACTCATTTATTATATTCAGATATATCGAATAAGTGCTTTGGACAAATAGAAATTACGAGGTGAAAAAGATGATCAATCGAGTAATTTAGTTTTTTTAAGAAAGGAGTTGAATATTTACTGGTATGGCTTCTCTTTCGAAAATTCCTTTTCCCTGGACGTTTCTCAAAAATGCAATTGTACCATTTTCAAAAGTGCCGGCTCAAATATCCCTTCGAAGGAGGTAATTTGAATGTTTCTCTGTTCCAGGTTGGAATTCCAGCTATAGGCTTTTCGCCAATGAACAAAACGAAAATACTTCTTCACGATCATGATGAGTATTTGAATAAAGACATATTCTTGAAAGGTATCGAGATATACATGGATATTATACCGTCTGTGGCGAATGTTTAAATGATTACGTCGAGCCAAAGAGTTTTAACGTCATAAGCGAGAGATTAAAGTAAAGCCAAAGCTTCGATATTAAAAATTGTACAAACACGTGATTAACGAAGGAGAAGGCTGAAGAATTGCAGGAAATTCCTGCAATTAAAAGTTCAAATCGCTGCTCGAATTCGAGATTAAAGTACGATGCTGTGCATAGAATTTATCGATGTTATACAGAATTTACAGTTTATGACTGTTGAATATTAATATTATATACGCAGAAGGCTGCGATGAGATTATATATTTATACATATATACATAATTATATAATGGGATATACCTATCAAATAAAGCTGTTATAGATGGTTATCGAAGTGAAGAAATGCAATAATGCAAAGGTGGTTTAACGTGCAATAAACGAGCAAGCTGTGCAAACGCAAAAGAAGAAGTGAGAATGTCAACGAATAATCAATTTTAGTATCATTACGAGTTTCTGAATTTCAGAAATAACACTTTTTACGCAATGTTGAAAGAGATACAAGAAAATAACGGAGTTCGAAGTAATGGGACCAAAGCGAAAGCATTGTATAAAATACGAAAAAGGTACCGTCGATATTTTTCTTACGATTACGGTGATTTATTCGTAATGAATTTTTAAAAAAAAAAAATATATAACAGAAACTACGAGAGATACTGCGAATACTTGAAAGAAAGGAGAGTTCAATGTACTGTTAAATAGCAATGCGAGTAAAGATAGGAAGTCAAGTGCAATTCTATATTTGCAATTCGAAAAGCCATACATACATACGCAATATACGCATTTAATTGTTTAAACGATCATTGTTTTAACAATGGCAAGAGCCATATTACCACGATAATTATATATTTTTATGCAGAGTTTAAAGAAATATACGAGAAATATATCTTAAATAAAATAAAAAAAAAGGCGTCTATTGACCCCGGCAGTATTGAAACACCGTGTGCCCACGTTCCGTGTGAAATCTCCGTAAAAAACTGGCACGTCTTTGCGTTTTCCACGATATTAGCCTACGGGAGAGCATAAGGAGGTATCGTAAGAGGTGACAGTGCCGTGTGTATTTATTACTCGCGGCAAAGTCAATAAATCTGTGTACGTGTGTGTGCATTCCCGCCATTATCGTGCGTAGTGGTTCATTCTTAACTCGACCGCCGAACTCCCCTTTCTAGTAGGATAATGGACTCGCCCATCGTTTTCCATCTCGTAACAAGCCTTTTCTCATCTCCCCGTGCGAGCTTGTGAATAATTTTGTGCTCGAACGTTAGCTAAAAATCGTGGATAATTTTCGAAATTAACGAGAAATCAAAATATATAAATAGGCGGGAGTATCGACGTATTTTCCGTGCATTGTTTGGGTTCGGCCATTTTGAAGTGGGGAAGGTTAGGGAGCAAACACGCGATGTTTTCTGTCATTCGACACGGATATACCGTACGTCTCCGAAGCCCGATCGACGTTACAATATCTAAAATTCATGAATCGTAATAATTATCGTGTGAATAAATAACGGCTCGATCGTGATAATAGGATAAAATTGTGTCGTTAGTATCCGATAGGCAGCCATGTGCATTGGTGTAGTATTTAAAATGTCTTCGCACCCTGGATCGGCCAGCCAATAGGGAGAGGGCGGCAAAGTCACGTGATCGTAGGCGGCCAATCATAGCGACGGGATTTGAAATCGTGCGTGGTCTTTGTTCACGAGTCTGCCGTCAACGTTACTTCAGTTCCGTAAAGGGGGCCTTGTGTCGGTGTCCGTTTATACATGGTCGCTGCCAAAAATCGCATAATTTCCTTGTAAATATATGTGTGAAAGTGGTGCTTGCCCGAAAGGACGACGTACTTTAAGGATCGTCATATACACGGTAGGTGTTGTTACGCTTTATCGTGCTACGTTCACGTTAATTTCGTCGAGAAAACATTGAAAAATATTCCGTGCGCTTTGCCGGCCCGCCGAGACGTCGAGGTTCTCGAGTGTCAAGGTATAAGGGGGGCCATCAAGCGGACAGTCATGGTGTTCTATGTACTCATTTTTTTTTCTCCTCGTTACGTATCATCGTATCGTATCCCGATAAACGTACGGTGCGATTGTTATTTACGAAAAAATCGAAGTTATCGGGAGTATCTGTCAGACCGGTCTGACAATCCGGCCGAGTGTTTGTCTTTGCATCGCCGGTATTTTTAGGTCGACTTACGTACGTTCATTTTCGCGATCGGGCGCGGGATTCGTGTGTTTACCGCGCTCTACGAATACGACGATATAATCGCGTGTGTATCGTCATGGTAACCGTTTATTGAGCATTACCCGGTCGAGCGAGTCGACGAAAATAAACAATCGGCTGGTGTGTGTCAAATCGAACTGAATGAGTGATTCATTCGCTTGTAGAATGGACCTTCGGTAGAACTTTCGGCGGGAAGAGAATGCATTACACGGGGAAACCTTACCGGAGAGTCGCGATATAATATGTGTTTCCGGTGACGAAACCTATTGTTTTGCCGCGCGTTGCACTCTCGGTAATGCTACGCTCGTATTTACATCCCGAATTGCCAGTTTCGATTGGCTGTCGATGCGATTCTTCAGTTATGTAAAATCATCGACGTTGAACGCGTTTGCAATATTCGATCGCGACTGCTTTCTTTCTTTTTTGTAGAATTGTTTGATTTCTTTTTATTTTCAAAATATTCCTAAATGTTTAGTTTGACGATTATGAATTTTGTTGGGTCGTGGACTCGTTTGAGGCTTGGAGATTTTCTTTAATTATTCAGAATTATTTTCGAGGGTTCGTCGAAAGAATGAATTTATACGGAGAATAATTGAAGGACTGCGACAGGAATAGTTTTATATTCCGAACGTTGACGCGACTTCGTCGGAATAGGTTTATATCGATTTCCAGTTCTACGTGTAATCGAAATTATACGTAATCGCTATTCGTACTTTGCGTTTATTGTTATCTTTTGTTTCATTCTCACGGTTAATACGTGTTAATCATCGCTCGAAATAATTGGCATCGCTGGAAAAGAAGCATTTTGACGATACAGTTAGTTATTCGAAACGAGGTAGAAAAATGATTGGCGTTATTAATAGAAATCTGCACTTTCCATGATGAAAGTACAACGATTTCGGTGGCTCGCGTTTATGGAACGACCCATCATCTGCCATTAGCAAACTATTGATTGCCATTAAAGGATATCACGAGAATTACAAAAGGAGTTACACCACCGATCGATCCGTCCACTGTACAGTCGGGTTATCGAGTTCCTAATTCGATCTTCCCAACATGTAATTACCTCTCCAAAATACCCATTCTAATCCTAATTACGAAAATTCCACGCTCGTCCATTTATTTTACAAATTTTCCAACCTTCCAGGATCGACAAATCCAGACGTACAGTCCCTCCAAATTTTAATCTTTACAGGTTCGACTTTCAGGATTTCAGTTTTTCCAGCTTCGATCTTTTGAGTTCAATCTTCCGAATTTCGATCTTTAGAATTTCAACCTTTAGAATTTTAATCTTTCTAATTTCAATTTTTAAAATTTTAATCTTTCTAATTTCAATGGTCACAGTTTCAAGTTTTCGAATTCCAATTTTTAGAATTTCAATCTTTAGAATTTCAACCTTTAGAATTCTAATTTTTTTAATTTCAATGTTTAGAGTTTCAACCTTTCTTATTTCAATATTTAGAATTTTAATCTTTCGAATTTCAATCTTCCGGATTCAAATTTTCCGAATTTAATATTTAGAATTTTAATCATTCTAATTTCAATCTTTCGAATTTCAACCTTTAGAATTCTAATTTTTTTAAATTCAATGTTTAGAGTTTCAATCTTTCTAATTTCAATATTTGGAATTTTAATCTTTCGAATTTCAATCTTCCGGATTCAAATTCTCCGAATTTAATATTTAGAATTTTAATCACTCTAATTTCAATCTTTAGAGTTTCAATCTTTAGAATTTCAACCTTTAGAATTCTAATTTTTTTAATTTCAATGTTTAGAGTTTCAATCTTTCTAATTTCAATATTTAGAATTTTAATCATTCTAATTTCAATGTTTAGAGTTTCAATCTTTAGAATTTTAAACTTTCGAATTTCGATCCTTAGAATTTTAATCTTTTGAATTTCAATTTTCCATATATTAATTTTTAGAATTTCAACTTTTAGAATTTTAATTTTTCTAATTTCAATGTGTAGAATTTCAATCTTTAGAATTTTAATCTTTCTAATTTCAATTTTCCGAATTTCAATCTTTAGTATTTTAATCTTTCGAATTTCGATCCATAGGACTTCAAACTACCGAAGTTCGATCTTCGGAAAACCCAAACAATATTCAATTAGCAGCGCACCACGTATTAGAAATTACTTAACCTCGATCCATGCCCGGTCTAACGGTACATCAGGTATATTCGGTATATTGGGTGTTTAGGATTTATCGTCCGGTTTCTCGGAAGGATTTTTCGAAAATATTGCGAATAACCGAGCGTAGGGGAAAACTGCAACGTAGAGAGGGGAACCCCTCGAGCAGTTTCAAGCCTCACTGCCACGAAAGCTATTGACCGTGGGAACCTTCTGGGAACTCTACCCCTCGCCATATGCCCACCGCAGGAAATATATCCTACAGGCTCGACCGAAATTCACCTCGGTGAGTTTCGTGTCCACGGATGATTATTTGTCACTCTGAATGAAGAGTTTCTCCTCTTGCGGCGTCCGGATGCTTTTTGTTTGTTGAGTACTTACTAGCAAGGAAAAAGAAAATCGTTCTTTGCTCGTAATCGAAGCCACATCCGGATGGCTGCGATGCTCTTGTCTCGGTCTATAGGGTGGCCTTAAAGTAACGGAGAATTTTGGAGGTTTGTGCGAACGATGGATAACGCGTGTAATTTATCTTTTGAGATTTTATTTGCAATTCTTGGGGATTTAGTTGGCTGAAGTATTTGCGAGGATTGTTTCGTATGGTGTTGAGAAGTTGAAGATCAAGAATGTAGGAATTTTAGGAAGTCTGTAGCTTCAATTAGAAGGAATGAGCGCGGTACGGCGCTTCTGATAGCAGAATTTTTGCAATTTTCGGAATAAATGTAGCACGGTGATTCCGATAGAATTTTTGCCACTTTGTGGAATTAATGGACGAAATGAATACAGTGCAGTAATTCAGATAGTACAGTTTTTAGACTTTGTAGGATTTAATTTTCCGAATAAATGTAGCACGGTGATTCCGATAGAATTTTTGCCACTTTGTGGAATTGATGGACGAAATGAATACAGTGCAGTAATTCTGATAGTACAGTTTTTAGATCTTTGTAGGGTTTAATTTTGGGAATAAATAAAGTGCATTAATTTTAATAGCACTGTTTTTGCAACATTATAGGATTTTATAGTCGGAATAAATACAGTAGAATAATATTAATAGCAGGAAAGATTTTTAAATATTCAAACGTTCGGGCAACGTAGGAATAATAAATTATGAATTATTATCGGTGTTAAGAGTTGCGTATTCTTTGAAAAATGTATGTAATTAACCTCGTCCGGAATAAATTATTCAATTTCGAATTACTTTCTTAGAAAATTAACGCTTTGCAGATTAAATATTTCATTCAAAATAAATACAAACGCGGCGCTAAATTTTACTTAATCAACGAGCGGTTGCTACATTCACGCTTTAAAATTGTAAAGCAAAAAGAGATTTATGTTCCATTAAGATTATTGCAGATTACAACGGCTTAAAACAATGTTGCAGGGCGAATTCGAGGTTTGCGAACATTTTAAACTGGCATTGCGGAATCCGTGGATTAAAATTGTAATCGCAATCGGTCGCAAGAAATTAAAAATTTCATTACATTCAGATTGAAAGTTAATATTGCAAATTATTGCCGGCCGATTCGTGAATATTTTTAATTAAACCCAAAAGGACTGGCATGCAATAATAAATAAGCATGCGATTACAGAAAATGCAATTTGTTATTTATCTTATTTATTGCATATCGATTTCGAAACTCTGCGAAATTTTCATAAATTAACTCGCCTTTTGAAGAACTTAATTAACTTCCATTTTGGTTTTTGCGCAAATCTAGCCAGGACTTTAAATAATATAAAAATTATACAAGTTTGCAACAATGTTTAAAAACGCGAAAGTAAAATTCTATCGCCCATTAAAATTAGACGCCCAATTAACTGTCTGCAACAAAATCGGATACAAACTTCAAACTGCAATTAAACTAGTATCGCACGGTGAAATATAAGTAATTAAACATCCAAACTCCACTAATTAAACATTCGTTACAAATTGCAACTCCCGTTAAACTAACTTCTTCTCAATTTTACTAATTCTCCATTATTTCATTACCTTCGTATTTCATATCACGCAGTTTTCTTATTAAATTCGCAGAGTGGGCAACTTTTGCGCAAACTCACCGCGCTTTTTTAATTCAATTAGCCGCAGGTCAATGTACAATATTAGTATAATTAATTAAATAGGACAAAGATAAGCCAGCTCGATTTCTTCATCGCTGATGCAGCAAAAAGAATCGAGCGTTCCTACGAGTAAACTAAAAACGCGGACGCAGAGTTTGTACTACAATGCAATTACCTTTCTTTCGACTGTTTAACCTCGTTTTTATCAAAGGATCCACGAGAAACGACTGTAATTCGCTCGATTGTTCGAGCCGAGTTAGAAAGTAGCTTTGAACGTATAGCTGCCCCTAAAAACCTTTATAAATTATGCGCTCACCAAATGTTTACACTTTGCGAATATACGCTCGACGTTTGAAATTTTCAGCCATTCGGGGAATTTTTGTCTATAACATTGCATTTTATAATTTATTCTCTATATTTATATATAATAGATATATCAGGGGGACTGGAAAGTAATGCCGTTTCTCCGGATATTTGGCTCAAAAACCAATTGATTTCTATCGATCCAACTTTGAAAATTTGCAGACTAGTTGACAAAAGGTTGTTGATCACGAGGGTGATCAATCATTAAAAATAAAAACTTGTTGGAAATTTATTTGTTTGAATTTAATGTAAAAAATGATATTATTTTCTGGTGCCCCTAATATAAATATATTTTTGTACATTATTTTAGACGAGATTCAATTCAGCGCGAAGATTAATCGCAAACAGTGATTAAACTGTATTAATATTTCTAAAGGATTGATTAGTCGTAGTAACATCTTTTTATAATTCTAGTAATGTTATTTTTGATTCTGGTTGTGTTTCTAGACAGTTTATTTAGTTTCTGTAACTGGAATGAAAGTAGTTTTCTAGCGCCAACGCCAACCCCCTTCAAACGAAACGCATGGGAATGTTTATTCAGATTTTCCAAATCCCATCCTTCATGGAGAATTCATGGTAGCCTCGTGTAGAGTTCTTTGTAAATATCTTCCCCAATTATCATGTTGAACAGCCGTGACGTTTCGTGTACCTGCATTCACGGTTTAACGAGAATTTGCCTTTCGTTTTAGCGATCGTACGTGTCCAAGCATAATAGAAACATTCCCAGTTATATTTCTAGTCCACAGACTTTGACAATATGCAGCGACAAAGTCGAAAATCCGCACGTTACGGTCGCGCAATTTTCTTTGGACCCTTTTTTTATAACCTACAGACCCTTTTAGGGGTTAGCCTTCGACTCGGTTACCCATAGAACTCTCCCTTAGATTTATTTTACCTTCTGACTTCGCTGAACTGCTCTTGAATTTTTAGGGCTTCTTGCATTCTAACTTTGGACTTTTTCATTTTAGGTTTAGGGTTTAGGCTTAGACTGTTTTTGGGTATTTTAGATTTTAGGAGTACTGGGTTATTTTTAGTGTTAGGGGCTTCTTGGTATTTCAGGTTTTAAGGACTTTTTTGTGCTCTAGTTTTAGGGCTCTTGTGTTTTAGGTTTTGAAAGTCCTTGGTTATTTTGAATTTTAGGACTTCTGGTATTTTAGGTGTTAGGGCTTCTTGTGTTTTAAGTTTTGAGACTCCTTGGTTATTTTGAATTTTGGGACTCCTGTTATTTTAGATGTTAGAGGGCTTCGTGATATTTCAGGTTTTCAGACTCCTTGCATTTTAATTTGAGGACTTTATATATTCCAAATTTCGTTATTTTGTTCGTTCTGCAGTATTTCACCTTTAGCTACAATTATTAATTTTGCCTAGAGCCTAACTGTTTTAGGTGGATTTAAAAAATCTTCGATATTATGATATATTAAATAATATATTTAGAAAAATTTCCAAGCGCTCACTGAGGATTTGAACTCGGGCCCATCGATTGCGAGTCCAAGCCTTTACCTCCTTAACCATCACGCCCCCATTTTTTAGAAGGTCTTAACTTCTATTATTCTATTTCTTCCAGCTTTGCACATATACTTCTCATAGTATTTTCTAATATTTTCAAGGCTCAAACACCATACCACAACCCCATAACTATCAAACTCCTATCTCAATGTCTCCTAGTCTCACATTTCATTATTAATTACAAATCACTCCTGATTTATAACTTCCCAGGCTATTTATTAATCGACGCAGCCTTTGAGTCATTACGCAGAGGTAGAAATGGACAATTACTGTTACAGTTAACTCTGCCAATCCCCATCAATCTCTTTCTTATCTCCCGAAGAATCTAATCGTCTCTGAGAATCGATCTTGTTTCTCCTCGAGTTTCTCGGTGATCCCTCGAGCATGGAGCAACTTGTAGCTCATGGCTTACATCGGGAAACATGTTTCGCCGAGTGCTAATCGCGTGCCATTCGGCGAAACTTGCGAAATTTTTCGAGAACCCGGTTTCGGTTCCGTCGCGGTGAAAGCAAAAAGTTCGAACTGCCGACTCGTTGAACCGTACGAACAAATAAACAGACTTGGAGACCAGGATAATCGAGACGCATTTGTGCGTCAATTAATATCATTTATTGCCAGGATTTATTTACGTTTTGTCGGTTGTTTTTCTGTTATATTAACTGGGAAATGGCCAGTTAAATTTGCAACGTTGCAAATTAAACGCTGAGGGTGTAAAGTGTGGACTTTGAAGTGTCCGAGGGTCATTTGAACGTTAATTGGTACAATTTTGTAATTAACACTGTTTCTAAATTTTCCCTATTTCCTAGTCTACACTATTGGGTCGAATTTTGGCGGGAAAGGTTTCATGGAAAGAGCTGCAGCTGTTTAAAAATCAACAAGTTGAAAGATCGAGCGGAAATAAGTCATTTTCCATGCTTCGGTAGATTTGTTTAAAATAATAAAATTCTACGAGGAAGCAGACAAATAGAAATTTCAGTAGTTTAAATATAGATGGATAAAAGAGACTCATATTTAAATTTAAACCGAACAACTTCCCTTTTATTCCTCCTCTAATTATCAGCAAAAGCTTCCATTACTCCGTCGCCATTATCGGAAAAATGATTTTACATAAATTTATTCATCGATTATCTCCATATCGGAGTACTTAATAATAACTCCAAACATAAATACATCCTTCCACCACCATATTTCATTTCATTCTTCCCATAGAACAAAACTCCCCCCTGTTAATCTCAAACTAATCCCATCAAATAGAAAGCCACCCCAAAAAAACATCGTTAGATTTGAAATTCAAAAAAAAGCGCGCCCCTTTCAAAACTACCGCCAGAATATCCGGATATATCGGGTTACAAAAGGAAGCTGTAGAAATCCGGTTATTGAAACGGGAGTTAAAGTATCGATTGGTAATTATTTCGAGCTACTGAAGTGTAATTTTTCAGATGCCGCTTTAATTGGTGCGACGATAAATAATTACGATGGGGAGCAAACCTTTTCGCGCCAATTTGCCACGTACACACGTCCACGTGCGAGTGACGTTTCACGAGCACTCTCGTCGTTCGATCTCCTCTCCCGTCGATATGTATACAGCGTCATTTTAATTTCAAATTAGGAGGCACTCCAATCTCGCCCTCGAACTCGGTAATACACTCGGAGCATGTACTCCGAGCGAGCAAATAAAGCGGGGAATTCGAAGGAAAAATTCGGCGGGAAATTCGATACGTTGACGTTAGGAATTTTGCGCGCTTTCTTTTCTGCTCTTTAGAAAAAACTGTGAACCGGTCTTTTCCTCCGCCTTGGTAGTCTTAATATTAACACTAGAACTTAATCTAGTTAAAACTTTAAAACATTAAAACACTAGGACGTTAAATCTATCATATTACAAAATATTAAAGAAGTACTTTGAAAAAAGAGAAATCGAGAGGCGGAAAAGATGATCGGTTCGGTGATTTATGTTCGTAGAATATTTATTCTATGAGTTTTCTATAAACTTAGAGAATTTTTGGAAAAAAATTGTGTTCTGGTCATTTTGACCGGTTGGTAGTTTTAATATTAAATAAAATTCAGTGTGTTAATTCATACTGTAATTTCACTTTTTGCAATCTACTTTACACTCGGTATTGTTCTTTTTAATATCGTACTTGATTAAAGTGTTTCTCGATACTTGTTATTGTTAGTAATTTACACGAAATTGAATATTTCAGGCAGAGAATTTAATCGGTATCAAGTGTACGCTTAGTTTTATTATTTATACCAAAGTGAAACTTTTCTATTAAAATCACATCTTTTTCAAGCAGAAACTTCAAAGACAGGGATGGATATATATTCAGCAGACCTTTATCTTTTTAACGGCGATATTTAAATATTGAGTATATTAGAAAATTCGTAAATATTGCAATTTAAAAGTCACGAAATTTCATTGAATTGAACAGCGCCGGTCACCGATGACCCGCATGGCAGTCAGCGTGTTAAGCTTAGGGACCTCGATAGAATTGAACCTATAGGCGGGTTAGTTTTCGTTACTTTACGCGCAAGTTAGATCCCAGGTTGTGAAAGGAGATTGCGTTAACGTATTTATGAGAAGAATCGACTACTTATTATGCTTGCGTAATGTAACGTGAAACATCTTATCAAGAATAACCGTAGGTTTCACATTTATGGAAAGCGCCTATTTAAGGTTACGCATTGAATGCCAGCCGTATCTCAGCACTAATCTCCCTTATCTTTTCGTCCACACAGTGAAATTTTCATTCGTATCAATCGAAAGTCAAAATATTTACCTACCCGATAATCTACTTCTGATTTTTCACGATCGGAATTATGAAAAAGGAAAACGTGGGATTCCATTCATCGCTCGGAATTCTTTGAGTACTACCGACGTATATATACGTTTAGAGAAACAATTTCATCGTAGATCGTCTGGTTGGATATGTGGAATGATGTTTAAACAATGAAACTTGATTGCGCAAATAAGAAATTTATATTGGGATTATAGATCATGCGTCATATAATTCTCAACCCAATTCATTCGTAAGCGGAATATTCCGCCCTGTACAATGTAATAGTGCTGCACGTGGAAGTGCACGATACTACGGGCCTTCTGCCGTATTTAGAGCTGTGATGCAAATTTGTTAATTAATAATAAACCTACCAAGCCGGTCAAAATGACCGGTTCGTAATTTTTTCGAAAAATGCCCTAAATTGACAGAGGAGCCATGAAGTAAACATTCCACTTCGATTTTATAAACCTAAACTATTACTACTTTTACTATTTTCACTATTTTTATCTAATTCTATTTTATAAACTATTACAAACCTAAGTTAATCAGTCATCTTTTTCACCTCTTCATTTCTCTTTTTCCAAAGTACTTATTCGGTATATCGAAATTTTAGTAGATATAACGTCGGTAGTTTTAGTGTTGCTAAAGGAAAATGATGAGTAAGGAGGTAAACGATCGCAACCGATTTGAAAAACTGGCGGGAACAGAAAAATGAACGTCTCGAGTACCGTTAAAAGTAAAGGGGAATAATCCGTACGAAGAATAGATCGTAGGTTAGGTTAGGTTATGGACTGCAATTAGGTTAGGTCGAGCCAGATATATCCCCGGCATTAATTATGATCGGATCGACAATTGGCGGAATTGAAAACCGTATCAGAAAGGAAGGCTGGCTCGGTGAATTTTCAAACGGTCTTGCGGTAGGGAAGATCAGAACTACACCGCCACTATTACTACAGGGTGGCCCAAAAGTCATCTAGTAATCATCTATGCAATATTCAAAACCTTCGTTATCTCTGAGAATTTTTTCCCAAATTATTAATCAGCATGTAACCTCGGTGGTTCGGAATCCACCTAAAACACTAGATCCTAAAGCTATGGCGGGAAAATGGCTCGGAATCTCAAGTTCAAATATCTTGTTTGCACTGAGAGATTCTTTTCAATCTATTGTTTAATATATCATCGCCTCAGTGGTTCCTTATCCACCTAAGACAGCAAGTCCCAATCAAAATAACTAGAGTTATTTTGAATATCTACGATAATCAAAGATTTAAAGACTCCAACTCTCAATCACTGCCTAAAATTCAAACCCCTTTATCTAACTCTTCCCAAATCATCATTCAACGCATTGCATCCCTTTCGTTTCATCATCCACCTAAAACAGCAAACCCCAACCAAAATAACCGTACAATCTAAAACTATCTTCGACTCTCAAACATAAAAAGACTAATTTCAAATCCTTCAGCGAACGCTTCCTAAATCATCATGTATCGCATCGCAATACCCCATCCACCTAAAACACTACATCCCCAAAATAATCATACCAGTCGAACCCCATAAACTGCAAAAGAAAGAAAGAAAACACTCCCGACTTTTGGGCCACCCTATACTACAATCAGCCACCACCAGCCACCACCACCATCACCGGCCTCGTTACCATTACCAACATTACCAGCCATACGGCCAGGGCAGGCTTCGTTCGTTCGTTCGTGTTCCTGCGAGTGTATGAGCACACTGCGACAGGGTGCAGACACTCGTGCTTCTCGCAAACACTGGCCCCGACTCGCGGCGGGGATATCAGATCGATACTCGGCGAAAAGCACGGGTAGGAGAGGCATGGCTGTACGTATCTACGGTTGGTCCATCGCAAGATCCAGACTGCGAGTGCTCTGCACCCGCGGATACGCCCTGTGCTTAATGCTCGTGAAATTCGTCGGATTGAGTACGTTGATCTCGACTTTAGACGCCGTGGAATATGCGAGAGCGATGAAGGATGATGATTGAACGTTTTTCGTAGCTTGGGGAAATTGCCTCTTCAATGGGGACTTGCCTTTTTTTTTATTCTTAACACTAAACCTACCATGACGGTCAGATGACCGCTTTCTAAATTTTTCTAAAAATTCCCCAAATTGATTGGGCAGCCATTCAGTAAATATTTTAGGTCTATCGTATAAAGCAAACATTACTTAACCGACCATCTTTTTCACCTCTTCATATCTCATTTTCCAAAGTACATATTTCGTATATTTCAATGTAGCAGATATAAAGCTGGTAGGTTTAGTGTTAAATAATAAGGGATTAAAAAGGTGCTTTGGTGGATGGGGTGGAGATTTTTTTTTGGTGAATTGTTAATTTTCATTTTAGGGGAGAAACGTGGGGGGATTTTTGGATGATGGGATTGGAGGATTCGTTGGGTTGTGGTTGGAGAATTGAATGGGGTTTGGAGATAGTTTTTTGGAGCTGTGTTTCTACGGGTTTATATAGGGTGTCTGAATTAAACGGGGTTAGGTGAGGATTGGAAGGGTTGGATGTAAGAGAGGTATTTTTATCTTTGTTTTCTTTTTGCTGAGATGTATGATAGGAATATTGTTGGTTTCGTTTGTTATACAGGGTGTCTGCTAATTAACTGACATCTTCCTTCGAAGGCAGAAGAATTTTGAAGTTGTAGGGATGCTAATTTCACGAGAAAATTTATCATCGCTCTTTTACCAATTCTTTTATTAATTACTAATATATAATTAGCTATTTGAGCCTTAAAAAAAAGTGAACAAGCTTAATTGTTTGTGGAAGTATTTGGGAAAATTGTATCGGAAAACACGTGGCAGAATCGCACACTCAGCCCATTGTCGGTCTCCGACAACACTTTCACGTCTCTCGACCTGATAGCGGATAGAGGTACATGGCTGTGTACACTGTCGAGTATTTATTTAGCGTCGTGAAAATCAGCGTAATTTGAAACATAGAGAAGAACGTTCCTTTTTAGACTCTAGGAACGATGAACCGTCCCATTCTGAATTTCTGGAACGTAGGAATATGAACTTGTGCTTATTGGCTTCAGTTGTTGCGCTCATTTCACTCAGGCCCCTTGTCTTTTAGATTTTAAGCTTTGTTAATTGGAAAATTAGTATTGTTATCACTAATTGAGAATTTGCCTTTGGTAGTTGCTTATTTCTTTGTCTTTTTTAAGTAGAGAGAAAGTTCGGAGCCAACGAGAAATAATTAGAAAAAATTCCCCAGTGGGGACTTGAACTCGGGCCCACTGACCCTATCATTTTCGATTTTATTAATTAGAAACTTATAATTATTATCAGTAATTGAGATTCTGCATTTGTTAGTTACTTATTTCTTTCTATTTTTTAAGTAGTTAAAAAGTTCGGACCCAACGAGAAATAATTATAAAAAATTTCCCAGTGGGGACTTGAAGTCAGGCCCACTGACCCTATCATTCTCGATTTTATTAATTGGAAACTTAGTATTATTATCACTAATTGAGAGTTTGCCTCCGTTAGTTGCTTATTTCTTTATATTTTTTAATAAGACCTATTTTTTACAAGGTTCGAAACCACCGATAATTAATAAGTTATAAAATATTCCCCAATGGGCATTCGAACTGCAGCCCATTGATTTCGAATCTCAGCCTTTACCGCCTAACTCACCATAGGTCCCATAAAAATACATTTCTCGATCAGATAGCAGTAGATAAACGCTACATCTAACATCGACTGTTTATTTAGCACTCGTAAAAATCAGCGTCGTTGAAATTCTGAATGAGAACGTTTATTCATAGACTACGGGGCTGACGAACAGTTCCATGTTCTGAATTTAGTAACACGAGTCGAGATATTTTCCAGATGTGGGGTTTTCTAGCGATCCAGAAGCGATTTTCGGTGTCGTATGGTGAAACTTGCTTCTGAAGATGCCAGACGACTGTTTAACTTCTAAGTAGAACCACTCGATGGTTTGTCTCGAGAGGGATTACAGGATTAGGGCAATTTACAATGAGGCAATGGGCCACCGTGACTTTGAAATTTGCCGGCTGATTTTGAAATTGTGGGCCCAAGAACTCTCAAAAACAATGGGTTCGTTGCTATTAATTTTTCCAAATATAGAACTAAATAATGGCCATTTTATTTCTGTATTAAAAGTAACTTCCAGAAAGTATGCTTATTCGATTATAAAATAATAAATGTGAATTTTTAACGGATAAAAGAGTTATCCCACTTTGAAATCGTCCAGCAACTTTTCATCCCCTTTCAAATTTACCGCGCAAAAATACCAGCCCCGATGAAGCTCGCATTCGTCATATTTAATTCTCCCAAAGCATCTCACCCAGACTTTCCAAAAGCATTACAAAAATACCTTCCTAATTGGTCATAAAATTACACATCTATTACCGTCAGGGTCTCTCACGTGATATTCCAAAGAAGAAAGTAAAACAAACCAGGTCAAAGTTTCTCAAACTCCCCAGAAAGTCCGGTGCTCTCTCACAGAAAAACGGAAACCTTTGGAAGGCCTCTGCCCAGGTACAAAGCATCGGGACGTGTTAATTTACTGAAATATCGTCGGTCATTATGCCCATTTCATCAGTCCCATGGAGAACCCATAGAAACGTACTTCACTCTGTCCCATCCCGAGGGATTCTCTATATTTCAGCACCGTATCCACGATGAAATTCCGGTCACGTTGCACCTCGACGAACACAAAAGAATCCGATTGTCCGTGGAAAGGGAAAATTCCGCCGTTAATTTCGGGCTTCTCGAAATTTCGTTACCTGCTCGACGGACGCTTTTGTGCGACCGTTGCGTTCTCTCTTTCGTTTGGGAACCCGAAGAGGTTAGCCTTCGCTGGCGCCCTCTGCGAAGTCCCGTAGAGGAGGATCTCGTTAGAGGTTATAAGACAAACGAAATTGTCGCCTGTTTGAATTCAATGTTCTTTTTTTTGAACATTAGAGGATCCTTTATGACGAGTTTGGCCTTGTTTGAACTTGTTATTTTGTTGCGCAACGAATAGAGAGCTCGTGAAGCATCGCTTTCTCGAGCGTCTCTCCATTGTAACGAAATGGTGCCGTTTACGAATTTAGCGATGAAAAGAAGAGGTGAGAATGGATTCGTCGAGTTTTCTTTGTTATTTCTTCGTTAGATGGAGGAATATTGACTGTAAATGAGACTCGATGGAATCGCTGTTAAGAATTGTGCAGGAGAATGGGCTTAGCGATTACAGAAATCCGATTGGGATTTAATTTTCGAATATTTTTAGTATTCGATTTACTATTGTACAGGATTGGTTTGAATATTCTATTTAATATTGAATTGTAGAATTTTTAATGTGCGATTTTTCAGGCTAATTAGTTTTTCTGGTTCGTTTCTTGGAGCATTAATTTTCTCTGCGTAATTTTCGAATAATTTTAGTATTCTAATTAATATTGAACAGGGGGATTTTTAATGTCCCATTTTTCAAGATGGCCAGTGTCTTGTCAGTGACCTTGTTTAAGGTCAGGCAACTGATATAGATGTAACTCGGTAATTTCCATAATAAAATGATTAAGATTAATTCGTTTACGACGTAATTCGCGAATATTTTTAATGTTAAATAGCTGAATGTTCATCGATTAACGATAATCTCGTTGGGCCTTTTCAAGTTGAAAAGTTCATTACATGTAATTATCTGTCAGAGGGATGATCGATTATTCGTGGCGGCTATTTATAGCGGCAAGGATAAGAATATCATTAACATTTTCACGGTAAAAGTCTCTGCCGGTTTCCTTTGAGCACGTTTTAGGAATTTCCCTCGAATCGCACGTCTCGTATAATGAGCTCTCTTCAGATTTTCAAAGCAGCTGCCCCTTTTTTAATCATGCGCATTAAAAATAGAATTAGTGATCACCAACTTGCTCAATATTTTTTTTTCTAATTTTCTTCGAACTCTTAGAATAACTTAATCGTTCGAGTAATTCCGCGAAAGACAGTCAAAGAATTTCCATTATAATTCGAGCATTTGTCCCACTTGCTAGGTGTCTCTGATTGCAACTTCATTATTTACTTGCTTTATTCCTTAATTTCTGCAAATTCCGAGAATCCATTGGAACAAACTTGCAGCAATTGATTGTGATTTGCTGGCTGAGCAGGTTTAAATTAGTGAGCTAATTAGTTAATCAACGAGAGAGCAAATGAGGGGCTAAATGAGATAATCAACGAGGGGAAACTGATTTTCAAACGTTCCCAGTCTTTTCATTTATGCTTGACTTCTTTCCACAATTATTTTTACATTTTTTCATTTCTCATTCTTAATTTCTCCATGGATCTAAATTACCAAAAATTCCTACTCCGCGATTAAAATAAAAAAATTGAAAATATCTGTGGAACACGACGCGACAATATTATTTCTAAGTTATTAACACTGGATTTGACTCATTAAAAAATTGATATAGATATATATCTCAATTTTTTAATCAGTCAAATGGGCTCAATCCGTAAATCTAGTGTTAATAACTTAGAAATAATATTATCGCGCCGTGTTCCACTGATATTTCCAATTTCTTTATTTTATTATTATATATATAGTAATTAATTTTTTAGTGAGTCAAATTAGCTCAGTCCGTAAATCTAGTGTTAATAACTCAGAAATAATATTATCGCGCCGTGTTCCACTGATATTTTCGATTTTTTTATTTTATTATTATATATACATAGTAATCAATTTTTGAATGAGTCAAATTGGCTCAGTCCGTAAATCTAGTGTTAATAACTTAGAAATAATATTATCGCGACGTGTTCCACTGATATTTTCAATTTTTTATTTTATTATTATATATATAGTAATTAATTTTTTAGTGAGTCAAATTGGCTCAGCCCATAAATCTAGTGTTAATAACTTAGAAATAATATTATCGCGTCGTGTTCCCCTCATATTTTCAAATTCTTTATTTTATTATTACATATATATAGTAATCAATTTTTTAATGAGTCAAATCTAGTGCTAATAACTTAGAAATAATATTATCGCGCCGTGTTCCACTGATATTTTCAATTTTTTTATTTCATTATTATATATATAGTAATCAATTTTTTAATGAATCAAATTAGCTCAGCTCGTAAATCTAGTGTTAATAACTTAGAAATAATATTATCGCATCGCGTTCCCCAGTTATTTTCAATTTCATAATTTATGAGAACCTTTTAAATTTCCTATTCCATCAACCGCATCAAGAATGTCACTTCGTTCTTGTAGGACAAAGAGTTGAAAGAAAATTTCGGCTTCAGTCTGTTTTAATGAAATATCTTCACCTGCAATAACCATGGAGCATTATCGGCGTTTAGGAGTCGAGGTTATAAACATTATCGGCGGAAGTGTGCGTGTATGGCGTTCAGGAAGTAACCTGTAAGCACAACCGCGGCCATGGGAAAGATCTCCCGTGAGATGTCTTGTGTTTTCACGACCGTGAAACCGTCGTTCGACGTATGTTCTACACGCTCTCTGTGTACAGGACGAGTTATTCTCGTGCTGGCTTTACAGAATTCCACGTCTTTCTTGGATGATAAACGAAATGGCGAAATTATACGGAACTTCCCGGCCACCGGAAGCGTGCTTTTAGAGAAGTATTTCAGGAATTTACTGTTGCCGGTTGAATTTTAAAATAAAATGGAGAGTTTTTTTAGTAATTTAGTGTAGGATACTTGGTAGAATTTATTAAATGGACAATTCTAAGGTTTAGTTTGTTAGAAGTTGAGAGAAATGTGAAGATGTTGGCAGGGTAGGGAAGAGATAATAATTAGCGATAATGTTTTAACTATCTTGGCAGTTTTCCGGGCAATTGACATTCATTAAATCGTTAAATTATTTACGAAGGATACCGGTCACAATACTCCTTTAGATAAGTATTTACAAGGTGAAATTTGTCGGTCATTAGGGTGGAAATAAATTTGCATGCATTCATTAACAATTTAATCGTCCCATTCACACCGTACGAATTCAAATATCGCACGCACGATCTTCTACATATTACATGCGTATTTTTAAATTTAAATTAGTGGAATTCGGACATGTAACACGTTCTTTTATAATTATTACCAGACTACCCGCGATCATTTAAATATCAACAGAATTTCGCCCCTCTGCAACTTCAAAGAATTTACGCGAATTTTGAACACATAAAACAGTTCTATTTTTAAATGGCTCAAAAGCCACTCAACCGCTTTGAAATTTCGCAAATTCTTCCCAGAGTTGCTCTATTTATCAACAAATTACTCCATTTTAAATCGGACTGCTCCATTTTTAAAAGAAACGCTCTATTTTTAAAAGAACCGCCCTATTTTTAAAAGAACCGCTATATTTTTAAAAGAACCGCTCTATTTTTAAACGACTCGCTGCATTGTTAAACGCACTGCTCCATTTTAACACAAAACCCACAAGCCGGTCAAAATGGTCCACAATTTTTTCTAAAAATTCCCTTAATTCATAGGGGAGTGATGAAGTAAATATTCCACTTCTATCTTATAAAACCTAATTTAGTCAATTAATCATCTTTTTCCCCTCTTGATTTCTCTTTTTCCAAAGTACTTATTCGGTATATCTAAATTTCAGTAGGTATAACGTCGGTAGTTTTAGTGTTAAACGAACCGCGCCATTTTCAAACGAACCGCGCCATTCGTAAGCGGTCTAGGAACTTCTGAGCCACCCCTTAGCTGGCACGAAGTCCAAAGAAAAATTCATTTTCAAGCTGAAAGTACGAAACACAGTCGTGAGAAAAATTCACCGCTTAAAATTCGTACCTGCCTGCCAGGAAAGACTTCCGCCATCCGATACGCTTCGACTCTCCCTACCTGCTCGTAATGGCACTTTCGAGAACAAAGGGACAGTGAGGTTTACACCTGTACCTTGTAAATAATTCGAAAATCCTCCTCAACCTGCCCCTCATTTTTGTAGCTCATTGCTGGATTACGACGTTGTTGCAATTTTATTTAATAGTGGAAGTACCGAGGCAGGTAAAATGAACGGTTGCTAATTAAAAAAAGGATTCCTTAAAGTTATAGGGAAGGTTGATTTAAGAATACATAGAAATTTATCGGTGATTTTCGATATAGTTTATTATTTTAAGCAATGTTAATGCTGTGGAAATAATTTGACCGTCTCGGGGCCCACTGGTATTTTCAGTTTTTGAGCAATTCGAAAGTTCGATTTAAAATTTACAATTTCAATTATTTTCAATTTAATAGCAAGGAGTTAATATTTATGGTGCAAGGTTTATCTGAAGTCATTAATGCAATTTCCGACCGATGTTGTATCTGTTATATGTATTAAATTTGTACACTTTGCCCTCGATTTGGGTCAGAAGGGACTCCAGGGACGGATAAAGGTTAAATGGCAATTTAGGGAAAATGTAAAGGTGAACTGTACCTCATTACCCATCGTAGCTCCCTATATGTATTTACCCCGTCTAAATATACTGCCGTGACGGTCGTTAGTTCCAGCGTTAAAGTCGAAGGTAGAAAAACAATGAGATATACCGTTCTTCTCGCACCATACTGCAGTCCCATAAACTTGTATTCAAATCGTCGTGTTCAGGTTTACGGTCTTCCCCCGTAAGTGTGTCGCCAGATGACTGATGAGCAAGTCGACGTGGTAGCGCTGTGAAAAACGGGGGAACTGTACTGTACATTTTCTATCAGTTACAGTTAATTAGGTGATTGTTAATTCCACCATTTACCTCTAAATTCACCATAGCCACATTCTAAATTAATATTTCACGTATCGCAGCCTCAGTGTTTCCAAAATCACCTAAAACCTCAGCGCTAGACTAAATGATTTAAAGGGGCCCATGGTGAGGAGACAGATAAAGGCTATGAGTAGCAACCAGTGGGCCCTATTTTAATTAATCCACCATCTATGGGGAAATTTTCCAGAGTTATTATTTATTGTAGCATAATTTCAATAGTTTAAAACCGTGCTAAACAGTAGGTGCTAGGAGAAATGTGATGTGCAGATAAAGGCTGAGATTAGCAATCAATGGGACTCAGTAAAAATGTGTCACCATTTATGGGAAATTTTTGTTAAAGTCTTATTTAATATATTGAAACCTCGGTGGTTCGGAACCTACCTAAAACAGTAGGTCCACGGGCTATGGTGGGTAATGGAGAAAAAGCTCGGTCCCACTATCCGTGGGCCCGAGTTTAAACCATCCCCCGTCACCTCTAGGATATTTTCCTATGTGATATTTACATCGTAGCCCGGGTGGTTCGGAACCCACCTAAAACAGTAGGTCCTAGGCGGAATAACCATAGGAGTTATGGGACTTTAATGGTTAAGGAGGCAAAGGCTGGGACTGAGCATCAATAGGACCCAAGTTGAAATCGACCGTTGATACTGGGAACTTTTTTAAAAATTCTTATTTAATATTTTCTAACTTTGATGGTTAAGGCAGTAAAGGCTGGGACTCACCATCAATAGGACCCAAGTTGAAACTCACCGTTGACGCTGGGAACTTTTTTAAAAATTCTTATTCAATATTTTCTAACTTTGGTGGTTAAGGAAATAAAGGCTGGGACGCACCACCAATAGGACCCAAATTAAAATCTTCCGTTGGCACTGGGAACTTTTTTAAAAATAGGTATTTAATATTTTTTAACTTTGGTGGTTCAGAACCCACCTAAAAAAATGGGCCCTATGCTAAATGACCACAGCAGTCAGGGCCCACGGGCTGTAACAAGATAAAGGCTGGAGTACGCCATCTCTGACAATTTTTTTCTAAGTTATACTTCTTTCTTTTCAATCTTTCCGGCCTGGAATTCAATTTTATATTTTACCTAAGTCACAAATCACCAAGATTTAATACCGTTAATGCCAATTCAGCTAAAATTTGTCACAAATAGCAAGAGATTTCTTTTGTATTTCTTCGACTTCAATTTCAACGGTCAATTCTTTCAACATCCACTGTTTTAGATGGCTTCCGAACTATGGAGGCTATGATATACTCATCGTAGAGGAAAAATACCTCAAAGGGGGATTAGAACTCGTGCGTACTAATTAAGAGCCCCAACTTTTACCCACCATAGACCCTTTAGATATCGTATTCCCAAAAGTTACGGGGAAAAAAAAGCTCCGCAGCGAGAAAGCCGTTGTGATGTAAGAATATCCAGCTGGCGAGTTCGACGACACGTAATGAAATTGGCGGTTCTCTCGGCAGCTGCGTATCGTCGGGGAATAAAAACGAGCATGTGAATGTTCCTCGTTAAGTTACAAATTGAAGGTCCGTTTTAATATTCTCCTCGAGGCCTTAGTTAAACAATTGTCTGCAAACGTTGCAAACTACTTTAATATCGGTGAGTTTTCAGCGTTTGAATATTCGAATTTCGCGCGGCTCTCTCGGATGAGAAGTTCGAAGCGGTTGAAATTAATTGAATGATGAAAACAGAGACTTTGAGGGTCGTTAAATAGTTTCTGGGGGAGATACTGGTAGTAATTAAAGTAAATAACATTCTAAAGATAGAAGTTTCCTGAGACTTTAAATATATTTTAGAATTTGGAGGCAATCGGAGATGGGTACGGTAGTTTTTTAATTAATTACCGAACCCTCTATGCTCAGGTAATTAACTTACTATCCAACCCCTCATAAGACCCAACTCAGACAGTCATTTTTTAATTAATTGCTGTGCGGAATTGTAAATTAACAGCGTAGGAAAATAATTAAACAGGTAATAACAATAAAATAGAAATTGGGAGTTAGAAAAAGAAATAAAATTGTACCTAAAAAAATTAGTTATAATTTAATACCAAAACTTCCAAGCCGAAATGTCTAGTTGCTCATTTTTCCAAAAATTCTCCAACTTTCTAACAGGGCCATACAGTAGATATTTTACTTATTTATCAATTAAATAAGTACTTAATTAATATATTGAAATATAACAGATAGAACTACCAAGCCAGTCGAAATGACTGATTGCTCATTTTTCCAAAAATTCTCCAACTTTCCAGGAGTGCCATACAGTAGATATTTTACTTATTTATCAATTAAATAAGTACTTATTTAATATATTTAAATATAACAGATAGAACTATCAATGCAGCCGAAATGTCTGGCTTCTCATTTTTCCAAAAATTCTCCAACTTTCCAGGAGAGCCATACAGTAGATATTTTACTTATTTATCAATTAGATAAGTACTTATTTAATATATTTAAATATGATAGATTTAAAGCCGGTAGTTCCAGCGTTAATGTGGTATTCTATTCACACTTTTCATTTATTATATCCATAACAATTTTCCAGTTAGCCTCTCAATAATAACAACTTAATTACAAATTATCCTCGTACACTCCAGGTATCGGAGAAATACCAGCGCGCGCAGATAGCGGGTATATTAAAACAAATAAACGAGGCACAAACTCGGCCGATAGAGAAGCAAAAAGAAAGTACAGAGCAAAGACAGCCGATGCATAAAGCGGCTCGGTAAAATGCTGTTTTCCAGCACGACCGTGATTTTATAATTATTAATGCAACACGGTATCCCGCTTGCCGTTTATGTTGCGATTTAAAAGGAGCCACGGCGCACATTGTCGAGACGCGTTGCACATTTTCGTGTTGCTTGAGAAAGCAATAAAACGAAGATGTTTAAACAAGCCGCCCGATATTTCCATGCGGAACAATGCAAAAGTTTGTTGCTATTCGCGACGAGGAGAATGTTGTATCGTAACATATTCGCGTACCATAAATTATCCCGTTATACTATCCTCGGGGGCTACTGCATCGCGATGGCGAATTTGCATCGGGTATTAATGCATTATGCTATTTATGCAATAGGCTCCTCGGACGGTATTAAAAAAAATGCGGTGAAATTTATTTGGTATTATCATTCGTTGTTTCATTCAGTTTTGAATGAAAGAACTTTTGGCGCGGTAGGAAAAATATAGTGATTGAAATTTGTTTCGTATTTTAATTCGTTGTTTCATTCAGTTTTGAATGGAAGAACTTTTGGCGCGGGAGAAAAAATGTAGAGATTGAAATTTATTTGGTATTTGAAGTCGTTGTTTCATTCACTTTCGAAATGCAGAACTTTTAGCGCGGTATTAAAAATGTAGTGATTGTAAATTATTTGGTATTTTAATTCAGTGTTTCATTCAGTTTTGAATGGAAGCATTTTTGGCGCGGTAGGAAAAATGTAGAGATTGAAATTTATTTGGTATTTTAATTCGTTGTTTCATTCAGTTTTGAATGGAAGAACTTTTGGCGCGGGAGAAAAAATATAGAGATTGAAATTTATTTGGTATTTTAATTCGTTGTTTCATTCAGTTTTGAAATGAAGAATTTTTGGCGCGGTATTAAAAATGTAGTGATTGAAAATTATTTGGTATTTTAATTCGGTGTTTCATTCAGTTTTGAATGGAAGAACTTTTGGCGCGGTAGAAAAAATGTAGAGATTGAAATTTATTGGGGATTTTATTTATTGAAATTTGTTTCCTTAATTAGGAAATTTTACAAGTGTGGGACTGTTAATTATTTTTTTAATCCTTCTTAACTTTTAATTGGCGAAGTCAAGATGAAATTGTTAACTTTGAAAGTTTATTATAGCCTCGATGGTTCACCCACCTAAAATATCAGATTCTACTGCAACGAAAACTAAGAAAGTGGGCCACTTTCAAAGGCTTAAATTCTCAAAATTAGTGAGCCCAAGGTCGAATCGTTATCTTTGGAAAATTTCTCCAAAATTGCCATTTAGTGTATTATACTTCCTGTGGTTCGAAACCCATGTAAAACAGTGTAAGAAAATAAAACGCACCAGAAACTAAACCCGCGAAGATGCCTGATGCAGTCGTAATCGTATCATCGTTCGATTTCGATCAACGAGTTTGTAGATCGTCGTTGAGCCGGTCGACAAAAGTCCATTTATTAGACGGACACGATTCACATTTGGTTCACTTCATAAGCCCTCTTCTTCCACGATTCAAACCGGTTCTTGGCCAGCGATCACAAAGAAACCCGCCTTTCTGCGGGCACGCAAGCCTACTCTACCGATCGCTCGACTTTGTTCCTCCTTCATTTTTAGAGAAATTATTTTCCACCCTTCAAAAACCGCCCTACGATTTTTCCCCGTTCAGTGAAAATTCAAGTTTTATATCAGGAATATAAATTTGATTAACCATCGATCAATTATTATCTATTTTCTCTTCGATTACATTACATATATAAATTATAAAACACATTTAATTACCTCTTTGTAAATGTTTTCATTTACATTAAATCTTCAGCAGGTATTTTTTCAAGGAGTTCTATTTCGAAATTCAAAAAACATTTGTACAGGGTAGTTCAAAAGTCACTGGATCTATATTTAACCTTCGTTCGCCCTTGAGATCAATTCTACCCAGATAATATAAATTAGTCTCAATAATGTTATTATAAAAATAAAGTAAAAGGAAGATCTTGCTTTTTAATAAAAAATAGAGCCAGAACACACCCCAGGGAAACTAATATGATTTTTTTGAAAGAGTTGTTGAAGGCTAAAACGTTGAACGCCCCCCGTATTTTGCTAGTTTCATCGTTTCCATTGGCTCGAAACTGTTTCTATTAAAATCACAACTTCATAGAATAGAAATTTTAAAAGTAAGAGTAGTTATGTACTCAGTAATACTTCGATTTTCTAACAGCAATATTTTAATATCGAATATAACAGCATATCCGTGAATATCGCAATTTAAAAATCATAAGAAACTTCATCGAATTCAACAGTGCCGGTCACCAGTGACCCCCATGGCATTCAACGTCTTAAGTCCACTCAAAAATCCCTATCGTTTCAGTCTTCAACAATATTTAATCAATTTTACATTCGATACATAATATTACCGCGTATTTAACAAATTTCAAAAGTATTAAGACGCATATAAAAATCCCACCGTCGAGTCTCACCGCTTCAGTTCTTCTTTTCCATTGAATTGATACGGCACGAACGGTACTTGAATTTTAGCGTAAGCTAACCAGCATGCACGCGCGGTGCAATTTATTTATTGCATTACGATGCAGTAGACGTTCTATGGAGTATTTTCCTTTCATACGACTTCCCCGCATACAGCCACCAAAAGCCTTTCACAGAGCTCGAACACGCGAGCAGAGATGAAGGTATATACCAAAGGTGTGCTTGAACCTTTACGGAAGGTGTGTTGGACGTGTTTGAACGTGCTGGAAGACCAATATTTACTTGCTGAGTTTCTCGTGCTGCAAGGGGAACTGTTTTGGCGGGAATCTTTCGAAATTTAAATATCCTTTTTTCCAACCTTTGACGATGAATTTAAATTAATTCTTTTTCAATCTTCGCGGTTGAGTTAGCTTGAACCTTTTCTGTTTGAAGATGTTTCCGTGATTTGACGAAAGTTTGAATTACACTTTGTTTTTTCTGAGTTGTAGAATTTATTAATTAAAGTCAATTCAATTGAATTCCGCTTCTATAGAATTGTATTGGGTGGTTTTGAGCCACTTGTGCCATTGTAGGTGTGTTGAAGGTGTTTGAGGATTAATATTTACTCGCTGAGTTTCTCGTGCTGCAAGGGGAACTGTTTTGGCGGGAATCTTTCGAAATTTAAATATCCTTTTTTCCAACCTTTGACGATGAAATTAAATTGATTCTTTTTCAATCTTCGCGGCTGAGTTAGCCTGATTCTTTTCTGTTTGAGGATATTTCCCTGATTTGACGGAAGTTTGAATTACACTTTGTTTTTTCTGAGTTGTACAATTTATTAATTAAACTCAATTCAACTGAATTCCGTTTCTATAGAATTGAATTGGGTGGTTTTGAGCCACTTGTGCCATTGTAGAAGGTGTCTTGAACGTGTTTGAGGATTAATATTTACTCTCCGTGTTTCTGATACTATAAAGAACACTGTTTTCGAGGGAATCTCTCGAAAGAATGTTACATGTCCTCTTTTATCTCGCTTGCCGGTGAAGTCGGCTCGATCCTTTTCCGTTTGACTACATTGTTTGACGATGTTCCCCGGATCTGATCAAACATTGACTTTGATTTTGTTTCGTCCGAAATAGGTTATCTACCGGGTCAGTCGAATATTAAATAATCTTCTAGAATTTTAACACTACCGACGCTTTCTGGATACTTATTCTTACCATAGCAGATCCTGTGACCGGTTATGAAATAACAATACCATTCTAAAAGAAATTCAGGAGACTTTAAACTTAATTTAGGAAACAAAATGCGAAACAATCTTTACTTAACCCTTTGAGGACGACGGACACACATATCTGGCCTGAGAAAAAATTAGATTATAATTTATTGGCTCCTGTATACGCAGTTAGAGTCGAAAAAATGAAATATGATTACGCGAATAGCAATTTATAACTTCTAGACATTAACACTCTGACTTTCTGACAGAAAGGTGGTTTTTCATCGCCAAACAAATGATTACTTCTCAATTGTCAGAAAAGTCTCCCTCCGCAAAGGGTATAAAAAATTAGTACAAAATTTTATAAAAATTAGTATAAAAATTATATATTTTTATTTCACCGAACCGGTCATTCGACCGCTTATGATACGTTTAGTGTTAACACTAAATTTACAGCCGTCAAATTGACGGGTTCCTACTTGTCTTATAAACATTTCTCAAATTTACAGAGACACTGTACAGTAGATATTTCACGTGTATTTTATAATACAATAATTACTTAACGAATTACCATCTTTGCCACTGGATCCCCCTTTTTCCAAAGTTCTTATTTAATATATTGCAATTTGACAAATTTTATACCCGTAAATCTAGTGTTAAATAGCCTTGCAATTCCAGGGGAATTTTCAGCAATTGTTATCAGTTCCAGCAGCCTAAGCCGCTGTCTTACAATTCCGCAGAAACTTATAAAAATCCCCGGTTATCAGTCCCAACAGCCGAAGTAGCGCTCTGCAATTCTTCAGAAATTTTCAACAATTCCTTCTATCTGTCGGAACGCGATTATGATAAATTAAGTTCACATAAATAACTGAAAATTGTCAGCGACGTTCGTCTGTGTAACGACGTTACAGCGCTATAAACACAAGCAAGCGCGATAACTCTTCCACGTTACAACAATCGACGAGATTTCCCTTTCACCGTGCTTTCGTAATTGTGTGCGTAAACACAAGCTGTGCAGCTGTGTGCTGTTGTTGGTTGCCTGAAACACCTGACGAAATGTCTGCAGCAACACGATGCAACTGATAAATAGGCAGAGCTAAAGTAGAAGGGGAGAATGAACAGAGAAAGGAGACACTCGGCGACATTCCGAACGTATTCGTTGGTAAACGAACCTTTTTTTTTTCGAGTTCCTGCGTTTCAGTGGATAGGAAAGCTCATCGAACCAGACCCTCGTTGTTTACAGCTGATTCTTTTTACCGTGATGTCTGGCTGGTCGAGCTAATCGGCTGGAAAAGTCTTATTGTTGGGTAGAACTGTAGGTGTCCATGTTATATGCAGGGAATTGCAAAAGGGTGCAGCAAATCTTCAATCTAATTTCAACTTTGTTGCTTTCCAACTCTTAAAAGTCAGAAGTGCAGATTATATGCAGAAGAGTGCAGCATTGTGTATTGGAAATTATAAAATTTTCAAACTAATTTCTACTTTGTTGCTCTGCAACTGTTAGAAGTCGGAAATGCAGATTGTATGCAGAAGAGTGCAGCATTGTATATTGAAAATTATAAAATTTTCAAACTAATTTCAACTTTGTTGCTTTCAACTGTTAAAAATTAGAATTGCAGATGTCCATATTGTATATAGAAAATTGCAAAAGAGTGCAGCATTATTTATCGCGAAGCACGGAATTTTCAAACTAATTGCAACTTTGTAGCTCTTTAACTGTTAGAATTCAGAAATGCAGGTGCCCATATTATATACAGACAATTGCAAAAGACTGCAATATTATTTATCGCGAATTACGGAATTTTCAAACTAATTGCAACTTTGTTGCTCTCCAATTGTTAGAAGTCAGAAATGCAGGTGCCCATATTATATACAGGAAATTGCAAAAGGGTGCAGTATTATTTATCTCGAATCACAAAATCTTCATATTAATTTCAACTTTGTTGCTCTTCAACTGTTAAAATTCAGAAGAGCAGATTATATGCAGAAGAGTGTAGCATTATTTATCTCAAATTATGAAATTTTCAAACTAATTTCAACTTTGCCGCTCTGCAACTATTAAAAGTCAGAAGTGCAGATTGTAAGCAGAAGAGTGTAGCATTATTTATCGAAATTACGAAATTCTCAATTCAATTTCTCCTTTGTTGCTATTCAACTGTTAAAAGTCGGAAGTGCAGATGTGCATATTATATACAGCGGGCTGTAGAGGAGTGCGGGGTTATTTATCGCAAGTTATGAAAGCGGATGTGTGGCGTATGTATTGCAAGTGATAAACGCGGATGAATAGATTATATATTACTTGCTGTACATAAAAGGTATATAGAAGGTGGGTTTATTACATGTCGCAAAGTTGGATGTGTAGATTATATATTGCAGACTGTACGTGCATTATTTACTGCAACTTATGAACGCGGATGTTAAAGTTATATAAGCCGTTTGGATACATAGATTATGTATTGCGAACTGTACATAGGCTGTGTTCATTATCCGTTAGAAACTGTTCATGTTAAAGGTGTGCTTTATTTACTTCGAGTCATGAACGTAGATTTATAGATTACTTCTTGGGAGCTTGAAATGCAGAATCATAGATTATGTAATTTAATTATGAGAGAAATGCCGTACTTTTTCTGCGATATTTTAGAAGAGTTAACTTTACACATTGACACAGCATTAAAGTTAATTAACATTTGGGCAATTCGCTATTCCTCCTAAGTTGTCATTTACAAGAAATATATAATTCCTTGTTAATACTAAAACTAACGACGTTATATCTACGAAAATTTAAATATACTGAATAAGTACTTTGGAAGAAGAGAAATCAAGGGTTGAAAGAGATGATTAATTAACTAATTTAGGTTTTATAAGATAGAAGTGGAATATTTCCTGTGTGGGACCCCATAGAAATTCGAATCAATTAGAAATGTAGCCATACAGAATTTCAAATCAATTAGAAATATAGCCATACAGAAATTCGAATCAATTAGAAATGTAACCATACAGAAATTCGAATCAATTAGAAATGTAGCCATAAAGAAATTCGAATCAATTAGAAATGTAGCCCTACAGAAATTCGAATCAATTATAAATATAGCCGTAAAGAAATTCGAATCAATTAGAAATCTAGCCATACAGAAATTCGAATCAATTATAAATATAGCGATAAAGAAATTCGAATCAATCAAAAATTTAGCCATACAAAAATTCGAATCAATTAGAAATGTAGCCATACAGGAATTTGAATCAATTAGAAATGTTAGTTAGGTTTTATAGGATAAAAGTAGAATTTTTACTTCATGGCTCCCCCCTAAATTTAGGTAATTTTTAGAAAAAACTGTGAACCGTTCAATTTAACCGGCTCGGTAGGTTTAGTGTTAAGAACACCTTTAACCCTGAAATTATTCGGTGCACACACAGCTTAGAAATCGATCAGCAGAATTTCAAATTTCTGCACCTTCACGATCCTACAATCCGTAGAACGAGGAAAGGCCCTTTATGACCTGCGAAGGATTTCAGGTTGAATAGCTTCAGGGTCTTAGGATCGTCTATCGCTCGAGGACCCTTCTCAGAACTCGAGCTGAAGAACCAACGAGGGAGAAAGATTATCCTGTTGCATGAACGAGATACAATTTTCGGAGGCCCTCTTCCTCGCAAATGGCCACACATATCTCATACTTCCTCCTCTATCAAAGAATTAACACTAGAACTACCAAACCAGTCGAAATGACTGGTGCACAATTTTTTCCAAAAATTCTCAAAGTTTATAGGAGAGACATAGGAGAAATATTCTACGTCCAATTAAAAAAAACATAAATAACCGAGTTGATCATGTTTTCCGCCTCTTGATTTCTCTTTTCTTAAAGTACTTATTTAATATATTGAAATATAATAGATTTAACGCCGGTAGTTCTAGTGTTAAAACAAAAGTGTACCGTTCACTTTCAAACCGTAACAATTACCAGGGAAAATTCTGACAGAGAAAAAGTATCACACTTTCATCCAGCATCGTTTTTCAATTAGATAGAAGATGAATCGTGCATTAAGTGCTCGGTATCTGTTAAATGGAATGAGAAGAGTGACTAATTGACTATGTTGGAAGTTTTCTGTGCTGCGGTTAAAGGTGGTCGCCTGTTTTCTGTGAGAACGCCGGAGTGGAACGACCATTTGATACCGTGCGATATTATTACGGGTAAGCGGGCATTCTTTTTCAAGGCTGTTCCTTCGTCATGCCCCTCGGTCAAGTTTTCGCCAAAGACATTGAAGAGCAGCCAGGGCCGTGATCGTCACAGACGATGCCCTCCGTGGGTTTCTCCTTTTTTTCTACTTGGTTATTGCTTTCGAAGCAGATGGCTCTATCTGTATTTCTATTTATTTATTTTTTCGAGCAATGCAGGAGCCACTGGCGTAGAACGAAATTTAGGGAGCAGCGGTTCGAGTTCAGGTTTGGGGCGAATTTTAGTTTTGGCCTTTTAGCATCGAGTGGAAAAATGTATTAAATTAATTGGGAATCTATTGCAATATTTGTTGAAAATTGTGGGAATAATATTTATGTGATATTGTTAGGAAAATGGAGGAGTCGGTTATTGATTGTGGACAGTAGTTAGGCGTGAGGAGAATCATCAGTTGGTCATAGTTTAATACAGGATAAGGTAATATGAAGTGTAAATTGTGTATTTTCAATTGTTTGCAATGAAATTACTAATTTCATGTGAGCAAACTAAATAATAAGCGTTAGGAGTGTTGCTAGCGATGATATATCGGCATGCGGCACTAAAAGGGTTAAGAGGAATTAAAGATTGTGTAATTTAGGATCACTCATTAGGTAATTTTTAAGAATTCTTCTTCGAGAATAATTAGGGATTGTTATGTTTTACAATTGCAACAGAATCCGAATTAGCCAATGTAGAATCACTCATTGACCAATTTTCAATATTCTCCCTCCAGAGAAATTCAGAATTACAGTATTTTTCACTCAGACACCTATAAATCCAAACGAAGTAATTCAAAAACCCTCATCCCTTAATTTCCCCCAACCCTTTCACTCCGGCGTTCGCACAGAAACCAGAAAACCACCTTTGCAGAATCTCACCACCAGAATCTACCAATGAAGGACACTTATCCAAAAATTCTCACCCCAAATTTTCAAATAGCTCGCCAAAAAATTCCAATTCTCACTCCACATTTTCAAATAGCTCGCCAAAAAATACCAATTCTCACTCCAAATTTTCAAATAGCTCTCCAAAAAATTCCAATTCTCACTCCAAATTTTCAAAGAGCTCTTCAAAAAATTCCAATTGTCACTCCACATTTTCAAATAGCTCTCCAAAAAATTCCAATTCTCACTCCACATTTTCAAATAGCTCTCCAAAAAATTCCAATTATCACTCCAAATTTTCAAATAGCTCTCCAAAAAATTCCAATCCTCACTCCAAATTTTCAAATAGCTCTCCAAAAAATTCGTATTCTCACTCCACATTTTCAAATAGCTCTCCTAAAAATTCCAATTGTCACTCCAAATTTTCAAATAGCTCTCCAAAAAATTCCAATTCTCACTCCAAATTTTCAAATAGCTCGCCAAAAAATTCCAATTCTCACTTTCGAATAGCTCTCTAAAAAATTCCAATCACAACGTTCTCCAGTTAAAGAATGGAGTAAGTTGCAATGAGATAGCCAGGAATCCAAATTGCGTAATTTAGGGTCACTCGTTAGATAAATTCTAAAAATTCTTCAAGACTAAATAGGAATTGTTATATTTTACAATTGCAACAAAATCCAAATTAGCCAATGTAGAATCACTCATCGGCCACTTTTCAACATCCTCCCTCCAGAGAAATTCAGAATTACAGTATCTTTCACTCAGCCTAATTGAAAAACCCTCGTCCCTTAATTTCCATCAACCCTCTCACTCTGACGTTCGCACAGAAACCAGCCAATCACCTTTGCAGAATCTCACCACCAGACATCTCCCAACGAAGGTCACCCATCTCAAAAATCCTCACCGAAATTTGCAAACACCCCTCAAAAAAATTCCACTCGCCCCGTTCTCCAATTAAACACCAAATAAGAGTCGCCCGCTTCCCCCCAACCCCCATCGACCCAAAGCTAAAAGCCGGCGCATCGTGGAACGTTCTAAATGGACCATAAAACCCCACCAACCCCCTTTCACCCCTTGCCATTTACAGTATCCGTTGATGATCGAGATATTTTCTTGTTTTCGGCGGCCGAGTCGAATGCAATCCCCGAATGGGAACTAGGTTTTCAATCTACCGAGTCCTAGCCGCTATTCCAATGAAACTCCCGGACTTTTTTAAATTCAGCCCCGCGAGTCCTCTTTGTCTCCTCGTAGTTCTGATCAATGAATTCGCAGAATGCCTGCTGGATTACCGGGAGCCTCGGTTGACCTGGAACAGCATTGTTCCTGAGATAATCGCCGGTATAGAAATCATCGTCGTGCCGGCTGTAATTAATGCTTGACAATAATGACGATAAAGTTGTGCTTATGAAACGAATAATCGAACGGGGATTGGAAGTACAAAAGGCGAGGTATCGATAGGAACGGGACGAATGATTAATCGTGGAAACCGAGCGAGATATCGGAGCCGTTTGAATGGAAAACGAAACTAGAGCGAACATCGGATGGGGAAAAAAAAAGAGATACGTTATGACGAGGTGTACGACTGGAAATGGAACCGGTTCGATGACACTTTTTTTTTGAAATGGGAATCTGTATCTTTTTTTTAAATGGATACTGTTTTTTGCTGGCTTTGGAAAAGGTGCGGAATTTTTGCTCGATTGAGCCGAGGAATTGGAGGAAATGGAAGGGAGGTTTGGGTGGGCTTGGAGTGATCGAATATGAAAAGGTGACTCTGCGATTGATTTACAGAGTCGATGGTTTTGAAATTGTCGGCTTTAGGGATTTCAGTGGAACTGATAATAATAGGGGTTGTTAATATTTGATGCAATATTGTTAACCCTTTGCACTATGTCGAGCTACAGTCGACACAGCTTTCTGTGGCATCTTCTATTAATTATCGACTTTACGAAATCAACAATAATTTTGCGTCTTAACATAAATATCCCACGCTCTCTATAATTGTTTCTAGTATCAAGGAAAAATAAATGATCAACGGTAGACTATTTTGCGAGACTATATTTGCCTATCTGACGAAAAGTTAGTAGAATAATTCGGAGCGCGAAGGGTTAAATGTCTTTCAGTGTCGAATCGAAGTCCTATCTAATTAAAATACTAGATTACTGCTGTGCACGATAGTAGACTACTCCTATCTAATTAAAATACTGGTATACTGCTATCTAGGATAGTAGAATACTTCTATCTAATTAAACTACTAGAAAACTAGTATCTAAGGTGGTAGAATACTTCTATCTATTTAAAACACTATAATACCACTATCTAAGACGGTAGAACACCCCTATCTAATTAAAATACTGGAGTATTGCTATCTAGGATAGCAGACTACTCCTATCCATTTAAACTACTACAAAACTATTATCTAAGATAGTAGGACACCCCTATCTCATTAAAACACTAAAATACAATTATTTAAGAAGGTATAACACACCTATCTAATTAAAATACTGGAGTATTGCTATCTAGAATAGTAGACTACTCCTATCTAATTAAACTACTAGAAAGCTATTATCTAAGATAGTAGGACACCCCTATCTAATTAAAACACTAAAATACCACTATCTAAGACGGTAGAATACCCCTATCTAATTAAAAGATTGGAATATTGCTATCTAGGATTGTAGAATACTTCTATCTAATTAAACTACTAGAAAACTAGTATCTAAGGTGGTAGAATGCCCCTATCTATTTAAAACACTAAAACACCACTATCTAAGACGGTAGAACACCTCTATCTAATTAAAATATTGGAGTACTGCTATCTAGGATTGCAGAATACTTCTGTCTAATTAAACTACTAGAAAACTAGTATCTAAGGTGGTAGAATACTTCTATCTAATTAAAACACTGAAATACCACTATCTAAGAAGGTAGAACACCCCGAGCTAATTAAAATACTGCAATATTGATATCTAGGATTGTAGAATACTTCTATCTAATTCAACTACTAGAAGATATACAGAATCTACCCTCAATTTTCGCCAATTCCTCCATCTAAATCAGGCTTGGAGCAATGGGAAAAAAGGCCGCTGATACATTAAGCCGTACATGCATGTACAGTAGCAGTCTCAGTCGGTCTTTCACCCGCGAGACCTCGGGGAATAACAGCCTTGGGCCCTTGGCCGCTTTATTTTCGTCTGTTTTCAAGTCTGGCGCTGCCTAAAATGCACGATGCACACACGGTTTATGCGCCTACGACCAGTCTGGGTGCATCGAACGTCTGCCTACGTTTTTCCTTCCCTCTTTGCCCTAACCCCCTTTTTCCGACGTTTACTCCTCGTCTTCTTTTTTTTTCCTTTCGTGCTGCTCCCGAGAATTCCTGCTCGAGGAGATTAATTTATCGCGGACGATAAACGACGCCCCGTCGATCCTTTTTGCTGCTCGAATTGCGATTTATTAATCCACGATGGTTTTGTAGGGCAGTTACGTAATCGCGGTATTCGCAGACGTTTCTCTTGGGGCTTGGAGTTTCAGGAGTTGAAACGTCACGATGTTTACGTGGAGTATAATGGCTGCGAGATGTTGGACATTTTTGTATTTAACCGTTAAAAGGTACCATTAAAAAAATCTCGATAATGGTATCATGGGGGTAATTGCACCCTGGTGAATGAATTTTATTTTATAAATTTAATAAAGGCGTAAATGAGATTAGATATATAATAGGAATTACGTGTTCCATGAAAATGATAAAATTTCTTTTTTATATTTATTGTAAATAATATTGCGGTGCGTTTTACAAATGAACTTGGTACATATTGTACATTTCACGGTATATTTTCTATCTTTTTTTCTTATATAATTTTTTCTTCTATTGTGACTGCGTACGCAATAACTCGGAATTAATTCGTGAAATAAAAATTCCTCGCTGATTTGTGATATGCCGTTCAATTTAACGAAATATTAAAAGTATAGAGATAACTATTTTGTTTTTAAATGTATTTTGAATTTAATATTTTTTGGTAAACTTCAAAATTTCCTATTCCATTTAACGTATCACTAGTGTCACTCGTTGTTATAAGCCAAGGGATTAAATTGGGAGGCAAAAGTTAGCTGCAGTTTATTTGCTCTTCGAGAAGATTCAAGCTTAAGAGATGTTAAATTAGAGCTGTTTTTTTGCCGATGATTATGGCAATTTGAAACGATCGCAGGGGCCTATAGACGATGAATAATAGTTGAGCGTAATTGTGCACTTCATTCCGTTTTGCCTGAGCTATCAATATTCATTCTTTTATTTCCATCGAGATGGAAGCAGTTTTATTCTAATGAAACTACAGGGTGACCTAAAAGTCACTAGACCATGCAAAAATAGAACAACTCGGTCCAACAAAAGTTCGCATTTATTCCTCCACAAACGATAACGACACTTTTTGAAAATTATTTTCATCTTGTTCCTAATTTAAAAAAATGTATAATGAAATAATTATTGTATTTTAAAGTGGTCTAGTTACTTCTGTCCCAACTTAACTACCGTGGCTCAACGTTGCAGAGCTTTTTCGCTAAAATTCAATATCGAAAACGTGGTAAATTTATTTGCAAAATTGATTGATAATCAATTTGTCTCCCGCTCGACGCAATCATAATGGAATTCAATTAGAAGCAAAGAGCAGTTCTTAATTTCCGCCAGATGGCGTTCAAGCTTCCCTCTCCTCTTTCTTTCTTCTCGCCCAGTTTTTTCCTCAAAAGAATTCTCATTCAGTGAGATTAACTTATCGGTCGCACACGTCGAAGAGCCGTTTTATAAATGCTGCCGCTTGTTGCTCGTCGACGGCGGGTCGTCGACCCGTCGTCGACGTTACGCTTCTTCTTCCTCTTCTCTTCCAATTCGCGTCTTCGATTTTTCCCCGGCACTCAAGTTTTCCGACGGCTACTCGGCTAGGTCAAGTATATTTTTCGCGGGCGCACGTCGCCACATGGAAACTGCCCATCGTAACGTTCTATAGCTCCCGCTGCTTCTTCGCTCGCTGTCGTGTCTCCTATTTTATTTGTTTTATTTTTGCCCTCCGCTGCTGCATCTATTCTACCTTTTGTTTTTTCCGTTTTATTCCTTGCACTTTTTATTTTAAGCTTTCTACGAACTCAAGTTTCCCTCGTTTTTACCATTTTCATGAACCTCCAACCTATTGTTTTCATATGAACTTGCAGCTTCTCATTCTCATTGGAACTTGAAGTTTACAATTTTTCCTTCGAGCTTTCTGTTCTCTTGAGAACTTGCAGCTCGCATAACGAGCTGTCGCGGTTGTAATTGCAAAAACAATTGCATTAAATTGCATTAATAATTGCATTAAACTAAAGAAGTTTCAATCTCACAGCTGAAAGAATCGTTTCAAAATTAACAACAACCCTTTCTCTGCGGCCCATTAATTTCGCCCCTTTATCAATGGTCACTTAAGACACCCAGCGATTCACAAAAGAAAACCGAGAAAATTTAATGGACGATTGGAATTATCGGCAGAACGATTATTTCCTTCCATCGAATGTTAATTTCTCACCCGAAGTAGGAGAAAACGTCGCGAAAGAGCTCCCTTCGTGAGTTTCTTCCACTGAGAAAATAATGAGCATGGAAATGGCAGAAAAGTCCATCGCCATTGTGTTGAATAGCCGCCATGGTTTGCGCGGGAAGCGGGAAAATTTCGAAGACGAGACCCCCTATGCATTCTCTATGGATAGACCAAGTGGTGCATGCACGATTGCATCTGACCGCAGATTCCACGGAGTGCTCGATGTAAACGCTCTCGTGCACAGGCCACTTGTGGCTCTAGCACCATTTACACGAACTTACACGAATATTGACTTCGAGACGTTACAACGACTCCACCGAGCCTCTGACGTTCATGGTTGCTGGTTTATTTATGGGAGCGAGTTTACCGCTTCGCTGTATGGCTTAGCGGTGGAATTTATTTTGTTTTTGTTGTGTTTACACCGTTTTAGACATTTAATTTGTCAGTAGTCTTGACAATGCTTTATTTTAGTAGAATATGACGATTTGAAGTAGGTTTACAGTGTCTGATTAGGTTTCTAATGATGGTGGTTGCTGGTTTATTTCTGGGAGTCAGTTAACTATTTGCCAGTATGGCTTATAGTTAGTGGCAGAGTTTATTTTGATTTTAATTGCATTTAATACTATCTTATTAGATTCTTTTTTCCGCTAACGTTGATTGAAATTTCTTGACAAGATAGTTTGAATATTTCAGCGGAATATTATGGTTCGAGGTAAATGGGAATACTTCATTAAGTCCTATGGCGTCGGCGATAACTGATCTATTTATGGGAACGATTTTGCTGTTTAGATGGTTTCAGACCCATAGAGTCAAAGATACATTGAATTTTGAGCTATATTGAACTGAAAAAATATATTGAAATTTAGTAACAATTTTTCGAGGATGATGAAGGTTTTGAACTCGAATCCGCTGACTGCGAGCCACAGCCTTTAACCTCCAGACCAACCATATCTCCTAAGATCGCTAACAATTATCGTTATAAAGTAAACACCTGATCGAATTTGTGCCCGGATGCAAATGAGTTTAAAGTATTATCGGCCTCGAAGTGTCGAGTCACGTAAATCTGAATTTCTTCGCGCGCAAAGAGGTGCGCAACATTATTCACATCGCGCAGGGTCAGTTCTGCGTTTGTTCTCCTTTTCGCTCCTTTCTCGATTTCGTATTCATGTATTCGTGGATTACTTGTCGAATGACAACGTTTCTTATCGTCTGCACGTCGATAAACGAAACTGAGCGAGAAACGTAATTATCGAGGCTGGTATCTTTGTGGAGCATGGCCATAACTGTGTGTTACTTCTCCTTTTAAATTCCATTGGAACATGCAAATTTTCGTTGCGTTTTACTTATGAAAACCGCGTAGATAAGATTACGAGTGGACCGTTGCGTGCGTGTACGCTAAAACGAAAAAATGTTATTCCGTTACGTTTTAGTTTAATTTAATAATTGCTTCCATCTCTTGATTGGAGTACATTATGAGCTGTTCGTGGTTGAAATTGAATCTACTGATTGCTGGAAGTATTGATCTCTATATTTCGATATTCATCCTGCTAGTTATTTATCTGCGGCTCCATTATCTTCGGTGGATTCGAAACCACCGAAGTCTAGGGATGCTGGGTGGCTCATAAGTTCCTAGGTAATTTTAGTTTTCCTCCTAGGTTTTTTGAAACCCACTTAAAACTTGAAACACTGGGTTGTAGGCAAACTGAAACCATATCAGTCAAAGTAAATTCTAATTGCTTTCTAAAATCACCTAGAAACTTAAAGGGCACTCGGACCCACCGATCGTGAGTCCCATCCTTTACTTCTTTAGCCACCATAGCTTCTATGGTAATTTCACCTCGAATCTACTGTTTTTTAGCTTGCTTCCAACCCATCGAAGCTATGACACAGTAAATAATAATTTGGAAAAATTCCCCAAGGAAGATTTGAACTCGGTCCCACCGGACGTGAGTCCCATCCTTTACTTCTTTAGTCACCATAGCTACTATGGTAATTTCACCTCGAATCTACCGTTTCAGCTAAGTTTCAACCCACTAAAGCTATGACACAGTAAATAATAATTTGGAAAAATTCCCCAAGGAAGATTTGAACCTCGGACCCACCGATCGCGAGTGCCAGGCTCTACCTCTTTAGCCACCATAGCTACTATGGTAATTTCACCTCGAATCTACTGTTTTAGCTTGCTTCCAACCCACCAAAGCTATGACACAGTAAATAATAATTTAAGAAAAATGTCCCCAAGAAGTTAGGATCTCGAGTTCACTCGTCGTAAGTCCCTCTACCTCCTTGCTCAGTACAGCCCCAAGATTCTATCCTACAGTAATGACCGAATCGTCATCGGAACGGTATTCAGATTTAATAGATTCTCAGTACGGAGTCACGGTAGGACGTATGGGGTCAGTTCCAGTTCTCCTTACTCCCTCTCTGCTTTCCATCCAGCTGATAATTCGGTGCGCGTACTAGGCCATCATCAGAGACGGCACGTTCTAACGTGGCGCATCCGCCAGAGTTGCGGCATGTGTGCATACGTGAACTCTCGGCTCGTTTCTACGGTAGGCCACACTCGAGTCTCGTTTCTCGAGTCATCAAACCGCGAGGAAGAAGCGCGCTGTTGAGGATGAACAGAGAAGGTTTTGCCCCTCGTGAAAGAGAAGCATCGAATACTAGGGGAAAAAAGGGAAAGAGAGAAAACGAGGAGTCGCGAAGGAGCGGCGGATGGAAGGGGAACGAGAAAGACAGAATGGAGGGGGATTGAGAAAAGAACGAAAAAGGAACATTAGAGGAAATAAGAGAACACGTTGTTGAAGGACAGAGCGATACTTGGTGTCAGGGATGGAGGGAGAAGGAGGAAGAAGTACGGCAAGAAAATGAGAGAACGAGGGATCACGAAAGAAATATCGGGAGAGTGCAATGTATAGCACGGCACTCGAAAGAAGTGCCGCGGAAGGAGATTCTAAAGAAACGCTGGTCTGATTGATCTAAATGATTGTTCTGTGCATTTCTGACTGGAAGTTGCACCTTTCCGACGAATGAGAGGCGTAGGAATTAAAAATTATCCTGAAACTGTAGCTCTTAGGCACAACTGGTCCTTGGTAGTTACGGTAAATTAAAACACACTGTCTCATTGATTCAATTAGACATCGTGATCTTGACATTTAAAAGTTCTCTAACATAGTAGGTCCTACTCAAAATAACCACAGTAGCTAAACAAAATTAAAATTCAGCCATTTGCAAATTAGTCCCAAAATTATTTAACACGTTGTCTGCCATGGGGGTCACCGGTGACCGGTGCTATCTAATTCAATAAAATTCCACATGACTTTTAAGTTGTAATATTTACGAATTTTCGAACGCATTCAATGTTTATACGTTGGCGCTAAAAAGATAAAGTCCTGCTGAATATACATCTATCTGTGTCTTTAAAGTTACCCCTTTTAAGGATGTGATTTTAATAGAAAAAGTATTATTACAGTAGAAATGATGAATGTAGCGAAATACCTATGGTGTTCAACGTCCTGATGTATCAAACCATCTTTCATAACCCTCCTAAATCAACAACTCCCAGTCGAACTAACCACAGTTCACCTAACCCCAGAAACTACAAAATCCGGATTTAAATCACGCATGAAATCCCGCCAGTCTTCTCTCGAGCGGCGAGCACTACACGGGCATTGAAACACCGAGAAAGATGCGAAAGAGAAAGACCCAACGGGATAGAACGAAAGAGAAAAACTCTCCGCAAACAAGGACAGAACGTAGTAAGCTAGCAAAGAGATGGCAGAGACCAAACGAGTAGGGTAGTTAAGCGGCCTGGTGGGGTTAAAGAGAGAGGGAACAAGAGGGGAGAGATACTACGAGTCCACGCGTTCTATAGTAAATCGACTATAGTACTATGAGTCAGTCACACCCACAAGCTGCTTGTGGGTTCAAGATCCTCGTTGTACGTCGTCCACGTTGTGTACACACGTGTGTGCAACACACGTGCGATCGTGTGTGCGTACGCGAGGTCACGCGTACGGACACGGTCGAGAATCTATTGGCCTTGCTACGAGAGATCGTGAGGATGATCCTTAGGCTCGATAAAGGGGGACCTATCGTCGAAATTCACCGGGACGCGTCTCCCTCGAAGAAGACTCTCGACGACGGTATTGAAATAAAACCCCCTTATTTCTTTTCTCTTCTAAAGGAGAGTAGTTTGGATTGTAAATGCGTCACGGTTCTCCTCGCTTTACGTTTTCGCGGAACGAGGGTAAAGCTCTGCTGTTGCTCGCTAGATGGCAGCTGGTTTGGCGATGTAGAAGCCACGGTGGGAGGTTTCAAATGTTTACGTTGTAACGTTTAATTGAACACGGTGTGGAAGAGTTTTCGATGGTTTTTGGAGTGACGTTTTATCGGTGATTGTGCATGGTGGGTGTGTTTACGTCGATTGATGGTTTTGAGGTAGTTTGATGTTCATTGGTCGTTGGGGACTTTTCAGGTAGATGGAGATTTAATTTGAGTCGGATCGAGACGAAGTTTTGATAGTGAATGTATCAGTTGCTCAGGAGCCAATTCGTTTATTCCATTTTTTTTTATATTTTCTGATGTTTGTAAATTTTAATAAAATGAAACTTATTCCGAGCGATTCATATATTAATGTTGGTGATAATGTTATCAAGGAAAAGGAAAGGAATATCTTGTTTTTCTTAACCCATTTGCATCATAGCTCTAAATACGACAGAAGACCCGCAGTAACGTGCATTTCCGCGCGCAGTAATTTAACATTGTACAGAGCGGAATATTCCGCGGCAAGACGATTGTGATGCGCGGAATATTTCGCTTACGGATGCAAATGGTTAATAGAAAATAGGACGGGGTGGAAGAGACCGCCCATTTTTAAATGGGCTGCTGACTTTTGAACCACCCTGTACTTTTGTCGATATATGTATGTATATATCATATATACTCAAAGTGATTGCTAGACCATCGCTACATACAAGTTAGAGTTGGTATCGCCGGAATATTAACCCCGATGGTGTACGGGCACGCGTTCATGTGCGAATGATCGATGAACGAGAAACCGCGTTTTAATGAAAGCGATATTTCCATTTCGTCCGATAAAGCAGTCTCAGCAAACGAAAGAATATAAAATGTAGGCCCTGTATAGGAGGCAGGAAATATAATGGAGAATGATTTGGTTTTTTTTCTATGTCATATTTATACAGGGTGGCTTATAAGTTTCTAAGTTCTCCCTTTTAAAAAAGGAACATTTGGTAATTTAATATTTAACATATCCTAGTTTCAGTGGTTCGGGGCCCACTCAAAACAGTAGGTCCCAGTCTCAATAACCTGTCAAGCCTGCAATAGTACAATACAAAACACAAATAAGTCCCCAATTCCCAATAAGTAGGCCCAAGTTTAAATCCTCCTCTGAGAAACTTCCCAATTTAATAATTCGTATATCATAATCTCAGTAGCTCTGGGCTACTCAGAAAAGATAGGCCCCAGTCTAAATAACCACGCGACTAAAACCCCCCAAAGTACATAACCGATCAGAATTAAGTCCCAAACTCCCAAATAAGTGGGCCCAAGTTCGGTTCTCCCCCTAGAAAATTCCCAATTTAATAATTCGTATATGATAATCTCAGTAGCTCTGGGCTACTCAGATAAAATAGGGCCCAGTTCAAATAACCACGCCACTAAAACCCCCCAAAGTGCAAAACCAACCAAAATAAAGTTCCAAACTCCCAAATAAGTAGGCACAAGTTCAAATCCTCCTGTGAGAAAGTCCCAATTTAATAATTCATATATCAGTCTCAGTAGCTCTGGGCCCACTCAGGAAAAATAAGTCCCAGACTTAACCACACCACTAAAACCCCCCAAAATACAAAACCAACCAAAAATAAGTCCCAAATAAGTGGGCCCAAGATCGATTCTCCCCCTAGAAAATTCCCACGCGATACTTCTACCACAGCAATTATAAAATTACTCGATGTAACAATCTGAATAATAAACACCAACGATCATTTCTGATTTCAGTCAGGTGAATGTTGGATACGGAGAGCAGACACGGTACTGGGCTGGATCAGGGACCGACAAGGGACCCTTGGCTCACGATGGACTACTATCTCGGCACGGACAGCCTCTCTCTCCAGGAGATGCTCGACGTCGATATCAAATGCGAGATCGAAGGTGTCATCGGTGGTCACACGGAGCTCGGGTTCAATTTCACCGACGTGTCGCCCCTAGAGCTCGACGATGATCCGATCGGCTGCCAGGGTGATCTCAGTGGATGGTTCGGTTCCACCAGTTTGTTCAATGGGAACAGCAACAGCTCGAACAGGTGCGAGAAACAACGTTTTCTTATTTCGGCTCGCGGCCACGTTTCGGTCGGATTGCTCGAAGAGCAGCGATCATTGCACTCTTTTTATTTTTCATGCCGTCGAAGTTTATTTTTGGTGGATGCGGGCGGCCTGTTTCGCCGGTGTTGTTTTCTCTTCTGTTTTTAAGAGAATTATGATTGCTTTGTATGGAGAATTCAGCGAGGCTTTTTGTTTGATGGAATAGGATAAAATTCAAATACGTTCGGTTATATTTGTTTGGAGGTTTACACTAAATACCACTATCTAAGACGGTAGATCACTCCTAGCTAAGTAAAATACTAGAAAACTATGGCCTAAGATAGTACAACGCCTCTATCTAATTAAAACACTAAAATATACTATCTGGGATAGTAGAACACCCCTAGCTAATTAAAATACTAGAAGACTATTATTTAAGATAGTAGAACGCCCCTATCTGATTAAAACACTAAAATACTACTATCTAAGGCAGTAAAACATCCGTATCTAATTAAAATACTGGAATATTGCTATCTAGGATAGTAAAATCATTCTATTTAATTAAACTACTAGAAGACTAGTATCTAAGATAGTAGAACGCCCCTATCTAATTAAAACACTAAAATACTGCTATCTAAGGCGGTAGAACACCCCTATCTAATGAAAATACTAGCCAGCTACCACCTAACTAAAATAATCGGATACTCCTAACAAATTGAATTACTCGAATATCTTAGGTAGCAAAATACCACCATCCAGCTATCTCCCAAAAATGCTACCATCGCACGATATTACCATCGCGTCCCCCTTCATACCCGCACCCCCCGAAACCCGGCTGAAAGGCCACGCAAAGCATCAAAGCGTCCATTTGCAATTTAGTTAGTAGCTCGAAAGTTTCGAAGGGTGTTGAGTTCATCCAGCGCTCATATGGCGCACATCTGCCAGCGATATTGTATTTCTGACTGGCTCAATGAAATCGATAACCCAAACCAGTTCATCCTCCCCTTCATCCTTTCTCTCTACCTCCACCCTTCAAACAATTCCACCATAGCCCCTCAATGCCTACCATAACGTACCCTCTAATTTCATTTTCCAGTAATTTCAACCTTGACCTCAGCGGCGGCGATGCGGCATCCATCATGGTCAATCCGAACTCGGTCATGCCTCATATAGCTGTACGTAGCCCAACGCCAAACCATGCAAGACGTCATTTCTCCTTCTCTCCCAAGCGAGAAATAAAGGACGAGAAGATCGAGATCGAAGACGAGCTCGAAAACGAAACGGAGAATGAAATCGAGGGCTACGAGAACGACGGGGACCATGAGAACGACATAGAAAACGACACGGAGACCGAGCAGTATGAGAATGACATAACAGAGACGGAGGAGGACACGGAGGATGAACAGGAGTTGGCTAAACTCGTCACACCGTCGAAGTCGAAGACAACGTCGATAACAAGCGTGAAGATATCGCCTCAGATCAAGGCGCAGACGACGCCGAAGATCAGCGCGATCTCTGGTATCAGAGTGCAGAACTTCAAAGTCCTTCAAAGCCCTAATCAGACACCCCAGCACGTTAGGAAGCAGATCTACAACAATAACGTTCACGTGAGCCCCAACACGAACAGCGTGACGGTGAAGAGGGAGAAGGAATTCGATTTGTCGGATTACGATGACAAACCCTACCCGAAACCGGCTTACTCGTACTCCTGCTTGATAGCTATGGCGTTGAAAAACAGTCAGACCGGATCGCTGCCGGTTTCTGAGATTTATAATTTCATGTGGTGAGTGTTTCAATTGAATTTCAACCTTTAGGGATGCTGCTTTTTCGTGGGTATTGCTTTATTTGGGTCTCTGTGTGCAGTTGGAGGAGGAATTATTGTTAGGATGCTTTGAGGAGGTGGAGACGTTGAGCGAGGGAATTGTAGTAGTTGACTTAATTCGCGGGAAATTTGAACGCTGAAATTACCAAGGCGGTCAAAATGACCACTAATCAATTATTTGGACATTTTTCCAATAGATTTCCGATAGATTTACGATTGAACGATCCTTTTCACTAATAACAACTCTGCTAGAATTTCCAGATTGATTTTTGCTACTTTGAAAATACAATCGTAGTTATTTTCAAGAGGTAAAATCAAAAAGAGGGAAATATGAACGCTGAAATTTCCAAGGCGGTCAGAATGACCGGAAATAAATTATTTCGAAATTTTTCCAATAGATTTCCCATAGATTTATAATTGAACTATCCCTTTCACTAATAACAATTCTGCTAGAACTTCCCGATTGATTTCTGCTACTTTGGAAATACAATCGCAGTTATTTTCAAGAGGTAAAATCAAAAAGAGGGAAATATGAACGCTGAAATTTCCAAGGCGGTCAGAATAACCTTTAATCAATTATTTGGAAATTTTTCTAATACATTTTCGATAGATTTACAATTAAATAATCCTTTTCACTAATAACAATTCTGCTAGAATTTCCCGATTGATTTCTGCCACTTTGGAAATACAATCTTAGTTATTTTCAAGAGGTAAAATCATTTGGAAAGTTACTACAAAAGAAGTTGATGGAGGAAGAAATAATAATAGTAACTAGAAACGAAGCTGCGCGAGGTAAAACGCGATTAATGTTTTTCTATGGGGACGAACAATGGAGTAGAGATTCCCGCTTTGACAAACGACGTGTCGCCGACCGCTTATTTTCGGCCATTTGGCCGGAAGGATAAGGGCTGGTCGAAGCCCTCCTGTGCTTAGGGCACGAGGGGAGAAAGTATTGTCGTTTCTTCTTTATTCCCAGGTTACAAGGGGGAAGCTGCCATTTTGTATGGGGCCCTTGGAGCACCAGGTGCATGCCAGGGTACAGTCCCCCTAGAAAATGCAGGACCCGCTCTTTGTTTACTAGCACTCATTTCTTCGCTCCATGGCTCGCCATTGCTATCGTTATAATATCTCAAAGAACTTCAATTTTATGCTCGGAACAATTAAATTTCATAATTAACTCGTTGAACGTCACCGGTATTTCGCCAGTTTCGTCATTTCTACCGAAATTAAATTCTTTCTATTAAAATCACATCCTTACGAAGCAGAAACCTTAGAGACATAAATCAATAGTCAGCAGGACTTTAAAATTTCACTGGCAATATTTAAATATCGAATGTATTAGAAAACTTGTGAATATTGCAATTTTAAAGCCGTGAATTTTTATTGAATTCAGTGAAAGTCAACCGATGACCCTTATGGCGGCCAACGCGGTAAATCTTACGAAATTAATCCTTCTGCTCAATATTTCTGAAAGTTTAGTTCATTTGGGGCAAATTTAGATATTTGTTTATCTACCTATTTTACCTGGGATCTACTATTTTAGCTGGGTTTTTCCTAATTTATTAATTAACATAATATAGAATTCCTAGAAAAGAAATTTTACGGCAACGGTTAATCCTTTGCAGTCCGGATTATTTTGTCATTTTTGTATCCAGCCAAATGAATTTAATTTCACATTTTCAGCCGTTGCACATTCATTTTCTGCAATGAAATCAATAACTATAGATACTCACGCATATTTAGGCGATATTACAAACTTATTGTAAAATTGAAAAGTCCACATCAAATCGCTAGAAAATAAAATGAAGTGAAAAGATTCGTCGAATGTATCTCGACATAGAACCGCAAAAGGTTAATACATATGATCCAGAACCCACCTAAAACACTATCAACACTATCAACACTAGCATTTACCTCCAAAAAATACCCAACGACGACTAAACATTTTGAAATTTCAATTGCAGCGAGCACTTCCCCTACTTCAAAACGGCGCCAAACGGCTGGAAGAATTCCGTGAGGCACAATCTCTCGCTGAACAAGTGTTTCGAGAAGATCGAGAAGCCTGCAGGGAATGGGAATCAAAGGAAAGGCTGCCTATGGGCTATAAACCCAGCGAAAGTAGCCAAGATGGACGAGGAGGTTCAGAAGTGGTCGAGAAAGGACCCCCTAGCCATTAAAAAAGCCATGATCTACCCTGACCACTTAGAGCTACTCGAGAGGGGCGAGATGAAGTATGCCGGCAGCGGTGACATTTCCGAAGAAACTGAAAGCTCCGGGGACGAGGCAGTCGAGGAAAGCACGACATACGACGAATCCATTCACAGCCATATCGCAGCGAATTCCGTGACCGACAGCTACGACGAGAGCAGTCAGGATTGCGACATCGACATCACGGAGCACCTTTACGACGAGATCGACATCGAGGACAATAAGGAGGCTTTGCACATGCAGCTGAACATATCGAAGCAGGAGGCATTCGAGTACGAACTCAGTCCGAGCACGAAGAGGCAGAAAACTTTGAGCGGTGCGATACAGGGGAATTATGTTTATCAACCTGTCACGACTTCGCGAAGAAAAGCTCCATTGTTGCTGAGAGCCGGCACGGGTAGCGGATCTTTCCTTAAGATCGATTAAGATTAGATTTAGAATTAACAGTCTATCACGTCGTAGGGTTACAGACACGCAGGTACATGACAGTAAGGGCGCGGATGATGCCTCGAGAAAAATATTTGATACACAAGAAATGTTGCTCATCACTTGCGCCTCAGTTGGACTTTCTTTGAGTCGCGGAGGTTGTTGGAATTTAATGGTTTCGGCCGATTTCAGAGTTTTTGAGGATTCTTACGTCGAAGGTGAAACGATCGAGAGTTATTTGGAAGCTTTTGAGGATAATCGATGCATTTATTGTTAACGGTAGAATTGTCCAAGCAGAAATATCATTTTGTAAGAGATTGTTTTAATTTAGGGCAGGTGAATGGTAGATGGTTATTTGATAAAATGTAAATTACTGGGTTGATCATCCTTTTCACGTATTGATTTCTCTTCCTCCGAAGTACTTATTTAACACGTTGCACGTATATCGCTAATTCCATCATTTCTATCGGACTGAAACTTTTCCAATTGAAATCATACCTTAATAGAATAGAAACGTTACAGATAAAAATAGTTCCATATGCGGCGATACTTCACTTTTCTAGCAATAATATTTAAATATTGAATATATTAGTAGATTCCTAAATATCGCCTTGCAAAATTTCATCGAATTGATGACTTTTAAATTGCAATATTTACGAATTTTCTAACTCATTCAATGTTTAAATGTTGGCGTTAAAAAGAAAGCTGAAAGTTCTGCTGAATATATATCTATTTGCATCTTTAAAGTTTCTGCTTCATAAGGATATAATTTTAATAGAAAAATTATCGATTCAGTGGAAATGATGAATCTCGCGAAATACCGGTGGCGTTCAACGTGTTAAATTAGACTGCTGGTAATTCCAGTGTTAATATTCCATTCGTGCTTTAAGTTCCGAGTAATTAGTCTCCTGTAGGAATTTGGAGAATAACGAAGTTACATCGCCATTTAATCGTACTTTTGGGTCTTCTGCATTTCTCATTGCACGCTTCTAAGTAATTCTTGTAATTATCGACGCAAGAATCCTTCTCCAAGGACTTAACGACCGGTTAACGAAGATCGATTCATTTTATTTGAAGTGACAATAATTCTTGTGTACATAATATATTAGTACAATACACGCACATGCTGCATAGAATAATGATCTTCTTTTAAACTGGAATTCAAATGAATAATGCGTGAAATTCACACGGATATCGAGAATTCGATCTTTTCTGAGATACAATGCGATTTATAGAGTTCTCGGGTGAGAATCATTCGTCTCGGAGGACTGTAGAAAAGCGGCGATCCAACATCGAATCGGAAGCACGCTGAGTTTCGTGCTTAAATGGCTTATTGTAGTCGAAAGAATTTTTTATCATCTGAAAAGATTGTAGCGGAAACTTTAACATATTTTTACGAGCATTTTCTGTGGCGCAATTAGCCCCGGTACCTAGAACAGGTATCTCAAGAAATTAGACACCTATTCTAGGTATCTAAATAAATTAGTCGCCTCAAATAGGCCGCTAAATAAAATTAGGCACCCAAAATTTGCATTCAAATCAATTAGGCGCCTGAAATAGGTATCTAAATTAATTCGGCGCCTAAAACGGACATCTAAATTAATTAGACGCCTATTTTACATATTCAAATAAACTAGGCACCCAAAATAGGTACCGAGAATAAGTATCTACATAGCTCTAGATAATTAGCTAATTATCTAAAGGTATTAAAACAGTAATTGGCCCCGGAAACCTTTGATTCTGTTTGCCACCGAAATTTCTCTCAGCCCCATTATAGAGTTTTTAAGGTTCGAAATAATCGTAGATTCGAGATATATCGAAAGGTTTTCTACAATTATTTTACGTTGCCTTAAATCGCCACAGAAGAAAATTGCAAATGGAAAATTCGACCGTGAAAATGTTAATGTTTCCCGGGAAGAAATTCGATAACGTACGGCCATTCGATATAACAGGCAATGATCATATTTAGTTCGTCGAAAGTATAAAAATTATGTTACGTAAACGTCGACTGTAATTGTTCTTCCAAATTCAAGGGACGCGTCATGAATTTTTCCCTGCTGACACATTTCTTGAATTTCTTTCTTATGCAACATGTCGTAAATTCCTGCAACTTGGTCGTCACAATATGGCGGGAATTTTGAAGCCGTGCGATCCACGTTCGCATTGAGATAAAAAGGAAAAAGGAGAAAAAAAAGAGTATAAGAATCGTTTTGATACAAGGGAAATTTCGTAGTACAAAAATGACATTCTCTCTTGAAAAGCGAGAGCAACATACGTTTCTGTATCAAGGATTTTTATTCGATAGCAGTCGATAATGATAGCCTTCGTTGAATTTTAATTAGTCGTTCGGGAAATTTTGTTTTAAAACACAAGTATTAATCGATAGATACCGACAAGTGGTAGCTAGTATAATTTTAAACAAATCCATTTCCCTCCTTTCTTTTTACGAAACTAACAACAATGAACATTGTTCCGCAACTTCTTTAAGACTTTGAACAACACGTAATATCACGATTCATCACGGTACATTATCATTATCTACGGACATCGCTGAACCGACGCGCTGTTGTAACAAGCGAAACAGAAGATTAGGTAACATAGAGCGATAAGTATTTGGTCAACAATGGCCAGACTGATGTATTATACTTTTTATACATTGCTGGACTAAGTAATGATTGTAAATGTTTCTGCAATTGTATACCTGACAGATATGAAGTTACTTAGATTCGCATACAGGTAGAGTACAAAGACGACAGCTATAGGTGGATCTGAATTGTAAAATTTTGTAGCATATTATAGGGCGGTTGGGAATTGTATACCTGATTTAATTTTAAGTTTAAAGGAAACAGAAAAAACAAACAAACAATGGAAATTTCTCGTCTCGTTTTGTGCTTCTAGCTTTTAATTTAAATGTAGTGAAAAGAACGTTCCTCATCCAGTTTAGGCCAGTGGAACTAGGTAACTTTGACGTCGAGCGTGTAATTACTTTAAGGATCTATATTTTTTAGTCATTCGTATCGAGCAACAGAAAAGATGATCTACTTAATTCTTCGTTCTGCTCTTCTTTCTCTCTTGTAAATTAACGACTTAGTATTTTCCCGGCCGAATGGCTTTCGATGCCGATTGCGTGTCACGAAAACTTGATGAAACTGTGTTACTATCGTAAACGTACGTGCGGCGGGAATTTTAGGTGAATTTTATGCGACATATCTTTGGCAGATTTTAATTTTCTCGATGTTCTCTTTTAATTGATTCAGAAGCTTGACACTTTATCTATCGCTCGCTGTGTTTAAATGTCGAAAGGAAGTTTGTAGCTGCTTAAGCAGCTATGCAACCTTGACATGAAAATACAAAGAAAAATTTCAAATATTGAAAATACAAAGAAATACTCGTTAACACGTTGGATGCCAGTATTTCATTAGTTTCACTGTTTCTACCGAAGTGAGACTTTTTCTATTAAAATCGTATCTTTATAGAGCAATAATGTTAAACGTAACAATAGTTGTATATTAGGCAGTTCTTTACTGTTCTAATGGCGGCAGTTAAATATCAAATATAGTAGCGAATTCGTGTATTTTATAGTTTTAACGCTAAACCTACCGGCTTTATATTTGTTATATTGAAATATACGAAATAAGCACTTTGGAAAGAGAGATTTGAAGAGGTGAAAAATATAATCAGTTAAGTCATTTTTGTTCTACACGATAGGCCTTAGATTTTTACTGAGTGGCTGCCCAATCGATTTGGGGAATTTTTTGAAAAAATCAGAAAGCGGTCTGGGTTTAGTGTTAAAGTCGTAAGAAATTTAATTTAATTTAATAGCGCCGGTGAGCCCCGTGGCATTCAGCGTGTTAAATCATTCTAATTTCACTACTTTCAAGGCAATGTAACTTTATTTCATTAAAATAACCGATGCTGTTCGTCAATATTAAGAAAAGAAAAGCTAATTAACTGGCCTCCGGTAGATAAAGTGTTAATCACGCCGTGCAACAATGTGGATATAATTCTGTTCCCGAGTCACTTCGGCTCAGATTGTCGAAGCGTATTTAGAATGTACTGTACAATTGTAAATAAGCGCCAGGATAATTCGTGCTTCATTAGAACAAAAGGTATCGACTCATTAGTGATCGAATACCGTGCATCATTGGACCAAGTGCGCGAACATTTTGTTCCAACTTTGTAAATGAAAGTACGTCGCTTCTCATCGTGAACAATTTAATTCGGACTTTGTGATGCACGGTAAATCATCTTTCAATTTTCTTTAAGTAAAAAAAAAAAGCGGAAAAACAAGAAAACGAGAAAAAAAAAGAGCAATTCACGCGATTCAATGCTAAAACATCGTTCGAACTTTGTAACACCTTAATGCTTCGCAATTCTGCAGGTTATTCTCAGGTACGATATTCGACTCGCCTCGATGGAGAGATTTATTTTATATTTTTTTACTGAATAGGGAAAAATGTTGACCTTTCGCGGGAAGGTCGCGAAAGTCGGAACGGTCTTTGAAATTCTGCAAATCTACAATCTTGGCTCGCCACGTCGACCCGGCCAACGTTGAAAAATTTGTACATAAAGCAGCGAAATGAAAAGTTTCCCGACCTTTTCCTTCATCTTAAACGAATTGCAATTAGTCCCGACATTACTCACCGACAAAACGATAGTTGCTTTAAGGTGTACAAAGGCTGTTTCTTTAAAAAAAGAAAGAAAAATCAAGATGTGGGACCAATCGTATTAGAGTCGACTTAAGTTTAATTTTAACCGATAAGTTTCCGACGCTTCTCTTCTCTTCTACTTTCCTGTTCATCTTTTAGTTTCGTTGTAAGAACAATTTCGTTTCATTTAAAGGACGCATTTTTGTATAGACGATTGTATTACTGTAAATAACTCTTCCTTCTTTTTTTTTTAAATAAAATCCCATAGCTTTCGAGCTACGTGACGGCACGATACCAATTTCTTTCCGCAGAGAATACTTCGCTCGTGCGTTTTAACGGTTTCATTAGGATGCATTAATTAGCAATTAGTTCATTTATTAATTGCTGATATAAGAGTCTTCGTAGCTGATGACTCTTATCTTTTGTATTCGCTTAGAATAATTTCATCGAGTTCCGTAAAATAATCGCTCTAAGATTCAAAAGTGTTTTCGTGAGTTTTCGGCTTGCTAATTGTTTAAACAAATTATTGAGAATCGGTAAAAATTCTTTTCGGTGAAGCTTTCGAGTGTAGCAAACGACTGATAGTTTAAACCAGTATTGCATTTTTAGTTGCTTCGATAAAATGATCCCTATTTATTATTTTTTCTATTTTCGCTATGATTGGTTTCAAAGTCGAATAAATTTCGAATGGAATTTTCTTAATTAACTCTAATTACTCATTCTCTTTTGCGAACACGTATTTTCATTTCTGTGCTTAAGAGGAGTGTATATTTGATTCGGTGTAAAAGCGAGATCTTAAACTTTAAAACTTAAGAGAAGATATCTACTTCGAAATTTTAGATGCATCAATTATTTTGCAACTGAAATAATTAGCTGCAACGTTCTAGATCACTTTAAAAATACTGCTTCTCACATTTACTCCTTTTTGTGAACTATAACAAAGGCATTCTGTCGCAAAAAAGATATTCTAACAGCAATGCATTAAATTCCTATAAATTCAAGAATTTTCTTCCATTTCTTAAAGCACAAAGATTCTTTAATTATCAATTATCATTTCATTATCAATCTTTAAGAAAAAAATCGATGTCTCTCCTGCCGAAACGGTCTATTTCTTTTACAAAATTTCAATCTCAAAAGAGAAAATTCCTTCAAAATGAATTATCATTTCCGCGTCTCCAAATTAATGGTCACAACGTAATTAATTAACTTCTGCGTTCAATTAAACCCTCCTTCGCGCCATCGACTTTTCTGTACACCTTGAAGATTACTTCATGCAAATCCTCAAACCGAGAAATAAAATCCCGCGAATAGTTCGCAGGGTCATTCAGAGATATGTCGTTAACGATGATGATTAATCTCGATGACTATGTCGAAGGAATAATATTTTATTCGGCAGAATCGAAGCGTCCGGTGAAACGAGACCGTGTGATAAAATTAGCGATAAAATTGCGATAACGTCGTTCTAGAAACATCGTGGCGTTTTCCTACGAGGAGTCCTTCTCGCATTGGAATATTTCGCAACAATTTCGTCCCCCCGGAAAGCTTAGTATTATAAAATAAGGTTAAACTTATCGATTACTATTAATCGCAGGGTGTTTCGTTTCGGTCGATTCATCGAATTATCAATGATACGATTACCGATAAGAAGAAACCTTTCGAATAATGTTTTCTATGGAACGGCTAAAGATACATTTTATATGGCATCCGCTTCTTTCGTTAATTTATAAAGTTATCTCTGGGATTTCAAGGTCATCGATGATTAATTATGGAGGATTGTATACGACTTTGAATGACCTTGAACGATAGAGGTCGTCGTTTTTGTTCTTTTGGGAGCTGCTTCGCCCGAAAGAATGGAATCTTGCGTAAAAGTGTAACGATGACTTTGGAATCTCTGGGTAATTAATTATGCGGCGTAAAGGGCGAGTTAATTGCTTGATAATGCTTCTGAAACTTTGCGAATTCGATGGGAGATTTTTCTCCGTTGTCTGTTCGCTTCGGAGATGTTTCTTTGCGAAGTGATTAAAACGGGACGCTTTGTAAACACAGATTGGACAGTTTAAAGTATGAAGAACCTTCGGAACTAAAGATTAATTTAGTTATTAATTTTACTATAATTAAACTAAGTTATTAATTTTCAATTAAAATAAGAACATTGATTTTGAAATTCGAACTAAATGTGATACTCAGAGAATTGGAATTTCTTTCAATTAAATTGCAATGTGCTGCAAAGGTATCGATGATTCTTATTGAATTACTGCAACTTCAACGTGTAATTATTGTTTTATGGTAATTAATAACCACCTTTGGTTGCGAAGGACTAAAATTTGTCTAAGATAACATTAATTTTGAAGTTATATTTTTCTACGAGGTGTATTATGATCGTTTGCACGAGAGCGTCAAAATTAAGAGTCGTGGAAAGTTGCGAGAGGGAAACTTAAAGAGGTATTTTTGAATTGTACGGCTTTGCCGGAAGCGGAAGTGCGGCGGAACTTGATTTACTTTCGTTGGCGCATCTTCGAACGTGAGATAGAAATTTAGAACATAATGTAAGAATTAATACTCATATCACAATAGATTGAGCGTCGCGGTTAAATCTAACGAGATATAATAAAGAGCATAGTATTAACTTTATTTTAAATTACGCTGTAACAATTGAATTTAAACGCTAGAATTTTCTTATTACAAGAAAATATTTCGCAGCGGAATAATAAAGGTATTTGTAATGGAATTTATTGAATATTAAGTTCGCCAGAAGTGTTTGCAATTAAATATTACTTCTACTTAAATCCATGAAAGAATATTTGTAATTTAAAATCGAATTAAAGTTCTCTTAATTCACAGAGAATTCAATTAAACATCCCAGGGCGCCAAATTCAAAATTGCCCGACTCTGAAACTTCCCGCGACGCTCACATCGCTAGGTTAACAGGCCTTAGGAACAGCGTTGGGCATTTAAATATCAACTTAAAGCAATTAACAGATATTAAGGAACACTAATTAATTACTCAGAAATCAGGAAGTGCGAAAGAAATCACGGAAATTCTGCCCAACGCTAAATTAGAGCGTAGCATTTTATATCGTAAACACTGCGAAATCCGCCTGCAACAGGCGTTTAAATAACCACGGTGCCCAAGAGGTGCATTAATAAAAACACCATGGGGGAGTCCCCCGTGTAGTTGTCACTGCCAGAAGTGGCCAAAGAGTACGGAAATTCGAATTAACACGCTTAATGACTCATTAAGCCACTCTTTCGTACGATCTCTCCTGCGGTTAAACGTTAATTTAGTTCGATTGGACGAAAAGAAGAACGATTTTTCGTTGCTCGATGGTGAAACCATATATTCCTTTGGTGGAATTTAAAAGCCGGAAGTCACACGTGACCCGCGTCGAACGCCGGATATTGAAGCGTTAATTTAAATGTATTAATTAAGTTTAATGGTTAAGCCGAAAATAGCAATAAATAGAGAGCACACCGATGGGGTTGTTTGCTTACGATTGTAAATAAGACTCGATCGAGGAGCAATGAGAACAGTTTCATGATTAATTGTGAGCTCTGTAAAGACGCTATGGGACTTCGTTCTCAATGGAGAAAGGGAGATCCGATTGTCCGATCGATATTTTTTTACTCGTTCCAAGTATTTCTCGTCACATTCGAGTATTTTGCAATTAACTTTGATACGCAACTGCCGCGGGGTCTCATTAGAGAGATCTTCACGTGCACATTTCTTAATTATTGTACACAATACGAGAGGATCACTGTACATAGACGACGATTGTGATGAAGCGTGTAACGCTTCCGGATACTTTCGTTTAATTAAACCGTGAACTTCATTCCATTGGCGGGAAAGTCGACCCTTTATTTGGTAGATGTAATTAACTGGGAGTTCTTAGCCTCGTAATACTTGAGGCTATTGGAAACGAGAAATTGTTTCCTTTTTTCGGAATATTCGCTTGAATTTTCATTGTAATTTTGGATGAAATTTTGTTGGACTGTTATTATGGATATTCTTGAAACCAGTAAAGGGTTACTGCCTGGAGCTCGTAGGCCGTAGCTTCGAATCGAGAGATGTATTATCCGTGACATTAACAAAGATACGATAAGATAACGCATAAGAGAGTAGAGTAGTTTTTGTACCTGTTTGTAATATTTCTATACGATATTATTAATGTATGTAACGTTCGTGTAGATGCAGTAAAGTAATTTCTAAGGAGTAATGTATATGTGCAATGAGAAGTTTCAATAATAAAATGTTGGAAAGCCTGTGTCGTCTTAAATATGATTTCTTTTCCTGTCGAAAAGAAATCATATATCGTTCGTGTTGTTAATACTATGATTAGTAACTAATTGTTATAAATTAATAATTGCGTATGTCAATTTTAAATGAGTTATTAACGTAACTGCGCGAAAAGCGAATTGAAAACTCGCGCGCCTTTCGCGCGTCAAGATACGCCCTTCTGATTCTACAATCTGTGCGCGCCTTTTATGAAACTTTACGCAGAGCGCTTTATCTGTTTCGCAAGGTTAATTCTGTGCTGATTGCTGCTAGAAAATTGTAGTTTTTGATTTTCTTTACTTCTGTACTTTAAAAGCAATCTTTTTTGAGATATATTTTAATTGCTACAGCGTTCTGCATACAATTATGATTCGATTAATTCGGATTTAAGTACTATTTGTACATAGTATTCATAGAATTCTTTGTATAATTCTATGCTTTTGTTAATGTGCGTGCATGCACTGCTTTCTGACTGATGGTTATACATTTTTCTGAAGTTTTTGTAATTATTTAATTGCAGAAATGAAATCATTTGTACGTGGTGCCGAGTAGCAACTACTGATTGACGAATTGATGAGTATGGATTTCTTCTGATCATTATATTACATCACAGTGATTATGCTGACCGCAGCTGGCAAAGAAGATGGGATTGTATTATTTTTGGTAAGTTAGTCATCTTTGTTGAACTGGCCGATAAAATAGGAAAATATACGCGAGTTGCGCCACTTTATTAAATTTAAAGTAAGAATATGAATTCGTAGGCTATCAAACTTTGATGGAATGCAATTGAATAATGAGAATTGATTGATTTAAACAGTTCCAATCATTAAAGTAGAGTTTGTAGTAGAGTTTCATGTTTCATTGCTCCACCACTCTTTATACTGAAAATAATTAAGTGTTTTGTCTGTCTCAGGCAGAACTTCGGAAAGAAACTATTCCCCTGCTGAGCTACAATTGCGGAATCAAAGAATTTCACCGTAACATCCACGTTCGGCGAATGCAGTGGAACTACTATGCAACAGTCAATGTCTACCTCGCAGGAGAATGCAATTATTAATTACATAAGAAATTTGTATATTAGAAACAAAGAATTGTACTATATGTATATTGTACCACATATATTTATACTGTATATTACAAATGATAAATAAAGAATTGTTAAATGGAAAACACTGTTTTAAATTCTTGCGGCTACCTTTGTTCCATTTATAAGAATCCTTTTGATCCGGTTTGAACCGGTTTAAAGCGGTTTAATTCAGTATGAGCGAAAGGAGGAAAGTTACAAAATTTTACTAAGTTCTGAAATCCGGTTTAAACCGGTTTAATCCGGGTTGAGCGTAAGGAGGAAAGTTCCAAAATTCTTCTAAGTTCTGAAATCCGGTTTGAACCGGTTTAAACCGGTTTGATCCGGTTCGAGCGAAAGGAGGAAAGTTCCAAAATTTGTCTAAGTTCTGAAATCCGGTTTGAACCGGTTTAAACCGGTTTGATCCGGTTCGAGCGAAAGGAGGAAAGTTTCAAAATTTTTCTAAGTTCTAAAATCCGGTTTGAACCGGTTTAAACCGGTTTGATCCGGTTTGAGCGAAAGGAGGAAAATTCTAAAGTTTTACACGACCCTTGGATTTGGTTCGATCCGGTTTGAACCGGTTTAAACCGGTTTGATCCATCTCGTTTAGGTATTGGGAGAATGTTTAAAGGTATAATAAGCAAAAAATGCAAAATTTGGTATAATAGAAATTTATTGAAATATATAGATATAGAATACATTGCAGCTAATTACTAAGTATAAATATATTATTTATAACAAATTAATAAAGTTAAAACGTGCTCTCCTGCGTTTCCCTGCGTTTTCCTGCGTTCTCCTGCGTTCTTCTGCGTTCTCTTGCGTTCTCCTGCGTTCTCCTGCGCTCTCCTGAGCTCTCCTGAGTTCTCCTGCGTTCTCCTGCCTCGCCCTGCGTTCTCCTGCGCTCTCCTGCGTTCTCCTGCCTCGTCCTGCACTCTCCTGCGCTCTCCTGCACTCTCGTGCACTCTCCTGCGCTCTCCTGCGTTCTCCTGCGTTCTACTGCGCTCTACTGAGCTCTCCTGCGTTCTCCTGCGTTCTCCTGCGTTCTCCTGCGCTCTCCTGCACTCTCCTGAGCTCTCCTGAGTTCTCCTGCGTTCTCCTGCCTCGCCCTGCGTTCTCCTGCGCTCTCCTGCGTTCTCTTGCCTCGTCCTGCACTCTCCTGCGCTCTCCTGCACTCTCGTGCGCTCTCCTGCGCTCTCCTGCGTTCTCCTGCCTCGCCCTGTTTTCTCCTGCGCTGTCCTGCGCTCTCCTGCGTTCTCCTGCGTTCTCCTGCGCTGTCCTGCGCTGTCCTGCGCTCTCCTGCGCTCTCCTGCGTTCTCCTGCTTCGTCCTGTCTCGTCCTGCGTTCTCCTGCCTCGTCGACCCAATTAATAAACTTATAATATAATGAATTTAATCACAATCTTCAATTGCAGCTTGAAAATTCTATTTTCCGAACACACCAGTTTCTTTCTCTTAATCAGCTTCTTCTTCATCTTCATCTTCATCATTCTTTATCACTATATTTATGAATTACATACGTGTATTTCATCTTTTCCATAGAGATAACTATTTTATCCACTGCCCTCCTGCTTGATGCTACTTCCACGTTTTTACAGATGCCGCTAAATACCTTGATAATACAGTTTTCTATAGTCTGCTGTAGGCAATAAATTTGTGGGAGTTTGGCGCTGTCGCCCTCTCCCAGCATTAACGTGAAACCCGTGAAACTATCTCTAAATGTGGGTAATGCAGCTCCCAGTTAAGCTAGGATTTCCATGGGACAATGGCTGTTAATATATTAATGCGTCCATCGAAAATTATTACCATATTTATGTTAGCAATTCTCCAATGATATGACTTATGCAAAATGTTCCTTTTCTACGATGTGCCTCTATCTCTCAACATCTACCGACGTTTTTCTTTCCACTCCTTTATGCAAATTCAACAGCAGGCTCTTAAATTAAAGCAATAATTGCAAAGGGTTCAAAGATCAGTTGCCTTCAGCGCCCAGAACTTTCCCATGGGATACCATCAATTCAAACAATAAACGATGCACACTCCACTCTTTTTATTAATTCACTCTTCCTACGCTTACCATAATAATAAAAATATCCTTCATTCATTTAACAAAACTCCAGCGATCTCCAAATATCGAGAAAGTAATCTTGCAAATATTTCCAAAGAAAATATTTGCCTCGCCAAAACGAACGATTAGATATTCTCCCTCCACCATCAAGAAGAACATATTCCAAGCCTTAACTGTAATTGACTGTAATGCACCTACATTACTACTCTTCCATATTATTTTAATCGCAAAAGTAATTTATCCACTAATTGCTCCATAATATTCCAAAAACAATCGCCTTTCCCATTAACAACTACGAGAACCAGCAGCTTAAAATGTACCGTGAAAACCTTTGAATATTTTAAAAATTCATAAATCTCGCCAAAATTACCGATGCCCTTAATCAAAGTACAATTCCTTTGTTCTAAAAGATTCGATGCAATTGCCAACCCATCGCTACTTCTAGCAACACATCGCTGACTTCCTACGTGAAGTGCGACGAAGGCTAAAACAGCTGTTCTGCTGGATGGTTGCTTTGACAGGAAGTTCGAAGGATAAGCGAATGATTTATCCAAACTTAAAGCTCTTAAATGATATCGCGAATATTCCGTGGAGAAAATGAGAATGTCGCTGTTAAGAGAAAACGGCAAATCGACACCTTGAAAATATTTAACGACAAGTAAGAATTGCTCGTCTCTGTTGTAACCTCTCTTATTAACCTCACTCGTTAACCTGCCTATTCATTAATAATCATCGCTTTATGTCATTTCTCTAATTGTAGATTTGCCTTTAAGTGCTTGAACACGAGCAGAATATTTGTATTTTTGTTACAAAAGTTTCTGAAACGATATAAAATGGATGAATCGCGAATGATAAGCTATGCTCCGACGTCTCTATTTCCATCGTAGATATTCGTGACACAAAATTCATTATATTATTGTCCCGAGTACACACTCATTGCGCGTAGAAGAAATTCCAGTTAATTAGACTGATCTTTGCTCCATTTTACACGAAATTATTCCATCTGTTGGTTTCCTTTGTGTCAGTTTTTTTTAATAGGTTTTCAAGGCCATTTGGAGCAATGCATACATTTAATCGTTGATAGTTCGATTTATAATCGTAATTAATATAGATTCGTGCACATTATATTTATATGATAATGTGCATTTTTCATTTATCATAATTATAGTGTAATAGAACTGAGGGAAGATGTGGAGTATCAGGTACAATTCAATGCCGGGGAAAGGAGAATGGCTATTATGGTCTCTTTGTCACCGGAGTTTCCGTTGGAAAAGCCAGTGCTCAGAGTGTCTCCACCTATAAGTCATCCCTGGTGCAACGAACACAGCGAAATTACAAGCGCACCGGGTCTGCTTAACGTAAGAAGTTACTTTTCTATGTCGAACAACGTATATTTTAAGATTCCAGCTCAAAGAACGGCCTCTGTTTGTAATAGTTTACAGTGCACAGCGATCTCGGACGCGTCGTACAAGCAATTATCAGAGAATTCAGTAAAAATCCACCACAACTGTTGGAAGAAATTTCTACAAAGTCGCATAGAGGTTTGTACTTTTTAAAATCCTTTCTCTAGAACGGCCGACGATAATTGAATTTATACGAGTCTCACGTAACAATGTCTCTGTTCCATCTGGTTTCGAAACTTTCAGAGGTGCAAGGGAGAAATTCTCCATCCTACTCCCTCCAGCAATACTCCGAAGTTCCGCCGACATCGTTCAATTCTTACTACACTGCGCAATATCCACAGTTTTCGTCCTCCAGTGCAAATACTTGTATTTATAACTACAATCATACAAATTCAAGCAGCACGTACGTCTCAGGAAACCATTCGAAGTCATTCGGTTCACCGTCGCAGCACTCGACGTACATCGGAAATTCTAGAAGCAGCTCGCTTCACAATACGGATCCTGGACATTACGCTACCAGTCAACACGGATCGACGTATTTAAATTCACACTATGCTAATGCTAATTATCAGCAATCCTTGCCGAATCAAGCTCAGCCGAAGGCTCAGCAGAGCCTGATATTCCCAGAGCTGAATGCCTTGACCAACGAGGAATTGAAAAGACTCAGCGAAGACGAAGACAGATTAGACGAGTTTCTGGATAAACATTCCGAATTGAAGGATATTAATGCGGCTGTCGAAGATGCTATCGATTGGGTCCAAAAAACTGCCGGTAAAATTACGACGGAACATTTTTATCTTCTGCTGCGTAACATTCTTCCTAAAACTTTCGCATTCTTTCAGAGGCTAACATAGCCAAAGAACCAGAGCTCAGAGAGCTGCAATCCGACGTGGTGAATAAAGTGCAGACAGTCGCCGTTCTAAAGGCTCGATACGATCAACTTATACAACGATACAACAAATTGTCCGAGGTCTTTACACCGGACCACATCAAGGAATGCCTGAGGCAAGCAGCCGACGAGAGCCACGAGGAAAGCGAGAGGATCGCGGAGGATTTCTTGAATCGTAAAATCGACGTGGAACGTTTCCTCAGCACGTACATCGAGTGTCGAAAGTTGGGCCAGGCGAGGAGAACTAAGGAAGAGAAGTTGGCGCACCAGTTAAACGAATTGAAGCGGGCCGGTTATTGAATGAATAATGTATAATCATTTTTTTCTATGAATCGAACAAAGTGTAAATATAATATCTAGTTAAATTAAATGACACTGTGAATTTAAATAGCGTACGTATTATCCAAATATATATCGATGTATGTATATACATGTATGGAAAAGTATATGTACATATATATATTTGGCTGAAGAACTCGCTGGCAGAGAGAACATTTTTATAACGTATAAAATTGTGTTGCATTAACGCTTGTTACTTATGCTACAGTTAAATTAGTCTACTTTTATGGCATTCCAGAAAGAATTACGAGAACGCACGTACGAAGCTATACACGTGAAGCAATTATAAAAAAAAAACACACAAAAAATAAAAGATTACAAAAAAAAAGAGAGAGAGAGTTATTACGAGAGGAAGTATTTCGAATGTATGTATAAGTGAATATATTAACATCGAGAAAATAGAAGCACAGGTTCTGAGTTGAATACGTAATAGCAGAGTTATGTTTAAATGTACTTATCTCTCCGTGCAGAAGGTGTGTTGTCAAACGAATTACGAGTGTGCTGCTGTTGCCCTGTGACATAATTCATCGTTCACTTTGACGAGGCACTTTTTTTTACTATGTAAATAACCGTGCGGGAGTACGAAGTTATATTAAAACGATTTTTCAAAGTTTGCTATTCGGTGATGTTAATCTAATTATTTATCCTACGGATGTTCCTAGTATTGTAACATATTAAAAACAAATTGTATAGATATAAAAGTCTGAGAAACAAGAACATGCTTTTCTTTCAAAATGCCGTGCTGTTTTTTTCTTTCCATTCAACCTCGTTCAGCCTACGATATATCATAATTAATTCGGATACTTTGTTTCGAAAGTCCCACGAGAAAGATAGGATGCCGAATGTGTTAGCGTTCGTTAACTTCTAATGTTAAAGGCTTCAGTTTGTTGAAATCATCGGAAATAAAAAGAAGCTGCTTCATCTGAAAAGGTAGAGTAGTTAATTCTGTTGTATATTATTCAAAATAATTAATTTCATCGATCCGATGAGTTATGAACCTCGGACACGTGCTCGTACGTCTGAGTATTATTATCACTTTACCGTCAATGTCAGCCTATTGTTCTAATTTAGGAGGCGTCCATTTCATATATCTGATCTTGCCAATAGCAATGTCGTCAAACATCTCAACTAAGATTGAAAATAAATCTCTATATTTTACAGTAAATTTATCGAATCTCGAAATGAATACATACATTTTGTATTCCTCTCAACAAGCTGTATTCTCTCGAATTTAGCACCTCATACATTCAATGTCAAGCTGGCAAAAACACTGAAACGTTCGATAAAAACGATGAATCCCGGAGAAATGCAATTGCTACCATCGAAAGCAAACATCACCGGCTATAACTTAATAGTTTATTTCCATACAAACACTTATGATTAATATCTGCTCCACTTCTGCATTCAAATATAAAAATAACACCAGTGGTGGAACCTCTCTCACGTCAACGCTAGAACTACGAGATTGGTCGAATCGATGGGCTCCTGTTATTTGTTATAAAAATTTGTCAAATTTCCAGGCAAAACAGAAATCACCTAGCTGATCATTGCTGCTTGATGCCTTTTCGTTTAACACGTCAGGCTCGCACAAGTTGAAACTACATTTCGCCAAATTATCGGTTAATCTCATTAAAATAAAGTTGAATCAAAGTTGTTCCAGTGTTAAATCTCAACGGGGAGATTCACGTTAAATGCACAACTAACATTGATATCTGACGAAGACAGACATGTTACGTCGACACGTGAATTAGAGTATTTCTTCAACGGCAGTGAAGTTCAATGGTACATCGTTCGATCAAGGATCGATGAACGAAATCATGATGTATCGAGTACCACTGGTGACTTTCAGTCCTTCGTGATAATGAGTCAGTCTTCCTGGATGCATCAGCATCCACCCTGGTTTCGTATCGGTCACCGAGCAATTGTATCGAATGAATCGACATCCACCGCCCTCGTAGTCGGTTCCCACTTTGTTCAGAGCGATGTTGATGGTGTAGGTAGAGCTATCATGGTGTGGTTTCAACGATGGCTGCTCGTCCGGACGATATCGCACGACGAAATTCATGAGAGCACGAGGGGGCTATCGGAACAAAAACGATGGAGTTGTTAATGGACTTGATATTGAGGCTTGCTTTCTGCTCTAAAATTTACATATGTACAACAATGGAAAGGTCAACCCCTTAACGTACGATAACGCGTGACACTCGTTGCGCGATAAATGGAATAGGAAATTTTGAAACTTTCCGAAAACTGTTGAATTAAAAATATCAGTGGGTGAAGACACCATGAAATTATGTCTATGCTGTTAATATTGCGTTAAGTTATACTCTATATGAGAAATCATATAGTGATTAAAAATCATTATGAGAATTATTACGCCTTCCGTCACAAAAGAAATCGTAATTTCGGCAATTAATTCGGCAATTAATTCGGCGCTATTGCGCATTCAGTCGCAAAGAAATCGTGCGGCAAGGGGTTGAGTTGTAATTGAAGGAGATTATGACAGTAAAATTCTGGATTCTAGAGGAGTGGACTGTTAGCTTGTTCGATACTTTGCAATGGTGAAAAGTTTGCTGTACAACTGGTCCGATTATATTACAGGCTGTGCTAAATCTACAGACATATCGTTGCATTAAACTTCCAGTTCTGTAAGTAATTTAAGATATCCATTGGCATATTTCATTGCTGCTAATTTGTCAATAATTCACCAGAACCTATCACCAGGAAGAAGTGCGATTCATCGATCCGCAAAGGAAGGAACTTTGCGAAATTTCAACCCAGGTGTTTCTATACCGTGCATCGATTTGTACATGGTGCATGAAATTAGTCCAAATTCCCGCGATTGCAGTTTTTCGCCTTTAAAATTCTTACTTTATCATAGTAGCCTATAAAAACACGTTCTTGCACGGGGCTGACATATTCGTAAAGAAAGTTTAACCAAGAATCGTGGAGATCGACTTGTTTCATGTGAATATCTCGCGTCGGTACGGCCTCGTATCCGCCATCGAGCCGAGGATCCTAAAAATCATTTATGAATGCGTTAAAATAATGGAAATGATCTTACGTCATGGAAGTATCCGGTGAACACAAGCTCCTGCAGTGGTCTAACGTATTCCTTTAAAAGGTATAGCCAATGGGTCTCATAGTTAACTTGATTCATGTGAATATCACGGGTTGGCACGTTTTCGTAGCCACCCGATAATCTGGGATCCTGTTGGGAAATTCATTGTTTTATATAGTTTTCTATTATTCAGCTTCGAATTCAATGGTGATTTCACTTAGAACCTATTGTTTCAGGTAGGTTTGGAACACACTCATGCTATAATATACAAATGATATGGAAAAGCTTTGCCAGAGTTGAACTCAGGCCACTGATCGCGCGTTTGAGTCTTCTCTGAGTCTGAGCAATCGACGCATATATGCGCTCAGAGAAATAAACTGCGAAAGTTCTTCTTCTTCAGAGGGTTAACGATGAAAATCAAAAGGCACGGGGTTAAAAAATAGTAAATTAAATATGGCGGAGGATTGGTAGAATAGTCGTTGAACATTTTCTTACGTGATTCGTTCCATCGGACCATTTTCCAAAGGCTTCTACGACTTCTACGAGTTCTTGGGTAAATCGTGGACTCAGGATTGGGAACCAATACACGTCTGGGCACGGCTGTAAATTAAATTTAGTTGGTTCTACGTAATAAACCTGATAGATTAATTTCTAATTACTTGTAACAAGCAAGATGTGCAGGACACTCTCACAGTCGTTATTATTAATCGTAAAATAAGATTAACACTATAACAAATAACGAAATGCGAGTGAATATACAAACCTGAATGGGTTTGTTGTCCGGATTAAAATTCTCACTGTAATTCTCATGAATGTATTTCTTCTCCCAGTCCAGTTTATTATCGATTATCTGATATAAATCAGGATGCTTCAGCGAAACGTCATAACTATCCGGGTTAATCAAGTGTCCATAATCAAGCCTGTTGCTCACGTACATAAATACACCCCGGTTTCTATTAGCAAAGGCGAAAGCCATGTCCGTGTCCAAATCACCCTCTAAGAATGACGGACGAGTGGCTTTATTTCTTAATAAAGTCCCATTAATCAAGTAACAATTGCTTACAAACGGTACGTTCCATAATCCCCTGAAACAAATCCATTAATTGCCGATTAGAGTTTATTTTTCCGAAATTATCTCTCTTGTAAAATATCTAAGTATTTTTCTAAAGTACATATTTCTTTTATTGTCAGCAATTTAATGCTTGACAATGGGATATACAGTCGTAAAGGGGTGACAGGACAAAGGGCTAAACTCCATGGTGTGCTTCAAGTGAGAAGCCACCGCTGTATATGGCGCGATACCCCTATGACTGTTTCGATAATTAAAGTATTGCTTCAACTCTCTCAATGGGTTTATTGGTCGTAAATAAATTTTCGTTGCTGAGACAGCGAAAATTGCTTATTTTGGTATATACAGGGCGTCCTATGAAGTTCAGACTATTAAGATATCGCAGCCTAAGTGATTCAGAATCCACCCAAGACAGTAGAGTGTCCTATGAAGCTCAGGCTATTAAGATATCGCAGCCTGAGTGATTCAGAATCCACCCAAGACAGCAGAGTGTCCTATGAAGCTCAGACTAATAAGAAATCACACCCTGAGCGATTCAGAACCCACCTAAAGCAGTCAAGTCCCAAGAAAAATAATTCCCGAATCCCCATTGATCACTAACCCTACATGAAACCTCTAAGGACCCACTTTCCAATTAAATACGGTAATTCAAGATTCCATCGCATCGTTCAATTCAATCGGACCCACGTCACGTTTCGATTCCATCGAGCATTTGCACGTGGGTATCCGATTACCCTGGCATTCTCAAGGATTCAAGGGCGCTAAAAAAGCAAAACACGCGCTCATCCAAGCGAAGGGGAGCCCGGGTTGTTTGCCAGGTCCCGCGAGACAATGTTGTTTTTCAGAGGTCATCGCTTAAATGTTTTGTAAGGCAATCACTCTGATGTCGTGATTGGCTCATGAGTATACTGGCAATGGGTTATGCATAATTATCCAATTGAGATTCATAACTCTGTCACTAGCGACTACGTGCCCATCGTGCGCGGTCCATTCGTATTTTAGGCTGTAGGGACAAGCGGAGCCCAAAGCTGCTGCTTTTGCTTGGCCACTTCACAGAGGAGGCTTCTCTGAACCGTTTGGTAAGGACCTCGGTCGGTGGCGTTCTTGCAAGATGTTAAATATAATCCTGTGCATTTTACGGATAGATAGTATAACGGATAAACTCAATGGTACCTCGTGTCGAGTACACTGAAATTACATATTAACGAGCTTATTAATTTCATATTGAATTCGTTGAAGTTAGAGGGACGTTTCTATCGAGGGTATACTTAGGGTCAGTGATAGTGTCTTTTAAAAGTAAAAGTTAAATGAAACTATGATGTTACTTGAAAGCTTTGTTGACAGAAAAGTTGTAATTAGAGGAATTTGAGTGTAAGAGGCATGTGTACTGAGAATTACTTTGCAATTCAGACAGAATAGTGGATGCAAAGAGAAGCTACCTGTTGTTGAGCATAAACAGTCCTATAATCTGAACGCTAGACTTTGGTGTTAATGAATGAAGGAGCGATTAAAAACTCTCTGTCATTGATCCAATAACGAGATGGTGACTTCTGTCGAGATAATTCAAACACTCGTATGATCTACATTGTAAATTTTGGTGTCAATGAATGAAGGGGTGATTAAGAACTTTGTATCGTAGTATCGGATGACGAGATGCTGGTTTCTGTTGATGAAATTCAAACGATTCTATGATCTGAACGTTAAACTTCGGTGTTAACGAATGAACGAGTGATTAAGAACTTTGTATCGTAGATCAAATGATGAGATGGTGGCTTCTGTGTTTGTTTATACTGACTGCACTGATGATGAGCACGAATGCAGCAAAGGGTGGAGGAGGTAGGGGAGGCGGCAGGAGCCGTGGCGGAAGATTGTACAAGTCACGAATGCCTATTTTAATTCCTCATCGGAATCCTGCCAGCGCTAATTATTACGAGAATAAGGATGTGAGTGTGAAATATTATTAATTAATCATTCTACCGATGAATGCATCAAGCTGCAGGACTTTTTGCCGGGTTCCTTGTCCGTTTCGTTGTATCGGTATTGGAATAGCGGCGGTCGAAAAATTGAACTCGACCTTTAATTCGGTCATTGAACTCTGGCGGATTGTAAATAAATGTCTGCATTCATGTTTAATAAAACTTTTCTTTTTTAAATATAATCAGGGATCAGTGCATGTGCTAAGTTGTAGTAATGCAAGATTTGCTTTGTTGTATTAATTACTGCATTAACTTTGTACCAAAGTCTTTCAGAAGATTTAAAATTGTCTTTTGTTTCCCAATAGAAATGTACTGACGATTACAATATTAGTAATAAATATTACCTAAGCTTGACGCAGAAAAAGAAGCTAAAATCGCTGAATGTCTCATTAAACCACTTCTTCTAACTGCTGTACGTTTTTCACAGGGTGCGAAAATAGTGAAAGCCTCTCATTTCGAGTTGGACTACATGCTAGGCCGAAAAATCACATTTTTCTGCATGGCAACTGGATTTCCAAGACCTGAAATCACTTGGCTGAAAGATGGAATTGAGCTGTATCATCACAAGTTCTTCCAGGTATTGTTTAACTTGTTCTCTGCTACCTTTTAATTCAAATTAACTCATCAAAACTATATTTACTGAACCATAATTCTTTACTCGATCCCGGCAAATAAAATATCCTGCAAGTAAAATTACCACAGTGGGTCTATTTGTTTAACTCGAATTTCTCAAAATGACAATAGCATTTAAAACGGAAAATACAAAGAGAAAGAACTCGCATCTGAAGTGCAAACAGTCCGCAATGCTTCTGTTTTCGTAACAAGTACAAAGTTTAATGATTCACCGAACTCCCGACAAAAGAGATATCAATAGAGTCATTAAATATATTGATACTTCAGGATGAAAGTAGTTTTCATCATCCTAAATACAAATTACAGGTGCACGAATGGTCCGTCGGGAATGATACGATAAAATCCAAAATGGAAATTGATCCTGCCACGCAGAAAGATGCAGGATATTATGAGTGTCAAGCAGACAATCAGTATGCGGTTGATCGTCGCGGTTTTAGAACAGATTATGTCATGATTTCGTATTAAAAAGAGTCCCCGTTTTTCTGCAATCACGCTAGTACAAATGTCCAAGTCGTTTAATCTTCGCGAAACAGCTTGAAATTGGCAAAAGTCCTGGCTTTCTTTGCGTCTCGCCAGTCCAAAGATCTAACGCGAAAGTAATGTTCTTTTTTCAATTTTATATTCTTTTAAACGTATTTAGCATATTTTATATTCTTTTAATATCGTTATCGTCGCATGATTTTAGAATGGTACTCTGTTAAATTAGTCAATAGTCTTTGTTAGAGAATTAAATATAATAAATTATACGTTATTTGTTTAGCTGAATTCTCCTATCAAATTCTATTCTCTCGAAATGCAACTTCAAAATGTCTTTAAAAGATCATTTTCTCGGTGAATATAATTGTAATGATTACGGCGTGAGTAAAATTGTCGAGATACCTCGCTGTTTTCTTTGCAATGAGCCTCGTTACTGTTAAGATTCCCCAACATACAACGATACACTTGAAAAATTTAGAGTTCCCCCAGCACTTGTTCATTAAAGCGCAATTGGCTTTTATAAGGGCGGTACATAGACGTGCGAAGCATGAAACATATAGAAAATAGTTCATTGCAAATTTATTAAACGAATCGCATCACCCCCTGCTAAAGTATCGATATTTCGCAACAGATTTCAATAATTAAGATCGTTCATTAATATATAAAATACCTCGGGGACACAATTCCATAAACAGAATGCTGACAAATTGCTGTGAATTGAATTAGAAAAGTATATTGCAGTTACTGCAATTTATACTTCATACGTAGTCGGTGTTATATGATAGCTATCGAACGTAAGTACACCTCGAAATTTGAAAATTTCTCTATAAATAGCCAAATATTCTAACGCAGTTCTGTGGAATCCTAAATATCCTATTATAGTTTTTTGGAAACCTAAGTGTTCTATATCCAAAAATCATATCACAGCTCTGTAGAAACCTAGGTGTTCTATATCCAAATATTCTATCATAGCTCTGTGGAAACCAAGGTGTTCTATATCTAAATGTCTCATCATAGTTCTGTGGAAACCCAGGTGTTCCATACCTAAGTATCCTGTCATAGCTCTGTGGAACCCTAAATATTCTATATCGAAGTATTCTATCATATTTCTGTGGAACCCTAAATATTCTATATCGAAGTATTCTATCATAGCTCTGTGGAACCCTAAATATTCTATATCGAAGTATTTTATCATATTTCTGTGGAACCCTAAATATTCTATATCGAAGTATTCTATCATAGCTCTGTGGAACCCTAAATATTCTATATCGAAGTATTCTATCATATTTCTGTGGAACCCTAAATATTCTATATCGAAGTATCCCATCATATTTCTGCGGAGCCCTAAATATCCTATATCCAAAAACCCTATCACAGTTCCATAGAACCCTAAACATTTAGTTTTCCCACTGTTACATCCTACTTCGTTAAAATCTCCCTTCGCGCTTTCCATCTACGATTAACGGACCCAGAATCCGGCAATGACCGCGTTGCAATAGGTGTCAAAACATTAGCCAGGACACATACGCAGATTGCACATAGTCCGACAGTATCTGTCTATAAGTCTGTAATAGATAGGAGAGGACACTAGGGGAGTAATGAGTAGGTGGCTGTCAGTTACATCGCAGTTCCGTGTGATCGTCGTACGTTGCTTGCACACAGTGAGTATTCACGGCATGTTATTGCGAATAAATGTTGCGCAATATTTAAATCTTTGTTCCTGGCATCGGTCAAATTCGATTTCAGATGTCCTCTGTTAATCGCGTATCCTGAAACTGACGTTCAATAATCATTCTAGTCCTTTGATGCATGAAGTTCAAATAGTCTGATCGTTTTAATTATCCCGATTCGACGAAGACAAATTCCAAAGAGAATTTTAAACGCTAGAACCACCGATGCTTCGTTAGATAAATTTCAAGATGATGGACAAATATGTCGAAGAAAATCTGCGGAACCTTTCGCAGAAATTTTGGAACCGGTCATTTTTAATCGGTAGTTCTAGTGTTAAGGACTTTTAGAGATATTATTCAGAGGTTTTGTGGATCGTTGTTGCTGAGCTAATTTAATGCTTGAAATGAGTTTACGCTTATGATAAAAGTTCTAGGGGCTATTGGACGAGAAGTAAAGATTTCGAATTTGCAGAAGTCACCATGCCACGTTCTATGCTGATGCTATTTCTGTTAGCAATAATGCTGTTAAGTAATCAAGAGGTGTTTGCGAGAAGAGGACGAGGCAGAGGAAAAACCAAGTCTCGAGTTCAGATAGGATTGCCCATAACTGGAAGATACCGCGATACGGAGAGCGATCAGTATTACAACAACCATAATGTACGTAAATTAGTAACGTTATTAGAACAAATACTAATGAAAAACTTGTAGTTTCAATCCTCTACAGCGTCAATTTTCCGTCTGAAGATTGGTAGCGCGATGGCGCATTGGCAAATATCGAAACTAGAATAAAAACAAACTTCTTCCAGGGTGCGAAAATATTGCAAGCCTCCCACTTCGATTTGGAGTACGTTTTGGGACACAAAATAGCATTTCTCTGCGTTGCACGTGGAAATCCACGTCCCCATATCACATGGTTCAAGGATGGTGCCGAAATTTACACCCATCTCTACCTCCACGTTAGTACAATCAACTTAAAACGAAAAATTGATCTCGAATTCTAAAAGAATAATGAAACAACTTGAATTCTCTGTTTCAAGATACACGAATGGCAAGTGGGACCTGATAAGGTGAAGTCAAAGTTGGAGATCGATCCTGCAACTCAAATGGATGCTGGAGTTTACGAATGCACTGCTGATAACATGTACAGCATTGATCGTAGATCCTTCAAAACGGACTTCTCCATTGCATTCGATTAGATGATGAGATTCCTCTCGAAAATTCACGAAGAATTATCATAATTAGCGTTACAACCCCCCTTTTCTTTATCAACGTTTATATATAATAAGTCTGTCTATCCTTCAGACTGTAATTTAGAATAAATATATCGCGGAGAAATGTGAAATTAACTCCTTGCCCTATAATTGGTAACTCTCGTGGCGCCAATTGGAATAAATGAACTTGAGTTTCTCTAAAAACTGAGCCTATCAATTTTATTTGAAGCTAATATAGCAAAAGCTATCGATCAATTTTTATTTTATTAATTAATTAGCTTGATATATGTTATTGGTAAAATTGTAGGGCAAGGAATTAACTGGAGCTTCTCCGAGAAATTGTAGCGGAAGAACGCATTATAAAATGTAGTTATGCATCAAATATAGTTACGATTAGCCTGAAAACAATGGTAGTTTACGTATTAACAGTAGTTTTTCTATGTACAAATGTTTCAATAAATTTCCTTGCTTGAATCATTCGTTCAAGATGAATACACGCTGAGTAATTGTAAGAGGATTAGGTAAAAGTATCTGAACGAATTCCTACTCACCTCCTCTCGTTTTTAACGATTTCCATATAATCGAAACTTCTAGCATAGAATCCATCGTCCGTTATGGCACCCCAGAAATTACTCCATGCTTTAAACGGCCGAACGAGTAATGGCGCGACGATTCCACGTTGCTGCTCCACCAATAATTTCAACGTATGCTCGTTGTCCAGAATAGATATCGAGTCAATTGAAAAATGGCCAGCGCAATCCTTCAACAAGCAATAGTCCCTGAGGAAGAGTTGCTTTTATTACAAAGGAACAAAGTGATCAAACGGAATTTTCAACGAATCGCTGATAAATTGAGAATCATAATGATGCGCGTTAAATCAGAATTCGAACTTCGATCAGAGTAGAAATATTAATACCGCGGTATTATTGACTGAAACAATAATATTTCTTATTTATAAATAATATTAGATGTGTTCAAACTGCAACTGTGATCGAAGTTGACGTAGATATACAGAAATAAAATATATTTCTAAGCGAAACAGAAATAGTACTTAGATTTTCTCTGCTTCGATCAATCGAAATCGTAAAATATAAAAATACCTGCCAGAAACAGTTCAAAATCTGGCACACTTTTCACAGTGTGAAATCTCGGGGTTTACTGTTAAATAAATCTATAAATAATACAAGTAGAAACTTATTAATTCTTAAGTTTCGGCAATTCTAGATACCTACATTGCCAGATTCCTCGCAGAAAATTCGTCTATGGTGTCGCTTGCAAGTATCTGCTTAATGCTTTTGTAATCACTCGAAAACTTCTGCACAAAATTATCGACAGTTTTCTGATGATGCTCCACATTGTTATGAATGAACAAATGCAACTTCGACTTCGGATAATCTAATCGATAAACCGTCATCAGGAATTCTTCTAGGAATGGAGCTGGTCGTTCGATGAAAATGGCGATCAGAATAACTGGATACGTTTCGGGCATCTCCCTGTTGAGTTCTATGGTGTCCTCCCAGCATGCGGAACATCCCTCGTCAGGATTCCATGCATGTGCCAGATAATTCCCCAAGGAATTTAGCGCCAGCTTGCTGCGACCGTTTCCATGAAGGATCAACGGCGCAGAATTGTAAACTATATTCTGAAGATAGGACTCTTCGCCTTTGAATCTCAATTCGACGTCGGCTAACAAAAGAAATTATTCGTATTACTGCGTTAATTATTTATTAATTGTATTTTGCAAGTGGTGCAAGTTCAGCTTTTAAGAAAGCAAGTGCCTTTGAGATTAACTATCTTAGAAGAATACTAAAAAGGTTTAAATTACTTTCAGCTTAGCTCTAACTTATGTTACGATCTTCAAGATGGCTGTCTGCCTTTCACATTTTATGGCGAAGCAAATAGCTTAAGCTAACCCCATTAAATTCGCAAAAGAAGTTAAACTGTTTTATGTTATCCCGTAAAAGCTGTTTCACGAACTCTCGAATTATCTTGGTAGAGAAGAAATGGACTTGTATCACTTTCAAATACAATGCCTTACTTCATAAAATATATGAAACGATCAAGTTTTATCACTGAAATAACAATTAACATATATTACAATAGCAATCAACACATTGCTGACCGCTCACGAGTTAACTCGTGTTTTCATGCCAAAGCTTGCATTAGCTATTTTAATTTTACCACACCAAATTAATTACTAAAGCATATAATACGTATAAACTATAACATATAGTAGAAATGTACAGTTTCATATAAATTCATTATATATAAATAAAATATAGTGAAGTTTATTTAGATTCTTTCAATTTCATACTCAATTACGGAAAAATGGTGACACGAATTAACTTCTACGTAAAATTGCCGGTCGACAATGTGCCAACACCGTGTTCATTTACCTATAGCTCCATAGAGATTCTGGAATATCTCAGACTTGTGATCCAACTTAATTTTGTGACGTTCTCTCAACTCTTTGTCGAGATAAACTAGGGTATAATAGAGTTGATCATCCTCGACATCTTTTATCGGTGCATGCGTCACGATGGCATACAAATCCGAGGCATAACCCATGAAGACACCGGAATTTAGGAAACGTTTCCCTCCGCTTACGGGGGGATATTTGTCAGCTAATGACTTTTGCGGCCAACAGGCTCCTTCGGCGGAGAATAATACTCGAGCATCTGTGCTCTTAAACCTTTCAACGATCTCCGTCAAACTGCTTAGGAATATAACGTCGTAACTGAAACAGAAGCGAAGAATTGAAACCGATGTCCACATTGGAAATGATCTTGAAAGCTTATGCGATAAAAGATGAGACCTTCTTGCGAGAAAGAAAGAAGCTGGAAGATTAGAGCTGTTTCTAAACTAACCCATCTGTGAATATAAGAATCCTGTTTTCATCGTCCTTATACTTTTCCAAGGCTTCCTTCAGAAGATTTATTTTGTATCCTCCTCCTGTGGTTCTCTCAACGTTGCCTCCTTTCCATTTCTCGCCGAAACCGAGGATATTTAGCTTATCCCGGAATCCATAGACTGTAGTGGATCTGAGGAACCTCTTGAAGCCATCAGTTTCGTTTGTGGCGACGGTGAATACAAGGGTATCTTGAAAAATAATTAAATTCATGGTTAGTGGATAGAGTAACTATGTTGTCAGGGTGTTTAACACTCTTTGGATGGATTAGGAGCGTTAGATTCGTCATGGTGATGGAAAGGACGGTCTTTTTTTTAATTTTTAATTATAATCATTTCTGAGATTCTGATATATTAAAACGTTATTAAGAAGAAATTTCACGTAGGCGACGAAGGAAAATTTTAACTTGGGCCCACTAATTGCGAGTTTGATGTCCATAGACGTCGTTTCGATCTTCTGTTACAAAAAACCGTTTTTAACAGAGATTTAAGTCCAAGGGAAATATATTCGAATGACCACCCACAAAGATTACGTTCTGCCTCGGATAACTAGGTCGAGCCGCATAAAGACTAAAGCAATTAATTTGCATGTAGACCGAATCTAATTAATTTGATCTCATTTATGTCGATCCTACGATTCCTGTGCAATTCATCGGAAGCCGCAATAGACTGCAACGATTGTAATTGCCTTGTAATTTTAAGATAGTATCAATTTCTATTAAGATGCTCGTAGGGAAGATCTTTATCGTTAACATTTGCTGTGTGCAAATAATAGAACAAATTCGATCCGTAGGGAACTAAATATTTAAAAAGAAGTGTTCCATATCTCAAATATCTAGTATAATATTTCTTTCGTAAAAAAAACATTTGTAAAATTTTATTCAAATAGTTAAACGAAGCATATTTTACAATAAGGGCTGGTGGGTAAGCAGGTAAGGGCTCGGACTCGCAATCAGTAGTGGGCCCTTGTTCGAATCCTACTGGGGACACTTGGGAATTTTTCTTAAATTATTACAACTTCGAAATATATATCAACTATAGTAGATCCTATGCAAAATATAAACCATACCAAATAATTTAAACCTATAAAAATATAATTCTTTCTAAATTATTATTAAATATTGTCCTGGCCTTGGTGATTCAAATGCCACCTAAAACACGTGTAAGTCCTAGGCGAAAATTATCATAGCAGTTTTAAGCCAAAAGAGAAAAATGCTGTACAAAATGCGACTACATTTGTTTCTCGTCGCTGCAGAATCATCAAAAATGTTATATTATAAATATACGACGTCTGATTGCAATGAAATGCGATACAGAAATTGAAAAATTGTTTCCTCAGACGCCTAACTTCTACGTGACATCGGAGCCGGTGTTACAAACTTGTGACGAAGGTCTGCCTTCAGAGTCATCATCAAGAATTCATATCTATGACCATACGAAGCCTGATTGCGCTTAAAAACACGATATGAAAACTGAGCAACTGCTCTCGTAGGCGCTAACTTCTTCTACGTGACATCACAATTGTGTGTAATATTGTAACGAGCACGCCGGCTGCAGAATGGTCACGTCATCTCTTAGAATCGGCACAGATCAAACGTTATTCCTTGCTGATAAGATTTTCTCCTTTGAAATTATGCGATTACCAAAATCCTCATTGAAAATAAAATAGCAAGCTTTCTACAATAGATCGTATATCATTCAACAAAAACCAGGAATCTCTGAGTCAGCCTTAGCCCAAATTGCACTAAAAATTGCAAGACGCAGAGAATCCTCGATGATCTAGCAGAAAAATCGTCTTATGGATAGAAAGGATGCAAGAATCGAATAAAATACCACGTTAAAAATAAAATAGCACCTGCAACAGATCACAGATAATACAAGAACAAAAAACAAGAACCTCTCAGTCACCGTTAGCCCAAATTGCACTATAAACTGCAAGACGCAAAGAAACGTCGATGATCCTGCAGAAAAATCATCTTATGGATAGAAAGGATGCAAGAAGCGAATAATATCACGGTCGACGGATCATTGAGTTTTTAGACGAGAATAAAACCATGATGGAATGCACAAGAATAGGGACATCTCCGAACTCGTGCGCAGTATGGTGTTCACAAGCGGAAATGGAATGATAAGGAGGCTGCACTCGATCCAGTTATGGTGAAAGATGCAAGAATATTGTATTAGGGGAAAAAAGCAGAGTGCTTTTTGCATGCACCTTGATCAGCGTTAACGGTAATGCGCATAGCTCTACAGTTTTTGTAATTACGCTCTTTACGATGAATTCTAGCAATTAGTTGTAAATCAAGACGAGCCTGATGTTTCAGAGGCAATTTATAACTTATGGTCTTCGTTTAATTCCAATTAGTTCGCCAACGTATGGTAATTTCGCTGGTTGAGAGTTTAGTCAATCAGCGGTGGAAGCTGAATTACTTTTAATTCATTTGCAATTGTATATCGTGCATTTGTACGAGTTACAGTTAGATTTTAAGTTCGGTCTTAATTAATTGCAGGGCTATCGGTAGAACTGGAATTCGTTTGATTGTAGAATCGTGATATATTTAAAATTGGCGGGGAATATTCTACGTTGAGCCAAATGTGTTTCTGTTAGAAGTGAATTAACATGGGACTCTGTCTACTGAATTATTCAAAAATTCTAATACCAACATAGCCAATTTTTCGAAGAAATCTTAACAAATCCCTCGGACGAACTTGACAATTCTACTGTCAACAGTTTTACTTCAACGAGTGCAACTCTCCTCTAAACTCGAGTCCCCCAGTTTTAGGACATCCTGTACAATGCTCTACGTACACCGAGGTCAGCCTCATGTCGACGGCTATGAACAGAATTATGTAAGAACAGTTTTTCTCCTCGAGTTTAAGCACAGTCGAGATTAAACTCCCCGCAGATAGCCCCTATGACCCTTCTCAATCTTTCTCGGAACTTGGGTTTATTTTAAGTACCGTTCCAAGGGGGTAGGAAAACGCTGGAGGCTTTCTAGAAAGAATTCTCCGCAATGTGAAAGCGTCGAAGCGCGGTGGAACGCACGACGACCCTTCTTCTCGAGAAGAATTACGTCACCGGTAAGAATATACCGATCATCTTACGCGAATGAATTGAAAGAGGTCAAAACTTTGTCCTGCTTGTTTTACGAGCAGTCGGGCGAAACAATCTGAAGACGGACTGGTCGGATTAACTGTTTGAAGGCGGGAACTTGTGTTTAGTGGATGAGATTAGAGATAAGTAGGATGCAATCTCTTTTCTTGCGACTTATTCGGCATGGTCATTTTGTTTGGGACGTACCGTTTGGATTTTAGTGGACTTTGGAATTGTTGAGGCTAATTGAAGGGTAGTTTGGGTGAAATTTGTCAGAGGGATGGTGATTTGAAGAGCCTAGTGATCGTGAGTCTGTGGCTCCTGATTCACCATGGGCCTTAAGACTGCTATGGTCTGGGACCTACCATTTTAGATGGATTCCTTACCACCCAGACTATTATATGTTAATTAAAAAATTAGGAGAAATTTACTAAAGATGACGGGGAATTCGAATTTCAGCCTACTGATGCCTCTATCTCTGCTCGCCAAAGCCACCCCCATCAGCTTCCGTTTAACAGTTGTCTCGGGTTTCTGATGGGTTTCTAATTACCAAGGCTACGATCTATTAATTAATAAGTTACGAAGAATGTTTCATTGAGAAAAATTTCTCACTAATAACGAGCAGGAGCCTCAACGTTTTATATATATGCAACTCAATATTAATATTTATGTATTATAATTGTAATATTAACTGGTAATATTACCATTTTGACTGGTTTGGTAGTTCTAGCGTTAAATAATAACGCTTCAATGTCTAACGAGAATCTCGAGACATCATCGGCGCGCTAAAATTGCTCTGCCTACACGTTAAGTCATCAGAATGATTATGTCTTCATTGGCATTAAATGGAGAATGTTAAGTTGCGAGCATCGTCAAAGGGAAAAGTTTCGATCGCCGAAACGACTTGTCGTCTTTGAGGTCAACGTACCGAAAACTTTCCCTAGCAGGCGACGCCGAAAAAAAAATGGTAAATGATACTTCATTGTTAAGTCCGGATTGAATGCTGCAATTCGTGGTTGAAGATTAAGGTAGAAATGAAACTGCGACGACAGTGAAAACGATGTAAACGATGATGTAACTTTGCATTTGCGCGTTTTGAGGAAATGTAATGAAAAATTGAATCGAAATAAAAATACAGGGTGCAGCAAAATTCACTGGCCCATTTGAAAGTGTAATAATTCTTTAGCTATTCATTTTTTTCAAAATGGTCGTCATTCGAAGGACATAATGTATAAAATTAATTAAAACTAATTTACGCAAGGGGTATTTATTGTTTGTGAAGGAATAAATGTGAATTTTTAATAGATAAAGGACTATTCTGCTTTGAAATGGTGTAGGGACTTTTAGATCAGCTTTTAGAATAATTAAAAATTGTAGAAAAAATGTATGTTGCATCCATGAATTACAATAAATCGTAAACTACCGCTGAGAATATTCCTAGAATAAAAATGCGAAAAGAAGAGAATGAATTCTAATCGTACATCGCAAGTTTTTAATTAAAATATTTCCACTCCATGAAGAATTTTATTCTCGACCCAATTACTCCCCAAATGAAAAAATCTCAAGTCTCAGGAAATAACACAGAATTCGTCCTCTTTAATTTCTATTATATATTTGTCCGAAAAATTTGAATCGTCGTTCACAAAACCGAAAATTCTATTAAAATCCTTATAATATTCTGTTTAACAATAGGTTCATTCTAAAAAATGTCCTTAACCCTTTGCAGCTCTACGTCGCCGTAAACACGACACGGTTCTGCGTAATTTCCTACCTAACCGAAACCTAACTCAGAAACTTAATTAACATTGACTTTGAAATTAAATAATTCTCTAACAACATCTAATTATCCTCAAAATACCTTTGGCTTTTCAATTAACAAACCTCATTCACCAAGGGTAGAAAATTTCACTAACTTAATTTCCCTCGGCTGACGAAAAACTGCCGAAATAATTCGTACCCCGAAAAGCGTCGAAACTAACGAAAACTATTGCATTATCAAACTTTGCTTCTATCGCCCGAAGTATAAAGCCTGCTTGAAAAACTTCAATGAAAACTGCCATAGAGTAAACAATTAACCCTTCTAATATCGAGAACGTTCGAAGGGCTGCAGGAAAACGCAATGAAAATATTACCTTCCGTGTCTGTCGATGGCGGAGTCTCGCTGACCACATGGTATGTCAGAAACAAAGTCCAGAGAAGACAACATCCGATGTTCCTTTCACGCATTTCGAATGAATATAATGGAAAAGCTTGCAGACGAGCGCATCGAACGCACTGTTCTGACTGAGGCTGGCCTCGGAGAACGGAAAGCAAGTTTGGTGGTACTCCCACGCTTTTTGAACGAAACTTACTACCCGCGGTGAAAACGTTCGGCACGGACTTTTGGCGCGAATATTCAAAGTGTCGGAAGGGTATTCATTCCCCTCGTTTGTTGAATTAATGATTGAGTTGTTAATTCAGTGATTAGATATAGTATATTTAATGATGAGGGAGTAGATTCAATGATTAAATCATCGGCAGCTCTGAGTAGACGCTGTCTATTCAGGAATTTCGGGAAACTTAGGATTCGTGAGATAATGAGATAGAGGGATGAGTTGAGGCATGATGGCATTGTAGAAATTATTAATTAAGTGGATGCAATTGGAATAAAAGGTGTGGGTTATTGAATTAAGTTTTTAACGATTAAAAATATTGAGGTGCAGCGGAAAAGTGCAGTGTACGTTATCAACTGCAAGGGGACGCAATTGAGTTACTTAAAGTACTCAGAGATGGCGCTTTCAGGGCTGCCAATGTTGCGAGATGAAAATTCAAATTTGAATTATGATTTTAATAATGTTTCATAGAATTTTCTTATGACTATCAGATATTAATAATTCATTATAAATTCAATCAGCTCTATCATCAGGACGCTGAAGCTATTCTCTTAATTGGGAATTGTATCACTTTCCCGAATCATTAACTGTTCAATTAAGTCACAAAATTAAAAATCGTAGAATTTCTAACATTCTAGAAACTCATTTAGCTTTTTTAAAGCTTCATTCTTTATTTAATTAGTTACTTAATCTTTGAAAACTTTACTAATTCATGAGTCACTACGTGAAAACTGAAGAAGATAATTAAATATAATTGTTACAAAGAAACTCCGAACTTCGAAGTCTACTATTTCTTGCAACTTTTTATAATAAAGCTGCCGCATTAAAAGCGATAATGATCTCACATCAACACCATAAGATAATATAGTAAATGATAAAAATTAATAATGAATATTGCTATTTACAATACAATCCACTTACCCGTTGCATAATTATAGCCCTCGCAAGTCTCCTTCGATTTGTAACGTTCAACGGCAATCCGCTTGAATTCCGAAAGATGTTCTCCACACGACAAATTGTTTCCTATAACGTAGGCGTCACGTTTCGAACTCGCACAAGTCTTCTCCGACGGCATAACACGATTTACATGGCTGTATAACAAAGCACCTAAAAGTGCTATGCTCGCGGCAACAAATTTCGTCATATTAGAATCCACTCGCACATTTAACTTAACTTTAAATAAATTAAACGAAGACTGTAAACTACTCTGCACTATGGTTTAACGGAGTAATAATTCTTTTTAAAGGTTCAATTTGAAACTAATTTTAAAATAATGGAAATTTTATATCGATCAATGATCTTCGATCGACGATTTCATCGAAATAGATGAAACGCGATCGACGCCAGATAATTTATAGGCGAAAGTGTCGAATCTGAAAGCGAGACCGATCACAGTTTTTTGCCGGTGAAAAAGAGCTAAAATTGATGTACCGTGTCCGTTATTTTTCTGTCCGTTACTTCCTGTAGGTTTCAGTTTTTCTTTTAGTTAGGACGTTGAAAATGTTCCCTTCGACTCTACCAAAAGCATCGATCTTCAGAAAAATCGACCTCGAAAGCTTCATCGATCACATCAGCGCATATCTATATATCCAATGAATACAGTTTTTCATTATTACTATTTCTGTTTCCCACGGAGAATAATTTTACTTTCCTTCAATTTTGTATTTATTTTGCCGTAATTGCTGCCCTCATTTCACCTAGGATCTCCTGTTTTTTTTAAATTTTGAGATTCGAAATTGCTGGACTATGATATATTAAATAGTAATTTGGGAAAATTAGCGGAGATTTGAAACTCGAGCCCCCTAATTACGAATCCGAGCCTTTACCTACTCACTCATTCTCACCCTAAAATAATTTTTTCAGATATTTCCTACAATAAAAAAGCTTTACACTTGAAATACTATCACCTATCATTTATCCAGCTAATTAAATTAGATCGAGAGCCAAGCTAATACCAAATAAACAGAGATTCCTATTAAAGTTAGTTCTCTTCCTCGGAAAAAATGATTTTACTCATACCTCGCATTCCGTATGGCAAAAAAAACGCTGTACACTCGTAATAATAACGGCTACTGTGTATGTAGGTAATTAAGTTAGGTCTAGGAGGCAAGCTAATGCCCAACAAATGGGATTAAGCGACGATTTAATACAATTACTGGGGCAGTATGGTATACGAGGCTTCTTTTACATTTTGATGGAAATCTGTTCGCAGTATCGCAGTGGAACGATCATCATTAGTGTTTCGCTCTGAGGTGAACAACAATTGGACACGGTTTCTGTGAAACGAGCAAAAAATGGGAAAGGATGATCCAGAAACAGCGGCTCTGAAGAAGGAACTGGACGATCTCATTAATAAATGCAAGGTTCATTATCGTGCATCATTTAACACCCAGTTTTAAACTGTAGAAGCTGCTTGATACCTGTACGACTTCCACGTGTTGTTCCATCGACTCTTTAATTTTCTTCGGCAATTTTAACGCTGTAATGAGTGATATTATCGATCGATATATTTTTAAAAAATCCATATTGCTGTCCTGCGAACGTTAAGATCTTAATCGCCGATTTCTGTGGTATTTTAAAATAGAAAAACAGTTTTTCTTCATTTTCCAATGTAGTCTCTATCGCGAAAGCTTCTCTTTATATCAAGAAAATAGAAGATTATGGATCTCTCTACAATCTCATTACCGCTAGATCTACGGAAGCCCTAAAATCGACGGATTCCTACTTCTTTATAAACAGTTCGCAAAATTATAGAGTAGCTTCCATATCAACTTCGTAATTATCGAGATACAACGGAATAACATCTCAAGTGGAAACGTCTCGGTTCTGGCTTTTGCTGTAGATATGAGTGAACAAGTCTAATGGTAATTACGAGATGAACGCAATTAGAGAATTCTTCCATGATTTACTAGGAAGACCAAAAGAAGCAACAAGACACAACATTGGAGGAGGCATGTAGCGGAGTGTCGGATGCGCCGAAGGTTAAATTATCAACGAAAAAGTTGCTCAAAGGACACATCAACAAGGTGAACTCTGTTCACTACAGCGGAGACAGCAGGTCAGATTTTATCGTCATTCACTGAATTATCATTCAATAAGTCAGCCTAGATCATTCTACGACCACCTAACACCCCAAGCAATGAATCCTAGGTGAAATGATCACAGCAAGTCTACCAGAAAACATGAAAAAAGACAAAACGAGAATACCTCTTAGAAACTATGGTGTCTAACGAGTTAAAAGCACGGATTCTCAATCAGTAGACCTCGTCAGTAATTCCGAATTGTCCTTAATTTCTTAATTAACGTATCATACCCTCACTAGCTGCTCGACCCACCGAAAACAGTAGATCCCAGACGAAATTGAACCCCAAAAACGTACAAATCCCAAGTTCAAACTCCAGATTTTCACCTTGAAAAATGAAGATATATTCAAAATTAGAATAGACACTGAAAAATACCATTTTCCAGGCATTGCGTAACCGGGTCACTCGATGGAAAATTAATAATCTGGGACTCGTGGACCGGAAACAAGGTTCAGATCATACCATTGCGTTCGGCATGGGTGATGTCCGTGGCCTTTGCACCATCAGGGAACTTTGTTGCATGCGGCGGCATGGACAATATGTGCACCATCTACGACGTGAATAATCGCGATGCCACCGGATCTGCAAAGATCGTCAGAGAATTGCTGGGATACGAGGGTTTCCTGTCGTCCTGCAGATTCTTGGAGGACAACAAAATTATCACCGGTTCGGGTGATATGAAAATGTAATACGGATCTGAATTATGACTGAATCGTTCTCTAAAAGGAGGCTGTACAAGAAGTTAATAATTTTGAAAGGATAATAAGCACGATATTACTTTTGTTCAGCTGTATATGGGACCTAGAGGCGAACAAGAAGACGACGGACTTTTGCGGTCATGCTGGCGACGTGGTCAGCATCAGTTTAGCTCCCGATGGAAACTCATATGTCACCGGATCAGTTGACAAAACGTGTAAATTATGGGATCTGAGAGAAGAGAAGGCCAAGCAGACTTTCTTCGGGCACGAGGCCGACGTTAATTCCGTTTGTGTAAGCGAAGAAGTCTGCTCTCGTGAGCTTTCTAACATTTGCGTTTGAAGTATCACGTTGAAGCTCTTGAAACGTTTAAACGAATCGAATCACGGTTTTCTGGAGATGCTGAGTAACTTTGAATCACCTGGGAATCAATGTAGAAAACTGAGCGATTTGATAAGTGCAGAGTTCGAGCTGCAATCACTGAGATCGTCGGTTTGTTCAAACGTGAATACAGGTTGAATGGTGGATCTAGAGTTGAAGAATCTAGCTCGCAATTAGTATCCATGGTGTGTTCAAATTCCCATCACCTTTGGAAGACTTTCTAAAGCGTCATTTGTCTTATCGGAGCCTTGGTAGCTTGGAATCCACCTAAAACTTTCGATCGAAGGAAGGATGATCACGTTGCTTAATTTTTAAACGTAGAAAAATGAAGAACGTACGGTGAACCTATCTTTCAATTTTGTGATTCATTTAATATCCAATTCTATGCTGCAGTTTCATCCATCTGGGCAAGGTTTCGTAACAGCCTCGGAGGATAAGACAGCGAGACTGTGGGACTTCAGATCCGATCAGCAGTTAGCTACATTTAAGCCGCCAAACTCCAATCCAGGATTTACATCATGCGGTCTATCCCTTAGCGGTAGATTTATATTCTGCGGTAGCGACGATAATTCCATTCACATATGGGACACGTTAAAAATTCAGCACAATGGTGAGCAGTCTCAGAAAATTCTAACACCTTATAGTGTCCCATATAAACGAATTTTCTATCTTTTCATCGAATTCATTGAGACTTCTCGACTTTTCAATTAGTATTACATATTATTAACTATAACTACAGCTTCCGAACTGTTATTTTATTCAGAGAATTGCTCGACACTGGCAATTTTTCTAGGCTCATTTTCAAACTAAGGTGTCACTGTCTCTTGTACGAATTTCAGATAAAAGTACGCAGTGTTTAAGTGCAAGGAACAGTTCTGAAAAGTGAATGAAGTAATTAACTTGATTTGTGTGAATTAAATCTTCTCCTTTTTCGCTCAAAGGTGTTCTGTCGGGCCACGAGAATCGGGTGACGTCGCTGAGCGTAGCTGGAAATGGTATGGCCGTTGCTAGCTGCTCTTGGGATCAAAACGTTCGAATCTGGGTGTAAAAGCCGTATCCGTGATATCTATGAAGTTTCAAGAAGAAAGGAAAATGAAACAAAACCAAACGATAATACCACATCTCGTTAGAATACTAATTAATTGAGGAACTTACTAAATTTTTGTTACGCGCTTCCCGTCGGAATTCAAACTTATCGCATTTGAGCTTAGTGCTGTCTTGCGGAGAATTTCAATAGTAATCTTAGAAAGTCACGATGAAAGAGATACAATAAAGTTACATACATAAAACAATGGCTTCCCGGGTACAAATAGTCTTCTGAAACTCTTACAACCGGCACATTCAACGACGGGAATCGCTTTCTCTAAAAAAACAACAAAAAAAGAATAGAAAAGAAAAAGGTTTCGATTAGCTACTTCAGTTATTTCCCCGCCACGTGTTTCCTCTTTTTTTTTTAAATAAACAGAACTAGAGACATAGAGAACAGAGATACGAATACTAATGAAAGTATAATCAACGATGCTAACTACTGTAACTTTGCGATCAGCGCTACGAAATATATACAAACCGATTGTTAATTTTTTTTTTTCATTTATATTATTTATATGCATTTATAAATATTAGACATGACATCGATGGATTAGAATAATAGACGAGTTACTTGAAAATATAGTTATTCCCCATCCTGAGAGCCTCCGTCTTCCAGGACAGCCCTCGAAATTGTCAGGTATCTTTTCACGATGTTACTTACATCATCAATTGCATCATTTATTTTCTACATCATTCACATTACATGACTCGTTTGTTTGTTTTTTTTATTCAAGATGCAATGTAGTGCATTGAAAGAAAGACTGTTTTTTTTTTTTATTGTGTACTCACTAATACACAAAGATTTGGTATTCGTTAGGCATGAAGCACGAGGATTAAAAGTGTATTCCTTCGGCACGGTTACGAAAGAACCGTGCGGTCAATTCTTTCTCGTAGAATTTTCCTCGCTGTCAACCTAGGCCAGTAGCTAGATTAAATGTATAACATAATACATACGCTATGTATTCGATACACGTGCTACTGTACTTTTAATGAACCGAATAGTACTAATTACAAGTTTGAATCTGATCGATAATCAATAAATTACATCTACTATACCTATTACTCGAATGCTACACACTTGAATCGATGTCGAGGGTTAACGTAAACCGATTACTACGGCAGAATCGAATTACACCATTGGTTGTTTCTCTTTCTGTTTTTTTTTTTTACACTGAAGTTCGTAGACGTGCGAAAGGAAAGGCTACCTAAAACACTCAACATAAATATACAGCGCGGATCTGACGGAAATTCAAGATAAAAATTGATTTAAAAAATCTTATGATAATTATATTCCATTAGAACTTATGTACACCCGTTTATAATCGAATGAAAGTGCGTCCTTTATAGCGTATCATTCCGATGAGATAATCTTTTACACATTTCGTACTCGTAGAAATTAAAATCCATCGAGATGAACTAAGAGCGCCACGATCACCGTGGCCCCGGCTTCTTTGGTAGCCCATTTGCTAGATTCGAATTGCGAATCTCCGCTGTCCTTTCCGCCAGGACTTATCGTATACGAGCCAGGTCTTACTAACAATTGGAATGCAGTCGATGCATTCAGCTTTTTGTCAGATTCCGTGTCGATGTATCTGTAATACGACAACAATCAGGTGTTATCGGTTTATGCAAGTTTCAACTTTGATAAACGCTGCTGACGAAGAAGAATACAAGTGGATCTTTTCGCGTTAAATTTCTCATAAATGTATCCGCAATCTAATTATCAGATAAGCGAGTGCACCCTAGGGGAATCTGATACTTACGGGTATTTTCTAGTAAATTCTTCGGATGCGGCGAATTTAATACTAGGCGAGAATACCACCTGGGGATTTTGCTCCTCGGTTTTGATGTTCATCGACAGATTACTTACGTCTAATTGCTCCTTCGTCATGAGTTCACCTCTGTCCAGGATCAATCTGCGAGCAGAATGAAATTAGAACCTGTCCTTTCGACAGACTCAACACTAGAACTACCAGCGTTAGCTGCAATATAATATATTAAAATATAATAGATCTAACGCCGGTAGTTCTAGCGTGAAAGAATGACCTTTACTAAGGATTCGAAAGGTGAAAGTTCAACCGATGCCTCGGCTCATCACCTGATCGCGTCGAGACGTATCCCATAGAAAGCGACGTGCCATTTATCCGTTGTACTCTGCGGGATTTGATTAGCGTTAATACTTTGTTTCAATGGAAACCTGGTCCATCCGACAGGCACTGCAAATTCCGCCGGCGGTTCGCCTTTCTTGCATATTGCACTATCACCCTCCATTTTGTAGCATCCGTCGCAGTAGCACAGTGCATCGTCGAGAGAGAAGAATTCATCCGGGAGCACAAGTGACTTCTTTAATCTCATGCATGCTTTCAAGTACTCGCATTTCTTCGAGGGCAGAATGATTGTTCCAAGTGGCGTGGACGGTAACGACGGTGCTTGCATCAGTTGCAACGACGATGCATTATGATTCGTGGTTATATGTTGATTCTGTACTATCGTATTCCCGCTGATGGAATTATCAACGGACGCATTGTCCCACGACATGTTCGAGCGCATGTCATTGAAATTCGAGGAGACATTGTTCGGCATGTCCGGCGAGTTGTTCTGAGACGAAAACGATCCTATCTGCGACGTGGCTAAGTTGTTGGCCGATGCATTGTTCTGATGCGAGATACTTAAACTATTCACTTGACTATTGGACGCTATGCTTTCGTTTATTGCATTGTTAGCATTAGTCGAATTGATCGCAGTATTCAAATTGGTTATGTTACTGGTGCTGCTTGCTGTGCCGTTTTTAATATTAATATTAGTCGCGTTATTAATCTCTACATTTGTACATTCGTTCCTAATGTTCAAAACGTTCCCAATCAAACGATGCTCCGTGTCGAGAATCGTCTCCGTCGAGTTGTTCTCAGGCTGATTGTTCAATTGGTTTGCATTATCGTAACTTTTGTTTTTGATACTACGCGTATCGTTGTTCACTTCCGCGACAGAATTCAGATTATTGCTGGTAGAGACACTTGGTAGTGATTTGTTTTCCATGTTGTTCGATAAGTTCGAATTATCGTTGTTGCATGCAGTGTACTCCACGATATTGTCATCCTTTGCATTTGAACTGCATTGACTCGGTACACTCGGCGATGTCGACGGCGAGAGATCGGAGGATGTTGCTACAACGATGTTCTCCTTCTCGTGGCATTCCAAGTCAGCCTTCTCTCTTGAATTCTCAGTGTCTTCCAACTTCGCCCTGAAGCACTCTATGGATGTTACGTTCGCTGTGTTGTCGATCGAGGATGAAAACGTAGGTTCTCCGTTTGAATCGACGATGGAAACCTGTTCGCATTGACCGTATAAATCGAAAACTGCGAACACGTAGCGTGGCAGGTCCGTTGCTGCTACACCTTGATCTACGTCATTGACGATTAGATGCAATCTTCTGTCTTCATCGATGAATAAACCTACTGTGAAATTACATTGGAGATTCTCCAGGGCAGCTCCGTATTTCGATTTTACCTAGCGACGTTTGAAAATGAGGATTATCCGATTAGAAAGTCGATTCGGTTGGGAGAATTGTTTGGGGTTTACACACCTTGATGCCATTGTGAGATATCCAATCGCTGCAAATAATCCAAGAGTGTTTTTTGAAACCAAGTGCTGTTAATGGAAAGTTCACCTTTTCAGGGTGAATCGAGGTAACGCCACATAGAATGTTGGAAACCCATCGTTCGTTTATTTTCTCTATTTTCACTTGTATCGGTCTGTCTTTCAGCAACGGACGACTAGACATTACGACGCCTAAGAAACAGAATTTCGTATGAGAAGAAACCTTGCCTTTTTTCTGTGATTCTTTAGCACGTTGAACGCCACCTTGCACAGTGAAATGCAAAGATGCAAGAAATAATGAATACCTTGATTATAACTCGCTACTCTCCGCGCAGTTGTTTTCGTTTCGAGTTGTATATTTCTCCCGTGATTCTCGTGAAACTCGTAATACCGATAACTTTCTCCAATTAAATGATTTGCTAATTGAGTCGGTGTGAGGGTTGCATCATTAGTTATTTTCCCTTCGGATACATCTACCGAAGTATCCATTCCAACGTCACTGTAAACGAAGTAGAGGAGCGTGCAAATCAAACAGATTTATCAAATTAATTGCAATCTGTACGAAGTGAAAATTATAAGAAACTCACTTTCGTAAAATTGGTGGCATAGGATCCAGCAATAACTCCAAGGAATCTTGCAATCTGAGACTTGCATTCGGTGATATCGCTGGATATTGCTGCTTGCTACTGGTAATATTCACAGCCACTGTGCTACCAAAGAGCTCGATTACAGCGTAGACCATTTCCGGTAAGTTTGATGCAGCTACACCCATGTCCTCTCCGTTTATGTAAAATTTCAGATTACCCTCTTGCGTTCGTTTCAATCCGACTTTATCGCCGACACGGAGCCAATCGAGACTCGGGCAGTAATTTAGACATAAAACGTAGCCATTGTGTCTTATCTCGTTACCTGGATATTAAAATTTCAGAGATTTGAAATAACAGGCTGTAAGGGAAAATTCGAATATTGATACGAAAGGCATTTAATTACCTGTTAAGTACCACGCATCGAGTGGAATAGAGCTCATACTGGGCACGAGGTTCATGGACAACAGCCAGTTAACATTTTCATAACTTATAACACCTATCTTTAAGGAGCCGCTCCATTCGCGAGCAACTTCCTGAATAGAAATTTCGAAAATCTCATTATATTCTAGAAGATTCTCACTTAATAATATCGCATTATTGTATTCTCTACACCTAGTTGCCCCTGTTCTATCGTTATTCAGCTGTATATTCAAGCCGACAGACTTTTGAAATTTGTGCATTATCTCTGCTTGAACTTGAGGCTGAATTACAGACGTAGGTTGTTGACTAGTACTGTTTTCTGATGGCAAATACTGTTGCGTAATCGGATCTCTCCGTTCTGGCAATACGATTGTTACCTGGATCGATGAATTCAACTTAATTATCATATGCAAGATAAGATTATTCATTATTCATTGCGTTGTTGAAAGAAACTTAACGAACCTGAGCACATTGACCGTACAAATCTATTACTGGGTAAACGTGTGATGGCAATCCCGTGCAAGCAGATCCTTGATCCACTCCGTCTAAATAATAATGTAAACTAGTGTCCGCGCATCGCATCATCCCAATTCGATTACCCTCGACTAATCTGTCTAAATCACAGGCATAATTATTCCGTAAAATTACACCGTCCCGCATAACAGTGGATCCAGATAACATCCATGTATCGTGATCGATATCGGTCATCGTGGGTGGGAATTCTAACTCGTCGGGTCTTATGACCGTGACACCTGAAATGATTTAACATTGTCAATTCGAGAGAAAGTTTAAGTCCTAACTTTCAATTTTGCTTCTTTGCTTTGAAGGAATACCTGCTTCGATAGCACCGGACCATCTATCGACCATTTTGTCGATAGACACCTCAAACATTTCACCATCTCGCAACGCGCGGTTCGCAACGACGATGGCTTCATTGAATTCACCTAACGCTCTAGGCCTCGATGCGGTCAATCCGTTATTCGTTATCCTTGCATTCTTACCGTGTACGTGGTGAAATCTCAAGTCGCTGTTTGCAAAATAATATGACGTATCAAAGTAACAGTAGGCATTGGACAGTAATCAAAGTAACAGTTATCGAAGTAAAAGCTACCAAAGTAGCAACAGCTACCGAAGTAACCGTTCTGAAAGATGCAACCATTATCGGAGTAAAAGCTACCAAAGTAGCAACAGCTATCGAAATGAGAGCTACCAAAGTATCTACAGTCTCTGAGCAAAAGAATATTATTAGAGGTAATTTAGCACGTAGAGATATCGAAAGCAACTACAAACCTGTACAGAGTAGTATTGCTAAAGCTCGAATTGTTCGTAGTAGGGCTATAGAAGTCGGCATCGTCCACTATGGTCGCCTGAGCAGCCTGTCCATAAAGATCTATAACACCGTAAACTCCCTCAGGAACGCTTGTCGCAGCAGCTCCTTGATCAGCACCGTTCACATAAAAATGCACGGTTCCATTTTCCTTTCTCATAACGCCAACGCGATCTGCAACTTGCAATCGATCGAGATTCTGGCCGTAGTAATATATCATGGTGGTGCCATTGTGCATAACTCCATTTCCCGTCATCATCCATGTGCCGGATCTGCAAGGGATATGACCACCTTCGAGCAATAACACGGGCGATAAACTTATCATCAATTAAAAATTATACGTATAGATGAATACTAACTGGAAATATTATTTTACATACCTAACGTTTGTCATGGTAAATGGAAATTTCAATTCTGTTGGGGAATGAGTGGTTACACCGATCTCGATGGATCCCGTCCATTTCGTTACGATCTTGTCTAATTTCACCTCGAACAGCTCGTTCGGTTTTAGAGGTCTTGAAGTTAGCACTACGGCGTTATTGAAATCATCTATTGGGCTGAAAGAATAAGTAATATTTTAGAAACATTAAGAAGTGTAAGAGATAAAACGATTTCAAATTGTTCCAGAGGTATATGCGAGTTTTAATTTACTTAGGCCTGTATGCAGTGCGTCCATTGTTGATAACTTCGACGTATATGCCGCAACAAGAATGAAACATTAATCTGTCTGGTGGTTCTTCTTCTCCAATTTCTACGATATAAAGGAGCATTGTTAATTGGATTATTGCTGTATTAACCCTTTGCAGTCCAAATTATTTGGTCAATTTTGTACTGAGCCAAGTAAAATTAATTTCACATTTTCTATCGTTGTGTATTAATTTTTTTTTTAAAGATAGCGATAACTATAGGCACTGACGGATATTCAGATGATATTACAAAAGCATTATGAAATTGGAAAGTCGATGTTAAATCGTAAGAAAAGAAAATGAAGTGAAAAGTTGTGTCGAGTACAGCTCGACATAGGACTGCAGAGGGTTAAATCAATTTAAATTAGAGGCACTGAGGTGATTGTATAGTAAAATAGAAAAAAGATCATTACCCTCACTATTCAGCCCCTGAAGTTGCAACGTGTTTCTTCTGGTAATTAAGTTCTGCTCTTCTCTCTCATCCCTATCGACTATCGTTACTTTTACCGTCATACCGTAGAGATCAATGACGCCCCAAATTCCCGTGGGGACTTTAGCTGCGATACCTTGGTCCAACCCGTTAATTAAGTAATGAAGATTGCCATTACTTCGCCTTATCATCCCTACCCTATCTCCCTCCTACGAACGAATAACTCATTGAGAAATTGTACTCGTAATAAACATTAATAAATACGATAATGAACTTTAAACAGTTAATTTTGAAATAGATCTTGACTTTACTCTTAATTCGTCCAAGTTAAATTCTCCGTATTCGCGCTGAGTGCCTTTTCCATTTGTTAAGATTCCACAACCAGACATCATTGTCGTTCCTGATCTCATGTTGGTCATCGTAGTCGGGAATTCTAACGCCGTGGGACTGTGAGTAGTAACACCAACTTCTATACTACCCGACCACTTGTAAACAAGTCTATCGATTCGAATCTGCAAGAATCGACTTCGATTTGAAACAGTTCGGAACTTTCAATCGATATGTACTGCAAACTTTTTATACTACTTTACCTCGAATAATTCATTATCTCTTAACGGTCTGTGAGTCATTACAACGCCATTATTAAATTCGTCTAACGGCCTCCGCCTCTCCGCCGTTCTGCCATTATTCGTCAATTTCACCAGGGTACCGACTCTCTCGTGAAACTTCAGTCTATCCTCTCTAATAGCGGCAGGACTTGGATTTTTCGGTAAGTTAACATTAACATTAACATTTAAGTTGACATTCAAATTAGCGACTAGATTTGTTGTCGAGGAATTGGATGCTTCTCCAAGAGCAAAGTCATTATTAATTTCGACTTCTTCTTTGGGCTCGTTAGATAAAGCTGTAGAAATCTGTGGATGAGTTACAGTCACTCGCACACAATCACCATACATGTCTACAACTGCAAAAATGCGCTCAGGAATGTTGGATACTGCTACGCCTTGCGAAACACCGTTAATGTAGAATACCAGTTCATTCTATTAAAAAGAAAGCATTAATTAATGCAGTAAACGATACGATAATTGTTAATAATTCACAAATCGAAATTTTAATAGACTTACATTAGAAGTCCTCATTACTCCCACTGTACTTCCTTCCTTCAAAGAATTCAGATCCATACCATACATTTCTACTATTCGATCTCCATCGTGGACTATACCAGAGCTCGTCATGATCCATGATCCCTGACGAAGATTGGTAGCAGACGCCGGTAGTTCTATAGTTTCTGGATCGCATTCCGTCACTCCAATTTCAATACTACCGCTCCATGATATCATCTACAAGGTATACCAATTTCTCATAACAGTATTGGAATCGGATAAAAAATACAAAAATATAATTATATATCCGCCGATCCAATTTACTAATCCAAATTGCCAATGCATTTACCATACACGAGGATCGTTCGTGTAACAATTTCTTTGAGATACATAATTAACAGCACAGTCGAATAAGCTAACAATAAATCATTAAAAACGAAAAAGTAAACGGGACTCACGCGTTTACATCGCAATTTCTCACTGATACATCGTCTGACAGTTTGCGCGGCAGTTAAAATAAACACGCAAATAACGATATGATAAAATCTAAGCCGTAAACTTCAGATGATCGATATTGTAAACAAAATTTTGACAGATCCAACGAATCGTTGATACAGCAGCGAAGTGGAAAGGCAACGGGTCCGCGTTTCTCTACCTTCTCGTCCACGCGAACTTCAAAAAGTTCATCATTCTTGAGCGGCTCCGCGCTGAGTACCAATCCATAATTATATCCCGAGAAGTTCCGTGTGGCCGTGCAATTGTTGTTTGTTAAAGTTACACGATGACCGCATCGTCGATGGAACATGTCGACCATTTGTTGTGTACCAACCACCGACATATAACCAAACCATGCATTGCCGTCTCGTTTCCTCTATCCTTCCGTTTCTTTTCGGCACACGGTATTACTAGGTGCTTCTCTGTCTTTCTGTCCTTCTCTTTCCGTCTAAGCGCAGTCACGAACACGACGATGCACAATTGCAACTTATGGAGAGGAGGATAGGGATGATCGTGTATATCGTGGATACTCTGCGACGTCTCCCTCTGGCATTTTCTTATTGGATGACCTTAGCCGCTGTGGGGATACTGCGCTAATATTCCATCAGCGGTTAAATTAAATAACGTCGATTGACAATAATAATCGTGCAGTAATGCCCTATTGATTATTCGTGCGGAGAAGTCTCATTGAGACTTTCAGAAAACAATGGAAGCAGTTAGTCCGATTAGTTACCCTGAACAGTAGAAGTTACTCTGCAAAATTACGAAGTAGTCGAAGTAGAGGGATAAACTTTAGTTATTTTATGGATTATTCAATTTCACGGGCTTAAGATTTCATCGGTAAAATAAGATGCATTGATTGTTTGCGTAGAGATGTCTTAATGAGACTTTCAGGAAACAGTAGAAGTGGTTAGTCTGATTAGTTACTCTGAACAGTAGAAGTGGAACTCTGCAAAATTATAATATGCTTGAAATAGCTGGATCAACTCTAATTATTATATGGATTATTAAATTCTGCTGGCTTACGACCTCATTAATGAAATGCGATGTATTAATTCTTTCTGCAGAGAAGTCTTAACAAGGCTCGGGAAACAGAAGTACTTACTCTGCAAAATGACAGAGCGGTTAAAATTGCTGAATAAACTCGAATTATTACTTTAGGTATTAGTCAACTTTGCGGACTTACTCCTCACTGACTCTTAATGAGACTTTTACAAGACTTACTCTGTAAAATTACAAAATGATTGAAATTATGATACTCTTTAATTCTTATTGCACGAATTAGCGACCTTCGTGAACTTACGATCTTACCAACGGACTGCGAAGAACCTTAAGTTCATAGAGTTGGAAGGAATTACCGAGCTAAAGATCCGTGAAAACCGTTATTTGATTTAATTAAAAAATCGAATCGAAAAATCGTCACTTCGATTCGATTCACGCGGAATATCGTTTCTCCCCCTTGCCGTGCCCCACCCCATTTAATATAACGCAGTCACCGTGACCGCGTTTTCTCGCGAATTAACTCTGCATCTATGCAGCATAATTATTAATGCAGAAGTGTTTGAAAAAATGTATTGGGAAATCTGTTGATAGAATTGAATGCACATATAGATAAAAATGTAAGATCCGTTGAACATTGGTTAGGTAACCCTTAAGAGGCCGCTGTACAAATGAAATTCTCCTTTGAAGTCTCGACTTCTTTACGAGACGGGACAGATAAACAAAACGATACAATTGCCATTATCATTGCTTATGTAACGTCGAAAACGTTATAAACTTGAGAATATGATAAGCACAGTAATGACAATTGAATTTCACATGCAAGAAAGCACAAAGGCCTCGCGACGAATATTGCGAAATGCACATGTTAAGGATCATATACGAGATTGGATTATGAATCATGTAATAGAATGGCCGTGAAAATGAGTAGTATAAAACACAAGATATGGTTGGTAAACGATTGCGATACACTAATGAAACTGATAATTAGTAATAGAATAAAGTATAGAATACTTAAAATCATTGTATAGATTACATATATTTCCTTCATTTTTCCAGCATGGTTTCGGACTTTTTTTACCCAAATATGGGAGGCGTCGAAGAACATATTTTCAATCTTTCGCAATGTTTGTTGGGTCGTGGACATAAGGTCGTTGTGTTAACGCATTCGTACGACGATAGAATCGGAGTACGATACATGACCAACGGCCTAAAAGTATGTATTACGTTACATTTCTAATTATGAGCAATGATTATTATTATATTGACATTACTTTATATCGTTTAAGGTATATTATATACCAGTAAAGGTTTTCTACAATCAGTGTGTTCTTCCAACAATGATTTGCTCCATTCCTCTCATTAGATACATCCTCATAAGGGAAGAAATACAAATAATACATGGTCATTCCGCATTCTCCGCTCTTGCTCATGAAGGAATGCTGATCGGTAGATTAATGGGATTAAAAGTAAGTTACAGAAATGATAGTCCCAGCTTCGTAACATATAATGTAATTAAAAACGTTATTTCAGACTGTTTTTACGGATCACTCCTTGTTTGGTTTTGCCGACGCGTCTGCCATATTAACGAATAAATTCCTAGAGATATCGTTAGCCGGTTGCGATCATTGCATATGCGTGTCTCACATCGGCAAAGAAAACACAGTATTAAGAGCCAAAGTTCAAAAGGAGAAGGTCTCAGTCATTCCAAATGCCGTTGACACAACGTTATTTACACCGGACGTTAGTAAACGCGATGATAATTTCAGTAAGTCATCGATTCACTCGTATAATTCGTAGCAATGAACCTATAACGTTATCAGTATTAATTACATTATTAATTGTAGTTACAATAGTCGTAGTATCACGATTAGTATATCGTAAAGGCGTTGATTTGTTAGCTCGCATAATACCGAAAATATGTACTCGTCACAAAAATGTACAGTTCTTAATTGCCGGAGACGGTCCTAAAAGATGGCTCATAGAAGAAGTACGAGAACGAAATTTATTGCAACATAGAGTTAAGTTACTTGGGAGCTTGGAACATTCTCAGATCAAGCATGTGTTGAACAAGGGTCACATATTCTTGAACACAAGTTTAACCGAAGCTTATTGCATGGCAATTGTCGAAGCTACCTCGTGCGGGTAACGTATATCTTAAAACTATTCCTTTCATTACCAGAAACTGTGATAAAACCCTGTAACAAAGAAGAATGATGTTAATGAGAGATGAAAGAATTAAAAAGCATTAATTTCAGGCTGCAAGTCGTATCGACGAAGGTCGGTGGTATACCTGAAGTTTTACCTCCGGATTTAATTTACCTTGTGGAACCTACAGTGCCTGACCTCATCGAAGGACTGGAATCTGCTATAACAGACTACAAGGAAGGCAATATTAAGTGTCCGTACGAAACCCACAAACGAATTGGTTTATTTTACAATTGGTTCAATATAACGAAAAGAACTGAGATAGTGTACAATTTAGTCAAACGAGAAACTAGAAAGAATCTGGGGGAGCAATTAGCAAGTTACATTCGGAGCAATGTCCTGGCATATTTGCTCGTTGTATCGTTATGCTACATTATATTAGAAATCCTGGAATTCTTCGTGCCCCGAAAGGTAAGCTGGAAAATGAGAAATGTTCGTTATCTCTTCCAATTTATTAACTTATTAACAACAGAATTACTTTCAGTACATCGACATCGCAAAAGATTATAACGAAATTAACGTTATACCATCCCAAGGTGAAGGAAGGAAAGATTAGTTTTTACAGGGATGACCCTACAATGTGTTCAAGCATTTTATTTCATTCTCGATGCCATACCGATAATTCACGGATCATTGAGTCATTGTTAATTGTAACGCATCATTACGCACAAGAGGAACAATTCAATTTATGTAGGTATTTAGCAATTCTTTTTTCCATGGGGATATCTTTCATGCTGTATGCCCGTATATATATAAATATATATATATATACAAGAATACAATGTCCGAAGTACAAATATAGTTGATAGCAAAGTTAAATGAACAAAGAGAACGGTCTTTCGTTACTTTCACATCTTGAACGATAATCGCATGTAAAACTTCGTAGTCATTGTTCGTAAACATTATTTCATTCATGTTTTAAATGACTTTATTATGATACATGACATGTATGAATTGATGTTGTATTTGTATAATACTTGTAACAGTTCATTATCATTAGTAGTCGCAATGTTATTTATACAGATGGTACGCATAATTATGAATGTTGATAGCATCGGTGATAAAATGAATGACCTGTCATATGTTTTAGGAATCGCCTGCACATGTATCTAAAGCAAATCTTGTTTATTCCTTATTATTACAGACACATATACATACATACAAATTATATTTATGTATATACATCTCAATGAATTGTAAATACTGCGACAGATTGTTCGTAATGCGACAAACGTGCAACGCGATTCCATTTTACATTGAATCTTTATAACAGTCAAGTTACAAGTTCGAGATTTTACTTAAACCACTAAACTTCCGTAAGAACAAATATAAAACTGTACACACTTTTAATTACGTCGAGTATCCTTTATGATTCGTCGAAACGCATTTATTCGTCCTTAAAGTACCCTTATATTTAATTACAACACACAGCGTTCGTTTTCTCTCGTGAGATTCTTGACCCATTCGTGTGAAACCGACGAACAAAATTTTGCAACTTCGAAAAAAAGAACAAAACTAATGTATAAAAAAATAAAAAGGCCAGATTGAAAATATAATAATATTTATTTTATTATGTTGTACGTTAGATACAATAATAATATTGATACAATATCAATTATTTCCGTTTCTGTCAGTTTTTATTATTATTATTATTCACTTTTTTTTTTTGCTTCCTCATTTTCCCCCTTCTTTCGTTAACTGTACATTTATCTATTTATACATAAACCTTTCATGCAAGGGTCTGTGGTCTTCTCCTAATGAAAAAAAGAAAAAAACCTCGAGTTCCTTTTAATGCTAAGAGAAGATCAGCGAACCTTCGTTAACAACCATTATATTACGAGCGGCCAGATCTGTCGCAACATTCCACGCTTAATGAATAGAGTATTCGTGCCATGTTGTGAAAACATTAGTCCAATTAGGAAAAAACAAAAAATCAACGATCTTAAGTCGTACTACAAAAGTCTGTTCCTTCCTTTCGTTCGTCCTCCTTTTCCCTCTTACTCCTCGTTACAGGTGGGCTTTAAGTATAACATGTACACTTACAAGTACAACTTTACAAAAGATACTGCTTTTTAAATATTGCATTAATTAAATCTTACATAAATTCTTTCATTCAAATGTTTATCGTTAGATTGACCACAGTATTTATAAGAAGGCTATGCCGACGAGAATGAGATCTACACGTAGGCACACGCAGTAATCAATGCCGAGAACTTCCTATGCGCTGTTTCATGGGTTATTCTTTTTTCTTCAAGGTCAATAGGTCATTTGACCCCATGCCCTGCGATCTCTTCCGTTACTGTACGCGAAATGATTTGGAGTTAAATGGCTGAAATGAAAGTTGATCAAAGATTCCTGATGCATTTTGTAATTAAACGTATTAACACTAGAAATATCGGCTTATATTATTGTATTTAGATATGCAGAGCAAGTATATGAATCAATTAACTACTTAATTCTTTACTAATTTCAATTGGTGAATTAAATTTAATTGGAAACCGGTCATTTCGAGAGCCTTGGTAGTTTGTGTTAACAGCATGATTTTGGAGAACTGCAAAGTACAATTGGAACATTAAATAAAACGTCAGAAGACTCGTTAATGCAGGGCATAGGGTTAAATGTAAATTACTTTCACACTTGTGGTGCAAAAAAAGGAGAATGGAAGATTATCGTTACAAATTGTTATCCCTTTACTTTTATTGTATCCAAAATGTTAAGAAAGTTTCTCAGAGGAGTCCTTAAACTCGTGTCATTGCATTGAAATACGGTATTTTTACATTTTCGTGCCTTTCTTCAACACTAGAACTACCAATTGCTAATTCAGACTGTTTAAAAAAGCCAGATGAACGCTTCGGAAGAAAAGGGATGGAGAAACTTGATCGATCTTATCTCTTAAGCTTTACAAGATAGGCAATTAAACGAGATGCAATGTTAAAAATCACGGAAACGTTAAAAGGGAAGCGAGAATAAATAATTTTAACCGTCTTGGTAGATCTAGTGTTAAACAAGACTCCGGAGAGGGTTAAAAGTTTTTACTTGCTAATGCAACTCGTTCCTCGTCTCAAGTTGTCACCTGTTCTGTAGCTACATTGTTGAAAACATCGTTAACTATCATGAAAACATTTAAAATAGATCAAAGAGCGAAATTCCTAATACATCGAGGTAACTATTTCCGGTTAAAAACGGGGTAAATAATAAAATATCCAAGATAAAGTTCTTCAACGCCGACGTTGCGATAAAGCAGGAAATCCATAGGATTTATATATCGTACTCATATGCGATCAGTATAACAATTACACTGATGCAAACCCCATAAACATCGCGTAATCGATCGATGTTTCACGTGATCACACATATTTCTTTCTTCCATCTTTCTTTCTTCTTCTTTTTTTTTTTACATGTTCTCTCTTCCTCGTTGAACACCTCAAGCACATATTGCTTTCAACTGCAATGTTTCCGCGTGTACGAGTTTTGTCGTTCGGCATAATTTCTTTCTTCTCTGGCGATTATGATGAGACGTTTACAAAATGCTTTAACGCTAAATATCGCGTAAATAGGAGATGAGTTTCGCCGTGCTTCGTGAAGTATCTTTCTCTGAGTTTTATGTACAACAGAACATCGGTTTTTCTTTTTTAGGAGTGCTTTCCAGTTTCACTTAAGAAGGAAATAATGCCACGCTATATCGGTATCCAAGGCTCCCATTAATGATTGCATGAGAACACGAGGGGACACGATTCCTTATACGTATAACCATAGAAAATTTCTTTTTATATATATATATATATGTATACGTGTTACGATGTACTCACAACGGGTTCCTCAGAGCTTATTTGGCATCTATAATAAATAAATAACGAACCATTTGACGGACCAAGCGTTGCACAATTTCCTCGATATCATCAGGATCAACTGGATTTGTTCAAACACCTTCTCCGTAATCACGATCGCCGACATTGATACGATCAGGTGCTGCGGTAACGCTGAAGCCAAGAATCCTATTATCGACTTTGAACATTTTTCCTTTCTTTGGCTTCTTCGATTTTCCCTGAAAACAGACAATTGCAATTAGTACTCTTCGGGCTATCGCGGCTGTAATTCTAACATTAATTGTAATTAGTACGGCAGATACGAATGATGTTAATTATTAAAATTCTACCTTAACTTCCTGAAATTCCGTAGGTGCATTCGGATTAACAGCCGGCGCCGGTTTGCACAAGTCGTCAGCTTGCGCTTGAGGTCGTTGGGCCGATCTCCATTTGCTACGTTTCTCTAAGAATTGCTTTGCGAATTCTGAGCTTTGTTTGGTATCGCCAAGGTACACACGGACGTATTCTTTAACTTCATACGCAGATTCTATGTCTCGCAAGAATCCAACAAACGTAGGGACTATACGCAATAACGATATGAAGTTTTATAAAAAAACGAAGTACGAGGTATGCCGTTAAATGTCCGCGACAGAAATCTATCAAACTTACTGTCGACAGATGCCTGTATACCACTCAAGGCTTTGTTACACCATTGCGTAAAGTCGTCGGTCTTGGCAGTGTTCTGTTCGAATAACTTTTTCACGAGTTCCTCTTCTCTCTTATTTTTGCTCTTATTCGCCTTGTTACTCGGTTGTTGCTGTTGGCTAGCGGTTGGCGATTTCACGGCGGCAGCTTGTTTAACAGGTTGCTTCGCGGTCATCGATGACTTAATGGGCGTCGGATCATCCCAGAATCCTGTCGTACCGCTGTTACTAGACCACGGTTGATTGCTCGCGGACGTACTTGAATTTGCCCAATTCAAGCACTGAGACGCCGTACCCCATATGCCAGCATTTTGCAGTACGCTTGCCGATTCTTTCTGACCTGCCTTCTCTTGGCGTTCCCTCTCTTGCTGCTGAAGTATCAGCGATAATAATCAACGACTTACAATCATCGTTCAATGATATCATCGACCGATTACTCAGTCTTTCTAATACTCTCTTTCGCTTTTTTTTTAATTTTTGGCTGTACGAATGCGAGAAACTTCAGAAATTTACAACATTTTTACCGTGCCACCAGCACAATTAATACAGATAACGATAGAGATCGATGAGCATGACAATATAACAGACTTCTTTATATAAATTATAATTTCGAATGTAAATTGACGTTTCGTAATACAAAAACTGATACCTACCGAGGGTCGGATCGTTTAGATATTTAAAGAACAATAAGTACCTTTACCTTCGCGTTGCGTTCCTGCTCCTCCTGTTGAATCTGAGCGAGACTCTTCACCTGTAGCGGTTTCGTGGACACGGTCGCTTTCTCAGCCCATTTGAATTGCAATCGTTTAGAGGAATCGGTCGAGGTTGCCTCTTGCGCCGCTTCGACAGCTTTCTGTTGTGCCAGCTGTTGCGCCAACTGTTGCTGCACTATTTGTTGAAACCGTTGCTCCTCCTAAGATTTTCATTACTTTAGAAAATATATCGTGTACGAGCCTGTTTGCTCTGGAGCGATTACACACCACTTTCTTCTCCCGCTCGAGTCTTTGAATATCTGCGAGCGAAGCCTGAGTCGATGGTGCTGGTGGACGCGGTGCCTGCGCCCATGGTGCTTTACTGCGTTCCTGTAATTTACGAAGTGCTTCCGCTTCCCGTCGTCTCTGCTCTGCTTTCCGTGCTTGCTCCTCCGCTCGTCGGGCTTGCTCCTCGGCTTCCGCTTGCTTCCGGGCTTCCGCTTGTTTCCTGTATTCGTTGCACGGATTAGTTTCACTTACATCAAAGTTAAATTGAGAATTTTACATGGGATGAAGTCGAATATCGTACCGAAGTTTCTCTTCTTCCTGCTTTCGCTTTTCTTCCTCAAGTTTCTTCTGCTTTTCCTCCTCTTTCTTCAATTTTTCCTCCTGCTTCTTCAGCTCTTCCCGCTTCTTCTTCTCTTCTTCAAGCTTTTTCCTCAGAATTTCTTCCTGTTTCCGTTTCTCCTCGCGTTTCTTCTCCTCCTCCTTGCGTTTCTTCTCTTCCTTCTTCTTCCGCTCTTCCTCCTGCTTACGTTTCTCCTCGTCTTTTCGTTTCTTCTCCTCCTCCTTTCGTTTCCTTTCCTCCTCTTTGCGCTTCGCTTCTTCAGCCTGCCTGGCTTCCTCTTCCTTTTTCCTCTTCGCGCTCTCTTCCTCGGCTTGCCGTTGCAGTTCTTCCTGCTTTCTCAGCTCCTCCTTTTTCCTGTCTTCTTGGAGCTTAAGATTTTGCTCTTCCTGTCATACACATCGTTATCAAATTGATTATTTTAACCTTCGACGATCGAATTTCTTCGTTCTCTTGCAAACTCACCAATATTTGCTGCTCAGTCTTCATTTCCTTAGCGTGTAAGTCCCATAGCGAAGTTGGCAACTGGCCAGGTGGTACCGCAGGTATAGGCCCTACCTGTAAAATATGATTGCAATTGCCCAGAAGTGATTACCTACTCATAATTTCATAATTAGCACCATACAGCCAACGGCTTGATCCAACATTATAGCATTTAACACTAGAATCACTGGCGTTTGATCTGTTACAATTAAATATACTAATTAATTTAGTATACCTGCGCCAACCAATTCTGTGCATTGAATTGCGGAGTTATCTGAGGCGGTGGCTGTGGCCAAACGGTATCGATATGCGGTGTTTGCGGATGACCATTTGCATTAACGTTAAGTTGCCGTAACAAAGACTTTATGGGATTATCCTCCTGCGATGAAGGCGGCGTAGAACTTATGTTAGACTGCTGAACATTTGGTATATTCTGAATGCCGCCCATTTGCTGTATCAGTTGCTGTATCGGATCAACCGGAGTCGTATGAGCCGGAGTGGTCGAGTGTGGATTCGATGGTAAATGAGCCTCTGGCTGCGCTTTATTCTGCTTAAGATAAATCAATTTATATAATATCTTCAGCCTAGAAATTTCAAGCTGCAATCGCGCTGCTTTCTCTTATTTTTATAAAATTGAAAGCAGAAGCTTTCGTTTCATCGAGAAACTCCACTTGGCAAAGTTGAAATCAGTGCTTTAAATGAAACCATTCAATAGGAGTAAAAAAATTGTAATACAAATGAAATAATAAGTTTTCTATAGACCTGCTGCATTTGATTGAAGAGCTGCATAACAGGATTCGACGCCTGGGATGGAAGATGAGGTACAAACGGATTCGTGGATATCGGCACCTCCGGGATTTCCGAACCTTCGATAACATATTGAAGTATCAATTGATTCTGCTCGACGGGACTCAACGTTGCCCAATGCTCCGACTGAGAAAGTTTCGCTATCGCTGTTGTTCGCATTTGTCTAAGAAGTAATTGGTTTTGTAGCACGCGCATTTGTTGAAATTGCAATAGAAGAAGTGGATCCTCTATGCCAGCTTTTGGTAATGTATTTGCAGGCATACCAGCCGGAACTGTACTAGGTCCTGGAGGTATAACTTGATCGGATAGCTGAAAATAAGCAATTTTTCTTCCCTACATCGATGCTATTATATTTAAAGTAGTAGTTAGAAAATCAACTCAAATGAAGAGCTCTATCGAGTATAATTCGACATAGGACTGCAAAGGGTTAAACTCGAGCTAACAGATAGAGAGTCGATTTTACCTTCTCGCCCACCATAGCCCCGTATTAATTATAATTGTGCACAGAAATCTACACACCTTTAACGGAGGAATGGGAGGTCCAGCTGTAAACGGCACTCTTCCACACATCTTCATTAAATCACCGAGAGTGGCATACCGCTCGTCACAGGTTCTCCTTACCATCAACCCTGCAGTAAAATATCCCGCTTTACACCATTCTGCCATTTCACTTGCTACAAACGGACCCTGAACTTCGCCCTGTGGATCTCGATAGAACCATTTCTCTTGCCCGTTTGTAGAAGAGACCGTGGAAGGTTGGTTACTAATGGGAGGTGGCATAGTAGCAGCTTTTTCCCTATGGTTTTCCTCATCTGCCATTAATTTAGCCACTAGCGCATCAGCTTCCTCTTTCATCCTATCTAAATCATCCTCGGTCTTCTGCCTAACGTTATTGGTACCCGGGACAGGAATCGGCTTCTGCGTCTCGGTTTGCAAAGGTGTTGGTATTTTCGCGGCAACAGGTACTGGATCTATCTTTACTTCTGTTTCAACGACTTCCTTAGGCTGCATTCTATTAGGTGATTTATTGCTAATTGAATCGTTCGGCGGTGTTTTCTCGGTTTCAGTTTGCTCCGTATTTGCAACCGTTGCACTCTTTTTCTGTAATGTATCCGATGACGTTACGGAAGTCACGGTAGGTGTATTATCCGATGTTGTGACAGGTGGTGGATTGATCGGTGAACTGCTCCTTCTCTCTTTCTCATTAGAGTCATCCCGATCGTCGAGCGAATGCAAAGACTTCGGTTTCTCTTTGTTCGTCGTACAAGCTACATTTCCGGTATGACGACCCGCTATTTGTCCCTGAGTTGAGCCATAAGATAAAGGTTTATTACCAGATTTATTTGTAGTACTTCCTTCGGAAATACGCCGAGTTCTCGACTCTTGTGCACCACCTGCACTGATCATTCCGTCTTCGTCGTCATCGGAATACATTCCTCCGTGGAATGCACCGGAAGCATCGAAACTTCCTCCACTTTCGCTAGGATTCTCAGTTGCCCTATAATGAAGATTGTTCAACAACCTTCATACCACTCATTTTCAGTATCATTAAAATTTACATCGCCACGGTGGCTATTGTATTAATTGTTTAACAAATTATACGCAATGACATTATGAAATATGAAGATTTACCATTCAGGAAGATTGTCATGATTGTTATCATGATGATTCGATTCCCAAGTACGTGTCGTACGGGGAGGGGGATGATGACTCGAATCATGTGGAGCTCTATGATTTCCACGATGTTCCCATCTCCCAGTACTATTTCGACCTTCTTCCCCGTCTCCTTCGTTTCTCTCTAATCTATCTCTGTCCATACTTCCACCTTCGCGCCAACTATTCCTACCTGCGATAAAGAGACACTTCATTTTCACGAGTATGCTCTCAATTTCTGTTTCTTCGAAGTGCGTAAGAATAGATAAAGCTTGAAAAGATATAACGAAACGGAGAACATGTAACCCTTTGCACTCGGAGCTAGCCCTGACGCTATGTGTCAACAAGTCGACGGTATTTTACGGTTTTCCGTCTTCTGCCATTTCAATAGAAAACTTTAAGAAAACTTGGATTCTTAAAATGTTGTGGTACGTTAAGGTCATGCTCCGTAATCTCTTGCTCCCCCTCGGAGGGCGCAATCGAGTGCAAAGGATTAAGGAAAAATGATCTTTACCCCATTTACGCCACCCTTCGTCATCTTCACCGCTACCACGATGACGTCGCCAATTACTTTCCATAAGAGAACTACCACTAGCCCCGCGACTTAATTCCTTTCTAGGACTAGTAGAGCCATTCCACTCGCCTGGATCTGAGGCTCCATTTCTTTCTGACCAACCACGTTCACTTTGAGATCTATCGAATGTACGAGATCTTCCCTGAATATAAAATATACGAAGCAATTAAAACAAAAATATGTATCTTTCTGAATTCGCAGTTTTTTCAATCATTTAAATCTGTGTCTCGATACCGAATAAACCCTTTGCCGTACAATAACGAGTGATGCTCGTGATGCGGTGAATTGGATACGAAATTTGCAAGCTTTGCAAAATCTACGAAATTGAAAGTGTCAGTGTCATTGATTAATTTTTATTTTAACAGTTTAATTCTGAACTATTGCGGAGATAGTCACAGAAGAAATCGTACGGCAGGGGGTTAATTATTTAGCGGCGAGATAGTCATTTATTTATGTTTTATATACCTGAAATGATTGATTGTCGATTCGTGTTCCATCTCCGGAGTCATCGAAACCAACCCCACGAGAATAGTGAGAAGTATATAAGCCACCTCTTCCGTTTCTACCACGCACCCCACGATCTACGCTACCGCCTCTTCCGCGGTTGCCAATGTTAGTTATTCCTCCATTCCACATTCGCTAAAAAGAAAGAAATATGCATTTGCACCTGGAATCTCATAAATAATTTACAACGTGCATAACGTCGCGTCACAATATCAATTTGAAATTTACATAGGAGAAGACCCATTGTTCTATATTCACTGATTGCACGTGATTTCGGATTACATAAATAAATAAATAATATTATCACGCAGATAGATTCGTGTAATATAATGTATTACATATTAATGATTATATAAAGAATACAATAAGATAGGATAGTGCTATGAAGAACTGGCACAAGGGCTCCAGAGTGCTGTATTTTTAGATTCAAACTAAGTTGATGAGGCAGTTCCCAATATAGGACACAACAGGAGTGTACAATGCTTAAATAATAATAATCGCGAAGTTCAATAATTATTACGAAAAATTCTTTCGTATTAAACTTCTCATTACACTTAAATACTTTATACTTTTAATATATCATAAAAATAATCGTAATAAATCGCGTAATCGTATAACACATCATTCGAAAAATTATATATTAAGTTTTACACGTTGAATGCCATTTGTTTATGCCAGTTTCATGATTTCTACCAAAGTGAAATTTTTCCGATTAAAATCGCAACTTTGTGCAACGAAAATTTTAAAGGTAAAAATAGTTATATATTAATCGGTATTTTACTTTTTTTAATATCAATATTGGATATCGAATATAATGGCAAATTCGTAAGTATTATCATCTGCTTTGACGTATTTCTATTTAACCTAAACCTGCTTTTATTTTAAAATGTTAATTTAACATTCAATCTCTTAAACTTATCAATTTAATTACCGTTTCATCCTCTGTCATCTGTATAAGGGCCAATGGAAGTTGAGTTTTTTCAACATACAGTGATGAAAATGTTGTTAGTGGTTCTGGAGGTTTGCAATTGCGGTCGAATAAAATCAACATCTCTTCTCTCCCATATCTATGCTCCGCTAATTGATAACGTGGAGTAGATAAACTTGTGGTACCTCCACCACCCCTGCTACTATTGCAACTGTCTCCTGACAGATTACGCAACCTACACATACATCATTGAAGTGTGTTAAAACGAAGTACAAGTCAGTGAGCTTCGGGCGGCTGTGAAATGTTACATACCATTCTGGACCAAATTTCATGGAATCCGTCATGATGCACTATTTACTGAAAAGAAAATAGATACACATATTATAAATATCGCCGAATCCTTACGATAAAAGAATGCACAAGCGAATTTATAAACAACAAACGTTTCGTTAGCATCGTATTCAGGAAAGGAAGAAAAATTATAATGAAATTTTCCACAAAAGTAGATTAAATTGCTTGAAATAAATGATTAAGAGAGACTAGTAACATAAAACATAACGAGGGTCTGATATACAGAATGAAAGTTAAGTGTGCGTCTTACAAATCAGAGGCATCATCTGTTAGAAATGTAAATGCATGTCAATAATCACAAATGTATGAGATCATTGAAGTACTACATCCGAGAGAAGTCTCCGGAATATTTTACCTGTTGCTCCCTTAAAATTGTGTAATTAATGGAAATCAGTCGATGATAATCACTATGGATCTAAGTGCAATCTTATTTTTACGATGGAAGTACGATATGTAGAAAGAACGATGTAAATGTAACTGAAAGTAGAAAAGCACGACAGACGGTAGTAAGTATCGTCCTACGAATTTTGATTATCCTTGAAATAATTTCACGTGGAGATAGAAAAATACGTGATAAATTGATAATAATCGTCGAAGAAACGGCCTAGTGAAAATAGTATGCATTTATTTACGACATGTTCTTAAACGGAACTTTTTCCGTGAGCCCAGGTGGCAACATTAACCAAACTTTTTTTGCTCATGAATGTTCGAAGGATCCACGAATGACAATCTAATCCATCTGAATATTGCGCCGATATTCCTAATTATTATTGATACTATGAACACAATAGAATACGGATTACAAGTAAGAGAAATACCTCACTGATCTTCGAAATTACTGAGGACAGCGATACAACACACCAATATGGCTGATGGTTTTTTTGGAATAGAGCGCATGCGACAATCGGTGGCATGCCTGAATCTTCGCTCAAAATTACTAGTAAAACCGAGGGCCTCTGTTTTTCCTAACCGTAACAGGATAAAAGTTATCTCCTCTATTTAGCAACCTTTATTGTCCAAATATCTCGTTCGCTATGAATAAGTTAGGGTATTATTGTTACTCGAACATGAAATCTTCATTCTTCGTCTCATGAGAAAATATGGGATTAAACGATAATTATGATTCACCTATGACTTTTGCGACTCGAGATTGAGAGTCCGACTTTCCGAGTAATTGATAATTATGGTAAAAGATGACTTTCACGCGGATAAAAAATAATTCTTTATTTTTCAGATATTAAGAAATTAGGGAACAAAGTTCTGAAGTTGGAACTTATACAGTTTCTTTCCAATGTAATCTAAATCTTTCATTATCCTTGTATCTATGGTTGCAAAGTAACTTACGATTCCAATGATTTGTTCTTGAAAGATATAGAAAAACAGTAATCACATAAATATGAATGTTTGAACGTAGCAGGAGCTCTTTTATTAAACAAAATAATGCGGTTTCTTCACTATGATGCCATATTCTGCAACTGCTGGTGTTAAATCTTCCATAGTTAGGGTATAGCGTCGATCCTTTCCCTTTGTTTTTGTATTCTGATTTGCTCCACGGGTTTTACAATGTTGCAAAGCATCATTAGCTATCTCAGAAATGAATTTCTGTGCCGCCAAAGATACTAAGCGCACGCTAAAATGAAAAGAACTTAGTCAGTATACTCTGATTACAGTTTTTACCTAGAATCAGCTAATTTCATTTATATTTACAAACTATTTACATTCTTGGATCTGTTGTATTGAAACCAGCAGTATGTAAATAATGCTCACTGATAGCGTCAGGTACCTAAATGGAAAGATTATTCTTGCTCACAAATAATACAATGAATATGTTTATTATTATTCAGACTGCCAGATAATTGTAAATTAATATACCGTAGGCGTATAATCTTCCAGCTGCAAAAGAAAGTCCGAAAGTGGTTGACCAGCAGTTTTTGTTTCGTCGTTTGACGTATACATTGGTGGAGTTTCCCTTCCAAATTCTTCCGTCATTTTTACTCAGGTTTACGATAAAACAACTAAAAGCCTAATCACAAGGTATTCAGTTTACCAGGTCGACCGTGTAAACGTATTTTGTACGCTGCCATTTAAATATCTTACCAAGTCTAACCTACAAATTACAGAATAATGTTACAGCTCTTTCGACTTTTCGTTCACTTGCACTTTATAACTGTAATGTGCCCTTGGTGTATTTTTCTTATATTAAACACTTAAATGTGACATATAGAGAATTAGTGTATTATTTGTGAACGTGACATTTTAAGTTGGAAGTAAACGTATATGACACCACAGTTTACGTCAAGTGTATATATATATATACGCATGCGTGTGGCATATCACTTCCGGTTGTACGTCATTTTTAAACTTCATAATGTGTCAGTTAATAATTCAAAAAAAATATTATACAGTAACAATTAAAATGCAGCCTTAAATAAAACGTATAAAGTCACCTGGAAGTTTTATTTAATCATTTAAATATAAAGTAAAGTATGATTTCGATTAATACTCTTTGTATTTGTACTTTAGAAACTTACTGTGAATAATATTTAATTTAATACATATAGAAATATACAGCTCACAGTACATTTCCGATGATTTGTACACAATTAATGATATTTCATCATTGTATCTGTGTGGTATAAATAAAGAAAGCAATTAAATTATACTTTTTCTTTTTCTTCTTACTATTTACAAAAGTTAGAAACAGGTTTTTAGTATAGTGTCCAGGGTATTAAGAAGTTGTCCGTTTATAAATGCACGAAATATACGATAATCTATGCTGGTTGCACTGAGCTTTTGAATGGTAATGCTGGAACCCAACTGGGGCCTTTAATTTTATCAAATTTAGCCTTATTTATAAGTACACTAGTCACAATTTGCTCAGCTCTATGAGTCAAGCCATAGTAGTCGACGAACAATCCTTCTGGATCTACCAGATATATAATGATTGTATGATCAACCTAAAATAAAATCGAAAATTCAATATTCTAGTTAAAGTAAAATTAACACCGTTTCCCCGATTTACACGGCTTTCAAGATAACGGATTTGAAGGAAAGAAATTACTAACGATGTAATCAGCATCCTGATCCTTAGGTCCATTACTGAAGTATACTCTATAGGCTTTGCATGCAGCTGCAACTTGCTCATTGGAACCGGTGAGACCGATGATTTTATCAGAAAATTCTTTAATATACTTTCCCACTATTTCTGGTGTGTCCCTGTCAGGATCCACCGATATAAATATCGGTTGTACCTTTATTTGGTGATCCTTTTCTAAAATTTCATGAGTTCAAGCACCGAATTCCATCTAACCTATCATAATCCTAACTTCATAGTTTACCAAGCGTATCGACGACTGCAGTTAGTTTTTCTAGCTCATCTGGACATACGTCAGGGCAATGGGTGAATCCAAAGTAAATCATAACCCATTTTCCCAAGAAATCTTCTGACTTTACTGTCTTTCTCTGTGGATCTATCAGCTCAAACTTCCCACCGATCGATGCCTTTCCTATGTGCCGCCTTCTTTCGATCTCTATAGCTTTATCTTTCTCCTCCTTCAGATAATACATAAATCCTAACAATCCCCCGCCAAGTCCGAATGTAATTGCTAAAGTTTTCCATGTGATCGGTGCCCCTTTTAATTTCGTGGGTCTTTCCTTTGGCGACAGGTTAGGTTTGCATTGTAAAATGCACGAAGTCTTCATGCATCTAACCTGTTCAATACGTTATTTAATTGTAATTTCTTATGTGATATTTTCATTAGAATAATTTACCATGTTAACTGTCAATTACGGAAACAAGTTGTTTCACTTCGTATTCTTTTAACGAAAAATGACGATATCAGCGAAACTATGTACATCATAATGTGTCATGTAACACTTACTTTCTTCAGAAAATTACTGGAATATCTATTTACTAATACGACCGAACGATTCATTAACATCGACATTTTAATAATTCTTATTTTATTGGTTCAATAAAAAGTGAAGGTTATATTAGGTTATGTACACCGTTTAAAATTGCGGCACGATACTCGCGCCATCTGGAGGCCACGTAAGAAACTACGATCATTAGGTAATCATTTTTCAAATTAGTAAACTGCATTTATCATATTTTTACGGTTTTATTAACGAAAGGAGGGAAAATAGAAATCCTTTTTACCACATATTTACTCCTGCTGTTTTACAGAATCATTAAACGATTCTGCAAAAGAATATTCCAAAGTTTATCGTTTTATTTACGCAACTCTATTTGAATTTCCTGCGAGGTGACTGCAGTCTGCGGATGATAATATTCCCATCTGAATATTAATGAAATATAAATTATGTTAATTTTGTATCGATATAGTAGATGAACTACGATACTAATCGAAGTTATAATTAAGAGTGTAAGAGATTTTACACAGTATACGTGCCTGTTACCCTTTTGATCTTCAACGGAAAGTTTATTTAACAGCAAAATGTCCGAATCAGGAGACTTTGTTGTAACTTGTTCCGTTTCGTTATCGAAAATGCGATACGAAACATGAGCTTTTATACTCGCTAAATTGCCCGGCAAAGATTGATATTTCGCGGATGCTATGTTGTAAAAAGTCACCCCGTCGTTTCTTCGTTTCAACAGCCTTGAATGAATTGCATTAATTCACGTAAAACACAATAAAAAACTGCCTTCCTTTAAAACTAATTTGCAGCAATTTCAAAAAGAATGTATTTCGAGTTTCCGGATTTAACTTGATCTTTAAATGATATTAACCGGAAAAAATTGAAAGTTATAATTCTAAAAATAATTCACATCATCTTGATAAAATTAATCGATCTTGAAATTGATCTTCTTTGTACTGTATTTGTTGCTGAAAACAAGCTGAACATTAAAATAATTCTTACGAGCATCGGATTTTAAACATCGTCGTTGAATTTTCCTGAAGTAGTTTTAAGTACAGTATCCCCAATGTTTTAGGAGCACGATCAGCCGTCGTCACTGCCGCTCTAAGAGGCTGTCCTAAAAGAATTCAAGTTTGGAATAGCACAGAAAATGAATCTTTATATTATTTCCATCCCTCTGTACCGCAAAATGGTGGTTCGCCCCGGGTAGGTAAATAGTAAATTCCCAAAGGACCACGATTAGCACCGTAACCCATTTCTTGAAACCACCCATCGGATTCCATTGGGAAACATGTTCCTTTCGCGAATGAAAGGCCTCCCTGAGAACAAGGCCAGGCGTTGAATTTGCACGATTGATTTTGCGTTTGAATGCTCTCCAAGAAGAGCAGCCAGACTCTTAAGTGACTGCATGCTATGTCCTTCGTTAATGCATCTTCTAGAGGGGGAAATAAGTATTACGAGTTAGTAATTAACGCTGAAATATAGAGCAACGTTGGTGGCCAATAATAATACAAAAGAATAATTGTATATAAGCTTCATGAAGAGATGGACTATGGTGAATAAGGTGCTAGGGGCCCGAAATTGCAATCAGTGGGGCCCAGTTTCAAATCCCACTATGGGAAATTTAAAAATTTAATATTCAATATATCCACTTAAAACCTAAAAACAGCGAATCCTAGCCGAAATAACTGCTGACTTAGAATTTTAAAAGAAGGCTGCGGCGTGTAAAAACTCGGACTCGCAATCAGTGGGGCCCAGTTTCAAATCCCACTATTGGAAATTTAAAAAATTTTAATATTCAATATATCCACTTAAAACCTAAAAACAGCAAATCCTAGCCGAAATAACTGCAGAACTAGAATTTTAGAAGAAGGCTACGGCGTGTAAAAACTCGCAACCGCAATCAGTGGGCCCCAGTTTTAAATCCCACTATGGGAAATTTAAAAAATTGTAATATTCAATATATCCACTTAAAACCTAAAAACAGCGAATCCTAGCCGAAATAACTGCTGAATTAGAATTTTAGAAGAAGGCTACGGCGTGTAAAAACTCGCACTCGCAATCATTGGGCTCCAGGTTCAAATCCCCCTGAGAAATTTCCCCTAAAGTATCACTCGACACATAACAGCCACGGTGGTTCTAAACCCATTTAAAAAAGTAGCTTCCAGGCGAAATAACCACAGCATTCAAAGTGAAAACAATCAGACTTTACCCTTCAAATGACTGACGACAACAGAATGCTTCACGTCGCTGCAGCCAGGCTGCTCTCTACCCCCATTAGGAAAGAAGTCAATGTGTCCCAACGGTTTCAAAAGTCCAAAACCATCGGAAAAGTCTTCGGATCCATCGGTATGGATGACATCCACGAGCTGAGCATCGGTCGCATCAAGTTTCCGGAATTTCTCCCTGAACAAATGATGTCTGAAGAAAGGGGATGCCGGATCGAGACCTGTTATTCGACCTAGAAGAACATTCTTCCTCTTTAAGATCTCAGAAGCACAGCCGGCGATGTGTGCTCCGAGGCTAAATCCGATCACGTGAATTTTTTTTGGATCTACGCCGATGCTCATGGTGTCCAGAAGGACCAACCCCAATTGTCGACCTACTAATTCGGTATTCGCAACTGCAGCTGCATACGTTGTTGCTGCACCTCTCGTCCAATCGAGCAGCAGCACGTTTACGTCTTCCTAAAGACAAAATCGAAGTTCGTCTTGAAATATTCCACTTTTTAGTGCATGGGATTCTTCACTTTGTCAGGCGACCTTTTTTTTGAAGATATAGCAATTTTTTGAGAGTTCTAACGTTATTGTGTCTTGAAATTTTTTAAATTCTTTTTTGGATTTGTCAGAGGGAAGATTACCAGATCGAGGAGGTCCTTTACGAGGAGAACTGCGCCGGCGTCACTTCCGCTTCCTTTGTAACCGTGTATGATAACTTTCAGAGGCTTCGAAGCGTTAAATCGTGATTGTATGATGGATTGCAAATCGTCCCCGTATTGCAAATACGCCGGGGATTTTCGTTCCTCTCGCGTGTACAATAAAAATCTTGTTTGTATCACGCTAGGATTCTCGGGCGGTCTTTTTATTGTCAGATGAGGCGGTGGATCGGCAAAGCAGCCTAAGAGTTCTGCAATGTTTCGTGCGAAATTGGCTTCTTTAATCGTTAACGTCAGTAATTTTTAACGAAGACATGGAATTTAATTGATGTAGATTAAAGACACAATTAACAATTAATACCATAGCAAATTTTAGGCTTCAGAGTTTCACGTCCCATGCTCATTCGCCGCAGCACCATGCGGCTCCGCATCGGAAGGATTTTCCCTATGGAAATAACGAAAAATGTTGGGCAAATTTGGGTAATATGACTGTTGCATTTGTATTAACAATGAAAATGATTTTATGAATAATATATGCAAGGTTAATTCAAGGTTTATTCAGTAACTTTTGATATTTTAATACTAATTTGTACTCCTCTTTCTTTCATGTTAAATTAGTATTAAAATATTAACATTGATTACATTGCATTTGTACTAAAGTAGAAAGGAAGATCTTAAACACCGTATGGAAATTTTATCCCAAGAGGATTGATAGTGTTTCAATATTTTAACAATGATCCATGAATTTTTAATTAATTATACCGTACGAAGTCTTCGTTCCTTTCACTTTTTAACGATCACTTCCCGAGTTACTTGTGCTTTCCAATCAATGCTCGGCAATTAATTATTCCAAGTTATTCATAATAAATATTTACAAATTAATGTGCAAGATTTGAAACAGCCTGTAGGTCATTCCAAAGTACAAAGTCCTCTAAAAGCACTGTTAAATTTCGATTATCTTACTATTTAAAAATACTTCATTAGCACTCTAAGCACTCTAACAATTTTAAATAAATTCTAATATTTAAACAAAAAGACATTCCAAACTCCCAACCGCCTATTTTAAAACACCCTGTATACCTCAGTTATAAAATACACTTAAAAAACACTTTCTCAGTTACATTTTACAGGTAAACAAATATTCAATATGTCCCGTTTTAACGGGAATTCCCACAGATTTCGAGAAAGTTTAAAAAACCATGAGCACAAACTACAGCTCAAATTTCTCCGTTGATCCGATGGAATGAATCCCATCACCCGTACATTTCTTTTCAAAGTAAATGTACTCACCATATCGCTTGGATCCAATTATCGGCGAGGCAAAGAACAAAAGAAAAAGAGAGAAGCAAAGAAAAATACGATTTCCGACTGATACGAGCTGCATCCTTCTGCCGTGTCGATGTCGCAGCCAGTCTTTCGTAGAGGACGTTGCATTCTCGACCTTCCTTCACATTCTCCTTCTTTTTCTTCTTTCACGAGCTTCTTCCTTTAGCCTTTCCACGCCTTTGATTTCATTTTATTTCATTCTTCCTTTCTTCTTCCTTTTTTTCCTGAATTTTTCCTTCGGCTTGAAATCCACCAATTGATTTTTTTTTTCTTTGGCTTTCTGAGCTACTTGGCGAACAGTTGGGGAAATTCTTTATGGTGGAACTGTTAGTGTGGTATATATTGACTGTCTTTTGCGCAATGTTTCCACTTCCTAGCGGTCTACCGATTTCCTGTCCTCCTAAACGTACACATTGCTTTTGCACCGTGCAGAAGAGTTGTGGTTGAGTTTTTCACGATTTTCCCTGAGAGGGTTCAATTAATTGGGATTTTCCAAAATTCTTATTCGATTGGAATTGTAAAATGAGTATTGCTACGTATTTTTCAATTTTTCTGGGAAGAATTTTCCTGAAAGGGAGATTTTCAGAAGGATTTTTCTTTTATTCTGGGCAACTTTTGACTTTAGGATGGAGAGACTTAAATAAATCTTTATTAACGTTAGATTTTTTAAAGTGTCGAAAATTGTAGATAGTTCGTAAAATGTAAAATGTTCCAGCAAAGAATACCAGTTCGAACATTTTTGGAACCACGAAAGTACGGGCAAAATTTATACATTAGAATTGTTCCTTGTCGCACAGATCATCGTAAGGTCACGTAGATTTTTTTTGCTAGCTGTTATACAGAAGATACAAAGGTCATCTTCACTTTCTTTTGGTTTTCTATTTCTTTGAATTTATCAGCTGATAAATATTCGCCGGCCGAATATAAATACCTGTGGCACAAGGTCAATCAAGGTCACGATGAGTTATTACGCAATACAACTTTTTTCAGATGAGAAATAATTGGAACAGGAACTGAAAATGAGACTTTACATTAAATCAACCTTGAGTCTTAATCATTATTTAGTCTCCCAGCTAATTATATCGGTAGATCCAATAATTATTCGTCATTCGACAGTTGATTTGAATGTGCAACGTGTTAAATACTTTATTATAATTAAAACCCACGAGTTAATTGTTAAATGAAGCTTAATTACTTATCAATAGGGACGAATGTCTTAGCTTCAGACGGATCAGCCGGGAATCAATGGAACTTGAAGTGTATGCGTCAATTATGAAATGTTGAGAGGCACATATTCAACTACCCGTGAAACTTTCCCTCACTCAGCCACATTGGCTATGACCCTCTTTCCATTACGTAATATGCCGTAATAATCGCGTTTTACAGGCGCAAGCAACGATTCTCTGTGTGCATATATGTGCACTGCTTTCACTTGAATAATCACTTTCAAAAAGCTAAACGATATTTGTACCTTTTTCCGCTATGGTGCCGTTGCTAGCGTGTGCGCTTCAGACGATGATTTTCACTTTGTTTTAGGATACGGGAGGCTTATGGGGATCATTGTCATGGAGTTTTATGAACTTCATCATTTTTTCTAGCTCTGTACTACTTTCTATAAATTAATAACTGAAATAAATTAAATGAAATCTAAATAAAATTAAAAATAAAGCTATAGCAGAAAGCAACTTTGAGGAGTAAAGGCCCGAGCAATTGGGGCAACGTTAAAATTAAATAAATTTTCTAAGCAGGAGAATTGCTTCGCATGCTGGTGTCTTCAGTTGGCGAAAAAAGTGTTCTCCAAGGCACTCAAACGGTTAAAGTTTGCCTGTAAACCGGACGGACGAGTTTCTGCGATCTAACACCCATAAGTTCAACGAAACCTGCCTCATTGAAGCTACTCTGGTTAACTGAAAGCAACCGTTTTCTTTTTCTTTATCCTTGTAGTATTCAACTTCTAGGCTCATTTCGACGTACTGGGACCTATTTATTACGTGGGACCTACTGTTTTAGGTGGGTCCCTAACCACCGTGGCTATGTTACATTAAATGATAATTCAGGAGAAATTTTCTAAAGGTGGATGATCTGAAATTATCCACCGCAGACCTTTTTTTAATTTAATCACTGTGGTTATTTCACTTAAAACCTTAATATTTTAGGTTTAGATCGGTTCCACCGAACCTATGACACATTAAATAATAAATCAGGACTTTTCGAGGAGGAATTTGAACCCAGGGCCCAAACTCTGATTGCTAAATGGCAGTACTCTATACTTACCTACCTAACATAATTAAGAGAACCTACTATAACTTATAGCCACCACTTTTTTTTTTGTTTAAACACTGTGGTTATTTCGCCTAGGATCCAACTATTTTAGGTTTTAGGTAAATTTCAGACCAACGAAGCTATGAGACAATAAATAATAAATCGAGGAATAAAATTTCACGAGGGAGGAATTGAACCCGGACCCACTGATTGCGAGTCCGAGCCTTAATCACCTTAGCCACCATAGCCTGCAGCCACTTTTTAGCTTCAAACTATTTAAATATTGACTTGCACACGTCTAAAATAAAACGTTTCTTCAGTTCAACGATCATGCATGACGATATAATCCATAAAAAGGTACAGATAACGCTAAAGATAATAATAGACACAATCAGAAGTTTGTTAAGGCTCTACGATTCTTTATACTCACTTCTTTTGCAGAGATCTAACGTAACATTGATAACTGGCTGTATCATTAATTAGCGACATCGTCTACAAGCAGATACTTATCGAAGAAAGTAAAAATTCTCTGGATTAAAGGATAAAGCAGTGCAGACATGTTGTTTGTTGGACGTAGATCAATCTCTTGGATTGCATCGATGGCTCCTATCGCGAAGAGAGAAAGCGACGGACATCGTTGATTTCATATTATCGTCGATGATTTGGAAACAGAATGGCTGATCTTCCCGCGGATATCTCGCAATAACACAATACTTGTAATTCTATAGGCTCTCTCAATAAGAGCTTCAGGTAGACGTTTTGTTTTTATTTTTACTTTTCTATCGCCTTCGTCGTACAAGTGGATTGCCATTGAAACGTCTTTTTTATTTGGACCATTCTATAGGGAGAAAATACTTCTTTACTTTCAATTTCTATTTTGCATTAATTGATGAATAATTAGGGCACGCTTTTCAACTTGAAGGAAACGATAGGAAGGCGAGATACTCTGTTTATCGCGCTTATCGAAGCCGGTCAAAATGACCGGATCCAAATTTTTTCGAAAAATTCCCTAAATTGACAGGGGAGACGTGAAATAAATATTCCACTTCTATCTTATAGAACCTAAGTTAATTAATTAATCACCTTTTTCACCTCTTGATTTCTCTCTTTCCAAAGTACTTGTTCAGTGTGTCTAAATTTTAGTAATTATAATATCGGTAGGTTTGGTGTTAAAAAGGCAAAATATTTTCAAAAATGTGAACAGTTTGTACGAAGAATACATTCGACGAGATAAAAAAGTGTAAAATATACAAATGACGAGGATAATTTCTAAGTTGTTTTACATTTTGGTGATGTTTGGACCCCATGAAAAATACAGAAGGGTTCTAAGCAAATGACCATAGAAGTTGCCAAAAAGGCAGAAGAAGAAAGAAAGAATTGCAATAACGATAAGAAATGTGCGTAAGAGAATGACTAATGTAGGAATACCCGCAAATCGGTAATTCAGAGAATTATCAAACTTTATTCTGTTATGTAAATTGTTTTTCAAGGGAAATTTAATCTAAGGGAAATAATTCGTCTTATTCGTATTCTTCTATCTTCTTACTCCACGTTATTCCACCATCACATTCCATATCAGGGGAATTCCATGGCGTAAAGTACACGGAAAAGTAATTCAATCTTCGTAAATCAAAAAATTGAACTACTTTACGCCATAATAAAGGAGATGCACTTACAATCAGAGGGCCAGCGCATTATCAAAGAAGCTAAAAAAAATAAACAAAACCGAATTACTGATAATTGCCACGATAAAAGCTGCATTTTTAATCGCCCAAAGTACTCCCCTGTTTTCTTATTATTGCACGAAACGAAGCATAAACGATGCTCGAGGCAATCCGATAGAAAAGTCAATTACATCGATGATGTTTTGTCAGATAGGATTTGCCGTGTCGTTACGATATTGTATCGACAGCAGATGAGCAATTGAAAATTCGATAAAAATCCATCGAGTACGATTTAATCATTCTCGCACAGAGCAGAGAGAATCCAGGGAAGACAGAAAACGTCGCGATAAAGGTCGTCTTAATTGGTTTAATACCGTTTCGATAACGAATGATTGAAATAATGTTTCATCTCTGTCGTATTCAATCACGACGCACGGGCCGTTGTTTACCGATCGGTTGACCGATCATTTTCGCAGAAATTTATCTCGGACGATGATAAAAATACATTCCCTCTGGTATGTGTACACGTTTACGATAATTATACGTGGAAGTAGTGTTTATAAATGATCGGCGCCTCGGAAATTTCGGTATTCGTGTCAGAATGTATCGGCAAACAACCCTCGCGATCTGTTGCATTCTGTTCTGCATCGCGGGATGGACGACCGGAAGTTATTACGGGGAGCATCGCTACGAGAAGAATAAGGCCATCGACATCGATTTTGGAAGTTTACAGTATGCTGCTTCGGAACCTGCGACTCCTGTAAGTCGATTGTTAATAGGATTTTTATAGTTGAAGGTAGTTAAGTGGCGAGCAGTTAACTGGCAGGTATATAGCTTTTCGTAAATAGCTATAACTATATAATATATAAAAATAGCTATAACTATAACTATAAATAACTATATAGCTTTTGGTAAATAGCTAAGTAGCAGAAGTTAACTGGCAAATGTATAGTTGGCTCCTTGCACTACTGGGACACGGTAAATGGAATAGAAAATTTTGAAATTTATCGAAAACTATTAAATTGAAAATATCACTGGGTTAAGAGGCAGTCAAATTATCTCAATACTATAATATTTAACTAGCAGTGGATAACTGGCAACTATGTAGCTATTTGGTAAATAGTTAAGTAGCAGAAGTTAACTAGAAAATGTATAGTTGGCTCCTTGCAATACTGTGATGCGGTAAATGGAATAGAAAATTTTGAAGTTTACCAAAAATTATTAAATTGAAAATACCACTGTGTTACGAAAGAGTCAAATAATCTCTATTTTAGAAATTAATATTTCGTTTAATTATACGGAATATCAGAAATCAGTGAGAAATTTTTATTTCACGAATTAATTCCAAGTTATTGCGTAAGTAGTCACAGAAGAAATCGTAGGGCAAGGAGTTAATTAGAAAATAGTTATCTAATACTTGTGCAGTTAAATAGCAAATTATAAACCAGTAAAAAGTTAACTAGCACATATGTAAGTTGCAATTAGTTAGCTGGAAAGTAGTTAAGTAGCAAATAGTTGATTAGCAAATAGTTAACTAGCACATATTTAAGTTGCAATTAGTTAGCTAGAAAGCAATTAACTATCACACAGTCGACTAGCAAATGCTGAACTGACTAATAGTTAACTAGAAAGTAGTTAAATAGCAAATAGTTAATTAGAAAATAGTTACCTAGCACGTATGTAGTTAAATAGCAAATGCTGAACCAGCAAAAAGTTAACTAGCACATATTTAAATCGCAATTAGTTAGCTAGAAAGCAATTAACTATCACACAGTCGACTAGTAAATGCTCAACTGACAAATAGTTAACTAAAGATCACTTAACTGGCAAACAGTTAACTAGAAAGTGGCTAATTAACGAGTAGTTAATGATATTTTTCTGCCATGGCCACCGGTGGTCCATACTGTTTGCCTTGAATGCTGGAAGCCTTAATTACCAATTGGTGGACCCCATAACTTCTAAGGGGTGCCAGCTAAATTATCATATGATAAAAATCAAATAAAAAAATTGAAGAATAATCATCTGTGTAGCTGGAACTGATCGCAAATGCCGGCTACAATGGCGAAAACCACTTGATCACCACGGAGGACGGCTACATCCTCGAGGTTAACAGGATAACAGGATCAAAGAGGGAATCGAAGCCCGTGAAAAATAAACCAGTGATTCTACTGATGCACGGACTCTTCGCAAGTTCGGCAACCTGGATTTTCTCAAGCCCAGAAAATTCTTTGGGTAAGGTATCATTTTACGAAGTGGAGAAACTTGGTGTTTGATGAAGAGACGATATTAATTTTCGACAAATTTTAGCCTTCGTCCTGGCGGACGCAGGATACGACGTTTGGCTTGGCAATGCACGTGGTAACATGTACTCACGTACTCATGTCTCGTTGACTGTCGAGGACAAGGATTACTGGGGATTCAGGTAAATATAAAGTATCTTTAATTGATACTCCAACGATGAGAAATGATTTCTTCATCGGACCTAACCGAGACCAAACCCTAATCCTAAAAACTGAAGGGTGAAAACTGTAAACTTATCGATTCCAGCGCATGACAGTAACCTGATAACATGTATCCTTAACACTAGAATTACCGGCGTTAAATCTATCATATTTTATATTAAATAAGTGTTTTAAAAATAGAGAAATCAAAAGGCGGAAAAGATGATCGCTTCGGTGCTTTTTGTTTATTTTAAATGGACGTAGAATATTTATTCTATGGCTCTTCTATAAACTTGGAGAATTTTTGAAAAAAAATGGCAACAGTCATTTTGACTGGCTGGGAGAATTAAATTGTAATATTTGACCAAAGTAGAAAATTGAATTTGAAGAATAAAAGCTTAGATTTGTCCTGTGTTACTTCAAAGTTACGCGGGCCCATAGAGTGTTAAGTATTAAAAAACCACTGTCTGTTTCCATGAAGCTGGCACGAAATCGGAGTGTACGATCTTCCAGCGATGATCGACTACATTCTGAAAGAGACTGGCCGTGAAAAGATCTTCTACGTAGGTCACAGCCAAGGCACGACGTCATTCTTTGTAATGGGAAGCGAACGACCGGAATATCAAAACAAAGTTGAAGCCATGTTCGCCATGGCACCTGTTGCCTATTCGTCGAGAATGTTCAGTCCTGTTTTGCAGTTCTTGTCAAGGTTCACCGATCTGGAGGTAAGTCGGTGAATGCTCAATTTATAAATGAATACTTGCAATTTTATCTATCTATATTCTAGTTTTCTTTTCTTTGTACTTTTCGTTTTACTACTACGTTTACTTTGCCTATTTTTTTCATTTTTATTTGTTTCGATTTGTTTTGCGACTGCCTTCGCAATAATTCAGAATTTAATTGCTAAAATAAAAATTGATCAGTGATTCTTGATATATCATATAATTTAACGTAATATTAATACTACAGGAAGAACATTATCGCGTCGCGTCTCATTACTATTTTCAATTTAATAGACTTTGTAAAACCTGAAAATTTCTCATCCCATTTGTCTCATCACGAGTGTCGTTATTGTAGGGCAAGGGTTTAAGTTTGTGTACTATTACCCTATAGCTTGCTACAATATCCAAATAGCAAAATTCGAGTCTTCTTATCCGATTATACAAATACAGCGTGATTATAGGAATTCAGGGGGGCTTAGTGTTAATTCGAATATCATAAAAACAATGGAACACCTGCAGCGGCAAATATGTAATCTCAGAATACCAAGCAGTGAGATACAATCGAATTTTGATTTCTATCTAATCGAGCTTTCTTATCGTCAAGAAAATTTTAATACTCGTGTGCCATCGATGAGTGTTGATTATTATAATCTGAATAACACTCTGCCATATCGCGTGGAGTAGCAGTTATAGAATCCCCATAGTAGCATCTATGGTGCTATGGTGGTTGCAGTGGTAAAGGCGCGGACTCGCAATCAGTGAGCCAGAGTTTAAATTCCTCGTCACTTATGGGAAATTTTTTATAAATTATTATTAAACATATCGTAATCTCGGTGATTATAGATTTTACGTCAGGTAATTCAAAAAGTTAAAAACTCACTCGTAAAAATATAAAAAAATATGCATAAATTACAAAAAAATACAAGTAACCCTAATGGAAATTCTAAGTGCATAAATAATATGAAACAATTAAAAAAATAACTCATTCTGATTCTCAGGTCCTCTTAAGAATGATAGGCATGTACGAATTCTCGCCTACAAGTGACACCATGAAAAAATTCGCGAAACTGGCTTGCGACGAGGACGCCAAAACGCAGCCCCTTTGCACGAATGTTATCTTCCTGGTTTGCGGATACAGCCATGAACAACTGAACAAGGTAATTATTCCATTCAATGAAAATTATGCTTCTACTCTCAGCAACGGAATTTATTCTATTTTCTCCTGTTTGCAGACTCTTGCACCGGCTATCGTGGATTATGCACCTGCTGGTGCATCCACTCGGCAAGTCATACATTACGGACAGTTGATCCAATCGAGTAAGAGAAATATTATCTTATCATCTTATCAGTCGCGGCTCGTGGCTTGAAATTACACAAACACTGAATTCCGTGCACACGTGTTTGAATAAATTGGCACAATTAGAGTGCGAAATTTTAAAAAACTTTATTTTTCTAGCTGCTTTCTTTGTAATTCATATTTTTTTCTTTATGAGGTTTTGAAACCTAGACCTAAACTACTATGTTTTAACTGTAATTACTATTGTTCAAACGGAACTAATTTATTTTCGAATTTAACAAAATTATCTTTTGCTTTTTAGAGAAATTCCGACAGTATGATCATGGAGTCATTGGCAATATGAAGAGATATGGAAGACTCACGCCTCCTCGTTACGATCTCGGAAGTATCAAGACACCTATTTATCTACATTACAGTACGAATGATTGGCTCGCTCACGTCAGGGTATGTATTTTATATAATTATGTTCCTTTAATTACTAAACATATAATTCATAAGAATTAAGAAAGAAATCTTTGAAGAGAGTCACGGTGACTAAGAACTAATGGCTCAACTCGCCATCAGTGGGTCCGAGTTTCAAATCTTCCCTGTGAAATTTTGCCTAAATAATTTAATATGTCAAGCTCTCAGAGGTTTGCAAATCACTTAAAATATAAAGCAGTAGATTCTGTGCGAAATTATGACAACAGTTAACCGAAAAGTATCAATTGAACAGCTAAAGTTTACCATCGAAAAGTTCAATGCGATTTAAAAAGCTACCGAAAATGCCCGCGGCAGCGCCATTGGGCAGTTCTTTATTAGCGCCACATCGCGGCACTTTCAAAAAGGAAACTGGAGAAATCTGCATCTACCACTGGTCAAACAGTTTGTTTATCGCAATTAATGAAAGCAATTAAATTGAATTATTAAAAAATAAAGTTAAGAATGATGTAACTTTGCATAGAGATAGTAAATTAAACTTTGCGATGTAAACATCAATTCGTTTTAGATGACATTCGGTTGAATAAGGCATTAGTCGAACAAAGTAATTTGTAATTAGTATTATTTATCTAAAATAACTATCACACTTTAACAGGACGTCCATCAAACCTATGAAGAGCTAGGTAATGCAGTCGCAAAGATAAGGGTTCCCCATGAAAAATTCAACCACCTCGACTTTATATGGGGAATGGACGCCAGGACGTTGGTGTACAACAAAATTATCAGCTTACTATCGCGACACAAAGATTAACACTTTGAATACCGTGATTTATTTCCCTTAACTTGCCGTTTTCATTAAAATGAAACTTTTTGCATTGAACTTTAAGTTGCAAATAGAATTATATACAATTGATGAAATGTAAATTGACTTAAATTGCGGAGGGGGCTCATGGCGTTCAATGTGTTGAGCTGTGTATATACACGTAGAACTGAAGCGAACGATGGAGTAATAGGTTAAGAATTTTTTTACGTTTATAAATGCTAGTGAAAATAAGAAGTTAATGAGGCTTTACATTTTCTTAATAAGACTGTGATGATATTAACGTATGTGTATACATGTCCTCAATAAAATACAAATATTATTATACGCTTTCTAATTCCTATGTTTCACGACGCGCAAAAGAACGGAACGATGAATTTATTTTTTACCTTGAGCTTCTATTGATTGACTAATTAATATATCCATGTAGAGCGTTATTTCATCTAATTTTATCAATTAAAATTCATGATTATAGCTCTCATTCATCACCTAACCCTGAACTAGCTCAGATATTATCTCATACTTTTTTTGTCGTAAAGAAATTCAAAGATCAACTAAACGATCTGCAACGTTACGTCGATAATTGCAGAATAAATTTTGCAACATTTAAACAAAAGATGAGGAGTTTTACGACATGCAAACAGACTGATTTCCATTGTATCAATGATAAAGAAGAGTAATGCGTGTTTTGATAAAGAATCAGATAAGTTAATGCTTCTAATACCTCGATAAGAACTGATGCTCCTAAATTTTCGCATGACTTGCTGTTTATTCGCGGTATTGTCACAGTAAGCTCACCATTCTGATATAAATCATAATCAATCACGAATATATTAGCGTTAAATTAAACACTAATTTGATTCAATGGAAGGAATTCCTCGTACGATAAAATCTTTATTGAGTTACCGCTCTATTTTGTCAATATAATATTTAAAGTATATTACGTCAATTAAAACATTATATTAATTGAATCCTATCAATTGTACATTAAGAAACAAATTGCACCAGAAATATCGTAAATTCGCGATTCAACAGTTCGAGAATTAATTACAGAAATCACGATAACCGATCGGTCATATAGGAATTAATATCTCCGGATGCCGATAGTTGCAGGGTTCGATAAAATGTTTAATAACTTTTAAGCTACACTGTTTTTCAAGCTTTCCACGTGTTTAATATGTAATTAGTCGTTTAAAGGAGAAGATGCAGTGTCTAACATATCTTGCTGTCATAATTGAAAGTTATACACCAAGATAATACAGACGCTTACCTTTGAGGAAATTGGAGACTAAAACAAACATTTCCGCCATTCAACATGATAACTAAAAAATTATATAAACAATAACACATGCATTAACGCATATCAATAGACGCGCGAAATTACGACGTGACAGATTCTGTAATTCGTATCTCGATGTTTACCCTTGCAATCAATGCATTTCACTTTCAAGTTTATAAATGCTGCGCAAATGCACCTCACATTTCAGTTTTGCCGGTTTCCCTTGTTAGATTGAAGATAGCGGTACGTTGATACATATAAAGCTTCCGATTTATCGAGCAGCTTCAGTGTGCATTGTTTTTATGCTTTTGGAAACTACAGCGTGTAAAGTTTCGTAGTTCCTACTAATGTTTAAGGACCACATCAAAATCATGAAGATCTTAAAGTTTATACCGTCTCGAAGTATCTCATCGGCGAAGATTGTTCGTAACAGGTACATAACCTTTGACGTATATGAATTTTCGATCTTTTTTTTAGCCTATGAACTTATTATTCTGTCATTCTATGATTAATTTCAAGTGAACGATCTTTCTGTCAACTCAAACGTAACTTACACATTACGGAATGCTTCTGTAATCGTTAAACGAAGATTGTTCAACCGTTTATCTATATTTCTAGATTATCTGAGCAAGCTGATCAATTATCTAAACCTATACCACCTATAAATTCAACGGTTGATCACAGTGATGTGGAACATCACAGTAAATTAAGTAAATTCTGGTGGGATCTGAATAGCAATATAAAGCCTTTGCACGCATTGAACGCCCTAAGAATACCATTTGTCTGTGACGGCTTGGCAAATTCAGGTGCAGACATTAAAAATCATCTACCGTTAGAAGGCTACAAGATTTTGGATGTCGGTTGTGGCGGAGGAATAGTAACAGAGTCATTAGCCAGGATAGGAGCACAAGCAACTGGGATTGATGCATCAACGGACTTAATAACTGTGGCTTCTGAACATGCAGCTTTAGATCCAGATTTATCCGGGAGACTGAACTACGTTCAGGCAACCATAGAAAAGTTCTCCACCGAAAATGAGGAAATGTACGATGCCGTAGTGGCTTCAGAGATTGTAGAGCATGTGAACGATCAGGAATACTTTTTAAAGGTATTGATCTACGATTTTCGGAAACTATTACATTCTGTGGTAATTTATCGTATACTGCAGCTCATATCTGTTTTTTGCAGTGTTGCGCAAAGACAGTTAAACCTGGTGGGTCATTGTTTCTAACGACGTTTAATAGAACATTACCTTCCTGGCTGGGAGGTATTATTGCTGCAGAATATGTCCTAAGAATAGTACCAAAGGGTACTCACGACTGGAATAAATTTATTTCTCCAAATGAAGTTCAACGTTTGCTAGAAAAATGTAAGATATTCTGTGCTCGAAGAGACATTTCGAAGAATCGAAATCTCTCATTGTATTCCTATTTTCAGGTAACTGTAAAACTAAGCTGATTCATGGTATGATGTACAACCCTTGGAAAACCGAGTGGTCCTGGATAACATCTACCTCGGTGAATTATGCACTGCACGCAGTGAAGAGAGAAGGACGGATGTAAGAACTGAATTTTCTATAAATTAAAATTTATTTATCGATGTTTCATTTGCTACGCTATGTTAATAAGACATTTGTGAACGAACTTTGTTTGATATCGATATATCGAAACGTGATATTTCTTAGTGATTGAAAATATATAAATTATATTTTAATACGTCAAACTGCAATTTATTCATGACCTGCATTTTTAAATGAAGAAAAGAAGAAAGTAATGCGAGGATAATCGATGAACTTGTGAAAGACCTAATTCATTTAATTCGCGTAAAAATACAATACACTGTGTTTCTAATGTTTTCCTGAGATAGCTATAAACACGTAATATTAACAGCTGTAAAGAGAAGTAATATTTATTGCATTTTACGATGCATAATATATATTTTCATGGCGAATTATCGTACTAGGCAATATATCTCATGTTCTGCTCTCACGTAGAAAATTATCACACGTTATACAAGCAAAGGGCATACGAATGCTGTATACAAAGAAACATACGAGCAGATATAAATGCAGTGTCACGTAACATCAGACGAAAAATACAGTATTTATGAGTATACTTTGAAACTTTTAAGCTATTCGACACATTTATTTCGCAATGGCAAAACCAATGCGATTATTTTGCATATCGAATTCAGTGTAATAGCGTCCGATAAAAACATCTCCCAAAATCCATAGAGGCCCATTTGGCGGCGGGATATCGATACCCATAAATCCGCTCAAGCAAATCGTCTTTCCCAGTTGTTTAACCTGTTCCAAAAAAGGACATATTTCATATTTGTCGACGAATCAATTTTCTATCTCGATATTATACCTCCGTGTAACGTGAATTTTTAAACGCGTCATATTACATCTATTCTTTTTATGTAACGCGTTATCTCAGCATTTATATAAAAATTTTATGCACAAGTTTCCCGAAAAAATATTAATGCGCTGTATAATAAAATACAGAAATTCTCAACGATTAGCTCTATTTCATTTTTCAATAATTCTACTGTATTGTGTAATTTCCGACTTCAACAGCTCCGAGAAATTTGCTAAAGACCTATTCGAGTGTATCTCAGACGATGGAAATATTGCAATTAAAGAATTTTGTACTTTTATACCAAATAACTCGAGATCCTCTGTCTTGCTTTTGCGATTTTCGAACTAACAAAGCTATGGTAAATTAAATAATAAATTAGAAAAAAGTTTCCAGAGCTAGCGACAGACTTGAACTTTGACCTATTAATTACGAGTCTGAGCCTTCACCTCATTACCCGTTAACAGCCCCCAATTTAAGATTGTACAGCGTTGAAAGATGATTTAATCTAAATTAATATCAATTTGGTAATTGTACTTTACCTGCAGAACATATTCATTACCACTCAGGGAGAAAGAGCGGCCACCAAACACAAAATTAATAACAGGCAATTGAGGAATTGAGTTACAATTGATCTGAAAAGAAGTTTTACATTAATAATCGACAATTACGGAGTCATTAAAATATATCGTAGGACAATTACCATCGCTTCTCCGGCTACGATCGGAGTGGCGCCGATTTGTTTATTAATAGCGCGAACCTCATCGACAGGACCAGCTATTAACGAAGTACCCGTATCCGCGATAGCCTCGCATCCGTCTTTGCAAACGGTCAGATTTCCGATTTCGACTCTAAAATTTGTTATTGTATTTCAGTGTAAAAAAAAATTACTTATACTTTAATTAAAATATAGTAATGTATACGATACCTGTCCATTCTAAATTGCCAATATGCCTTGCGATCGACTGGGACATACGTGAATTCACCCTCGTAATGATTCGGATCTGACCCACCTAATATCATTTCACCACCTATGGCTGCATTTGGATCCCTAGAATATTTATTTGTAACGTTGTTCATTTAATATTTATTAATATAACGTTACTTTCCCTTTTTAATCAACAGCTTGGCTACCAATGTGGATTTAGCGAATCGATCAAATACTGCACGCTTTATTCTGCTTATGTCTAATTAAAGTGGCTTGATGAAAATTCGTTAATCCTATTTATGCGTGCAAAACTGATTTATAATTTGCATATTTCAATTTATAGCGTGTGAATCATGTGAGGCACGAATATCACCGTGTTTTGTATGAAACGTTGGTGGCGAACTTGTTAACTCTTCGACCAAACTAATTAATTTTTTAATTAATCGAGATTTCATTCGGTATTTGAAGAAGACTGAATATTTTGAGGGCTGAAATAAGATCTGCGATTTGGTAAAGCTTGATCGAGAAGTCGAATGTATCGTCGGTGGTTTATATCGCTTCTGAGGGGGAAATTCGCAACAGGAAGCGGATGAAACGCGATTGCGCTACTTGATGATTAAGCGGTTAATGAATAAAAGATTTCTTAAGATATTATTAAGGAAGAATAACCTGTTTAAGTAAAAGCTAAATATCGGTTGCGGGACTAAACCCTGTTTGACCATATTGTAAAAAACGGGAGTTACGCCGTCTACAGCGATCATAGAATACGCCATTCCTAATATCCCATCGAATTTAGCAGCAACAAATGCTAATCCTGGTTCACTGAGAGCCTCTGCGAATGTTTGATCAGCGACGTCTACTCCAGCTACCTAGAAAGTAAATGTGATCGTCTTTTAATTGTGTTTCGTGCCGAAATTAACATTCAAATAGATTTACACATATTTACTTGAGAATTTTCTAATCTATTTGTAATTTTCGAAGTATTTGTATAAGTATATACTTCTTTAATGGGAAAATGAAAATAATTGTAAATGAGACAAAGCATTTTGATATTACAGTTAAGCGGAATGAGGGATTGCATAGAATTTATTTAATCTCAGGAATTCTTCAGTTGTTGATTTATGCAACAAGGAAAACTTACATTCACCATGTCGGTGGACAAGAAACCGGAAAGACTACCGGAACCATAACGAATAGCGAAGTCAGTCCCATTTTCCTTGTAAGTGGATGATTTTTGGCTATCATATTTATGATGGAGCACTGTAAAAAATAATATGTTTTTCTACAAATCTCTTTCAGCTTGTTGATATAAACCTGTTTCAACTATGACAGGAACTACCTATACATGAGATATCTGTGTTGTCTTTTATTTCCAGTGATTTATGTCTATGACCTTCATAACACGGACAATACCATGAAAACACAATTACAGTGCTCACAACTGTGACAAATCTGCACAACAGATTTGACATTGGTAATGACAAGATACATAATAAAGAATATTCCATTTAATGTTTCCATTCGTACTATTAATAACGCTGTGCATTAAAAATAAATTAATAAGGAATACTTAAGACAAAGTTATCGTCGAATTTCGAAGTCTATAGGAAATTAACTGCATTGGAAAATTATATCGAGTACAGAACGACATAGAATTACAAAGGATTAATGGATAATACTGTTTTTTTTTATTTACAAAAACTTTTTAATATTGCAGAATCTTGGGACTTCGATGCAGTGGTTCTCAACTATTCTTCTGTCGGATTTTAATAGATTAAATTCGTGTGAGCGAAAAATTGTTATTACGTATTTTACGAAATGAAATAAACAAGATTATTTAAGTTACTTATACTTAATAATGCTGAATAATTTACTTGATTTAAATGTCTCTCGCACGGAATTTCTATTGAGCCCGAATTTAACGCTAGAACTACCGACGTTAAACCCATTACATTTAAATATATTAAATTAGTACTTTAGAAAAAGGGGAATCAAAAGGTGGAAATGAAAATTACATCACTAATTTATGTTTTATTAGATGGCAGAAGATCTCTATGGTTCACCTATAAACTTGGAGAATTTTTCGAAAAACTGAGAAACCTGTTATTTCGACTGTTTCGATAGTTCTAGTGTTAAATCCCCTTAACTTTGGGCATTTCTCAGTTTTAAACTAATATTTACTAAATTTTAACGTTTAAAACGCACTTATAACTGTAAGTTCTAAGGAAATAACAAAAAGAAAGATGAGGAACATCGCGATGGGCGAGTTGAGAATCACTATGCTAACAAGCCGCGAGACGTGGGCAATAAAAAAATTGATAATAATATCACTGTAAACGAGGTATTGTTGGTGTTATACATAATGTTTTCCATGTCTTTTATGCTGCAGTTATCTCGTGTCAAAGGCCATCTTTATCTAAGAACTGGATAATTGGGAGGAAAGAAAGCTTGAAACAGATAGCAAAAACTTTAAAATGTAATATACAAGTGACAAATAAGTTTGTTATGGGAATAATTAGAACTAAATTGATTTCAATGGGACTATAGAAGATTCTAAATATATTAAAACACATGTGTTATTCCCTGCAGAGAAGACATAGTTGCTCAGTACTTAATCTATGAGATTTAGCATTATAATTATATCAGTGAGATAAAACTATATTAAATCCAATGCATACAAATTAGAAGCTATAGGTTTCAAGCTGACCTATCCGTATATTTACATGGAACATTGGTTCCTCAGAATTCCATGTAAATCGAAATCCTGGACTATAGAAATGTCTGTGAATTTTCTATAGAAATATACAAATAAAGTCTCTGCTATTCAAAGAATAGCTGTATTCCTTGAGAGATTCTATTAACCTCAAATTATCATTGAAACATTCAAAACAACTTTATGTAAACAAAACTTTCAAAGTTTTGACTACGCATAAGGGAAAGGATCTTTGCTTTCTTTATTATCATCGCAGATTATTACACAACTTGTCATTTTGATGAACAATAGAAGTACTTTGGTACTTACTGCAGGCGATATTAGTCAGATAACACTTCTTGGATGGTACCCAAAGGTTAGACGAGCCAGTATCGAAGACTACGCTGAAATTCTGTGGCGGTGATCCGATACTAATAACGCCATAATATTGAGCATCGAAATAATTGGAGAGCACCTCCGGTACTATATCGCTTCTCAAACGTGCCTGATGCACTTCTGTATCGAAACCTTTTAATTGTCTCCGGACCGTATCCATCTTATAAACGGGTATTCTTAACAATAAAAAAAAAAAGGGGGGATTTGTATAATATAACGAGGAATATTTACGAAAATAATGTAATCATGATGGACCATGATGATTCACGTATTACGAAATGACATTGTACGAAAACAAGGACTAGAAATGACGCGCAATATTTACGAACAAATTGGATTAACCCATTCGTGACGGAGCACACATCGTGTGCGTACTACATTTCGTATCGAAAAGCATAAATTACACGCAATGTGTGTATTAAATCAACTATAAGAATCTTATTCGCTATTGGGGATTGTCTTAAAAATAATTCTTCGTCTTGAACGGGTTAATCGATGAGGAAAAGTGACCTGTCATCGTTGTGGGTTTCTATTGATAATTACCGTAGAAGATCGGCGTTTGCCAGCGCTAATACAGCGCAGAAGAAGACGAACATCCTGATCATTGTTGGAGATTTGAACGAATTTGAGACACAGAAACTTAGAACATTATATAATTCTTGGAAGGAACGAGCTGGAACTTCTTAACGCTGCCGAATACACTGCTACTTTGACAACGCCAAACCGTCAGCTACGCAGCCAAACAAGAGATGAGGTGACTCTGGGATTCGGCACGCATGCGCCACTTAACCTCAGCATTTTTGAATTTTTCACTGTAGGTAATATAGAGCTATGGTTGGTAAGAAGGTAACGACTTTGAATTATAATTAATTTCCCGAGTTTTAAATACCAATGGGTACTGGGAAATTTTTCTTAATATATCAATTAATATATTATACCCTCGGTGATTATAGATGGTATGTTGGATAGTTCTTAATGTTAAAAAAAAATATTTGAAGGGGACTATGATGGTAGAGGCTGGAAATCGCGATTAGTGAGTCCGAGTTTAAATTCTCCGTCATCTATGGATTGTTTTTGTTAAAATGTTGTTATATATATATTTTTTATCTCTGATGTTACATTAAAAGATGCAAAGATTACGATAACATGATCAGTTTGCAAGATTCAAAATCCTTTGTTCATCCGATACGTTAGCATAGTTGTTAAAAAGAAATTTGAACCGGAAAAACGTCGTTTTTATGCGAATTGAGTCTTCTCACGAGTGTAATTGTTATCTTTATGCAAGATAAGTGTAATCAATTCATCCTTCTTGAAATATTTATACGTAAAAGTATTATTATAATAACGTTCACTTGAAGCATGTCGGCAGGTTGCGCCATCTAAAAATATGACATGAAACAAGATGGCTTAACACCATACCGACAATAATTTTACAAACAAAACTAAATCAATAACTGCAATTATATTGAATTCTAAGAAAATTAAAGTGCATTTCATCGAAATAAATTTATTCATTCTATATTCTTCTTATCAAAGCGCTTTGCCTTTTTGCTGAAAAGTAAAATGCATTTACTTTTACGTATTCCAAGTTCTTAAAACTTTATCAAACTTCAAAAATCCTTCCTTTCAATAATTCTAATGTAAATTAATATATATATAAATAAAGGAGGTATGGTGAGATACGTTAGAGTGATTTTAATATCCAGACTGATAAGAATTATTTAATATGTACATATTTCATTGTATTGCATTATATTACACGTTGTATCATATATGTTTTGCATGTAGATGTGAGAATGAATATTAAAAGATAGGGGTCCCTCAAACTAATTAATTACTCAGCTGTTTTCACAATCAGCTGTTGCAGAAGGGGAAATACTGTTACAGCTTGTTACACACAACTTTATCGTAATATACGTACATCTTCAAAAAGTTGAGAGCGAAGAATATTTAACATACACGTTTATTTTATGAATGTGTGCGATATTGACTCCACCGTGGTGCCATCTTACAGTCGAAAAACTCGTTTAAAAGAAGAAAATATATCGAATGAAATAATTAAAAACATTAAATCTTATAATAAAAAGTTATAAAAGTATCGAGAACAAATATATTCATCGTAAAATACACATTAATATTTCCTATTAAAATAACCAAATTATTCTCATTACTAATTCAATGCAATAATTCCTTTCATTAAATAATACCCATATTAACAAACAGCACAACGAAATATCTCCAAAGGATGGCAATATTTGCAATATATTAAACTTATATTTCCATTTGTTTCGAACTTTTCAATTATTCTTCACGTTGCATCAAAGATGACAAAAAGAATATAGAAAAGATTGCACGAAGAATACAATAGTAGAAATAATTCTACGCGAATTCTCTAGAATGTCGACAAACAGAAGGATATTCGCGTTAGAAAATTATAAACAAAGAACAAGAGTCTTTCCGAACCGTAACTTTTTTTTTATCGATTACTCAAATTTGTTTTTCCGCGGGTTGCTAGCAGCAATGCATGCCGGGATGGTAGAAGACCCTGATAGAAGACCCTAATCGTGAGCCAATCAGAGGCGAGAACCGTACCACGGGCATTTCAGTCTTGAACACGATCGAGAAATTGTCGTTGTCGGTTCGAACGAACGAAAATTTTCGAGTAAATCACTTCACTTGGCGAAAGAGGGATATACAACCGTAAAAATATCAAATAACAACCGTATTCCTGTGTATTAACTTCCAACAGTGCTATTACAAAAGGTATGTCAAATGTTATTTCATTTAAATACTTAGAATTTCGACCGGGAAAGTGCCTTACGTCAAAATTCACATTGGATTTCTAATAATCATATCAACGTTACAATGATTCTACGATAATTAGCGAATAGTTCAACCTACATTCGATGATTGCGTGCAATCGAATTATTATTCTCATCGTTTGTATATCGATAAAACATTATCCTCCCGCGTTTCACCTCCGTTACCATCCCTCGAACTATTTGTATTGTATTATTAGGCACACCTGATCATTTATGATTTTGCGGTATCAGTTCGTTATATTGTCATGCCGGCACATGACATATACGCTACTGTCAAAATTGCGCGCATTCCATATTCCAGGTTTATTTGATTTTTTATTCGCGTATGTGATGTTTCCCACTTTTTTTTTTCCTTCTTACGAGAGATTCTGGCGATCATTAACGTTGCAAATTGTTTCGATCTATGATTCGTAATTGTAATTATTTCGATTCATTTATTTGTTAAGTATGGAGTTTCATAAAGATAGTGTTCCATGAATTGTTTATAAGATGTATAGAGATTACTGGGAATGTTGCATTCATTATTTTGAGAGAGTAAGATTTCCATGCGTAGTTTTCAGGTGTTTGAATTTTTTCCATGTGCGTTCCAGAGTCACTAAAATGTCGGACAGAAAGGCTGTAGTCAAGAATGCTGATATGTCGGAGGAGATGCAGCAAGATGCTGTTGACTGCGCGACTCAAGCTTTAGAAAAATATAATATAGAGAAGGTATATATATGTTTGGGTCTATATGTATGGATGTAGTAGATGCTGTATGTATTAATGAATAAAATATGAATGGGGGGGATGTGGTAAGAGCTACGACGAGGAGGTAGAGGCTCAGATTTATAATTAGTTATTAACCCATTTGCATCATAGCTCTAAATATGGCAGAAGACCCATAGTACCGTGCATTTCTGTGCGCAGCAGTTTAACATTGTATAGGGCAGAGTATTCCATGGCTGTTGATAAAAGACTATCGTCATCCGCGGAATATTCCGCTTATGGATGCAAATGGGTCAATTCTCCGTCACCAGGAAAATAGTTTCCATATTATTATTTAATGCCGTATCATTAGCTATGCAGAACCTATCTGAAACAATAAATTCTAAGTGAATTTATCGAGCTATTAGAGCTGAAGAGTTTAGAAGAACAAAATACGAATTATTTGAAGATATATTTTGAAACCAGCATTGTCCCAGTGTGCCAGAAGGAATACTCGGGCATATGAATAGTTAACGTTATTTCTGTTCCAGGATATTGCAGCTTTTATCAAAAAAGAATTTGATAAAAAGTATAACCCGACGTGGCATTGCATCGTAGGACGTAACTTTGGAAGCTATGTAACACACGAAACCAGACATTTTATCTATTTTTACCTGGGCCAGGTAGCCATCCTCCTCTTTAAGAGCGGATAAACTGATTTCTATCCTCTATTTCATCATCCTTTCTTCTTCCCTTCACTTGCTACACAGAATACCGTTAATTACACTGCCATCTGCAAAACAAATTACATTCTTTATGCAATGAAGATTTGTTTCTTAAATGAAAATGCACTCCCGATAAGAAAGTAAAAGTGTATCGGTATTGCTGTCTCCATGGTTTTTACATCTTGGGAGATAAGACGAAAGAGAGAGAGAGAGAGAGAGAGAAAAAGAAAAACACAAGTAGAGAATGTGCAAGGGGTAGGGAGATTTAACTGAAAAGAAAAAAAAATTTATTTGACATGCAATCTTACATGTTAAAATGTATTGTGTATGCCAGAAAGTTTGTTCTGTTCTTGTTTTATATTAGGTATATATGCAAGGTTGAATTCAATACTGGCGATTTTAAATTAGCAAATTTAGTGTTTCTACACTAAGTGCACCGTATGTAACTTTACAAATTTATGTATGGTTTTTATTATCTTACTATGCTTGAAGAAAATTGTATTCAATAGTCATGAATAATGAACGTTCGCCAAAACCAGTTTTTTGGTCGCCTGCAGTCGTTATTTTATATGGTTTGTAAATCATCCCTCTTTACTACGATGCTATATGACAATTGCTCGACACGTACTCCAAAAAAAAACAAACAAACAAACGTATCATGACATTTTGATTAAATTAAGTAACCAAGGTTATTAAAAAGAAAAAAAATATAACTTACTATTTTGACACACGTTATCGTGCACACGTGTGCATAATAACAACTCCATTTAAAGTAACACTATTCCGAACACCGTATTGCATAATATCTAAATCGTTCACGATCATAATTCCATAATTTTTTATATTGTGCACAGAACTTTGCGAGTATCTTATCGTAAGGCGATATAATACTTAGGAAATCATTTTCCTTTCCGGCAACAGTTACATATTCTGTCCTAACTAAATTCTATCCTTTATGTAACATCCAATATCCAATATTATGGTACTTATATATGGCAAATATAGATTATACATATATATTATACTATTTATATATAGTGCAATCTTCAATTTTTCATGCAGTATTTGATTATCACGATTTATAATGATCCTTTTCTTTTCTTTCTCGAATCTTTCCCCCCCTCTGTCTTTTTTTAATAACGTTCTTTTATAAGACTTCACATGCCATTTTTACGACACAATATTGTAAGAGTTGAAATAAAAATTGACCTTACGAACTTCTATCCGAAAGCGCAGAACGGAAAGAGAGAACATCTTTAATTACGCTCGAGCTAATTACGCTGAAGTTCTTCCTTCTTTCAGTTTCAACATCACTTCGATGTATTTCCGTTTTACCTGTTATGCACTTATGCAAATTGAAATGTTATTCTAGCGGCATCTATGAAAATTGGTACTATTAGGGTTGAGGTTTGTTAAATAGTAAAATTAAGATACAGTGTAGTAAAATAAATTATGCTCATAAATCCGATGGAAGCTTGATATATTACTGATGAATCTGAAATCCCACAACCGCTGTACTTTATCACGAATTTCGTAATTTTCTTCGCAACGCTGAATTTCCCGTTGATTTTCGTCATTTGAAAAAGCATCTTCCGGTTCTTCGACGTCGAAGAGATAGATTATTTTGAAGTTTTTTTTCTTTTTCATAACAAGGGTTCGCGCGATTACGTCGAATGTTTATTCTTTATATCGAAGACGTGCGAGGAAATGTACGTGAAAATTTCGTAGGAAAATCAATAGTTATTGGAAGTAGCCTTGTTTTCTCTTAGTCTTTACAACAAATATTAATGATACAATTTTACGAAATTTATCATTAAACTATGTAAATCCACAAGTGCAATTTAGTTTAAGTTACCAAAATTGGGATAATGTAATTTAAGGAATGAGAGATACATTATGTACTTAACCAGTTAGCACAAATATGGCATTCTTTAAAATTGCATTTATATATACATATATATTTATTTTTAATTAACATACACGATATTGCGCAAGATGGACGACGTCTCGAAATACGATTACATTTTTTTTCCCGCATTGAAATATCCTCTGTAACTGTAATTACTTTGATTTCTGTATTAAAACAATAAGAATATACATATATATACAGATATAAATTATGTACACCATCAAATTGAACATTTAATTATGCCTTCGACTTTATTAGCCTCGGAAGGTCGTTTTACTTATTTATAAAAATTGTAGCCTTCGTCACTGACTTCATTAAGTTTACACCTTTAAATTAACACGTTTCGTAGAATAGCTTCATTATTTTAGTGAATTCTTGTCAAGTTTCCTATAATCTATCGTAAATTTATTGATTTAACACCATAAGTAAAAATTACGATAAAAAAGAATAGCTAAGGAGGTAACGTTCTAGATTCACATTCCAAAGGTCCAAGTTCAAATCCAACGTTTTCCCATATTTCTATTTGGATTTTTTCCCGCATGATTATATTTATTTATTATAAAATTCCTTAGTTATTCTATATGTTAAATAGACAATAAAAGTATAGGTATTTGCGAGAGTATATCGTTAAAAAAATCCGCATTGCAACGAAATACTCTTAGCAAAGAGGTGGGGGGAAAGTAGAAATATATATGCTGATGGGACACACATACATCGTAATAAAGTCTTACTGTGTGCAACGTCGTTACCAAGGCTACTCATTATGACACACAGAAGCAGAAAATTTATTCTGTCAAAGTGTTAACACGAGAAAAGGTTCCTAGTAATGACAAGTACGAAGGAAAACGTAAAGTTTATCGTCGCAGAAGTTAATAAATTACTCGGGCGCAACTACAATATAATATGTTTCAATGCTCTAAGTCCTGAAGAGTTGTTGCAAGTAAGCTAATATTTATTAATCTAAAAATGTGTGGTGTTTGACACTAGATTTATCAAGCAGTAATTCTGTATATTTACGAATGAAAAATAGAATAAATTATTAAATTGAGGAGAAATGAATTAGTAAATTAGAAGAAAAGAAATTGAGGCGGCATACTCGATCGATTTAATCGCTTGCACTTTGTCAAATAAGACGTTGAAAATTAGAAAAGGAAATAGCGTTTAAATTACAGGAATATTTGCAAAAAATTTAGAAACAAATGAGTTTGATCATCTTGGTAGATTCTAGTGTTGAATTAAATAGAAATAATTGTCTACCGTTATCTTTCTGCGGTGTTTTTCTACGGAAAGGATTTAGTATTCCTCAATTTCGATTCTTCTACGGTTAATTATCGTTTTAGGTGTTAAAAGACGTTCTGATAAAAGTACAGCAGCAGAATGATGCAAGTGCCGACACAGGAAACGAGACACCCGAAGAGATTTCTATTTATATATTATCGGTTCTGCGTATACTTAATTACCAGCCTCAAATGGACCCCGCAAGTTTTAGGTAGAGTTTACCGCCTCAACGATCCCATTAACTTTGTATTACAACGTTAATAAGTAAAAAAAGAAGTTCAATTTTCTATTTATATATAAGTTCGAAAATTAGCGCGCCAATTACGTCTAATCGGGGGTAGCTACGAATTCATCGCCGTACAGTTTCCGCAAAAATTCTGAAATAGGACTATAAATAATGGTATAATTGATTACAATGACGACATAATTGCATCGTAATGGCATATTTGCGTCGATCGCATCTTGAATATTAATGGATCTAAATTTTATTAAAGTAGACAAGCGCTGACCCGAAAGTTATGCTATGGTAATTGCATCAACCGAAGGAAACTACGAATTTATCGACTTACATATATAAGCAGCCGATCAATATAATTATTGTACCATAAAAAGTCTAGACAGGTCCTGAAATGTCGTTCCAATAATCAAGCCTATAGAATTTACCAGGAAAATTCAGCTTTTAGTGCATTCAAGTTACATTGTACTAATTTTACATTTAATTATAACAGACAAGGGTTGATCCGAGGTGATCCTGATATCATTCATCCTATTCTGACTTGGCTTCTTTCTCACGTCGACGTCGTTCAGAAAAGGGCTTATTTGTCGCGTTTTCTCGTCAAGGTACATTCATAAGCATAAATCGCAGGAAATGCAGTCGATTCGTAGGATGAGACATACTTGTTTCTGTTATTAGGTAGAGGTTCCTGTGGAGTATTTGGGTGACCCAGAAGTCTCCTCTTTGTACGAACAGTATAGCGCATTAATAGATCGATTTAAGGCCGTTCATAAGGAGAGAGAGATAGGAAGAAAGGTAGAACATCCGCAGAAACTACTTGTTTCTTTTAGAATAAGTGTCTTGCATTGTATAACAGAGAGACATTGGGGAGGCTTGGATGATTATGTAGTCAAAGGGTGGGACTCGTGATCATGGACCAGAATTCAGGTTTCCCATTACCTCTGGGTCCTTTTTGCTAAATTATTATTTGATATACAGAGTCTCAGTGATTTGGAACCAACCTAAATCTGTTAGTCGTAGTTAAATCGACCATAGTAGCTAAGGAGCTGTGGTGGATATGGAGTTACAGGGTGGGACTCGCGGTCAGTGGGCCCGAATTCAAGTTCTCCATCACCTATGGTCATTTTTGCTAAATTATTAATTGAAATATCGTAGTCTCAGTGATTTGGAACCAATCTAAATCTGTGGTAGTTAAATAGACCACAGCAGGTAAGAAACTATGGTGGATATGGAGTTAGAGGGTGGGACTCGCGATCAGTGGGACTCAGATCAAGTCTCCCATCACCTATGGGTCCTTTTTGCTAAATTATTATTGGAAATATCATAGTCTCAGTGATTTTGAACCCACCTGAAGCAGTGGGTCCTAGGAAATTAAGGGGCCGTGGTGGATATGGAGTTGAGGGTGGGACTCGCGGTCAGTGGGCCCTTTGTTTCTCATCTCCTATGGGACATTTTACTTAAATAAATTATCTTTTAATATACCATAGTTTCAGTGATTAGGCATCTATCTAAATTAGTAGGTTCTAAGTGAAATAACCATAGTAATTAGGGGGCCTTGATGAGCAAGAAGTCGAAGGCTCGCCATGAATGGGTCCAATCTTCCTTCGTCACCTCTGACAATTTTTTCCTTTATTATCATTTGATATTTCATAGTCCTAGTGATTTGGAATCCACCTAAAACTGTAGGACACTTTAAAAATTAGCTAGAAACTTAAATTTCTAGCAGTGTTTTTAATATTCTCTCGTTTTAAACAAAGAGCGTGGAAAGTGCTAACGAGCTCACAGCGGATTTGCAAACGATGGAGAAGGAGAAAGAAGTGAGTCGATCTACCATTGTTACGAATAAATTACAACAGTACATTAATGCCTACGTACTCATTGATTTGTCTCGTAGGCAGTGACAATACGCATTGAAAAAATGAAAGCTAAAGCAGAACCTGCTATGCATCTGTTAGAAGCTTCTCGAGCATTGCGCATCGAAAGAGACAAAGAACGTGATCTTCAGTTGCAAAAAGAACAGGAAAGCGAAACTCTCTCTAGACTTCAGGTAGCTCAAAATCAAAATTATCAACGTATATTCATCTTAAAAATCATTTTCTCCCCATTTAACACTAACCGCCCTCAAACTTGGGGTTGCGAAGCCTATTTATCGAATATCTCTGATCTATAGAAATTTTGTTCAAAGCGAAAATTAACGCCTTTTGATGGCGAATCCGATGGGGTAAACATTTTTTTAAAAGCTTCGTTTGTTTAAATAATATGTTAAAAAATACAATAACTTCTTTTGTAACTTAAATATCTGATTTCTAATTTAACCGTATTTCGTGTTTGACTATATAGTTTGTACAAACAAATATTCAAAAAATGGATTGACATTTAACTGAAAAAATTATGAAAAGTTCTATTATTTAACGTATTTTTAAACAGAGTTTTTAAAAGAATGTTTACACCATCGGATTCGCCATCAAAGTCACCCTATGGCATTCAACGTGTTAAAACATGATTTAAGATCGTTACTAGTCTGAGTTAGGTGATGAAAATCAATCGAATCGATTAGAATGGAATGACTTCATTTAAATCTGAAGTACAATAATATTTTAGATTTCCCTTCAGAGACTCGAACGTGAAATACAGCTGGTGAAGAAAGACGAGAGTGAAATCACTGTCGAAGCGTTGTTACAGCACTTGCAGGAGGCAGTGACAGTGCAAACGATAGTCGTGAATGAAAAACTTCCGGCTGAATTAAATGCAAAGAGAAATCGTTTGAAAGCATTGAACATGGTGAAGAAATCCACCTATTTGGGACCCGATCAGATAAGGGAGCTTCGAAATAAGTTGGACAATGTAGCAAAGGAGATTCAGGATTTGATAGAGCTGAAGGTGAACAATGCGTTTCTCAGTGTGATCTCTTCACTTCTATTCATCTTCGACGTTATAATTATTATTAACATTAGATTTGCGGATGTCGATTATATACCTATTTTTACTGAAGTGTTTGCAATGAAGTTTGCAAGTTTTGCAATGAAAATAGTTCCAAGTCAATTTAAATGAGAGATTTATTATTCAAAATTTCATTCAACTGAAATGAAAATTTTTCTCTTCACCCATTACCTTTCATTATTCCCATTCGGGGATTTATTGATTTTCTAAGTCTTTTAGCATTCAATTTAGATATTTTATATGTTTCTGAGATTAAATGTGTTCAAGACAGCCTGCTTTAAATGCACTCTTAAGCAGTAATTTTCACGAATTGTTTTTATTTTTGCACTACGACAATATTTCTTCCAGAAACAATCAAACTAAGAAAAATTTGGGAGTGGGTTAAAATCACATTTTTATAAAGTAAAAATCTTAAATGCACATATAGATATATAGTCAGCAGTACTTTACCCTTTTAACGCCAATATTTAAATGCTTAATATATCAGAAAATTCGTAAATATTACAATTTAAAGTTTTATATATATGTAAAATATTAAATCGTAATATTTACGAATTTTTTAATGCACTGAATATTTAAATATTTTTAATGAGTTATTGTGAGAATTTTTAATGAGTGAAATTGGCTCAGTCCGTGAGTCTAGTGTTAAGAATAATTGTTATTCTAAAAGTAGCACTAATATCGATAGATTTCTAAGAGCAATATGGACAAAATGGAACCGTTTCGTCAACAAGCAGCAGCCGTTGCGAATATCAAGCGAAACGTGCTCGATCAGCTGGAGAAAACTGAAAGCACTTTGCAAGAGTTGCAAGGGAGAATAGAAGAGAAACGTCAGATGTCGAAGTTCATCGTAGAAGATGTGATACCGAAAGGAGAGGAAATGAAGAAATATATAACGCGGTTGAAGAATAGGAGTACGCTTTACAAACATTGTAAAACCGAATTAGCAGGACTTACGGCGGAGAATAGCGTTCTTCAGCGGACTTCTGTTATCTTAGAAAATCAGGTATTCTACAGTTTCCACCCTGTTTCAATTAATTTTAACAGGATGTAACAGAGTTTTTAATTATTTGTAAATTAAGAGTGCTGTCCGATTGTCTTAGAATTTCAGAGTTAATTAATAAGAGAGTGTTTATTAACTATTCTTAAGCTAATTTTCGTTTGCAATTATTGCAAAACGTGTTAAAATTACGAATATATTTCATTCTCCATTTATTCTGCCCCTTAAACGACAAAATTAAATGTTTCTTCTCGGTGGCGCGCATACTCGTCGTTAAATAAAGAAATGTCAACTTTTTACGACGAGTATACTCGACTTTCCTTGGAATTCTTTGCAGTTTTTTCGGTTCTCTTTGTTACCGAAACTCGTAAATGTATTTTTAGCTGAATCAGTGCAAAGAAACGAAGAAAATTCTGGAGAACGTGAAGGAAACGACTCCTGATAATTTCACGGAAGAGAATGCATCTCTCATGAACCTTCAATTGTCTCAGGACATCTCAGCGTTTCGTGCTAAATTGGTTCCTCTGATAAACGGTAAATCTTACGTAAACATTGAAAATAACTGATTACATTTTTAAATTACTTATTACGACTACTAATTCCATCGCAGAGGTTCAAGATCTGCGGAAGAAATTACGCGAAACTGAAGATAAATGCGAGGAAGTTGAAAAGAGCCACAGCGTCGTGGAATCGAGCATGAACGATGCAATTGGAAATTTGCAATCTCAGATAGACGAAATAAAAGAGAAGTTAAAAAAGGTAACGAAGCAGATAGCCCAAGAATTGTTTATATTCTGTTGGTTAATCAAGTAAATTTTTGGTAAAAGAACACTGAAGAAAAGGAACGACTGGAGAAACTTATAAGTCGAATGAACAACATCCAGGAGAAGTTCAAAGATGCCGAAGAGGTAAATGTAATTCGTCGTATCAACTTTGTCATTTTATTTGAAGCTGTGATTCATCGGTAGCACTTTTCTTTTATAAGCGCGACGTTGCTGATCGCGGGAAAGAGATAAAAGAGGAATTGAACAAGGAGATTCTCTTAGAGGAGGGGCAAATTAAGAAGTTGACTTTGGAAATGGAGAAAATAAAAGAGAAACGTGAGATAAATCAGAGGCAGACTCAAATGTGGGAGAGTATTATATCGTAAGTAATTATATTACATTTTTACATCTAATAATAATTTAATATGCGAATTCATTTATGTAACATTGAAAAGTGCTTCTTCTTCAATACTGAAACTACCAAGGCCGAAAGAAATATTAATTAATTCATAATTATTAATATTATTTAATTTCTTCCAAATTCATAGGGCAGTAAATACTCCACTTCCATCTTGCAGAACCTAAATTACTTTATTAATCATCCCTTTCACCCCTTAATTTCTCATTTTTCGAAGTATTTATTTAGTGTAATTAAATATAATAAAAATAACGCTGATAATTCCGGTGTTAACGACAGATAAAAAGCGCAACGTAATTTGAAAGCACGCGTTTTTCAATTTAATGTACAATTAATATCATAATTTCTCTGGAATTGCCATCTTTTTAGGATATTTTCATGCAAAATACAATGTGCCGAGGAAAGCAAACAATCGAACGGTATTGTTTTACGTCGAGGGGGTGCAGAAACGCTCGTTTTGCAATAATATTAAACTGTATTTATGTATAAATCAAAGAAACACTCGAATAAACATGATAAATAAGCATCTCTTTCCAGGATTTCTTGAATTGCCATGAAAGTATTCATAATTATGAAGGAAAATATAATTTCACATTACGTATTTATTATCTTTTAACTGTGATCCAACATTAACGTTCAAAGTTTACAATAAAAGTTTACAGAACCAATGGATAGACACTTACGTGAATAATTACAAAATACGTAGTTCTTCATTTAACATCTTGGTTTTTTTTGTTGTTTTTTGTTTATCTTTATGGTACGTACAGTGCTTAAATTACATATAAAAATATCGATCTATTAGACGAAATTCGAAAGAACGATCCTTCTGGAAGTTTCCTAGAGACTAGTAGAGTTTTACGGAAATTACAGAAAGAAATCTAAACGATACATTCTAAAGTACTTTTTATCACATTTCTTCAAAATCTTCCTACTTCGAAAATATCTAAGTTCTAAATACAACTCGTGAACGTTCGCGTTGAAGTTCCATTCAACGGATTTACGATTTATGGATGGTAGAGCCGAATAAAATAATATTTCAAAGTATAAAAATAGTAAATTCAACTTTTCCTTTTCAATATGCAACGGATACTTGGACCTGTATCTCGGTCTTTGTCGACCTAGTGAAAGAAATTTATGTACATTTTCATTAAAATTTAATCCTGTCGTACAAGGAAATGAAGTTTCTTGCTTCTCGTTTCTCCGATTCCGTATTGCGAGAATTTTTATTCAGCTCTACTCGTAATTCCTTTCACGAAATCGCTATTTTGAATTTTCTAGACAAGATTAAATCAGACGTGTGATATGTTGAAGATCTACGTGTAAAATACACTCATTTATAATCTTGCAGTTCGCTGTTCTCTATACAAAATACGTATCCGAAGGAAATTCCAATATGTAGATACTTCCTTATGAAAGTATAAAACATTTTCGCCGAAAAAGTAACGTCAGCTTTCCACCTTCAAACTGAAGCATGATATTAATTTTTCGCCGATATAGAAATATAAAATATAATAAATGCAGAATCGATACCTAAGGTTCTACGCTATTATCGATAAATGCAACATTAAACATTGATCAAAGAAAGTAACACTTCAATTGCCTCGAAAGTTAAACTATAAATATCTTCGTTTCGTTAAACTGTTTATCCAAACTTTTCAGCTTCGTGTCTTTAAGCCCCTTCCCCTACGATTTCTTTCTGTCTGCACAATAATTCGAAAAATAATTAGAGAATAATTTTCAAAGAATTAAATTGCTGAAATAAATATTGATCAGTGATTTCTCATAATTTAATACAATGTTCTATGTTAAATTATAACTTCGAAATATTAAATAAAACATGAAAAGACTCGCTGCAGGGCAAGGGGTTGAAACGGTACAGTGAAACAAACATCTAAGACTCCTTGTAAATTATGTCGAAACTACACATTTCTCAGCTAACATTTACCTTTAACAATTACTCTACGAGACGTCTGATGCATCTATTCTACTGTACAAAAAAATACAATCTTGTTTGTAACATACAACACGACGGGGCACGTAAATTCATGTACAACTTTTAACTAAACCTCACTGCCAACATTTCTTCGAGTGCTATGCAAAGTATCGCGTTTGGTATTTATATAGACAGTCGTGCGATCTTCGCTATGCTTCTTCATATGATTTTGTAGAACGTATTTCACTTATTGCCTTTCTCAAATGAAGTGACTTAGACCGTAATTAATATTGTACACCCGAATAATTATGACAATTATCGATACATATTCCTCATCAGCTAGAAGAATGTAGGCTTCGTTATTCAACTAAATGAAATAGAAACGAAATTGGGGACATAAAACCTAACTGAGATTTGCATTCGATATGGAAATTGTTAAGGTTGAATTATTCTTCATAAATTGACGCTTAAAACGCCGGTTATTTTGTTGGATTTACCTAAATTGCAGAAATATTTAGGAGTTTCGTAAAGATGTGCATTTTCACTAACACTAGAACTACCAATCCAGTCAAAATGACTGGTACACAATTTTTTCCAAAAATTCTCTAAGTTTCTAGGAGAGACTTACCTATTTAATATATTTAAATATAATAGATTTAACGCCGGTAGTTCTAGTGCTAAGATATTATACAGAATTAGAATTTAATGCAAACTTTATAAAGAGTTTAAGTCAATGAATTTCTAGCTATTCAAGTGCTAATCTTGTAATTAATGAAATACGATCTGCAAACAATTGTCATTGTTCCACGTGAAGTCACGATTTACCTTCACGCTTTAATCATTTAGGTACTAATGCTTTGCCTAGATAAGTGGCAGTGGTAACATTACAATTTCACTATTAACTTGATAATTTAACCAGGTGCATGGTATTCGCTCGGAAAAGACGATCATTGGATTACTATCTACATAGTTGTTTAAAGAAGACAAGTTTCTCAGCCTTTAGCTTGAAGTGCGTCATTGTTTTTGTTGCTAACTCCGCTGTTATTATTGTTAGTTTTTGAGCCTACCGCACTTAAAGCCATTCCCAACTGTGCCGCATAATACGTCAACATTATGGAGACCTGAAAAAGAATTAAGAAATGACATCTTTGTGTTTCGTGATGTTTTGTATAATATTATTTTTCGCTGTTAATTTCTTTAACCTTCGTCCATCCTTGGACTCATTTTTTATCAAAATCGAGATTTAATTCGAACCAAATCTAGAAAAAGTGATATATTATGTTATGACACGAGTTATTATGAAGGAAAAGAAAGAAAATCTTGTTTTTTAAAGTAGGAAACAGACTGGTTGTCAGAAAATAACCTAGGGTAGACTCCAGGGTATTTTTTCAAGGGGCGGATGAAGGTTAAAGTAGAACCAAAATGGCGGCCGTTTGGCCAGCATCTACGAAATTAATTAAAAGCTGTTTTCAGGAAGTTTGTTTATTGCTGTAAAAGAATAAGTGAGAAATTTTGACAGATAATTAATACAGCAAAATTCCGTATAACGCGATCGAAAGTCGGTCGATCAATTTAAAAGAAAATTGCGAGATTAGTCGCTTGTGTATTTTCGAACTTAGAATTACTTTTATCTTTGATCGCTTCACTCCGTAAAGATGCCATTTTAATGTTTTGACATTATGATTCATTTTCTTACCTGAGAATAAGGCAGTGGAGAATGGAAGTAGTGAAACCCAAGTAGAGTATCAGATATCAGGAAACAGATGCCACCAATGCCGCTGCACAATGTTGTCCACGTCCATTCTTCCTGAAGTAGCAGAAAACCCATTGCAATTTAATTAACACGTCAATTTTACCTAATTAAATCGTCATCTAAGTATTAGATAAATCGAAAAGAAATGTTTTTTATGTGTCTGTTGCGATATTTCACTGCCAATTATTAAAACTTAATTTATTTAGTAACCGACGTCTACTGTGCACAATTAGAATAACCAGCCATTTTATTGTTAAATAAATGTTCTCGCTTTGCAAAGAACATTTCTTTTCGCTTTAGCTAATATATTGCCCGACCAGAAACCAGGATTCGGGTCGTGACCTCGTCTCATCAGCTTAAATGGAAGCCAAACATCGGAAAAAGGAAACGCCTGGATTCCTCAGGCGAAAGTACAAACTCTTGAGAAGTATACCTTATAGAACTGCACTCTTGAAATCGCTCTCCACGCCATAGTAGTTAACAACACCGTATAAACGGGGACGCCGATGACCAGAACACCATGTAGGCCAGGCATTAGAGCGTATATGACTAAAACAGAAAACTCTTATTTAGCACAGCTGCCTAATTAAGCAAACTTCAGTAGCACCTAATACCAATTACGTCTCATTAACGCCAGAACTACCGGCGTTAAAGCTATTATATTCAACACGTTCCGTGCCACGTGTACCATTTATGGTACAGGTGACAAAGATGATGAATACAGTAATTTATATTTTGTTAGATAGACGTCGAATGGTTTCTCTATAACTTTAGAAAATTCTTGTAAAAGTTATCACTGCCTTGATAGTTCTGCGGTAAAGTGATTCGATATTAATGAATGCTTCTTACCTAGAGAACACATGGCGTACAGGAATGTACCTAGCATTATGTTAAGTGGTATGAAACCAAATGCAGCAATGTACATTATTTGAGCTACGGCGAACATGCACATTCCCCCGGTGAAGCAACTCGGCCAAACCAGCAGTGCATCTCCTATGCAGCTGAATATTAGCCCAGCTATTATGCGCCTTGAGAATGTGTGCCTGAAAAGAACAATTGTTTTGTTTGCATAAGTATGCTTTCGATTCGTGAGGATCGTTTGGGATACTTTGGAATGTGGTGGTTTATTAGAGGATCGTTTGGAAGCATTTAACTTTGATCGTCATTTTCTATTGGTTTATTGAAGTATGCGTTTTTTTTACAGTAGTTTCAAATTGTTTTGACGGTGATTGTAAAGTGAATTTTTTTAAGGGAAAACAGTACGGGCTTGTAAATAAATAAAGAAGCCATTAGAGCTGATGGGGGATCAGTTAAAACCTTAGACTTTGAAGGAATGACGCAGGAGCGTTCTAGAAATAGACAACCGGATAAGACATTGATCTTAATGGATAAAATTGAAGAGATCTCTTCACGTCATTAGAATAGAATAAATTGAACTGGAACGAGGCGTTCTATATTTGCAAAGAAATGACAGTGTCATTGAAACACGGTACAAGGTCAATGGAGGAAAATATTTTGCTCCATCGAATTATCGGCATTTGTTGTCAGTGTCATTGCCAGTCATTTTTATTATCACACTGACATCAATTGCGATAATTGTCATTCATAAAAGATAATACACGTGTTTATGACCGATCGAAGTGTAAAATACTTGAAACGACCTTCCAGTCGTTCTAAATCTGATTGTAATGAACATTTTATTGTCTATTATCGATGCTTCGCTTATTTTCCTTTTAAGGCAGTGGTTCTCATACTTCTTCGTCATTTTCTTTGCTCAAAATCTGATAGCAATAGAAATTTCATTGTCCATTAATAAAATAAAATAAGTCTCTGCTTAGGATTCACATTTTAGTCCTTGTAAAGATTTAAATTTGTATAAATATCCAATTAACAATTCCAATACAATTTAAAATTGTAAAATACGTGGAAAAAATGCCTCGGAAAGATAAAAATGCGAAAATCAAATAGTACAAATTTGTAGACCTTAATTCGGGGCCCTTAACTTCAAGTCTCAACATTCTACCTCTGTAACAAACATAGCCCTTCTAAATAAACAATCTTTCGCTCGAAAATTCCACCAACAGCTGGAAAATTTAGTAATCGCATCAATTCTTCTAAGAAACGCCATTGTTATAAAGAAACGAGGAATTCCTCGTAAATATTAATCAGCAGAGGTCACTCTATCTGATCCTGATCCTTAATTCCAATGATAATCACCGGGGAAAAGAACTGGCATACGTTTAAATGATGCGATTAAAGTACGATAAGTGCCGTGATTGCTCCATTTTAATGTCCAGAATTAGTACGTTTAGAATCGAATGCGAAAATGAGTCTGTTAGCAAGGACAAATCTGTTTTGAACGCGTTCAAGCGTTAATGGCGAGGCGTGTTCAATTGGCAGGGATCCTCCTGTTTGTTGAACATTTATTCGTTAGAATTACAGTCACGCAAGCCCAAGGTGCAAAGTTTACATTAAAACGCAACGTCAGACAGACCAATATCACGGAAGACGATCAATTAGGATTAATTAGCAGCGTGAGAGTTCAGGACTCGTTAACCCTTTCGCACGGAGGCTTCGTTGAATTCTGCCAAACAACTACGTATTCTTTTGCCGTTGAAATATGATTATGCAAATAGTAATTTATAATTTATATACATTAACAGTCTAAGTTTCTGATAAAAAGGTGGCTTGGATCGCCAAATAAATGATTATCTCTCAATATTCAAAAATGTCGCCGTCCGCAAAGGATCAAAATTCTTAAATTACTAAATTTAAAATTCTTTAAGTACTATATTCAAATTTACTAAATTACTAAATTTAAAATTCTGAAAGTACTATATTTAAATTTTCTACATTACTAAATTTAAAATTCTTAAGGTACTATCTTTAAATTTTCTAAATTATTAAATTTAAAATTCTTAAAGTACTATATTTAAATTTACTAACTTACCAAATTGAAAATTCTGAAAGTACTATATTTAAATTTACTAATTTACTAAATTTAAAATTCTTAAGGTACTATCTTTAAATTTTGTAAATTATTAAATTTAAAATTCTTAAAGTACTATATTTAAATTTACTACTTTACTAAATTTAAAATTCTGAAAGTACTATATTTAAATTTACTAATTTACTAAATTTAAATTTCTGAAAGTACTATATTTAAATTTACTAATTTACTAAATTTAAAATTCTGAAAGTACTATATTTAAATTTACTAATTTACTAAATTTAAAATTCCGAAAGTACTATATTTAAATTTACTAAATTACTAAATTTGATATTAAATATTATTTATTATGTCACCACCATCTAGATATCTTTTTTCCAAAACAATATAAGCCCGTGAGAGCGAAAGGATTAATAGTCATCAACGATAAACCGTATCTTTCGCTGTATCGCATCAGGTCAAGAAGGTCAAGGAATAATAATTGTATTGCAAGGCTGAGGAAGAAGTAACTAAGATTCTAAGGGCATTAGGCTGAAATGGACACATGCAGATTTATTATGGCGCACTTACTCCTGCGATAAACTAATCCCATGTAGTAGGATAAAGACGATAAGACTTATAATTGGCAAACACTTGAAACATGCCGTCAGCAGGGATGGCTGCTCGGCGAGCAATATAAAATATACCGATACACTTTTAAAGAACGGGACTAGCTTTGGACCAACGCTCTTTAACTGCAACAGAGAAAAGAAGAAATTGTAATGCGATTATGACGCGATAACGCGATGTTATCGCACTGCATTAAGCTGCATTAGGTCACCGTGCACTTTGCTCGGGATCAATGAGATCGGTTTGTAAGGTCGAAGAGGGCATTTAAGACCGTTGGATTTTTGGAAATTCTCATCGCGATGTTGCCGTGAAGATGATTTTTAAATTTTAAAAACAGTATGGAATTTTTTGTAATTAATTTTCATACTGAATTCAATTCTGGCAGTTTTAACTAATATTATGGAAAATTGCGAGAAATTTTTAACAAGAAATGGGACTGCAAATGATTAAGTGGACTTTGAGGTTTGCTGCAAATTCAGCACGTATTTACGGCGATGTTTACAATAAACCGAGTGATATTTTAATCTTTATAAATAGCAAGGTATAAATATCAAAATAAATATGAACAAAAAAGTAACAAAAAAGTTCGATATGATTCCACAGTCGAGTAACTTTAAGATAAAAATATATTATTATCGTTTGAACTTTAGTTTGAAAAAATAATAATCCCATTATTTATCAAGTTGACAGTCGATGAAAAAAGAAAATGTATTTTTATATGACAGATAAACAATGTAGATATATTGACACAGTGTAGTGCAGTTCGTGAGAATTCATCTTTTATTTTTACCAGTGTTTCTCAAACCGGGGCCCGCGAACGGGCCTCCAAGGCCTCCAAAAAATATTATATCTTTGAAACATTGAAGAAGAATTTCTATAGAATTTTAATACCTGCGGTGGGCCGGATAGAACCTCAAAGTGGGCCGTAATTTGCCTATTACTGCTCTATGGGCCTGTGAAAGGGCCTTACGGGGATTCTAAGCCACTGCGCAAGTACCATTTACAATTACTCGAACTTTTCGGCCAGTTCAGGCAAAGCAGATGCAACCATCCCATTGAATCTACAATTAATGACTAAAACTTGCCATTTTTTGAATAAATAATTGTTTATCATAAGATGTTTTGGCAGCAGTAGCATATATTTTAATCGTAAATTAGTTTTGAAGACTTCTCTAGTCATTTAAAAAATTCTAGAGCCCGTCACGCAGGAAAACCTTGAAAACTTTGAGAATCACTGGTTTATAATTCAATGTGGGACAGTAGGGATACTGATACAAGGAAGAATAGCATCAACAAAGATAAGACAGTTGTTATCATTAACAGAACATAAAAGCGTACAATGACATGACAAATAATACCATTCAACTTACTACAATCATAATATTTGCTTTCACATTGAATTCGAGATATTTTAAGATGAGAAAAACAAACAAACTCCATATCACAAGATATTCGCAGGCGGGTGAAAATAAAGAAATACTTTATCAATTTTTGTAATATCGTATTTAATATCTTCTTATTATCCATATTAAAAAATCGAGTATTTATAAAATTTATTCGTGCAAAGAAATCGTCGATATTTTAGCCATTTTTATTTTACGGTGAAGGTAAGAAATAAATTACTTGCAACATTTTAATTGTTGTAGAAAATTTCATAGTCGTAAATCACTTTTATGCATTATAAAGCATTAGTGACTTTTTTAGAGGAAGAAATCGCGAATAGTAATTAACTTATGCGATAATTATCTTTATTATGTTCAGAATAAAACCTTAAGTTTTGCTTATTTTGCATAAACGGTCGTATCGACGTGCAAAATTAACGCGATACATGTTCTCTTCAAAGGTGAACATAAAAAAATGAATATATTATTAAATTTTTGCACAAAAATATATTTTTAATTACCATTTAACACAGAAATACAAAGTTTAAAGAGTTTTTCTTAAACCTACAAAGATACAAGTATATCGTAAGAATTAGTTTCTTTAACAATAATATAAACATTGTTAAAAAATTGTGTAAAATTCGTGAAAATCATTTTATTAAATCACAGAAACTGCAAGCAATTCTTGCAAATCGAATCAGTGTTATTTGTTCGTTACATCATGTATTACAAACTAACAAAATAATCAATAACTTCCTAATTAGCCTGAAAACCGAAGGCTCATGTTTAAACCGAAGATTGTTTGTAAGTTTGCATTTACATTTACAATATCGAATAACAAATAAACCAATGCACACTTTAAGACTTTGTGTCATAAATAAAACAACTCTAGACGTAAATAACATGCAAATTCCTCGAACAGGTTAAAAGTACATAAAAATCTCCACAATACAGTACGAAAGCAGCTTAGGAAAATCGCTAAAAAAAACTCCTTGCGAGCTAACTTCACGATGTTAAAAGCCATTCTAATGTGTTAACTTCGAAACAGCAAGGTTTAATTATCGCAATAAAACAATTGTCAATAGTACATATCAAATTGCATATGTGTAGTTTATTTATTCGATCGTTGCAAGTACAAAAATATACACAAACAATACTGCCAACATTAATCGTAACTCAAGATGAAGAAAATGACTTAGCACAGATCCACGCTGACGTAGAAAAAACAACGAACATTTAAAATGAGAAAAAGAAGGAAATGTCTAAGCGACCAGACACTTTCTGTCGTTGGTTCTTTGTTCTTTAAGCCTACGTCCACAAAGAACGAAACGTCAAAGTTCTTTGTAACGTTATACAATGAAAGGGAACGCGAGTGTACATGGAAAGGGTCCAGGTGTATGGTATAATAAGAATATTAAATGCAGTAATGGTCACGGAAATGATTTATGTTAATGGAAAGAACGATTGTGGAAAATATCTCTTACCACTTGTGTAGGTGATGACATTTTGGAACAAAGCGTTATTTTGGTCCAGTTAATAGCACGGTGCTACATGCGCGATATTTCCACTGCACTGCCAATTGCTGTATACAATTATCACAGTGTGCTGCCTTTCATCGACTGTATTATATTCTCTTTCTGGAACGGTGCTGCTTTCTGTGGGCTGTGCCTTTAATGATTCCTGGCAGCGACCAGTAAGATTTTACTTGAACGAAGCTATCGATTGTATTCGTTATTCTATACATTCTCAAATGTTAATCTACTCTAATTTTGTGCTTATAAAATGATTGAATATAACTAGATATCTTGTACATGCTTGCGTTAATTTCTTTCTTGATGGTTGGTCATTTAGCACTTTGCAGTTTGTATTTGGCGCCATTTTTGGCGCGGGGAATTCTTACGGGGATGATTTTCTATGTTTCTTGTGGTTTTGTGACTGAATGTAGGTTGAAAATAGATTTATGAATTAATTATGACGTTGAAGCGCGATTTGACTTTTAAATACGTTTGAATAAAGATGGCGGAAGGAAGTAACGGTTTTTAAATTAGCGCGGGCGATTTGAACGAGGATAGGTGTTGAGATTTATGGATTCGGCCGAGTTTGAATCCTGTTGGTGTTCTAATTATCATGGAATCTCAAAATTGGCGCCAATTGTATTACGAATTAATTGATTATTTTTGCCTGACCAAATAGTCTAAGATTATTCTATGATTTTGTCTTTATCAAATCATAATTTTCGTCAAGTTTTCGCTGCAAAGAAATACAAAATACTGCTGAACACATTTTATTTGATGACAGTTTCAATATATGGAGTTAATTTGAAGAAATTTCATACGTAATTTTAAGGGTTCGCTATGTATAATCACTGCCAGGACTTCCTGTCGTTTATATAATCGAAATTATTTATTCGTTTTCTTTGCTTCCTCCACGTATTTCGCGATGAACGTGTCCCACTTTTCGGGATCATTCTTTCTGTACCAATCTGCCACGATTTCAAAGTTCGTCTTTTGTCTCTGCATGCATCTTTTAAATTTCGTTGCCGTTACATCGGCGAAATTGCCTGGAAAACGCATTAACGTGCATTAAAATACATAGCAGGTCCTAGAAATGACAACAGCAGGTGCCAGAAATTATCATAGCACGTCCTGCGAATTTGTATAGCAGTTCTCAGGTATTGTCATAGCTGGCCCTAGAAATCACAATAGCAGGTGACAGGAATTATCATAGCAGGTCCTGCGAATTAGCATAGCAGGTCCTAGGAATTACCATAGCAGTTCATAGAAATGACCATAGCAGATTGTAGGAATTACCATAGTAGTTTCTAGGAATAGCCATGCCAGATCCTAGGAATTACCATAGCAAGTCCTAGAAATTACCACAGCGGGTCCTAGGAATCACCGTAGTAGATCTCCAAAATAACCATAGTAGGTTCTAAGAAGTAAATTGAATCCTGTTACTCCATGTTTTACAATTATAAAGAGTCTTACACAAACAATTCTTAATTTACCCTTTTTGTCTAACTTCAACCAAGATATAAAACCCTTTGTGTGTTTGTATTGTACTCCGAAGTACCATGTTTCTCTAAGCCCTCTTGTACGACAAACTAAATCTAATAAATCTCTTCCAGTCAATCTTTACTATAAAAATAATAAGTTTCAGTAAATTAGTACTTCCTGCTGAATGGTTGCTAGTATCTTGCCATGCTAAACGTACGATACTCACCTCAAGAATTAATTTGAGCTCGACGTCCAATGCTCAGGCTTTAATAGGAAGATTTTCCAGATCTTTCCTTCGAAAGGGTAGCATTTTACTCTTCATTCTGTACAATCAACATCACGAAAGACAAGATAGTCAATGTCGCAAAGAATTAAAGGAAAAAATAAAAGCTCCTAACAACTATAGGCAAACATTAATCAAATGCGGTGTAAATATTTGTATTTTTTAATCAGCAAACATGATCAAACGGATATTGTATAATCTTACCTACGCATTTGCAGCACCTTTACGAAATACATCGAGATTTACGATTGAAATGTTCTCGTCACAACCTTTATAGAAATGTGTAACGTCCTTCGCCGGATCCGATCTTATGGTATACATCAGTATACATGATGTTAATTTCATCTCAGAGTTTTATTCCTGTGATGGAGAACTATCAACGAGAATCGTTCTTAATGTTTCGAAACAGTTTCTTGTACTGATTTCAGTCTATTCGACTGATTTCTCTGTCGACAATGACTATAATTCTCGTGTAGATTCTCCATCGCCGGATTCTCTGGCTATTTGAAATCTGCAAAAGCCTTCGGCTGATAATATCGTTTCCTACTATATTCGCTTTCCATATTTCGGTATTATAGAGACGTCAATTAAATTATTCAATAAATAATGCTGGAGATTTCGAACGGATATTAAGGAAATTTCATTAAATCAATAAAAATTCCGTTTTAACGAAAATCCTGGCTACATATATGTAAAATATATTTCGAATTCCCTGACTTGACAATATAACCTGATGCTATACTTTATTTCCATATTTCGGTATTACAGACCTGTTATTCTTTTGTTTACATCGATATTATTCGAATTTCAACAGTTTTTTAATGAAAATCATCGCTAAATACATGAAAAATGAATTGCAAGATGCCCATTGCGACAATATAACCTATTGTTACATTTCGATATTCCGAAATAAAAAAATATAATATTTCTAAATAACAGCTACACTGTTTCATTGTTTTATCAAATAATATTGAAAATGTTAAAAGAAAAATAAGGAAAGTTCATTGAATCAATGAGAATTCCTTTTTAACGCAAATTTTGGCTAAATATACAAAAAATATATTTCGAATTCCCTGACTTGACAATGTAACCTGATTCTATACTTTATTTCCATATTTCGATATTACAAAACTGTTATTCTTTTGTTTTCGTCGATATTATTCGAATTTCGACAGTGTTTTAATGATAATCATTGCTAAATACATGAAAAATGAATTGCAAGATGCGTAAATTGACAATATAACCTATTGTCATGTTTTGACATGTCGAAATAAAAAAATATAATATTTCAAAACAACAGCAACATTGTTTCATTGTTTTCTTAAATATTATTGAAAATATTGCAAGAAAATTAAGGAAAGTTCATTGAATCAATGAGAATTCCTTTTTTTGCAAATCCTGGCTAAATATACGAAACATATATTTCGAATTCCCTGACTTGACAATATAACCTAATGCTATATTTTATTTCGATATTTCGATGTTACAAAGGCGTTATTCTTTTGTTTTCATCGATATTATTCGAATTTCGGCAGTTTTTTAAATGAAAATCATCGTTAAATGCATAAATAATGAATTTCAAGATGCCCAAAGCGACAATGTAACCTGTTGCTCAGCTTGCTTTTCATATGTCAAAACAACAGCAACAATGTTTTATTGTCAATCTGATATCGTTAAAAACAGTCCCGAACATCTATTAATGCAATTTTTGGTTAAATTCATGATAAATAAGTCTCCAGATTCAGATAAAAGCAATATTGTTTACGGTTTTCTTTCAAAAATGTACGTTCGAATTCCAATGGAATGTCAATGTTTATGAGTTTTATTTCACGAATTTTTCATTTCAGAGGACATGGGATGTTAAAATAAGATAGGAATTAGTCTAATGTTGTCGATATACGCTTGGTATAACAACAATAAGACATAAATTCATTAAAACTTTGCTAAATTATCGTGAAAAATAATCGTTATTGTCGATACGCAAAAACCGTTACATATGGGAAATATACTTAATTTTGGGCTAAAACACATAAAATAACATAATTTTGGCGTTTTATTTGTTTGTTATTGTCCATAATAAGCATATAAACATATCATGGAAATGAAATAATGACGAAAAATCCATTTTGCATCAAATAAGTAGGGTTAGACGGTTGAAATTTTATTGAAAGAAAACAGGGAAAATTCGATGGTTTATGGGATTTCAGTAGTCTTAGGTAAAAATTGCCGATAATTCAAATGGTATACGAAGTTTAGGCATACAAAGTTTATTTAAACGATTAATAAACATCAATTTCAATTCTGTGCTATTCGAGAATATATGCTAATTGACATAAACTTCGAAACCCTCGAATCAAACAGAAGTAAGCGATATATCATCATACATTAGTAAACTTGGGGCTAAATAATCAATTTTAAACAATTTCTGTTACATTTTACTATCAATTATATAAATAAATGAACAAATTATTGTTTCCCGCCTATTCAAATCATTCAAATTTTGCGGGCTTGCATATTTATGCTCCTAGCACCCCATTGGTTCTTCCCCCACTCCTCACGTTCTGGAGGCCTAGACATTGGCAGACTCTCAGTCCCACCATCAGTCGAGGACTGGAAGTCACGGAGGTCGGACGTGTTGCTGATCGCTCTCCCATTAGGGTAAGATTTCTTAATTGTTAACTTAGATACAATCCTAATTGCCTTTATTCATCATTATAACATCTATTCTACTATAATCAACCATTATTTAACCATGCCTTTTTATTTTTTCGCAGAATTTCCGAGAAATATCATCTCCCGAACTGACTTCAAAACTAACTTCCGAAGGATACCGAAGGCAGCTTCCTCTCCTCCGATGCTCAACAGTTCGATTCAAAGGCGTATGGAGTGTGGTATTACCGAAATACGTGAGATAAACATTCCAATTTTTCCGAGAAGTACTTCCGAGCCGGGACTCGGCAGGTTGTTTTCGCGCGCTTCGAAGTAGCATGCTTACCGACCGCGATCAGCGCCCTCTCCTGGTTTTTGTTGGTCGATAACATGTCGACTCCGGTTGTGGTTAGTTTTCTACATTTACCTACAGCATGATTACCATAGTTTTAAATGGCGACGACTTAGCGCTGCGATATAATCGCGACGGTGACAGGTGTAGGACTTTAATTATTTTCAGAAATCCTCATAGTTTCCTCGGTTTCGAGATATCGAAATATTAATTACGCGTTTTTCGTAATCCAGTATAATTTTATATACGCCTCGCGAATATAGTAGATCGTTTTAATATGCAATTAATATTACAACGCGATGTTAACAGGCGTAGAACTTTTAATTGTATTTTGATAACTTCCGTCGTTTTAAAGGCATCGGAATATTATTTACGCACTTTTTGCAATACGAACATAATGATATATACGTTTCGCGAATATGATGGTGCATTTTAAAATGCTATTAGTATTGCAATTTTGACTTTCGTTAATGATTTTTGAAAATTTATTGTTTCGGAAACGGTGTAGATTTTTGCAATTATTGAAGGAATTATGTAACATTAGCGATGAGGGTGAACGATGCACATTATTAAGTACGGTATTTGCAATTTGCAAAATACCTTTTTTTGAATTATGACATTTATTTTGAAAAAGTTACTGATATAGAGAAAAGGCAGTATTTTTTTGGTAAACGCTCGACAAGAAATTGGAAGGATTGAACAAACAAATTGTTGTCTTTTTCTATCCTCTCCCCCACCTTTTATTTTCAGAAATTTGTGGCCGCGCGCAATGCGGTCTAGAGTCAGTGCTTGCTGCGCTATACCTTTAAACCAGTGTTATTTCAAATTATAATAATTATTCATTTTTTTTTATTTTACCTTACGCGAAACTGGAGTCAGTGTAGCTGCGTATTAAAATTTATCTTACAATCAAAGAGCCGCTTTTTACATTTTCGCGCGAAATTCGAGTCAGTTTTGCAGCGCTTTAATAATTATCTTGGAGCGTCGCGGCTCCTTTTTTCTCGCGAAATTAGAGTCAGTTTTGCTGCGATTTAATAATTATCTTGGAGCACCGTAGCTCTGTTTTTCTCGCGAAAATAGAATCAGTGTTGCTGCGAAAAATATTTAACACGGAGCACCGCGGCTCCATTTTATCGCGAAATTAGCTTCATGCAGTTGGCAGTCGTCTTGAACTCCGTACACCATTTTCCTTAGGTAAGTTGAACATCCTAATTACTCAAAAATAAAGTCTATCTTGCACAATACTTCCTTCTTTTCATCCGAATCAATTACCTTCCGTAGTCAAAATATTTAAATTCTTTTCTTCTAAATCGATTATCATCCATAATTAAGACTTTCAATAATTACAATTTCTCCCGCGAAATTTCAAAAAATTACAACTTTAAATCCATGCAGGTATTAAAGAGAAATGCATTTTTTCGTTGCAGCTACCCATCTTTACGATGGCCACTTCCCATTCCAGAGGTTACTTCCCAACGAGAGGTCTTCCCGTTTGCAACTTTATCGACTATCAAGAAAAAATTGTATGCGGCCGGTGAGTCTCAACGTTTAAGTTCCTCCGGTTCCCAATCATGTCGTAGGACGTTTGGTCCGAATCGACACGGGAAACTGGTTGTAATTGCTACTTGTATGTCTAGCGAGCACAGTAACAGCGAGTATATCTGATATACTCGTAATTAGAAAGACTTTTCAATATTTCTGCATGGGTTTTATGTACATAGAGCAGGCTAGGTTCTCCTTGCACTTCGGGTCTTGCTTGTTTCAAACGAATGAAATAGTAGAGTTGTAGAATCCGCGATAGAAACGCGAATACAAAGTTGGACAATTTTTGCCAACATTTTTCACAATTAAAGAAGAAGTCGGATCATGGTCCGACTTCATGGAATTGCCTTTGTAATTAAATCGCGCACGGTAATTATATTTACGCTTAAATTGCGTGTGTTGAAAATCGTATCGATAATCGCCGTTCCGTTCCGTTTTCGTGCGCAAGTATGGCGCCAATTTAACGTGCAAAAGAACACTTCGCGTGGGTGGATTTTAGAATCGGAGTAACATTTTTGAAAATTATTTTCTCCTTCGATTAGTCGCTCCGATGCTGGAATTTCCCAAGGTTATTTTAATATTAATTTAAGTACTAATTCAATCTGATTGGAATTCGTAATATTTTCAAATATTAAGAGCCTTCAGCTCCGAAATCATTTAAGTTTCTAATGTTTTCTCATATTAAGAGCCTTCAGCTCCCAAATAAGACAAATATCTAATATTTTCTCATATTAAGAGCCTTCAGCTCCCAAATGATTAATCTCTTTTGCATGATCAAATAAAGTCGAGTCATTTGTCGAAATACTTTTCTAAATATAATACAATTTAGATCGTTAAATACCACTAATCATCCTCTAGCTTAGGATTTTCAGCAAAACAGTGAGTACTATCCACGTTCATTCTCCCGACTTCATCCGAGTACCCAGGAGTCACTCGGATGAACAAAGGAGATGTACGAGGCTTTCAATTTTTCCATTAATAAAATAAACAGCGACCGACAGCGCGTTGACGAATCGTGCACGATGTAATTTCCACGAGTGTGCTTGTGTGGTTAGGACGTGGATCTTGCGTCGGTTAAATTCTCTTCTCTTTTATCGAACACTAATAATGCAAGTAATCATTATTACCGCGAATTTGCCCGGTATCACATGTTACTAATTACACTGAGCGTACAGGGTATTTCAATACCATTTATCTCACAATTTGAATTTTGCTCAATATGCCCTGTACGTTGCATACTTCTCAGACATATCTAAAGACCCTTTATGGTGTCCGTCTATGGTCAATATAGACCCGTAACTCCCGTCAATTAATTACTTAGTGTAACCGCAATGGTCGTTATCCCTGTTGGTCGATTTCAGGAAAATGGTACGTAAAGTTAGAGTATAAATGTGGCCCTGAGTTCGGGTGTCGGTGGCACCCCGGGGTGTTCACTCTAGTTTAGGGTACTGCACCCGGGCTTTGAATGAGAACCGAGGAGCGTTGTGTGTTTGTGTGCCTGTTTTTGCCATTTTAAATATAGGTGTTAGGTAGGTAGGTAGCATACTCTCTGGAATGTGAGGTAAATATAAGCAGGAAGGGCCAGGAGGTCAGGTTATCATGTTTTCGTAGGCCCAAATGATAATCCTGCCCCTGGGTAGTGAAATTATGGTCAACCGAGTGTCCCCCTCGGCTTGATTGTAATTCTTTAAAATTAAGAACTTTGCACACGTGACTTTCATCACGTGCGCATGCTCGAACACTTTGGCCATCGAATCTCGGATGCAAACAGGCTGAATCGGACAACGATTCGTCGAATCGATGCTCGTTTTCGCACCGTTGGCAACCATCGTGATTATTTTTTCCGCGAAATTCCAAAGTGTTCGTGCAACAATTTTCAGGGGCCGTGGAGCAGCCGGCCAGAAGAAAGAAGGGGCTTCCAATAGCTGAAGAGGCCCGAATACAAGGGCTGCAACGAATGATTGTTCATCCTCGAATCCTAATGGGTTCTAGGATGGAGAGTCATTGATAGTAGTTAGTTACTGTGCTCGCTAATTGTAGTATTGTGTTGTCCTTACGACGGATGAACATTCCCGTCCAACGAGCGCATTAAAGAGCTGAAACGGTTATTTTTTGAGTTTCAATTAAATTGCTTAGAGTTGCGAAGGAAACTGAGCCTCAGCAGGCACCGGGCGCGAGTTTGTTTGATTGTTCGTATTAGGTAAAGTAGCGTTGCGAATTGTAGAGGCTTGAAGCAGCCACGTGCGATATTTTTGCAATTTTTCAATAACGTAGAGTTGCGATTGAAAAACCACCTTAAAAGGGTACGGGTTTTGTTCGATATTAGGTGAGATAAAGTTGCGATGCAATATTAACAGCCTTTAGCGGCTACGGGCGTTATTTTGGCACCTGATTAATTAGCGTTGCGAAATTAATAGCCGAAGAGGGCTGCGGTCGGTTTTTGAAAATGATTGTCAATTAAATTAGCGTTGCGAAATCATAGAGCATCGGATATTGATGCACGCGTTGCTTGCAATTTGATTCCAGGGACTTTAGCGTTGCGAAATAAAAAGTGCCATATTTTTGGTGTTCGCGTTTTCCTTGATTGAACCCCAGGTAAATTAGTGTTGCGAAATTAATACGCGTTGCGTGGATTAATATAGAGTAATTAGTCTTTAGCGTTGCGAAGTTAATGAGACGCGTTTGTTGTTGATTTAGCTACCGGTTTCTTAGTGTTGCGAAAAAAAAACAGCTCAGAGATATGCGCCAAATTCGCACTGAATGGATATCAGTGCCCTGCAGACGCTAAAATTTGCGACTTGCTGCTCCAGTGCCTTGAAAGGCCGCTGGACTTTTCGGTTATTTTCGCGATATTAGTGTTGCGAATTAAAGAGCCACGCGGTTTTGCATGTATTAAATCGTGAATTTGTTAGTGTTGCGAATTGAAATGGCTAATCGCGATTTTTCTCTCGTATTATATATTATTCGCAGGTAGATTAGTGTTGCGAATTAAAGAGCCACGCGGTTTTGCACGTATTAAGTCGCGGATTTATTAGTGTTGCGAATTGAAATGGCTAATCGCGATTTTTCTCTCGTATTATATATTATTCGCAGGTAGATTAGTGTTGCGAATTAAAGAGCCACGCGGTTTTGCACGAATTAAGTCGCGGATTTATTAGTGTTGCGAATTGAATTGGCAAATCGCGATTTTTCACTCTTATTATATTTTATTCGCGCGACGTCGAGCCTTTATTAATTAAAATACTGCCAAATGTGTCTTTGAAATCTGAGACAATTTTACTGTCGCTTCTTTGTTGAGACTTAATCACTTTTATGAAATGTTAATTGGGTTGGTTTGTTGATTGGGACAGTAAAAGTCCTGTTTACATGAACGGCGGCGAATTCATTTGCCAGAATGATTAATAATTAATATAATAGATTTTTCAATTATTCATTAATAGAGTTCAGCATCGTTGAGCTTTATCGCCGGTGTTATTTATTTGTTTGACGGAAATTCGGTTTTTGTTGTAGCAAATTACATGTCAATGATCTTAAGTAGAATTTTGATAAATTTTCGAAATTCTCCTACGAAAATCAGGTTGCTCGTTAAACGCGCTTTGTTAATAATGAAAACACGTAAGCTCGTATTCAAAAAGTACATTGATATATTTTGACGTAATTAAATCAACGGCAAAATACAATTTTTATCGGGCACTACCTAGTGTAGTATATTTTTCTGTATCAAAATAATTCTTTATGAGGATTTTCTGTATCAAAACAGTACTTTTTGAGAATTTTCTGTGCCAAAATAGTACTTTTTGATTTTTCTTTTTGTTAAAATAGTCATTTTTGTTTTTTGCATCAAAATAGTACTTTTTGAGAATTTTCTGTGTCAAAGTAGTACTTTTTGAGTGTAGTATATTTTTTTTTATTTATTTCCGTATTAATATCGAAATAATATCGCAGTGTGGCGTAAGTTATCAGTCGCTATTTAAAATGTTTAATTCATTTTTCGGTCGCGATTTCACGTCGTATCGCAATATCTTCAATTCTGTTATTTTAATATTTCTAATGAAAATTCGCGGTCGGTTTGCAAGTTGCTTAAAATCACATCGCGACCGTTTAATCTCGTAAATATTTGCTTAATCGATGATCGTTTCTTTCAGGTTTTCTCCCGAAATTTTAATAGAAATTTTAAGTGTTTCAGACGTTCGATAAATGGTCAATAATGATTTGTAAAATAATTACGAATGGAAACTCTGAGACTTGAGAAGGAATAAAAACGTGGACAGTTCGAATGATAATGTACGAATAATGTTTTACTTATTAATTTCTTACTTAATGTTTCAGATACCAGAAGAACGTAAATAGATTGGAAATAGATATTAAGAAAGGAATGAAGGATTAAAATAGAGACGTAAGTGTCGATTTTGGAAAAAGAGGTGTTTCTATCTCATTTTTACTATCGGAGGTATTTCATGGTAACTTTTTTTTATTAACCTTTAATTCAATTAACGTGTGAGTGTGTGTATGAATGTGCTATTATTTTTCATACTTACAAGTATTCATTAGTTTTATTATCATTGCTACTATTATGCTTTGGGATTTACTAGCTTTTTTATTCTAAGTAGAAAATTGTAGATATTAGAAAATGCTTTGCTGTGCTTTGCTTTGCTTTGTTTTTCTTTGCTTTGCTTTGCTTGCGATTTACTGGCTTTTTTAATCTAAGTAGAAAATTGTAGATATTAGAAAATGCTTTGCTGTGCTTTCCTTTGCTTTGCTTTTCTTTGCTTTGCTTTGCTTGCGATTTACTGGCTTTTTTAATCTAAGTAGAAAATTGTAGATATTAGAAAATGCTTTGCTTTGCTTTGCTTGGGATTTGCTAGCTTTTTTATTTTAAGTAGAAAATTGTAGATATTAGAACGTGCTTTGCTACGCTTTGCTTTGCTTGGGATTTGCTAGCTTTTTCATTTTAAGTAGAAAATTGTAGACATTAGAAAATGCTTTGCTATGCTTTGCTCTGCTTGGGGTTTGCTAGCTTTTTTTATTCTAAGTAGAACATTGTAGATATTAGAAAGTGCTTTGTTTTGCTTTGTTTGGGATTTACTAGCTTTTTTATTTCAAGTAGAAAATAGTAGATATAGAAAATGCTTTGCCATGCTTTGCTTTACTTCGATAAGTGGTAATTTAATTGAGGGTCACTAAGTAGAAGTATATAGGGTATTAGTATAATTATAGGTAAATAGTTTTAGAAATAAGACTCGCGCGTTTTAAGTTACTCAGGTATTATATAAGTATGACATAAGTTTTACTATTAATATAATGATAATGATAAGGATTATGATACTAATAAGCACCTTTCCACACAGAATCCCACTAGGTCCTCGAAGTTGCGGACTCTAAAATAATTATAATAATGTTTAGGATATCCTGCGCCGTTTATTAATGAAGTACTTCATTTTCCAATTTCCTATATAGAATCCTGCTCGTTCCTTGAAGTTCCAGAGTCTACAATAAGTGATTAGGATGTTAATTATTAATTATTAAGTGTATTGTACTTTGTGTTTCTTCCTTAGTCCGGTTTAATTTAAAAATAGAACTCCTCGCATTACACTCCTGCAGACCGAACGTGAATCGTTCTTTGTGCAAACGTGCATTGAAAGGAGAGCAACAAAATGTAATTATTTTCAAAAAGGAAGGGTGGATGGGACCGTGGTTAGGGCGGATCTCAATTAGTGGCAACCTCCTCGTGGTGAGATCTGGGTCGATATTATTTATTAATAATCATGAATATTTATTTAATATGTAAATAAATATATTGATAAAGTTTCATAATAATGTAACGCATTTAGAGAAATAATTATTGGTACTTGTCTTTACGGTAATGTACCGGTGCAAGGTTTCAATATTGCCTTTTATTAAAAGATAAATTCTGCAATAAATAATATCGAGCGAATGCCACTAAAATTTGAATATTCGGACATTAGCGTTCGAATACTCAAACTGTTTTCCTTTAGTGATCCTTTGATATCGTTTAATATCTTAATTTATTCGATTGGACTGAATATCAAACGCTCGATATCAAAGTAAGTAATTCACGCGTAAGAGTTCCCGCGCGTTATTAAATCGCAGTCGTTGAAGTGCGATTTGACTTTTAAATCATTTTTAATAACGAAGGCGGGAGGAAGTAACAGTTTTTAAATTGGCGCGGGCGATTTAAACGAGGATAGGTGTTGAGATTTATGAATTCGGCCGAGTTTGAATCCTGTTGGTGTTTCAATTATCATGGAATTTCAAAATTAGCGCCAATTACATTACGAATTAATTGATTATTTTTGCCTGAGTGAATAGTTTAAGATTATTCTATGATTCTGTCTTTATTTAATAATAATATCCGTGATGTTTTCGATGCAAAGAAATAGAAAATACTGCTAAATACATTTTATTTGACGTTAATTACTGTATAATGAGGTAATTTGAAACAATTTCATACATAATTTTAAGGGTTCGCTGTTCATAATCACTTTCAGGACTTCCTGTCGTTTACATGATCGAAATTATTTAATCGGCGTTCATTTTCTTTGCTTCCTCCAGGTATTTCGCGACGAACTTGTCCCACTTTTCAGGGTCGTGCTTTATGTACCAATCTGCCATCGTATCAAAATTCTCCTTTTGTTTCTGCGTGCATTTCTTACATTTCGTTGATATTACATCAGCGAAATTGCCTGGAAAACGTGCATGAAATTACATTGCAGATCCTAGAAATGACAATAGCAGGTGCCAGAAATTACCATAACAGGTGCAACAAATTATCATAGCAGGTTCTGCGAATTAGCATAGCATGTCCTAGAAATAACTAAAGCAGGTCCTTGGAATTACCATAGCAGATCCCAGAAATAACCATAATGGGCTCTAGGAATTACCATAGTACTTTCTAGAAGCACCCATAGCAGGTCCTAGGAATTACCATAGCAGGTCATAGAAATCACCATAGCAGATCCCAGAAATCACCATAGTGGGTTCTGGGAATTACCATAGTACTTTTTAGAAATAGCCATAGCAGATCCTAGGAATTACCATAGCAAGTCATAGAAATCACCATAGCAGATCCCAGAAATGACCATAGTAGGTTCTAGGAATTACCATAGCTGGTCCTAGAAATAACTAAAGCAGGTTCTAGGAATTACCATAGCGAGTGTTACAAACCATACCAGGTGCTAGGAATTACCATAGAAGGTCATAGAAATCACCATAGCAGATCCTAGGAATAACCATATTAGGTTCTAAGAATTACCATAGAAGGTCCTAGGAATTACCATATCACCTCCACAAATAACTATAGCAGGTCTCAGGAATTATCATAGCAAGCCTTAGAAATGACTATGGCAGGTCCTGGGAACTGCTATAACAAGTTCTAGGAGTTATCATAGCAGATCCCAGAAATGATCATAGCAGATCCCAGAAATGATCACAGCAAGTCCCAGAAATTACCACAGCATGCCCCAAAATGCCTGTAGCAGGTCCCAGAGATAATCGCAGCAATTTAAGGCCAAAAAGTCCAAGGCAGACTCCGTTCGCCACACTTTCCCTTGCAATTTGTCTTTTTACATACCCTTAAAGAATTTCGCATCGGCAGTAATGCAAGGCCCCAAGTCCATGAAACATCTGTAGTATTGTTCCCGTAATTTCTCGTTCCCCAAAACCTCCGGTACGTTGATGTAGTCGTACTTATCATCGTAATACTCTATCTCTTCGGCGCGGACCCACGCTACGAGAACAACTGCAACCAGCAACAATTGTAACTTTATTCCGTGCATGATTCCACAGTCGGTTTAAAGTTCTTCCACGATACTAAATACCTGTTCGATTCACCATTCGTATTTATACGTTCCTCCATTAACAGAATAATGTATGTATGGCGGAATTGTACAGCATGATGTGGTCAGTTAATGGTAAAATATCTATTAACTTTTTTGAATATGAGTGATATCGGAAATACCGTACTATTATCACATGGAAAGAAACGTGATGATAATTAATTCATAAGAGAACGATAATTATCAAGTATTATTGTAGTTTTTTTCTAACTATGAACCACTCGAGAAATAACACGAAGTTGTTTTTGTTATCCTCCTTCCCGTTCGCGCTACGCGCTGCGACATTGCGATGTGCGTATCGTTGTTTTAAATTCTTTGAATAAATTATAGTAATTGCCGGGATAAGTATTTTCTTACTTGAAAAAAAGATCCTTCCCTTCAAAAATATAGCAATAGGAAGACCGAGAGCATCAGCTCGGCCTCTCTCTTGCCGAAAACATCACAGCTACAACGTTGTTTTGCAAATCTTCGGTATATTCAGTCCACGGAATCAAACAATTGTAAATTGTATAAAAAGTTAATTGTATAATAAGTCGTTGTATAATAGCAGTAAGCCGTGTTTGTAAATTAATCTATTTATTCCAATTGGAGTGAAACAATTTACCGGTCGAGCATCTTGCGATGGGGTCGACGAAACATTAATTATCCATAAAATTTCGGGTTTTTTAATTAAAAATATTAATAGTGGCTTACACACATTTTTTACTTGCTGTTTTTTCATTCTAATCATGTCATCAAATTGGATGACGCTCTAGCAGTTGCATCGCATGACGATCTTCCTTGACAGACGTCGGTTAATTGCAATTCTGTTTTTATTTGGACGACAATTGAAGATAATTGTACGTTTAGGTATTACTCTTAGTTGTAAAATAACAGTGTTCAAAGAAGTCTCCTTAATAATTATGTTATGCTGATTAAAACCTAACGATAATTACCATACAAAAAGCCTTCACTTTGAACTTCATAAAAAAATATTTGCTTTAGAAAAGTTATGAATTTTCGTACTCTGATGATATCAATCGATATATCTGAAGATATAACGCCGGTCGTTCCAGTATTAAAAGGAGAATTTTGAATTATCCGCCACTTTCTGTAGCACAGTGTTTCTCAAAGAAGCCTATGAGATTATGGATGAAATATTTGAGAGTCCCTGGTCTAGGGAAACTTATAGGAAAGAAAATCTCTAGTGGACCACATTGAAACGTGCTCGGGCACTGTCTTCATATTTTGCAGCATCCTTTAAATTCATTTAACCTATTCTATTGTCAAACATTTTTTATTATTTAACAGTGTGATGTTAAGTAGATACAAATGCGGGATGTATGGAGGATTCAAAGTACTTGCTCGAAATTTCGGTATTCTTAAGGTAATTTCTGTATGTTTTAAAAGTAAATAATATGAGATGTTAAATAGTATGATTATAATGGAAAATATACGTTTACGTTTTAGCATCAACCGGTACTTACATTGCAAAATCCACTGCCACAGCTGGCAGCGATGCAACATGTTAGATACAGGTCCGATACTCCTTTGAATACCGTTGTAATGTTTGTACCGCAGCAGGAGGTACGTAGGTGTAGTTAATAGCGGTTGCTAAGTAGCTAACCTACTATTAATTTATATATTTGAATGTAGTCCTGCTTTATTCCAGCAGATTATTGCGAAGATGTACAAACAATTAATATAATTGTGATAATTTAATCCAATCGATATTTAGATTTTATAATGTTTCAGGCATGGGTCGTGGAGAGAATGGGAAAGTTTTTTAAGATTCTAGAACCAGGATTAAACATACTTATTCCAATAATCGATCGAATTAAATATGTACAAAGTCTGAAAGAAATAGCAATAGAAATACCACAACAGAGTGCAGTTACTTCGGGTATACTGCTATTTATTTCCTGCATTGTGCAGAGTTCTACTTTAACAGCATTGTATCAAATTTCAGTTATCATTTCTTTCTAGACAATGTCACATTGAATATCGACGGCGTACTATACTTAAGGATAAACGATCCGTATTTAGCTTCTTACGGCGTCGAGGATCCAGAATTTGCGATTATTCAGTTAGCTCAAACCACGATGAGGTCGGAGTTAGGAAAGATCTCTTTGGATAAAGTATTCAGAGAGAGGGAAGGTCTTAACGTTTGTATCGTAGATAGTATTAACAATGCAAGTAAAGCTTGGGGTATCACGTGTCTTCGATATGAAATACGTAAGTCGGACAAATACAAAGAGCATTTTTAATTGTACTTAGAATGTATAAATGTTCTTTATCACGTTAGGTGATATAAGATTGCCGCCAAGGGTACAGGAAGCTATGCAAATGCAAGTAGAGGCGGAAAGAAAGAAACGCGCTGCAATTTTAGAATCTGAAGGTGCGAAGGAAGCCGAAATAAATATCGCAGAAGGAAAACGTTCGGCACAAATTTTAGCCTCTGGTAATTCATTCCACTGAGATTTCAAACTTTGCCGCGAATATGACATGTTAATTCGTAATTATTTTAGAGGCCACAAAGCAGGAGGAGATCAATAAAGCTCAAGGTTTAGCCGCTGCTATAATATCAGTTGCTGAAGCGCGCGCAAAAGGCTTAGAACTTGTCGCTACTTCCCTTAATATAAACGAAGCCAAAAATGCAGCGGCACTTAGCATAGCTGAGGAATATGTTAAAGCATTTAATCAACTGGCTAAAGCAAATAACACGTTAATTCTACCGAGTAACGTAGCCGATGTATCATCCTTAGTAACGCAGGTGCATTATTATTCCTTCGGCTCTTTTTTTTTCACGTTAAGTGAGTGTTTATTTACGATCTTCAATTAGTTTATTCGTTACTTCAGGCAATGGCTATTTACAAACAAGTAATTCCTCACGTCGATACGGAAAGTCATCAGAGGAAAATTAACGGAAATGCTCCGCTCGAGATTAATGCTTCGGACGAGGCGTACGAATACTTTAGTGATAGAGAAGAAGCGGAGAAGCACACGAAAAAGGGCAACAAAAAGACAAAAATGTAAAACATTTATGTATGGTATAAATATATTTTAATATTTCTATCCGTCTTGAGTTGCGATTGCTTTGGGCAGAAAGAGAAAGTAACTAGGAATGGTAGAAATCTTTATAACAATATATTTTAATCTTAATAAAAATTCATAATTGAGCGCGGGTATGAAAATTATGAATTCGGAATTCTTTCACGTACAGTGAGTAAAAACGCGGCAGATTTACATGGATTATCTCATTTTCGTTTCTTCACGTGCATAGAAACCGTCGGTACAGGCACGGAATAAGTTTCTTGAGATATTCGGTTAACGTAGTACAACGCGACCATCGAGAATAGGAAGCATGTTGTTGTTGCAACACGGTGAACTAATCCTGATGCAATTAAACTAACGATCAGTGAGAAGATAACTGAAACAGAATTATTTATACAATTTTGTTACTATAAAAGTAAAAGAATCACAATTTTTTGATTCCATATATTGCTCACCTTCTGGGAATAATTTTTGTTGAAAAGATTTTCCAAATATTGTTGCTTCTAGATTTCCCAAAGCAGTTAATACGCACATGAATAATATGGATCCAATATATCCACCTAATATTGTGTACAGCTGTGACGAACCCAACCAATTTCTGTATATTTGCATTCCAGAAAACACAAGAACCGTTAATATGGATGAGAGTACAAATGACGCCCCGCTGCTGACCGCTGAAAAATTACAAGCAGATACATTTGTCCATTGGTTGAATTAAGATTTTCTATAGATATCGGTGATATTAATTTGCAAAAGTTAATAACGATTATTCTATGGTTATAACACGTTTACAGGCAAAACTCATTTATATATATACGCTCTTTTAGTTGTGTGATTTGTAAGAAAAATTCCTATCAGAAATCAAAATGTAATAATATAAAACGTCGTGCAATTACATACGCATTTTTAACAGAAGATTTATCGTTTACTCGTAACAGTCAATGTGTCACATTTGCCGATTTCTCTGACAATATATATATATAGTGTTATCAAAACGAAGTTAGCCGTTATCAGCTGCTTCGGTGAATTTTGACGAAATCAAATGTCCCTAGATCAATGAAAATATCACTGACACATAGGCAACATGAAATTTCATTTATAGTGAAGAACGTAGAAGCAAATATTTGACATTAAAATATTCTAACGTATTAATATTTCTGTTTATGTAAGATATGTTTGCATCGTTAGCATATTGGTAATTAAAATTCTTTATCTTTATTGTAATTCAATGACGTGGAAGTTTCTATATCACTAATTAATATTTTGTTTTAAAGGTATCCCGTTTATCAAAGAAAAGCAATTTTCAGTGGGATTACAATTAAATTAAAAAGTTTAACGCTAGTAACATTAAATGTTATGGACATTTAAGGAATATAGGAAGGTCCTTAATTTATTCTCATAGCAATGTTCATTATTCTGCGTCTATCATCTACTGCGTCATAAATGGTAAATTGTTAATTATAAAATATAAGTAAACCCACGTTGCTCGCCTTTAATCATTGATCGGATGCACACTAGATGGAGTACTGCGTGGACAATATTCATGCGCAGAAATTGGACCGTTATTATCGATTTCAAACTCCCTAAGCGAACGCCCTTTCGATCGATATCCCAGTTAAAAATATTTCACTCCTTTAAATTCTCCCTCAACCTGATACCCGACAAAAATATCGGAGCTTAAAAATACAATTTGATTGACCCGTTTCATCTGTACACTTCTGATCATACATTCTCATCTTCCATACCATATTCGTTCGATGCAGTAATCAAAATTGAAGTAAATAATATCCAATATCAAATAAGTACTCAAAATGTGCAAAAAGTAAAATCCAGCGGTTCAAAGTAACTGTATTAATTGCAGTTACATTTTTTACTTCTCTTCACATTCCCAGGAGACTCTGTTGCCGCGCGATTATTATGCCTCTATCGGTATCGTTATTAATTAACATATTTCTCTTTTTTCTCAGACAAATGACAGTATTAAATCAAAAAACGACTTTTCTCAAACGCGCCATCTTTCAAATTTTTTATAGACACCACCAAATTCAATAACACTACCGCCTCCTAGAAATTCAAACGTGAAACAAATTCCAAAAGCTTCCTGAAGCCCCTCCCACTCAAGTTTAAATCGCCCGCGCAAACTACGCGAGCAACGTATCCAATCGAAACAGTTCCTCGTTTGACTACCGTAGTACGACGTCACAGCAAGCAGGTAGCGCTCGCGTAGAACGTACAGGATTGGCTGTCAGGAGTGTTCGGTCTGGCGAAGGAGTAGGAGGTCTTGGTCGCCATCTTGGCAGGTCGTAAGAGCCTTCTGTCGTCGCCGTGGGCTGAGCTGTCGTCCGCCCAGCTGAGCTGTTAACGCGCGCGCGAGAGAGCTCGTTGGCTCGATCGAATCGCGAATTAAACGGTGACCGGCATCGAGGACCATTCGATTTCATCGTCAAATACAACCGTTAACCCGGTAATCCCATTACTTTCGACATTTCCGATAGACATCGAGTACCATCGGTTCCTCGCGGGTGGTGTGTGTGATCGTCGAAACGCTTCGTATTTCCGTGCTGTACAGAGGCAAGGAGGTGTGATAATACACTGTATTAAGGTTCGAAAAGGTGCGTGAAGAAGGGAAACGTAACTAGTGTGACAGAAGAAACGACAGTATGGCGGGACAGACGATAAACGACAGGCTATTGGCAGCGAGACACAGCATCGCCGGGCAGGGCCTGGCGAAATCTGTCTGCAAAGCTACCACCGAGGAGATGATAGGGCCGAAGAAGAAGCATCTAGATTGTAAGTTCGTACACACACACACCCTTTTTATGGGCCTTATCATTGATCCGTGATGTCCCGTGGCTTTTAATCGAGAAAAGTCACGATGTCAGGTGTGCCTGACTCGTGCTTCGAGTCCCGAAGGAGAATCGGAAGGTTGCGTGGTTAGGATGTTACGTCGGGAGAAAGGTTTTTGCGTTATGTGTCAGAAAATGTGGATTCGGTGAACGCGATTCCAGCATGACGACGCTTAACGGAAAGTGAAACGCGAACTGACACGGATACAGCTTTTTTCATGTATCACATGGAAGCGGTTTTTCGAGTGGATTTAGCGAGATTCTTATCGGTGACGTTTTATTGGTCGGTTCGGAGGAACAAGTGTTTCGTTGGGGTCCTCGGATGGCGATTTTTCCCTTTAAACGGAAAAGTGGAAGGTGTGTGACTTTGAAGGTCTTTGAAAGTCGCACGTAACTGAAATTTGTAAATATTGTAACGCTAGAATTACTGAACGAGTCAAATTGGGATTGAAATATTTCAGGGGAATTTCTGAACCTTTGGAAGTTTCTTACGGTAGATATTTCTCCTCTGTTGTATAAAATAGAGGAAGTAGTAGCTAAAAAGATGGCAAATTAAGATATTTGAAAGTCTCACGTAACTAAAATTTGAAATTTTAATATTAGAGCTACTCGTAATGACGATTTTATAATTTCTCACAAATATTCCTTCTGGAAGTTTCGTACAATAAATATTTTAATCTATTCTATAATACAGAGGAATTCGTAGTAAAAAAACATGATAAATTAAGTAATCTATGTTACATCAGATCGACGTGGAATATTAACCCAATGGCTCCTCAACAAACACGGGGGATTTTTTTTTTACAACTTAATTAACACATTTAATCGTAACACATTCCACGCCGTTATTTCCATCGTTAATATATTCCGACGATTACGAAGTTTCATTTTCTATTATCACGAGCAAGAAGGAGAATCTTTCGCAAGGTGATCGTCCTTTATCAGAATAAAGTCACCTTTGCATCCAAATGTTAGGCAACTGCACGAGTTGCCGTATCGATTCCACGTTTCGTTGCAAAGCACCTGCCATTACGTTACACATCGATTATTACTGTTACATTAACACCAAATCCATCAAATTGCGCAGAATAATGTTCTAAATTTCCCATAAATATCCATATAATTTTTAACACCGCATTTTTTTACAGCTTTCTAGGTCTGTCTTGTAAAACGTAAGAAATTAAATCGATCTTGTTTCCTGCCCCGTTTATTCCCTTCCTTCTCAACTATTCATCTGATATCTTCGAGTATACTTAATTAGTCGTCGATAGTACTGCTAATTTTAATAATTTCATCGCGAGAGTGCCAGTTTAACGCTGCATTTTCCTCAATTTTCTACGTCTACTTAAAAATGTAGTGGCCTGTTTATACTCCTTTTCGAGTATTTATTTGGTATCTTTAGGTATATTTAATTAATCGTCGATAGTACTGATAATTTTAATAATTTCGTGGCGAGAGTGCCAGTTTAACACTGCATTTTCCTCAATTTTCTACGTCTACTGGAAAGTGTAAAATGTAGTGGCCTGTTTATATTCCTTTTCGAGTTTTTATTTGGTATCTTTAGGTATATTTAATTAATCGTCGATAGTACTGATAATTTTAATAATTTCGTGGCGAGAGTGCCAGTTTAACACTGCATTTTCCTCAATTTTCATCTACTTGTAACATCTAAAATATAGGGCCATGCTTTTTCCCCTTCTCTTCAAATATTTATCTAGTGTATTCAAATTTACTTAATTAACCCTCTATGGACCCTCGTAACTGTGAATTAACACAAGATAAATCTAAATTCTCATTCTTCAAAGTCAATTTTCTAACTTGGCCAAATATTACAATTTAGTTCTCAAGAATCACGAAATTCTTTACAATCCAATGGTTGAAAATCAAGTTAAATCTATTATTTATAATATCACTTTCTTTTTATTTTATCACTTTCTAATGTGCTGTCGGGCGATTGATCTTCAGATGCCACAGGAAATTCGGACTACGGAGGGTTAATAGTCGATGATACTTTAAATTTGAAGGATTCCATGGAGAAAGTATGAGTTAAAATTGTAGTTAATGGGTTCTCCATTAGTTCAACTAATATTCCTAGATTACGTTACACGGGAGTTCTCTTTCCGCAATTATTTACACGTCCTCGTAGCGTCTCGTCTCACCTCGCTTGCGTATCGCGATAAAGTTTAATGTTGACATTGTAGTAACCCAGTACCCTCGAATAACAAAACCCAAACAGTTTCCTTTGTCTGACGATGTCGGCGAGTCTTACGATTTCGCGTTATCGCCGACTTCGAAATTTCAACGTATCGTCGACGTGTATCACTTTCAGAGGTCACTGTAAAGTCAGTGATTATACAAAAGTGTATTTCAATTTGCTGCTGGCGATGAATGAACCGTGGAAAATTTTGTATGGTCGCTCTTTAACGACTTATCACTTTTGGATATCCAACGAGACTGTATTTAGCTAATTTGTAAAGTGAGAATGAAAATTTGTTAGTTTGTCGGTTTACTGGAGAAACTTCAGATTTACTTGAGTTTGAAATTGTAGGACAAAGGATTAATATAATTAATAATGATAGCGAGGGACTTGGATACTTTTTGAACTTTATTCTCTTCGCATATTTTCTCTTCGAATTTAATGCTGATTTTCAGTGATTTAAAACTTGCGGTTTTTTGCGGTAAAAGTAGATATTCGACCGCAGAGAGTTTTAACGAATTAATTTCAATGAAATGACCAAAGGTTGGGAAATAAGGTGGACCGCAGAGGGTTGAATGGACGCGTGGGGTGGATCACCCTGCGAGTTCGAATGACGAGAGTGGAAATTGTATTTAATAATGAGAGATTAAACGATAAAATTGTATTATTGTATGTCAGTGATATAAGCTGGGTCGAAATTAATCTTAAATTAGGCGTTTTAAATTATCGTAGATACTTCGATTAGAGTTATTCAAATGAAAATTGAATGTTATTTAATTTTGCATCGTACGCAACAAAACACCGTATCGATACTTAATTAAAATTTCAAAATAATTACCGGGTAGCCCATTTAAACGGCCATTCTAAATTCTCTGCCGTCAGATATTAACTTCCATTTGGCACTAATTGAAACCAAAGCTAAACGCGGAAAATTGTATAATTGATCAGGACATTTGATATTCGAAATTAACTTCCAAAAATAATAGAACCGTCAATATATTATTTTTCTTCTCATCTGATATTTTCTCAAAACTGAAATAAATGATCTGCAGTCATTAACGAACAATCAGCAAAGTTACAGAAAAATAGAACCTCTAAAAATTCACCTCTCACTCTCAATTTTGGGACCTACGTAAACCAGCAGACTCTACTCGAAATAACTATAGCAATTAGAGGTTTATGGTGTGCAGGAAGCTAAAGGAAGGGATTCTTTATCCCCTGAAACAATTTTTTCTCAAATTACCACTCAATTTTTGGACCCATCTGATTCAGCAGGCCCCACTCGAAATAACCTATCAGCTAGGAGAAATTTTAATGTGTACGAAGCTAAAAGCAGGAACTTTCAATCGATAGGCCCTTCTAAATCACCTCTGACAAATTTTTCCCGAATTATCCCTTAATTTTGGGGCCCACCCAGATCAGCAGGCCCTTGGCAAAATAACCATATCAGCTAGGAGAGATTTTTATGCGTAAGAAGCTAAAGGTAGGAACTTTCATTCGGTATGCCCTTCTACATAATCTCTGACAAATATTACTCGAATTATCCCTTAATTTTGGGACCCACCTAGATCAGCAGGCCCTAAGCAAAATAGCCATATCAGCTAGGATAGATTTTTATGTATAAGAAGTTAAAGATAGGAACTTTCAATCGATAAGCCCTTCTAAATCACCTGTGACAAATTTTTCCCACATTATTTCTCAATTCTGGGACCCACCTAGATCAGCAGGCCCTAGGCAAACTGGCCATATCAATTGGGATAGATTCTGATGTATAAGAAGCTAAAGATAGGAACTTTCATTTGATAGGCCCTTCGAAATCACCTCTGTAAATTTTTCCCGAATTATCCCTTAATTTTGGGACCCACCTAGATCAGCGGGCCCTAGGCAAAGTAATCGTATCAGCTAAACCCACAAATAAAGAAGAATAAAGAAAAAAAAAGCCTAAATCGCAACACAATTTCGGAAAAAGAATTACCATCCGGGAAGAAAAAGGAGTTTCGTAAGCGTTTTGTTCTTGAACGGGTAGGAAACCGCACGAGTTCCTCCTGATTATCGATTCCGCCGTCGCATGGTTACATCAAGGTTTATAGGTATACGCGTAAGTGCCGTGACCTGCATCTGCTCTAATTTCAAAGTCTGCTCTGATTGATGAGTGGCAGGTCTTTGCACCTTTCGATTATGCCGGTCAGCGTGTTAACTCTCATTCCGACGGTTATATCTGAACGTTCACGTCAGTCTTTATCGCCGGGAGATGTAATAGAGTTACGAAAGTAATATGCTAAGCGTCCGAATTCGCAGGCACGTTATTCCATGGGATACTTTCGCTTTTTTCGCATTTTTTTTTACTTGCCGGGTTTCTATGAATATTGAGACGCGATGATTGAACTTTGGGGGAATCGTGAAAGCTGTGCTCCGTTTGTTTCATATACGGGGTGTTCAGGTTATTTCAACGTTAGAATTATACCGGTTTTGCATCTGTTGTATTTGAAGCTGGCAAATCCATTTTTTGTAGTATTTTAATAGTTGATTAGTTATTGAAAAATATTATTATGTTAGTCAGTTGTACACTGGGTGTCCGGCTTAATTATTTTAACACTGGAAGGACCTGCTTTGTCTGTTATATTTAAAGATGGCTAATTCAATTGTTTTGTGGTATTTTAATAGCTAGTTAGTTATTAAAAAATATTATATTAGTTAGTAGTATACAGGGTGTCCGGCTTAATTATTTTAACACTAGAACCGCCTGCTGTGTATTTCCTATATTCAAATATAGTAAATTCATGTGTTTTGCGGTATTTTAATAGCTACTTAGTTATTAAATAATATTACTATATTTGTTAGTTGTATACGGGGTGTCCAGTTTAATTATTTTAACACTAGAAGGACCTGCTTTATGTCTGTTATATTTAAAGCCAGCAAATTCAATTGTTCTGTGTTATTTTAATAACTAGTCGGTTATTAAAATATAGTTAGATATATATGGGGTGTCCAGTTTAATTATTTTAACGCTAGAAGGACCCGCTTTACGTCTGTTATATTTAAAGCCAGCAAATTCAATTGTTCTGTGGTATTTTAATAGCTAGCTAGCTATTAAGTAAAATTACAATTACATTAGTTAGTTAATTTGTAGACCAGTCGGTTATAATTACTTAATATCAATATATCGTTTAGTATCAGTTCAAGAACTGAACATTCAGAAAAATTTGCACCTTGATGAAAGAAAGACACTTGGAAAAAAGAATAAGCACATTATTGTAATTAAAAAAGAGTGACTAATTCTAACCCATCAGATTCAAATCAGTGTAGTAAATTTTTCCTGCATCTGTAACACTTGCGATGCACTATTTATCACTAAAATTACCGATTTAAAAGAAGAACTAAGAGGTGAAAATGATAATTAACATTCGCACCTCATTTACAAACTCAACAAATGAATATGCACAAAATGAAATTATTCCACATTCAACGGATCGCGAACTCGTGTCTTGATAACGTCACTGTGCATTTTTGCCTGTTAAAACTCTCGTCAGGAACCAGTCAACTGCTGAATCGACAGTTTTACCGTTTAAACGTTCATTTCAAACACCCTCCTCTATCTGCTACAGTTTAAGAATTAATGGAAGAAGTGAAAGCGACGCTTTCAACGCAAGGGTAGATTCCATCTTTTAGAAAGTCTATGCACGTAAACACATACACCCTTGGTCTTTTTTAAAATTATATTAAAGTTCTACGGAATTTCATGAAAATGGACGTATCTATTTCAGCGAGATTCCCTCGTTGGTATCACGTTAGGATAAGTTGGCGGAATAGTCATCAGCCTGGCAATGAGTCACTTTAATTCCTAGTTTGTCGACTCGAATCTCAATTGATACGTTCACGCGTGTGAATCCCCGCTTCTGCAGACTGTCTTATATTTACACCTACAACTTAAACGATCGTAACTACGTGCATGCATGGAAATACCGAGCTTATCTACCGGGTGCTCTTTTGCCGACAGATTGCAGGAATTTTGTTGCCTGTTGTATTTTTTTTCAGATATTATAGACGCTCTTGTATGGTGGAGACACTTTGCTTGGGGCCTTATGTTTTAGATGGGTCCCAGAATTGAAAGATAATTTGAGAAGAATTGTCAGGAGTGATTTAGAAGGGGTTACTGATCGAGAGTACTCGAATTTAACTTCTTAGACGTCTTTGTTCCTCTTTTGCTGTGGAGCTACTGTTTTTGATGCATACTTTGCTAATTAATCAATTAAGTGGGAAGAATTAGCCGGAGGTGATGGGCAATTTGACCTTGGACCTGCTGATTGAGAGTCCGACCCTTCAACTTTTTAATTATCATAGCCTCCTTGGCTCCTATGAGAATTTCGCCTGGTAGCTACTACTTTTGGTTGATTCTGAATCTCCTAGGGTAAGATATATTAAATAATTAATTAATTATGGAGAATTAGCCAGAGGTGATGGGGAATTTGACCTTGGACCTGCTGATTGAGAGTCCGACCCTTCAACTTTTTAATTATCATAGCCTCCGTAGCTCCTATGAGCATTTCGCCTGGTAGCTACTGTTTTAAGAGAATTTTAAATCTCCTAGGCTGTGATATATTAAATAATAAATTAATTAGGGAGAATTAGCCAGAGGTGATGGGGAATTTGACCTCGGGCCTACTGATTCAGAGTCTGACCCTTCAACTTTTTAATTATCATAGTTTCCTTAGGTCCCATGAGCATTTCGCCCAGAACCTACCATTTTAGGTGGATTTTGAATCTCCTAGGGTGTGATATATTAAATAATAAATTAATATATAATGAACGTAGGACGTACTGTTGAAATTCACCGCCGGAAAATCCTATCCAAATTGCCGCTTACTTAAAAAAATCCCAAACCAGTCGGTATGCTTTGGCAGGCGAATTAAAAAATCGAATACCCCCTTACCATTCGTAAACTACATTCACCAAGATTTCCTGCCCTTTTTGACCGGTTCTCGAAGCCGGTAATTCCGGCGTCGTTAATTACAGGACACCGAGTGTGTGGCCGTCCGTTGTATTTGCAATTCGTGCGTGAATAATAACGCCGGCTCGTTTATTCGCGCTTCCGTCGCCGTTATTTTCAAAGCAGTCAGGCATTTTGCGAGAAAGTTTGTTAGCGGATTGCATAAAGCATGACGCAACAATTAAGATCCCCCTTTCTCCCGACAAAGCACCGGTTTCAGCCGTCGATAGCTGGCTTTCCTCTGGGAAAAATTTACATTTCTCCGGTGAGAAAGAAAAGAGGGAACGGATGACGCGGTTCAATTAAACGGTGGCTGATTACGTGCCGGTGATAATCGTTAACGAGGTGCTGCTTTAACGTTAGGGAGATTATTCGATTGTAATTGTTGTCGATTAGAAAGTTGCTGGGGTTTCTTGTTGATTTTATTGACGGAGAATTAATTATGGATCGTCGAGTATATATTCGATTTTAACATCTTCAGTTAATGATTTCTTTTGGGAAATGGATGTATTTCTTTGTTTGGTAATTATCGCATGTTATATTTGTGCTCATTTGTGTTCTGATGTATTTAAATAGAGTGCGGAGAGTCATTATAGATGATAGAATCGTCATTTAAGCCGTGAAATGTCCATTTAAGTCCTGAAATAGTCATCTGGGTACTATAATGCTCATTTGCATGGTAATATATTCATGTAGGGCTTAAAATGCTCATTTGTATGGCGTAATGCGGTTCATTAGGTCATACAGGTAAGTTTGGAGCTTGATGTCTAAGTAATTCTTTGTTATAAGTGCTCGTAAAGTTGTTAGGGTAAAAGGATAATTAGGAAGAATAGCCGTTTGCCTAATGGTGGCATCAATTTATTCATAGAATGACCATTTTTCTAATAGATAAAGCGGAAGAAGTTATTATAGGGCCCAAAGAGATTGAGAGATTAAGAATTCTTCCTTGCAGTTACTCGCAGGTCGTTTAGGTGATCGGATAATTAGGAAGAATAGCTTTGCTAATAGGCTGAGTAAAGCAGTTCGCTACGGTCGCAGTAAGGCCCAAAAGGTTAAATTTTCATTTGACCAGGAAATAACGTTTATTGTAGCCACGTAATTCCTATTAGAGTTGATAGGTAGCGAGTTAGTTAAATAGTGCCTGCGTGAGGCCCAAAAAGTTATGGACTTGGGCCAGAAATAACATTCAGTGTAACTAGTTAACAGTTACTAGTCATAATATATTAAATTATCTGTGGAAACTGAATTAAATAGTACGTCCATAGGGCCCAAAATTTAGGAATTTCACTTGAACCAGTGAGTAACATTTACTCCAGTCAGATAACAGGTACCAGAGTAACTAGAGTAACTAAATTTAACAATGCCTGCGTGGTAGCAGCAGATTGAGTATCTCCATGGGCCCAAAATTTAGGAGTTTTATTTGAATCAGTGAGTAACATTTACTCCAGTCAGATAACAGGTATCAGAGTAGCTAGAGTAACTAAATTTAACAGTGCCTGCGTGGTAGCAGCAGATTGAGTATCTCAATGGGCCCAAAATTTGTGAATTTCCCTTGAACCAGTGAGTAACATTTACTCCAGTCAGACAACAGGTATCAGAGTAGCTAGAGTAACTAAATTTAACAATGGCTGTATTCCAGCAAGAGTTAGTACCTCCATGGGCCCAAAATTTAGGAATTTCCCTTGAACCAGTGAGTTACATTTACTCCAATCGGATAACAAGTACCAGAGTAACTAGGTTAACCCAATTAAACATTCCCTGCATGGTAGCAGCAACTTCCCCTGGACCAGGAAGTACTTACTCCAGCCAGGTACCTGGTACCAGAATAATCAGGTTAACCGAATTAACAGCTACCTGCATACTAATACGGCAGCAAGTAACAGTCAGTCACAGTGGCGGAAGTGTTAAATATTGAAACGATAAGAAGTACTCGCATCGATCTTCCTAAGGAGAGCTATCGATCCGCCGAGTATTTCGCACATGCCCACTGGCGATACAGCCTGGATAGTCTTCTGCCCGAGATTCTCTCGTTTATCGATTACACGTACACTTGATTCTCTGCCGATGACCTCGCGGTTTTCTGCCCTCGAGTATCAAACGGGCTTATTTTTCCTTTTTCCGCTGCGATTGGGCCTTATCTGATAGCGTTTCGAGATAGCACTATAGTGGGCATGAAGTTAAAGGTTCAAATTCGCAGGTAGGGGGTCCGAGTTCGAATCTCCTTCTCTTGGTAGTAGAAGGAGGAGATTATGGGACTTACAGTCGATAGGGCCCAGGTAAAATTAATACAGATCTAACAGACGAAATGGTAGTCCTGTGCTTTTTAAAGTTTAATTTCTTTAAGAGTTAGTTTTATTTCTCTACCGGATTTTCGACTGTTTTTATTTCAATTATTTTCGCACTGCCTTTTTATTTGCAACATATACGGAAATACTATCTGACAAGTGGATTAAATGATAATTGCATTATCATTTAATGTATTTCAACATTGAGAAGGAAATATCGCGATCGCCTTTGAAAGTTCAGTGCAAATTTTAATGAATATATCTGGTCTCATCGGCGATTCGGAGTCTAGAATTTTATTTAAAATTCATTCAATTAAAAATCGAAGCTGAAGAAACAAGATAAACGCTCGGCGAAATTTTATTTATAATTTATATCGAGAGGAGGCATGGACGGGACACAGACTTTACGATAAATTCCGATAAGCATAGTTGGTTCCTGTCTGGCAAGGCCGTGAAATGCTAATTTTTTCGCTCCGCTATTAACAGAGAGATTTCATTGACATTTCTCGACCTTATTTCCAACAGTTTTTTTTTCCTTTTTTTTATTTCAGCAAACTGCGACTCTTTATAACGCGAGATCATTTAACTTTTCCTTATCTATTATTAGTGTCGTTGATCTTTAATATCTGAGAACTTTTCGCTGGAGGATCGAAGATGTTCAAGGACGTTTTGCGAAATTCATTCAGCAAATTCCCATGTAACATTTACATTCTACTTGCGGTTTCCATGTACAGCCTCGTTGGAAAGACGTGAGTGACTTTGATTCTTTGATTTTTGCAGTTCGTACATGAGAATGAAGAACAATTTATGACGATTTACTCAATTAGGTGTCTGAAACTTCCAAATTCGGAAATCTTTACTATATAAAGTCAAATTTTGGTATTTTCTGGCCACGTAAATCATTAAATTCTAAGTTTGGACCTTTAAACCCCCATAGGAAACCTAAGGCTAGTAAACCCCAAGACTTCTAACACAGAGTGTACGTCAGTGATGCACCTGCAATAATCTAAGAGTCATCAAGTTGCGTAATCGATTCTCCTTGCAATTACGCCAGGAGCATTGTACGTTGAATCATTCAGCAAATTTGCATTATGTCCTCTCCGTCTCCGTTTTCTTCATTGCCAGTTTTCCGTGTGCCTTTTCGCACGGCACTGTCAACATCTGTACCCATTCTGCCCAACGAAATTTGTGGATATTTTCCTATTTATCTTAAAAACCAGAAGACCGAGAGGAATTATAATAGTAACTTTCACAGTGCACTTTCGTATCATTCTCATTCAAGTTTACGGTTTCTAATCACAGGATTAGGGACTTAGATGAACTTTAGGGACTCAGAAACAAATTAATGTTATTAGTAGAATGGTTTGCACACTCTTGTATTATTCTAATTCAAGTTTAAGATTTCTAATCACATGATTGGGGACTTAGAAGGACTTTGGGGACCCAGAGAAATTTTAATATAGGACCCTTTTCAAACCTTGCTAGTAGAATGTGTACTTAAAGTCAGTCAGTTATTTCTGACGGACTCTGTGCACTTTCTTATTATTCTGTATTGCATTCAAGGCTTCTAATTATATGATTAGGGACTTGGAAGAATCTTGGGACTCAGAGAAATTTTAATATAGGACCCTTTTCAAACCTTGCTAGTAGAATGTGAACTTAAAGTCAGCCAGTTAAGGCTTCTAATTATATAATTAGGGACTTGCAAGAATTTTGGGGCCTCAGAGAAATTTTAATGTAGGACCCTTTTCAAACTTTGCTAGTAGAATGTGCACTTAAAGTCAGCCAGTTATTTCTGGCGGACTCTGTGCATTTTCTTATTATTCTGTATTGAATTTAAGGCTTCTAATTATATGATTAGGGACTTGGAAGGATTTTGGGGCCTCAGAGAAATTTGAATATAGGACCCTTTTCAAACCTCGTTAGTAGAATGTTACTAAGTGAGCAGTTATTAAATAAATACAAATAGTCATCACAATGTACAAATAAAAAGCCATTCCTTCTGATAATCGGCGTCATGTACAGCTATCGTCTTACCAAAACACGTTATCGGTGACGCCCCCCTTCGAGCGTGGACCATGGAGAACATTTACACCCCTTTAACTTCCAGATAATACCGATAACGATTGTATTCTCCTGCACGGCACACCGCGCATCTCATTTACCCGCAATTTATATCGCTCTTTCACTTTTCCTCTTGCACGTTCGTCGCCGTTGCACTTCTGAGAGAAGCAGAAGATTGTATATTAATATTTCTTCGAGATATCCGCGTGACTTTTTAATCTCAAGCTGTTAACCGTTGTCGTTGACCTGTTAACTGGTGGATCGTCAAGGGGTGGGTTTTGATTACAGTTTCTATAAGAAGCGCGAGATTGAAGAGTGTAAATTTATGTTGTTTTTAATTGCGGAGATTATAAAGCTTTCAGGAATGCCAAGACTTTATTCTACGAATATACGAAGAGGCTACTCTATAAGAGTGAAAGTCACAGAGTGAGGTCTAAAAGAATTCAGCGAGGGTCTGAGGGCCCTTTTCGGTTTTAACGTAAAATAAACTGCATAGCTATGCAGTTGCAACCTGTTAAGCATTCCAGGAAGTGAATATACCAATTGATTTTTGTATCTTTGACCCTTTCAACACTGAATTTTATTTCTTCAGAAAATGACTAATTTTTAGCAGTGTATACTTTGTGGCGCAGGAAATGAAATAAAAATACGACTGAGAATGAAATATATTTTTTTTTATTTCAGGAGTTTTCAGATTTTCAGCTGGGATAGCATAGACCCCAGCAGTAAATATTGTTATATAAACAAAATAATATACGAAAATAAATTGTACAATATTAAAATGAAAATTGTATGATAATGTTTGGGATATAAAATATCCCAGTACTGTTGCAAGGGTTAAAATAATTATCCCAGCAGTAAATATTGTCATATAAACAAAATAATATATGGAAATAAATTGTACATTAATAACATGAAAATTGTATGTTAATGTTTGGGATATAAAATACCCCAGTAGTGTTGTAAGGGTTAAAATAAATATCCCAGTAGTGTTGTAAGGATTAAAATAAATATCCCAGTAGTGTCGAAAGGGTTAAAATAAACTATGTCCGTACAAACATAGAAAACCAACAGCGATTAGTAAATCGTGACGTTTTATGGTTTCTCGACAAATTCGAAAAGCGCCGGCGACAAGCGAATCGATCTTTACGAATTCCACCGGCGCCAAACCAGAGAATCTTGATTTATCGCGGACGGCACAGTGTTGAGAGTTTCTACCAAACGCCGTAGCAACTTTTATCAAAGCACGCCATTGCATCGCGTGGCACTAAAGCGGTTAACCGAAGTCTAACCGAAAATTAAAGACTCCAGGTCGTAAACGAAGTAAACTATCGCGATAAAACGTAAAAAAAGAAGAAAAGAAGATTATCCGGGGCCTCGATATTACACGTTACACCGCTGAAGTACGCATCGATTTGCGTGGCTCTTCTCTCGTAGCTTCTTGTCGTTATAAATAGGCTGGCGCTACTCAATGGGATACGCGCGGGCTTCGTTCCTTCGTGTTTGGGAGTGCATTATTAGAAGAGGAAGCGTTGCAAGGTCGACACTCGGATTTGCAGCTTCTCTGCCGTTTTGGCATTCGCGGATGGCGGACTTTCTTTGCTGAAAATAAATCCGCTGGTTGTAACTGGCACGTTGATACGTAGTTTCATGACGGCGCTCGCAAGAATGTTTATTGCGCGCTGGTATCATTGAAAATGTAGGATTTCCTTGGATCAATGATAGTGGAATGCTTGCATTAGAAAGACCGGAGGGAAAGAATGCAGAGAGAATACGAAAATATGCAGCTACTTCGAGAAATAAGCGGCTGATCTTCGAGTGCATATTCCACTTGCTGGAAGGATGACGGAGGAGGAGCTTTTTAAAGCGTAAAACTTTTGCCCGGAAATACTTCCTGTCGGAGCTGCAAACACACTTTTTTATTCACGATAGAATTCGGCAAGAATGCTCGTATTAATATGAGGTTTAAAAATATCATTGTCATTTCCTTTCTCCTGGGAGTAAACAAAGAATTACTGCGGTGAAACGAGTCAGCTTGGAGTAAGGATGGGTGGGAGATCGTTAGCTTCTTTAACAAAGTCGGTTTAGTGAATTCTACCAGGAATAAAAGGTATTTGTGTACTCGGAAAGGAGCCGTTTCCGGTCACACGTTTGTGCGGTCTGTTTTTCAACAGTACCAGTGGAGTATGTACTTAAAGGTCGGCCACCTATTTATGACGAAGCCTGTGCATTTTCTTAGTTTTCTGTATTGAACTTAAGGCTTCGAATTGTGATTAGAGACGTGCAAGAATTTTGGGGACTCAGAGAAATTTTAATGTGGGATTTTTTTCAAAACCTTGTTAGTAGAATAGGTACTGAAAGCTAGCCAGGTATTTTTGGGGGACTCAGGGTACTTTCTTATTATTCTAATTCAAATTTAAGGCTTTTAAATACCTAATTAGTGACTTTGAGTAATTTTGGGCCTCAGAGAAATTGTAATATAGGATTTTTTTCAAATTTTGTTAGTAGAATGGGTACTTAAGGCTAGCCAGGTATTTTTGGGGGACTCAGGGTAGTTTCTAATTATTCTAATTCAAATTTAAGGTTTTTAAATACCTAATTAGTGACTTTAAATAATTTTGGGCCTCAGAGAAATTTTAAAATAGGATTTTTTTCAAAACCTTGTTAGTAGAATATGTACTTAAGGCTAGCCAGGTATTTTTGGGGACTCAGGGTACTTTCTTATTATTCTAATTCAAATTTAAGGCTTTTAAATACCTAATTAGTGAGTCTGAATAATTTTGGGCCTCAGAGAAATTTTAATATAGGACCCTTTTCAAATTTTGTTAGTAGAATGTGTACTTAAGGCCAGCCAGCTATTTCTAATGGACTCTGTGGATTTTCTTATTATTCTAATTCAAATTTCGGTACCCTAATCACATGATTAGGAACTTAGAGGAACTTTAGGGACCTAGGGAAAATTTAATGTTGCTAGTAGAATGTTCTGTACACTGTCTTATTATTTTATATTAAATTTTTAAGGTTTCTCATTGTATGATTAGAAATTTAGAAGAATTTTAAAGATTCAGAGAAATAGGACACTTTTCAAACCTTATTAGTAGAATGTGTACTTACGGTCAGCCAAGTGTTTCCATCAGACGCCGTACAGTTTCTCATTGTTCTATATCAGAATTCAATTAAAGAATGGAGTTTAACTGGTTTATGCCTGTTCGAACTTGCCGCACGCGAAATCACATTGAACGTTAATAGTTAACGTAGGATCGACGCACATTCTAAATGAAACGTCGAATAGGAATAGGTTGTCAGTTTGCTCTTTCAATTAGAGGTCATTACGATTTTCCTCCTCGCAAATAGACGACGTTCTTCTTCTTACGACTTACGGTCTTAGTTTCGCAAAGTTTATTATACCAAAGTGTTGCATTCAAAATGAAGGTGCAACAAAGTACTGCGAGAAATTTGCCTTCAATTGTCACCTAATATATCAGTCTCGGTGGTTTGGGACTCATCTAATACAGTATCTCCAAAATGAAATAATCATAGCACTTAAGAAAGCCTATGATGGCTAAGAAGCTAAAAAATGGGCCTCTTAATCATTTATATCCAGTTCAAATTTCCCTCTAAGAAATTTTCCTTCAATTGTCACCTAATATATCACAGTCTCGGTGATTTGGAACTCATCTAATACAGTATCTCCAAAATGAAATAATCATAGCACTTAAGGCAGCCTATCGTGGCTAAAAAGCTAAAAAATGGGCCTCTTAACCTGTTATATCTCGTTCAAATTTCCCTCTGAGAAATTTGCCTTCAATTATCACCTAATATATCACAGCCTCGGTGATACGAAACCCACCTAAAACAGTAGGCCCAACATGAAACAACCACATCAGATTGAAGCCAAGTCTTCCCACCACTTCGCTTTCCAAGTATCACCCTAAGCTTGGACTAAAAGTGATCACACCCGGTCAGAAAAGAAAGACGAGCTTTCCCTTCCTTTCGAACTATCCTTTGTCTCATACAATGGAAAGTATTCGCTGAATTAACGAGTGTGCAGAACCCTGCATGCTCCGACACTTCTCGTCTTTTACGTAAAAGCAGGCCGAGAGTAATGAAAACAAGAGGAGGACGAAGTTAAATAGCTCCGTTCACTCGCGATATCTTCCGTGGTCATATTTCATTCTCGTTTCACTTCGAACGATAACTCCCGTCTTCGGCTTAGCCTTTCTTGTCAGAAGCCATCCGTACTTCTCTCTCGTTTCAATGTAATTAACGAACAAACGCAGCTTGAACCGTTAATTGAACTTTGCCGATTATCGGGATCCTTTGTCTCGACTTATTCCATTTTATTGGAACAATTTGAAATTGCAACTCGACGCGGAGAAATGTTCCAAAAAGTTTGAGAATCTGCATTCGGTAGTTCGAAGGGTGGGATTTTAACCCTTTGAGGACTAGAAAAAATCTGATTTTACTTTATCGAGGCATGTATGCACGATTAGAATTGAAAAATTGAAGTATTACCGTTGAAATATGATTGTGCAAATAGCAATGTATAATTCGGATACATTAACACTCGAATTTTCTGATAAACAAGTAGTTTTTCATCGCCAAATAAATGATTATCTCTTAAGGGGGGCAGTCGCTTTACAATTTTCAAAAAATCAATCTTTTTTTTTGCATATTTCGAAAGTATGATATGTTGAGAGTATACTGTATGGAGGAGAAATAAAAATTCGAAATATTAACAAAGTTATAGCACATAATCGGGAGCGCGGCACCGCATGCTGTAAAGTAGGGACTCAGGTAATCCGAGCGGTTCGGTTGAAACTTCAAACGCGATTATCTCGAAACTGTATTTTCAAAAACTGCTCGTGTTGTAGCTCGAAAAGTTATCAATCGATTTGGCTGAAATTTTTCCACGTTATTTACTACAACATTACCGGAAGGATGTACCTAAAATTTTTAAGTTATCGTGTAAATAAATATATTTTAAGGGGTAAAAACTGTCGAGAAAATGGTCAAAAAAATTACCTTTTTATTAAAACGCCGACATAACTTTCAATTTTATACTTTTTTATATTTTTTTAGGTTTATCCTTCCCCTACACTTGTCTATAATCGGAAAATATTTTCGTTTTTTATGTCAGATCAATATCAAAAATCCTACAGGTGCAGCAGTTTGCGGTGTCTTGCGAAAGGCGCCGATAGAAAAAATTCGGAACGCAGCCATTTTGTGAAAACAAAAAAAAGAAAAAATGTTTTCTAAAACTAGACATATGCAATAAAATGATATACAAATTTCAAAAGGATTCGATAATTTTATCACCTTCAAAATAATTCATAAAAAAAGACTAATTTCCTTGCGTTTAAAGGGACTGCCCCCCTTAACACTAAAAAAAGTCTCCGTCCGCAAAGAGATAAAAGTGCTCTTCTCGTGGCAGAATAAATAAATAAATTGTGAGTTGTCTGTTTATCTAACACTGGAATTACTTGTCTTTGTTTCAGATTTAATCCACTGCACGAACGAGCCGAACGTATCGATACCACAGCTCGCAAATCTCCTGATAGAACGATCTCAGAATACAAATTGGACGGTGGTTTTCAAGGCTTTGATCACCGTACACCATATGCTCTGTTATGGCAACGAGGTGAGACTGTTTCCGGTTTTAGACGGAATTCTATGGAAATTTTCCGGCCTTTTAGCATTTCACGCGGACCATTCCGTGTTCGGTGAAACAGAGATAGGAATTTCTCGCGAAATTTTCCGCCCCGCGATGCAAATAATTCGATAGAATCTCAAAACCCCCATGAATATTCACTCGAACGAAGTTAAAGTGACGTTGATGCGAGGCCATTGAAGTCCATGGTAATTTATATGGCAGATTATTCGAGAAATGCGTCAGTGATATCGTGAAATTCGAACGCGTGAATTCTCGATTTGCCTCAGTTTGCGCCTCATTCGCGAGAATTGCGTTTAAAGGGTCGAGTTATTTTTGCAAAATGAAGTTCACTCTCAATTTACGAGTCGCGAAGGCTTTGTGCTCTCGGAAACTCGAAACTGAATATGTTTCGAGCTTTTGTACGTGAACGATGAAGAGTTTTTCGTTTTAATTTATTTGTCCTTACGGAATCAAATTGAAATGGTTTCGCCTGACAAGGCAGATAGAACATTGAAATTTGGCGGGAATGGTTGCCATGGAAGCCTTTGTTCGTGGAATATCGGATTTACAATCTGGATTGCTCTTATAATTGTAAAAAATTACCCAGTTTTGTATTTTACAGTTTGCAAGTCACAGAATAATTACAGTATTGTTGTAGAAATTTAATTGTCGATTTTTTGGATATTTGAAGCGTGGCTGGAGTGGATTTTTAAATTCGTATTTGCCAGAACTTCAATTGATACTTGTAAAAAACAGAATTGCAGAAAAAATCTATATTCAAAATCATACAGTCTGATTAAAAATGAGCGTAGACGTTCGTTAAAAAGAGTCGTCTTTCTTCTTTAACGCAATTCAGAGATCTATTTTGGAACGGGGAAATGTAATTTAAAGATGATCAACGGAAAAATGGCGAAAAATATTTGTTTATTCCATCGGGATGGTTCGTTGAATCGCAGTAGACTTGCCGGCAAGAGTATCAACGTATTATTTACATTCATCCAGAGGTCGTCTAACTCATTTCGGTTCAGTAATGAGTCGAAGAGGGGAAGTGTCGTCGCCCTTGCCGTTCTTCTCTCCTCTCGCTCTCTTTCCCACTGCTTCAACCTACACGAGATCAAATTGCACGATCATGCGATCGAAGTTTATTTGCATACGTTCAAAATGCCATTTGCATTAACATTATTCAGTCGGTGATCGGCAGGTTTTTCAAAATTGTTATTATTTATGGCCTCGGTGGTTGTAAATTGCACACCAGCTAATTTTTAATTTAAAAAAAAAGAACTTTTGAAGAAGGCTACAATGTGAATTAGTAGATAAAGACAACAATTTTTTATTTGTGGGACCGAGTTCGAATTTTCTATAATTTCTTGCGGATATTTTCAAAATTGTTGCTTATTATTGCCTCAGTGGTTATAAATTGCATGCCAGATAATTTTTAATTAAAAAAAAACAACTTTTGAAGAGGGCTACAGGGTGAATTAGTAGATAAAGACACCAATTTTTTATTTGTGGGACCGCGTTCGAATTTTCTATCATTTTTTGCAGATTTTCTCAAAATTATTATTTATTATATTATAATATATCATAGCTATGGTTACCACGAAGCGGTGACCACGTAAAAATAGTAGGTTCTATGGAAACCGCCATAGCAAATCGAGAAGTGCAGAAAAGAAGAAGTGGCTACGGTGGACTTGCAATCAATGGCTGAAGTTCAAATTCACAGACTTTCCCAAAATTGTCATTTAATGTATCAGAAAAACCATAAACCGAGAAATAATATAAAATAGCAGATCCTAGGTGAAACCACCATAGCAACTAAACGAGAAATATATAAATACAAATTAAATAAAGTACATCTATCACATCATTGACAGAATTAGAAATATCTTACTGCAGCATTAGCAATTATGCAAACCACTCTCATTGTCGGCACGTATTACGAAATATGCCATAAAAATAGAACAGAGAACACCATGACAAAGCAGGACGAAACTGAAGGCCTATATTTCTTTCTGTTGCAGAGGTTTACGCAGTATCTGGCATCCAGCAACAGCACATTTCAGCTCAGCAATTTCCTCGACAAAAGCGGCGTCCAAGGTGACCACATTGTTGCAAAAGAAAAAGAAAACACAATTTCCTCCATTATTTTCTCTGTCGGGCAGCAAAATTGAATCGCAAATTTCAATGTTCTTCCCTCGTCCCATTCCTCTCTCTGTTCCTCCCTTTCTAACGAAGGTGAAAGCATTTTTTCCTGTTTTTAATAAACTCTCCGGCAGCCTTCGAATTTTATAAAAAATTATCACGTCCGTGGCTGCATACGCTCACGCAGAATTTATATTTTAATTATAACAAGAAAGTTTTGACGCTTCTGAAACTGAAACAAGGACGGACGTGTGTTTTTTTACGCAACGCGTTAATTGCCATGGTGAAGGTTCGCGTTGAATAATATTTTAACAAAGAGCTTTTTAACGATTTTAAAATTATTTAATAATTGGTGATTTGATTTTGGCTCAATTTTGGAGCGCAACAATTTCGTCCGTTTGCAGCGAAGAATTGCAGCAAAATTGAACTAACGTAGAGCTACGTTATTAATTAGAAATGTCCTAATTAATAAGGTCAAAGTACGTTATTAATTAGAAATATCCAAATATGAGATGATAATCGTGAAATTTGAAAGTTTTCAAGGAAAATCTTGAGATTACTTTGGTAAAAAAGTATTGCAACATTGTTTCTCCCACGAAGAGCGAAGTACAATGATAATTAGCGATTCAAATCGATCGTATTCAAACTGGCATGAAGTTTCAAAACCACTTTCGATCATCGTGGCTTATTTTTCTGGATCCTTTAATGAGTTTTCGCTAAAAGTAACATTAAGTTGCTCCAAATGCAGCACGCACGCGAGCACAGCAACACGAAATTTATATTTTTGTTTTGAAAAATCCGATATCTGCGACGGGGGATTCGTGGAAAGCGAACCGCAACATGGATTATTTAAACATCGAATATTTGCCATGGAAATTGATATGCCCATATTTGTGTTTCATATTCCAATTAAATATCATCCATTTCCTTTTTTTCTGTTATTTTTTGTATGAAATATTTCAACATTAATCCGTGACAATTCGTGTGGTTTTTCCTTCAAAAATGTTATATTTTTGTTGTCTTCTCTGTCATATTAATACGATGCCCTTTTAATTGGGAAAGTCTGATACTTTATTGAGCTTAAAATTAGCGACGGTACGGTTAAATGTTTCACTGTTGGCAAAAAGAGTTGTTTTATACAAAAAAGATCGCGGATACGTGTTGCACTGGGAAAAGAAAATTTAATCCATTCGGGGCATCTTAATTAGATTGGCAAATGCAATTTTCTAGATGGAATTTCCGACATCAAAAGGTGAGTTTATTAACGCGCCGGAGAACAAATTTACAACTGTAATTTTAATGGAACAATCACAGATCAAACGTCCGCTCCTAGGTTCTCAGTTTTTCAATATTAAAAATTGTATTTAAACTTTCTGATAAATTTTTATCGCTGAAAAGGACACTTTCAATATTTCAAATAGAAAAATACTTTTTCCAATATTGACAATTATATTTGAAATCTTTAATTTGCAATTTTACAGTATGGTTTTCGCTGTCGCGTTGGAGGAACTTAAAACTCACGAAATCTGTTTACAATGAATCTGTACAATTAATGTGTGTCTCTTTAAAACGTTCTTATATTGCGTCTCTATGAAATTAATCTGTTAAATTAATTCCTGTGTGTCTTTGCACGTCTAATCAACCAGTTAACTGTACATTTCACGATTTGTCTTTAAACTTCTGTCTTGACTAACTTCCTAGCATTATGCAGCTATCTGTATCTGGCCTCTGTCTATGATTTACTAACCTGGAACTAATTTTCTCTCTATTTGGGCACTGCAGGAGGACGCGTCGGTGAGTTGTGTCAATTAATACTCTGGTTAACTCTGGCCCCTTTTGTCTTTATGTCTCCGCACTCTCGGCGTTACCTCTTTCCTTTTTATTAACACTAGAACTACCAAACCAGTCAAAATGACTGGTACACCATTTTTTCCAAAAATTCTCCAAGATTATAGGAGAGTCATAGAATAGATATTCTACGTTTATCTCATAAAACACAAATTACTGAATCGATCATGTTTTCCACCTCCGTATTCCCCCTTTTTTAAAGTACTTATTTAATATATTTAAATATAACAGATTTAACGCCGGTAGTTCTAGTGTTAATGACATGTTATCGAAATGGGACAGAAACTGAATTTCTGCTTTTGAGATTACTCGGATGAACAGAGAAATTGATTTGCAATACCAAATTTAGATCGAAAAATTTAAATAACTTTAAAAGACTGAAGGTACTGCCAATGATTCTCATTAATGTGTACTCATTTCCCCCAGAAGCTCATTTAAGTCGGGTGATGGCGATAAACACAGATTCTAGGGGATGTTGAAACGAAAATGTAGAACCATTGGCAGTTTTGGAATTCTGAAGTTCTTCATGTGAACTTTGTAATTTGACGTAAGGAGCTAATTATTGCAAATCAATCACGAGACAATTTAATGAAGAGTAGCTGGATGAATCGTCATCGATTAACTCCAGACGAATTCGGATTTTCTCTGTTTTTTTCAGGAATTTATCGTAATTGAAACATTTTACTTTGCAGCTTTGAGTTCGATATTGTTTCAGTACACTTTTTGCAACAAGATCTATGATAAAAAAGATTTCGCCACACGTACAAATAACAGTTTGACTATATTGAATTTAAATTTGTATTTCATTAAGTAGTATCTATAATTTTTTATATATTTTGTTTAATTTACGACTGCTAATTATAATATTCGCACTCAAAGCCACGAAGTAAACGATTCTCATTTTTGCCTCTTCGCTTGTAATTCTTTTGCACTCGCTGCACTTGCACGCGGATGCCTGCACTTGCATTTCATTCGGATTCGTCTCCGTTCGATGAAGAAGTTCTATTCGTCACTAAACAAAAAACAATAGATATTATTACAAGAGTGGAATTCTTTTCAAACGTCTCCAAAATGAATTTCATCGTTATTACAATTTCCTTCAAATTAAGCATCACTTTTGCAAAATATCATATTTCAAGTTTGCATTTATAAAATAACGAATATAAAAGAAAAACACAATTGGCATTTACATATTAAATTATGGAATTTTGAAAATGCGGTGCTTGATTTTTATAATATTACATGCTCATTGTAATTCCTTCACTCCCAGACTCTAGAATACAGGGTGGCCCAAAAGTCACTAAACCATTTTGTAATTTAACTTTATTCCATCGTGTCACATTATTCTATTATAGACATTCTATGATAGATATGCTAATTCCGTTAGAGTCACTCTATCATAAATACTCTACGATAGTTTCTCTATCAGATTTAGAGCTACTCTATTTTAAAATGGTCTCGTAACCTTTGAGCTACCCTCTATAATCAAATACTTATTCAACATAACCGATCATAAATTCCCCCATTATTAAATTCCCACCCGAGAAACACCCTAAAACAAATAATTACGCCTGTCCTTTGTAAACTGGACATTCCCTCGCAGACTAATTAAATCTACTAATATCGACTAATTTCTCACAGACTAATTAAATCTACTGTTCATTAGGTTACGACATGTCACCGTTCATCAGGCGATACGCAAAGTACCTGAATGAGAAGGCACTCTCTTACAGGACCGTCGCCTTCGATTTCTGCAAAGTGAAGCGAGGGTATGTAAATAACGATATGGCAAATAACACCGGAAATCTAGAGAGAAAAGTATTTTCCGGGGAAAAGATAAGGGAAAAGCTTCCCGGGATTTTTCGCGTTACATTTTCTCGGATGGTGCAACTGACAAGGGATCGTTCCCAGCATGAAAATTCTCGTTTTAATGAAAGTTTCTGGTAGAGGACGTTGGGGCAAGTGGAAGGACAATTTTTTTCCACGGGGATTTCACGCAGGGATATTGAATCAGTTCGTTTAATTTTTAACTCTTTTTTTCATCTTCTTTTGGAATTAGAATATTTGAAAATTAATAAAATGGAATTTATAATGGAAGTCGACTGGAATTTGAGTTAGAATGTTTATAGTAAAATTTTCTATGAGAATTCACGAAGTGAAATTGAATGAGTTAGTTAAACTTTCAATTTTCTGTACTCCTTTTCCACTAGAGTGTTTAGAAATAAATAAAATGAAATTTATAATTTAATTAAAATTGAATTTGGCACGGAATATTCACAGTAAAAATGTTTTTGAGGTACGGAATGTTAAGTTATGAAAGATTAATTTAATATTGTGAATTTAATTTGAAGAGTTTAATTAAATATATGTTGCACTTAAAAGTGCAAGCATCTGTTAAATTTTCTATATTTCACAAGTTTCATTCGCGAGTAGAATACTTCAATTTAAATAAAATCCAGCTTGCAATTAAGAGTTTACAAATGAGATGAAATTAAGCCTCGAAAAGATCATCGCAGTACGATGGAATTTTATCATAAAATTATTCTATCATCCCTTTTACTTACACATATAAGAAAAAACTGAAAATTCAGCAACTTTATAAGGGTAGTAACCCCTTCGACCGAAGTTCCACGGGGAATAAATCCCTCTTCAGTAGCCTCAACGAGTTCCACCTTTCTGGATAGTTTCATTAAAACCCGCGTCTCTTTTCCTTTGCCAGTGAAATTGGGAAATTGAAGATGATGTATCTCGTTGCACAAACACGCTTCAACGGAGTGCAGTTTGTCCGATTCAGCGGTGATTTGCGCTTTGTTTATCCACAACGAGTTGTTAATTTAGTTGCGTAATTGAAGTAACGCCTTTGAGAGACGTGTTTACTGAAATTATGCCCACCGAAGCAATTTATGAATTTCGTTATGTATTCGCGAGCAATGCAACGTAATTACAATCTGCGGTCAAAGACACTCGGGAATTGTGCCGGTTTCAAGAATTTCCACGTCGTCATTTTCCTATAACATTATCTAATCAATTATTCATGCCGGGGTTTACCAACGCGCTTTTCCATCCGCTTGTTGTATCGCTGAGAATTCTCAATATGCTTATTTTTTCTGTGTAAATAGTATTTGTTGGAGATAAGGAAGGTATATATATGTATTGGCTAATCGAGCTTTCCTCGGCTACGGGGGCTTGGTATCACGTTACTGTTGTAACGTGACACTATAAACTTCTGTTCAGTGAAGTTTTACAAACTGATACAGAATTGGCGACTTGATAGCTGTACAGGGTGGTCCAATAGTCCACTGTGATATTTAGAGATAGAGGGGCTCTATATTTATTAGAGTGCCTATCGTAGAGTGGGTGTAATAGAGTAATTATGAATATTTTAGAGCATCTGTCATAGAGTAACTCTAAATCTGTTGCAGCATCTATCATAGAGTTGCTATAATAGAGCAAACGCATATTTATTAGAGCAGCTGTCGTAGAGCATCTATCATAGAGTGATTCTAAATTTATTAGAGCGTCTATCATAGACTAGCTATAACAGAGTAACTCTAAATTTTTGAGAGTACCTATCATAGAGTGCCTGTAACGGAGCAACTGCAAATTTATTAGAGCAGCTATCGCAGAGTATCTGTCATAGAGTAATTCTAAACTTATTAGAGCGGTTATCATAGAATTGCTATAACAGAGAAACTCTAAATCTTTGACAGTACCTATCATAGAGTGGCTGTAACGGAGCAACTTCAAATTTATTAGAGCAGCTATCGCAGAGTATCTATCATAGAGTGATTCTAAATTAATTAGAGCGTCTGTCATAGATTAGCTATAACAGAGAAACTCTAAATCTTTGAGAGTACCTATCATAGAGTGGCTGTAACAGAGTAACTCTAAATCTGTGACAGTACCTATCATAGAGTGGCTGTAACAGAGCAACTGAAAATTTCTTAGAGCCGCTATCGCGGAGTATCTATCATAGAGTGATTTTGAATTTATTAGAGCGTTTATCATAGAATTGCTATAACAGAGAAACTCTAAATCTGTGAGAGTACCTATCATAGAGTGGTTGTAACGGAGCAACTGAAAATTTATTAGAGCAGCTATCGTAGAGTAGCTATCATACGGAGGCTATAATAGAGTAATTCTAAATATGTTAGAGTAATTATCATAAAATATCTATAATGGAGTAACTGGAAATATAATAGAGTATCCATCATAGAATATCTAAATAATTGAAACATTAGTCTAATGGCTTTTGGGCCACCCTGTATTCAGTATGAAGGAAGTTTAATTTATTTGCGGGTAACTCTCCGGTTTATATAGTTGATCGATATATTGCTGTATTAATATGACGCAGAATGATATTGTTCTGAGAATGAAAGCGAATATTTCCATCCTTTTGAACAGTTTATACGTTTATTTCCCTAGTAAATAGCATTGCATTCAATAAGTCTAATTGACGAGATTTCTCAACGATAATGGACTTTATTTCTCTGTTATCTTATTTTGAATTATATTCTCATAGCTCAGATTTAATTAATCTTTCATTGAATTAATTCCGCATTAACTTTATATATTTATCTGAAGTATCTGTCATTGCCTTCAGTTATTCGATATCGTTGAATTAAGATAAATAATCAGCAAAGAATTTTCACTAATAAGCATCAATTAATGATATGAAAATTGCAAAGATAACTCGCGCGGCATAAAATTAAATATCAAACCTGCAAAAATAATATTTTCAGATATTTTCCACTATAATTCCATTACCACAATAAAATTCCAAGTTAATGCAATTCCCCAATTACAATCTTTCGATCTTCACTTAAAAATCAACGAAACATCGCTTCTTTTTTCTCGAAATTCATTGCAGAAACCGAACGATTCGCAAGATTCGCAAAAGCACCGCGACAATCTCCGACGAAAACGTCAGAAAAGTGAAACGATAGCAGTAAAACAGCAACGTTGGCAATTTCAGGCTAAAGTGGAACGTAACTTTTAACCGTGTAATGACACCACGGGCAAATAACAGCTATTTCGTGAATTACGCCCCTCTCGCGATAGCCAAGGAATTATCGGCCTTTTCACGATTATGTTTCAGGAAGGAGGATGGAACTCTGCGCACAATGAACGCCGAGAAACTACTGAAAACATTGCCGGTTCTCCAGGCCCAGCTCGATTCGCTGCTCGAGTTCGATTGCACGGCGAATGATCTCACGAATGGCGTGATAAACATGGCCTTTATGTTACTCTTTCGAGATTTGATCCGGTTGTTTGCCTGCTACAACGACGGCATCATTAATCTTCTAGGTAATGTTGCGCAAACGATCATCGAGGTGGTCGTAATTATCTTTAAGGTTGTTTTAAGGTGTGGAGTTGTTAGAGACTTTCTTCGGTTAGGAGGTAAGGGACTCACAATCAGTGGGCCCGAGTTCAAATTCTCCATTGGGAGAGTTTTTCGAAATTAGTTATTTGTTATTTGGTAGTCTTGATGGTTCAGAGCCCACCTGAAATAGTAGGACTCAAGCGAATTGTTTGTAGCACTCAATTTAAGGGCCCTATGGTGGCTAGGGAGATAGCTTGGTCATTGGGCCCGAGTGCAAATACCATTTGAGAAATTTGCCTTAATTATCACCTAATATGTCACAGTCTCAGTGGCTCGGAGCCCACCTAAAACAGTAGGTCCCAAGCGAATTGACAGTAGCATCTAATTAAGGGGCCCTATGGAGGCTAAGAAGTTAAAGGTTTCGAACTCTCAGTTAGTAGACGCGAGTTCAAATACCCTTTTGAGAATTTTGCCTTAAATTATCACCCAATATATCACAGTCTCGGTGGTTCTGGCCCCACCAAAAACAGTAGGTCCTCTGCGAATTCAGTATAGCACCTAATTAAGGGGTCCTATGGCGGCTGAGAAGTTTAACGTTTCGAACTCTGTTTTGCCTTAAATTATCACCTAATATATCATAGTCTCGGTCATTTGGAGCCCACCTAAAACAGTAAGTCCCAATCGAATTGAAAGTAGTATCTCATTAAGGGGTCCTACGATGGCTGAGAAGTTCAAAGTTTCGTACTCCCAATTAGTAAAGAAATGTCCTTTTGAGAAATTTGGCTTAAATTATCACCTAATATATCATAGTCTGGGAGATTCTAATCCCACCTAAAACAGTAGGTCCCAATCGAATTGAAAGCAGTACCTGATTAAGGGGCCCTATGGTGGCTGAGAAGTTCAAAGTTTCGAACTCCCAATTAGTAAAGAAATATCCTTTTGAGAAATTTGGCTTAAATTATCACCTAATGTATCATATTCTCGGTCATTGGGACTCATCTAAAACAGTAGGTCCCAATCGAATTGAAAGTAGTACCTGATTAAGGGGCCCTATGGTGGCTAAGAATTTAAAGGTTGAAACTTCCAATCAGTAGGCCCGAGTTCGACTTAAATTATCAATTTTAGCAATTAATATGCCATAGTATCACTGCTCATATGTTGTAACACGCGTTTCTCATTTGTATAATTGCAGAAAAATATTTCGACATGAACAAAAAGCAGTGCCGTGAGGCTTTAGACCTGTACAAAAAGTTTCTCATACGAATGGACCGCGTGGGCGAATTTCTGAAGGTCGCCGAGGTGAGTCACAGTTGCCTCGTACAGTTCAATTCCCCTCGTCAATTCGAATTAAACTATATTTTAATTACCCCGTAGAACGTTGGCATTGATAAAGGAGACATTCCCGATTTAACTAAGGTATGTTTAATCATTCACTCGCTCTTTAACACCTCGCACTGCAATTAATTTGCAGGAAGTAACACGCAGTCATACATTTCCGCGTTTCTTCATTTTATAGAAAAGCAATTACCATAGAAACTCAGAATTAAATTACCCAAACAATTCATTATTAATTAAGAACACACTAAAATCTATTAAAATACAAAGTTTCGTATCCTTCGAGTTCTATAAACAGCAGAAAACCTTTCCATCGATCATCAGGCAGCAGGACATAATTATTCCATGGAATTATATAAAACTTAGTAGTAACGGTTATGAAACTTTTTATTTTAACTAGTTGAACGACCACTTTCACCATTTAATTGGATCTAAAACGAAGATACAATCGAACCGATACTTCAAGAAAGTCGGAATTAAAGATACTCTTAATCCTTCGTAACTTCCTCTTCACTTGAGATTCATTTACCTTCATTCTCCTCCATTCATGATTCATTCCTCTTCGACGTTTCACCTTTAAATTCTGCTTTGCAGAGACACTAATCTTTTATCGCTGATTTACGTTTTCTGACATCGACGTAGAATTTTTATTCCGTGACTCTCCAATAAACTCGAAGAATATTCGGAAAAAAAATTGTATAACAATTATCTTTAATGGATTGGTAGTTCTAACGTTAATTTTTCCTGGTTAAAGTACCTTTTACTTTACATAACGTGTCTAACAGAGATCTTTTTAGGCGCCGAGTAGTTTATTGGACGCGTTAGAACAACATCTCGCTTCATTGGAAGGCAAGAAGGGTTCCGCTGCGAACACTCCCACGCAATCGGCAAGGTATGCAGATTATTTTATTCGCAGATTCTTCTGCTCCGCTTTGAAGAAGCAAAGCGGATCGAAAATCATTAATTGACAGGGCTGTTAACACATTTTTTGATCGTTCTATGGGGATTCATACTTCGGTGATAATGACGAGGCAGTGTTACGAATGTTTCACTCCTTTTTTTCTGGCTGTTACGGGGTTGTCACGATTGGCTGAGCGAGCAATTGTTTTATTTGTTGTATTCGCGGCTGTGTCGTTCGCGAGGATTCTGAGAAAATTATGAAAAGGCTAATGACTGTTTTTATTAGCTTTAATGAACGAGAGGTCATTGCGAATGGTCATTATTCATGAATTTCTTTCGCGGTTGCCGATGGAGGTTTGCTTCGTTGCGAGTTGAGAATTAAACATATTTTTAATTCTTTTCAATTGAAAATTAAAGGAGTTTCTTGGAGAATTGAAAATCTATTTTTCTCTATTTGTCGATTAGGAGATTCACGAATGATTGTACGAAGTTGATTAAGTTTCAGTAATCGGAGAATTAATTGCAGAAGTAATCGAGATATATATATAAAATTGTAATTAATTAAGTTTAATTGATTAAACGTAAATAGTAATTCAGATTTATCAATCTGATTGATACGGTTCCTCTATCGAATGGTTTTTAATGGAAGGCTGGGAAATAAATTGTTAATTAACATTTTTTGTCACACGTTTAATGCAAATGACATCGCACGTTTCCAATTAACAATAATTGCCTCCTCTACCGGGGGCTTCATTCGTAACAATGCCTCCCATTGTTTGCAATTAAATAATCGTCGCATTGATCTGCTTTTTTGCAAGTATTAGTATCAAAAGCAAAGAACGAGTCTCCAAAAAATGCAACCAGGGTGTCCACCTTCTTTCCTATCAAATTTCAGGGTCTTCCTCATTTACAACGATGTATATTCCTCCTTTTTATATTATTCTGACAATTTGCAAGAAGCAGGATATTCTTATCTGTCTTCTTTAAAGATTTAAAGAGTCTTTTTATTACCTTAATCAGCACTATCAACGAGTTCGGTTGATCAGGTATTTTTTCGAGAGAGAGAATGACATTAAGATGACCTTAGTGGCGCTCGGTAATATCAATTAGACTGTTATCTTTGCAGAAGTGAAACATTGGAGAAACGATTGCATTGATGTTACGTAATGCATAAACAATCTTTGCAACGCGCAAAAAATCTTTTGGCAAGCAGTGATGTAGCCTGAGTCTCCCTTCGCCCGCGAAAGGAGAATTAGAAATTTTTAAAATTATAAAATTAAAAATTCAGCACAGAATTTAAAGTATATAATGGGATTTATTCTTTGTTAATAAACATAACTCGGTTTTTATGGGCACACCGTAAAGTAGGGGGACTTTTAGCTGAAATTTATTGCAGTTAGAAGGTTAATTGAGTCGCTCAGAAGCCACTGTTAAGTCCATTTTTCGGTGAATTTTAATTTTTGTAAATTTTAATCGAAGGAAGTTTATTCCACTCAAATTTACAAAAATTCGAGAATATCAAAGAATTGACTTAACTGCATTGACTTCTGAGCTACTCAATTAAGTTAGTAATTGTTTTGTTCCGTTTACTCGATCTATTCTCTCTCTTTTTTTTGCTTCTATTGTAAATTTCACGGTGTAACTAAAAACAAGTAGGAAATTAGAAAGAAATAAAAGTTGCGTATAAATAATTCGGTGGAAGTATCGGATGAAAGGTTCGGGAGAGCAGTAAGGGAAATATTCTATGAAAAATGCAAAACTGCATTGAAATGAAAGCATAATATTGCATATCTTGGCATCCGATTTTATTTGATATTTCCTTTCCATCATCTCTTACATTTTTACCTCGTTTCTTCCTTGAATTTGTGTCGAGTTACACGGTAAACTTCAGAATAACGAGTCGTGATATTCTCATCGAATAAAAGAAACTTTTCTACTTTGTAAGAAGGCAGAAGAAAGAATATTCTACTTGCAGTGAATACTAAATATACAGATATGAAATATACAGAATTTACTACGAGGCCCTTGAAATCATTCTTTCAACGAAAGATATCTAAATCTATGAAATTATTACGGGACACCCTGTGCAAGCATTGAAACGAGCGCAAGGCATTTGAAAAGTCCGCTTAAGTAGGAACGAAAAATTGTTCGAGTCACTCGAAGCTCGAGGCGCAGTCTGAAAACCGTATCTCTCAAATTTAAGACTGACTCGAAGGACAAAAGCATCGATGTACGAAAGATTACGTAATTGCACGGAATTCGGGTGACGAGAAGAGAAGTTTCTGCAAACCTAAGCAACAATTAATAAGAAAAAAAAGGCATAGAATTCTCTCGTGGTTTTCTTCCTTCTATCGGTCGTTGAAACATCGTGTGCTTTTTCCTTTCCCAAAAGAAAAAATCTCTCTCCAAACGAGTACAGAGAAAAGAACACGATAAACCGATTACGAAATTCCTCTCTTATGATTATTTTTTATTTCATCCGACCGATACTTCATACTTCTTCCTCGCAAATCTTTTTAACGATGTAGGGTGAAAGGTAATGTTGGCATTTGTTTTCTTCCCCTCACTGCTTGCTAAAGTGTGCTTACGTTAAATGATTTTCCTCTTCTTCTTCTTCTTCTACTACGTTTTATTTATTTTGTTTTTTTTTCGTTCTCTCTTCCGGACGATTAGTTTTTGATCGTTTCGTTTGCTGGTTTTTCCGTAGCTGCAGTTTCACGAGAGTATTAATTTGCCACGCGAAATTGGACACGTTCGTTACACTGACTTTAGATGCGTCGAAGCATTGACATACCTTTTTTGCTGTGACACCCGATACTTTCGCAGGAAATTTCACTTAGCTTGTTATTCGCAACTAGTGATGGGCATCCGATACTGTCTCTTTCTCTCTTTGCAACTTTTCAAGTAATTCAATCGCCACGGGGTTTCGAATCACTTTGATGACTGACAGAAGTCTGATATTCTTCGCAGACTTGGGAAATATCGGTGTATTAGAAATATTGAAACGTTACTTGCTTTTAGAGATTACTGGTGATATTAATTCGGAGGTACTCTATCGTAGCTACTCTGATAGATTTAGAGTTTGTCTATTATAGATACTCGGTGATAGATATTCTGTAGATTTAGAGCCACTGTGCTATCGATTTTCTATGATAGATGTCCTATAGTAGGGACTATCATAGCGATCGGTACTCTAGTGGATTTAGAGCTACTCTATTCTAGCCACTGTATGATAGAGACTCTAATATATTTAGGGTTGTTTTATTATAGCTACTGTATGACAGACACTCTAATAGATTTAGGGTTATTTTATTATGGATACTGTATGATAGAGACTCTAATAGATTTAGGGCTACTCTACCGTAGTCTCTGTATGATAGCGACTCTAATAGATTTAGGGCTACTCTATTGTAGCCACTGTATGATAGAGACTCTAATAGATTTAAGGTTATTTTATTATAGCTACTGTATGATAGACACTCTAATAGATTTAGGGTTATTTTATTATGGATACTGTATGATAGAGACTCTAATAGATTTAGGGCTACTCTCTTGTAGCCACTGTATGATAGAGACTCTAATAAATTTAGGGTTATTTTATTATAGCTAATGTATGATAGACACTCTAATAGATTTAGGGTTATTTCATTATAGCTACTGTATGACAGACACTCTAATAGATTTAGGTTATTTCATTAGAGCTACTGTATGATAGACACTCTAATAGATTTAGGATTATTTTATTATGGATACTGTGTGATAGAGACTCTAATCGATTTGGGGCTACTCTATCGTAGCCACTGTATGATAGAGACTCTAATAGATTTAACTTTATTTTATTATAGCTACTGTATGATAGACACTCTGGTAGATTTAGAGGTATTTTATCATAGCTACTATTTGATAGGCAGTCTAATAAATTAGCAGTTGCTCTATTATAGCTACTCTATGACAGACACTCTAATAGATGTAGAGATATTTTATTAGAGCTTCTTTATGATAGCTGCTCTAATACTTCTCGAGTTAATCTATGATAGATTCTCCGATAGATCTTCGGAACAATATTAAGAAAGGTATAGCGATTGAAATTTGCCATTTTAGAAACGTAGCACTGTCGGTTATTGCATCTCTGTCGATGTTGACTTTATAAAAATGTTAGAGAGCGAAGAATAGAAACTTTTTTTGGAATAATGATATTTTGACAGTATGCAGTCGAACAGTCATAATTAAAACATTTTGTATGTTCGAAAGGACGGATGGCCCATCACTATATTTAAGTTTCATTGCAATTTTGATATGGTGTAAATTTTCTGCACAGACGGAGGTTTTGTTTCAATTCTGTCCTGTCACGAATAACATTCAATTTCTTAGCAAAACTGATCCGAGAATGATAATTAATAAAATTAGCTTTCCTAATCGCTTCTGACCTCTGATTAACAATTATACGCGTCATTGACTATCTTGCAGCTCTCGAGGCTTCGGAAAATTCTTGTGTTAATAAAATTCAGTAAAATAATTATTTAAATCCCACATATATCAGTCATTATTAGATAATTATTCTCCTTAAACCGTAGATCTACACGCATAGCGATAAAACGCATGACACTCGATGAGTTTAGTAGAATTAATTGAAAGATCTATAATCAAAAGTGCAAAGTTCTGCAAATTTACCATGCCATTTTTGTTCTCCAACCGTAGATATCGTCGTTGCCATAATATACAGAGTAGTCAATTAACATCAGCGACAATAAATCCTCCGTAATTAAATTTCTTTTGCGGCTGATGCGCTTCTTCGTCACTCGTTAACGTGTTACGCAAGACAGAAAGAAAAAGAACGCATTATCTTCCTTTCCACGCGTCGCACAAGCCTTTCTTCTCGGCGTTCTCCGTCTCTAATTAGATCTCCCTGATATTTACAAAGTAACGATGCCAGAAATTAGGCGATTACTTTGTTGCACATGAACATATCTGTACATAAATTCTATGCGCGTGTGTGTGCGCCCGTGTAGCAAGTAGCCAGCAGCATATGGGAGAGCAGTTTGTTTTCATTTTTGTTTCTATCTTAAACGTGCATTAGATAGTTGAGAAGTTCTTAAAGTAACGCTTATGTGACGCCGTATTGAGAGAAAAGAAACGAGAGTAGCGAGCAATATTGAGTGAAAGATCTTGTAAAAACGGGTTGGATGGAAGTGAAGAAAAGGAAATGTACGCATGTTTCTCTCTGACTGACTGACTGACTGACAGTCTGACACTCCGATTTTCTGATTCATTGACTAGATGACTCTTTGTTTTCCTGACTCTCTGACTCAACACTCAACACTCTGACTCTATGGCTGTCTGACTCCCATTTTCTGACGCGCTGACTGGCTGACAGTCTGACTGTCTGACATTCTGACTGCCTGACACTCTGACTATCTGACACTCTGACTGCCTGACACTCTGACTGGTTGACACTGTGACTGGCTGACACTGTGACTGTCTGACACTTTGACTCTCTGACACTCTGACTGGTTGACTCTCTGACTATCTGACACTCTGACTGATTGACACTCTGACTGTCTGAAACTCTGACTGATTGACTCTCTGACTATCTGACACTCTGACTGATTGACACTCTGACTGTCTGAAACTCTGACTGTCTGAAACTCTGACCGTCTGAAACTCTGACTGTCTGAAACTCTGACCGCCTGAAACTCGGACTGTCTGACTCTTTGACTCTTTGACTCTCTGACTGTCTGACACTCTGACTGTCTGACACTCTGACTGGCTGACTGGCTGACTCTCTGACTGTCTGACACTCTGATTTTCTGTCTCGCTGACTGGCTGACTGTCTGAATCTTTGACTCTCTGACTACCTGACAATCTTACTAACTGACTGTCTATCTGACTCTCAGACTCTGACCCTGACTCTCTATCTATCTATCTATCTATCTACTTATCTATCTATCTCTTTTCTGTGTGAATGCGCGCGTGTGAGAGCACTTAAGCAGCTCAACTTTTTACACATATTGTATCTATACGTATTCTATACACTGTTTCTTTGTTTTTTGTTTGTCTTCTCCTTTGTTTTCAATGATCAACGTTCCTTTTCGCTCCTTCGACCATGCTCGTCTACGCTGAAACTACTCTTCTCCCATCCTCCAACGTGAATCCACCGTTCCATCGAGACACATCCATCGCCCTATCATTACCCAAGCAGCAATAGAACGAATGTAAAGTCGGGAGTGTCCGCCCTGTCTTCCACCAGTACTGCGTTTGGAACAGCAGCTAGTAATACTCGCCTCGATCACACTGGAAACGGACACATCGATGAAGCACTGCGTCAGCAAGCCCTCGCGGAAGAGGAAGCAGCCATGAACCAATACAAGGTAAATCCATTTTTCCTTCTATATTCCAAACTTTATTTTAATTACACTTTTAATTAAATTCTGAATCACCAACGCTACAATATGTTAACTTACCGAGTCAAATTTCCTATTAGTAAGTCATTCGACCTTGACTGTGTTCAGCAGCCCAGCTGATTATTTTATTTAACATTGTTTCTTTATGCTATTCTCTGAAAGACACCATGCTCTCTAGAGCTCATAAATTCTCGTGCTTAGACACCTTCTGACCTACTTTTCCGCTCATAAATTCTAATTCAACTTGTTCTTCGCAGGCTAAAGTGCAATCACCATCGAGTGGCCCCAGCACGAATCCATTCCTCAGCTCACCCACGAACAATGCTAATCAGCCAATCGTGGATTTGTTTGGTGCACCACCACCCGCCGATAGTCAGGTAAATACCCTCTATTTCAGGGGTGGTCAACCTGGTCTGCCTCGACTCAGCCAACGATTCAAGCTTTTATTCTGGCCGTTTGGGGATTTTTTCCTATGCCGAAGCTATTTTTTTTACCTGCGGCCATCACTGGAGTTGAGCCTATTTCTCCTTCAAATAAAAATATAAATTTCTAGGGTCCTACTCTAATTTAATCCCGGACGAGCCCCCAAAGAATGTCGGTACTCGTCTTAGGAGAAACTGATCCTCACTCACTAATTCTAAAAATTAATACTATTTACGTGTACAAGAATTCCGTTGCTGCAAATTTGACTACATATTTTTGCTAATTTTTCACTAACTATTTTTAATAATCCTTCAAGTTACTACAAATTCGACGGCCGGTAAGAAAATGTTACTATCAACGAAGATACAAAAATGGGCGGTTGGTGTAAAAAGGTTGACTACCCCTGCTCTATACGATGCATATCATGAGTCAGTGCACTTTGCAGCTGACTTCACTTGCAGCCCTGCCAATTCAACAAGTCTGAAACTCCTTTTTGATTTCAGCCACAGAAAGCATCGGACGATTTGCTGCAATTGGCGGGCAACCTTTTCGCGGATATGTTTGGCACACCGCAGCCAGCTCCTGCGCAAGCAGCGCAAGCTCAAAATAATGTCTGGATGACTAACGGTAACGGTAAATACTAGATACCACGTTTAATTCTTATTTGATCCATCACCTATTTTTCTTTATTTTCTCGCCAGCCAATCGACCGTTCCGTTTTGTTTCATCGATTCTTTTTTCTTTTCCGTTTGTAGGTTTCGCGGCAGTGCCCCCAGCAAATAATAACTTTGTTACAGATAACAGCTTCTCGTCGGTGTTCGGCAATCAGGAATCGCAGCCTGGTGAGTAATCGGCACGTCCAACGAGAAAAGGGGGATTTTAAGATCTGCACTTTTCAGTCGGACTCTGCACCCTTTCTCTTTTCTCTCCTCACAATTTTCATTGTACATACGCGTATCTCTCTTTCTCACTGTCGCGGAAGGTTCTTTTGCTTACGACTTGTATAATACTTTTCTGCATCTTACTAAATTATCTAGAAACATAGATGCCTGTGCAAGTTAATCCTATCTTTAAGCTGCCGATAGGAGTGCACCAGCTGCATCCCTATCGGTTATTTGCAGAGTAAACAGTCGACTTTTAACGGTTCGTTGTAACAGCTGCACCTGTCGACTGTTTGCGGGATTGCTCTTTAAACAGGAATTTTCACTCTTCGGTATTCCAACACTTCTTTCGAATAACACGGTAGAATAACTCGATGATTACAAAGAAATTCACCGATCGCTGTTCCAAATTTTTCTCCTCAATCTCCAAAGAGATTCGTCAAGAAGCACAAATGCCGCTTCGATGTCCTATATGAATTCTTCCCCCGACAATTTAATTTTCACCGTCAAACCGACAAAACCGTCCACGGTACGATAGCAAAACTATCGCACGATATCATACTCTGAAATCATCTGTCTCTCCGTTTACCATAAAAAAGGACCGCGTCGAAGAGGAAGATCGACGACGCTTCTCACGTCTCCCCCAGAAAACACGCTAAACATCGGCACGATAATAAATATCGCAAGGCACTCATAACTTCGATGCAACTAACCGAGCGCAAAGCTAATCGATGCACCCGTTCATTTCTGCGCAAGCTGGTGCTCCAGGAACAGCCGGATCCGTACCTAACCCATTCATGTCCGATTTCCCATCCCTCGGCTCCCAGACAACGCAATCGAACGCAGCCGCTTTCGGTCTCTTCGAGCAGGGTGCCGCGAACGCCGCCGCCGTCCCTGGCGGCGGCGATGGCCAACAGGCGCAGACAGGAGACCTGTTCAGTGCTGGCGGTCAGGCAGATCTCTTTGGGAGCGACTCTGCAGTGCTCAGGACCGCTGAAGGTACCGTCGGGGACGTTGCCAACGATGGTACGCCCTCGGCGAGCCTTGGAACCGGTAAGTCCACTGCCACGCCGCCTCCCAGACCGCCGCCTCCCGCGACAGCGAGCAACGGTACGCCAAGGCCGACTTCTCCGACGATTCCTGGAGCGGCGACGGGATCTGCTGGTAAAACGGCAACGGGTATGGCCTCTACCGCCGCTCCTAGCAAGAGCGCCTTCGACGATCTAAACGATAGTATTCGTATGGCACTGGGCGGGTCTCCGTCTCGACCGGCACCCCTGGCTCAACAAGTCCCAGCCGCGCAACAGACCCAGCAACCTATGCAACAGGGTTTCGATATGTTCGATATGGCAGCCGGTATGCCATCTACCGGGCAACCTGTCATGCCTGGTGGACCGATGGTCGGCTACGGTATTCCTTCCCAAGTCCCTGCGGGGTACGGTTCCCCGGCAAAGCAGCCGATTTCAGGTGACGGGAAACTATAGATAGTCTGCTGTTCTGCATGCGTATCTTGAAGTTTGACGAAGTTTTAAGAAGGTACCTTTTCGGTGGGGTGTGAGCTAGGGAGTTTTTTGTTTGGTCGTTAGGTATAGGGGATTTCTTTGGTGCGTGTATGATGGTCTAGGGGGGTTCAGGGTGGGTTGGACAGTAGGGGTAGGTGAAATGAGAAGTTAAGACTTTGAGGAGGATAAGCATGTAGGTGGTCTGAGGGAAGAGGTGATTATTGTTTATTGACGCGAGGATACACGGTTGGAGTTAAAAAATTGGAATGGGACCGTTGGAATATGATTATGGAAATTAGCTGAATATAGCAGACATTGATCGATGGGTTCTGTGGAGTTAATGATCCCTGTAGTCGTAAAACATACGTGAAATACAATATTTTAGGGTAAAAAGAGACTAGGGAGTTTATAGGTACCTTCTTAGAATGGATTGAGTGTAGGGAGAATCATTGATGATGTTGAGAATCGTTAGAGGATTGATATTGCTGTCAGTCGAAGCCTATTTGAATGTGGAAGTGACAAAGAATTGTTCCAATGATATGATTCTAAAGGTCGATTCATTCTACTAAAGTTTAGTTTAAAATTTTTCAGGAACGCATCAGTGATTCATATTTTGCATCAATTCAACATTCTTGAAATGAAATCAGTCTTCGAGTAGTTAATACACGTTTTCTATGCATTGTTATTTTAATGGATTCAGAGAAATCGGCAGTATTGTATTGATTCCACTTGCTGAATCTCCTATATTGTCATTATTTCTTCATTATCATATTGCAATTATTCAGGATTATTTCTGAAGAAGACTTTTTTCCGTTCAAGCAATAATCGCTCTGTTTGCAACGAGTGTGCACGATTTTTTCTTTAACTTATTCTGCTTGGAAGAGTTTTGCGCATGCCGATGAGAACAATCGTTGAACCGATTGTTCATGTACGTTTTCCGGACTGTACGTAACAGCCGCATTGCATTTTCCCTTAGCTGCGTTTTTAGAACTCGAACAGTTCATCTAGGAAAGTGCTAGATTTCGATTATTCATGACTATGATCGACTTTATCTTATTTTTACGTATAATGGCCCAAAAGTCTCTAATCTACGCTGCAAGCAAGAGTAACTGTCAAGAAACTAGTTAAAACTAATTGCCAATCAGTGTATTTATTGTCTCTAAAAGCAACTTTATGTTATTCTAATAGATTCAGAGTTACTCTGTTACAGATAGTCTATGATAGATACTCTAATAGAGTTAGACTTACTCTATTGTATCCTCTCTATGATAGTTGCTCTACTATATTTAGAGTTCCTCAGTTATAGCTATTCTATCATAAATGCTCTGATAGATTTGCAGTTGCTCTATTACAGCCTCTCTATGATAGCTGCTCTAATGCATTCAGAGTTGCTCTATTACAGCTACTCTATGATAGCCAGAATAATACATTGAGTTCCTCAGTTATAGCTATTCTGTGATAGATACTCTAATGGATTCGCAGTTGCTCTATTACAGCCTCTCTATGATAGCTGCTCCACTATATTTAGAGTTACTCTATCATAGCCCCTCTATGATAGCCAGAATAATATATACAGAGTTACTTTATTACAGTCTCTCTATGATAGTCGCTCTATTACATTTAGAGTTCCTTAGTTGTAGTTATTCTATCATAAATGCTCTGATATATTTGCAGTTTCTCTATTACAGCCTCTCTATGATAGCTGCTCTACTGCATTTAGAGTTGCTCTATTACAGCTACTCTATGATAGCCAGAATAATACATTTAGAGTTACTCTGTTATAGCTATTCTATGATAGATACTCTAATACACTCGCAGTTGCTCTATTACAGCCTCTCTATTATAGCTGCTCCACTATATTTAGAGTTACTCTATCATAGCCCCTCTATGACAGTCAGTATAATAGATTTAGAGTTACTCTATTAGTCTCTCTATGATAGTCGCTCTACTATATTTAGAGTTACTCTGTTATAGCTATTCTATGATAGATACTCTAACAGATTTGCAGTTACTCTATTATAACTGCTCTCCTACATTTAGAGATAATCTATCATAGTCCCTCTATGATAGCAAGCATAATAGATTTTGAGTTACTCTATCACAGGCATTCTATGACAGTTACTCTAAAACGTTTAGAATTATTTAATTTTTAAATATCCCAGAGACTTTCGGGCCTCATAATTTCGTATATATGATAATCTTTTTACATAATTGTTGTGAGACAATAATCCCATTATGTTTAAGTAAAAACTTGCTATCTACAGTTGTAGTAGAAACGTTTGAATTCGCTTGCAAACTACACGTTTGATTGAACTCAGTAATTATACCCTCGTCTATATCGTTTAGTGACACTCGCCGAAATTGCATGGTGATTCAAACTTGAAAAGAAGTACACGCGCGCCATTATTCATTCCGTTTCGAACTCCACAATTCTCTTTCGTACATTCATCCATTATATACACCATCACTCACGTAACACGGCACAATTTGGATTCTGCTTATGGGGCTTTGGCTGATGTAGATGTTGCTTAGGTTTTGACAGTTTGGGTTCGGTCCTGATGCCTACCACTGTAGCTGGAGATAATAATATTTCAGCAGCTGGACAGCAGGCTAACGCGGCTGCCACTGGCAAAGTCCTGACTGGAGACCTCGACAGCAGTCTCGCCAGTCTTGCCCAGAATTTGACTATTAACAAGAGTGCTCAGCAGCAAGTCAAGTGAGTAATAAAAATCAAAAATTTATCTAACAAACAACTCGCCACACTTCCTGCAATTCTGTCAATTAGTAATCCGCCTCCTCTGCCAATATCGAAACACTTTCGAGTGAAATTCCGCGTAGTAAAATATCAGTAGAGATCCAAAGTAACACTGAAACAATTTCTTAATAACCGCCCTGTTGTTTTGAAGTTACAATGGTACACAGGAATATCTAGTCAGACAGTAAAAGCAAATACGGTAATGTTACTTTACATTGATTAAATGTAGACGTAATTATCGCTGTCTTTAAAGAGGTGTGAGCTGCACTTTATCGAGTAATTATTCGTTCTAATTTGTCAACCATTCTTTCAGGGGGATGCAATGGAACTCGCCGAAGAACGCTGCCAAAACAGGTGGACCAGCCGGATGGACACCTCAACCCATGGCAGCCACAACAGGTGCTGGTTACCGTCCAATGGTGAGTCGACTAATATACTAATTACCGTTCTTTTTTCAGCTTTCAGTTATTGTCAGCACGTTGTTCTTTATCGTCAGTGCATTATCTGTCATCCCAGATCAATATCGCGACGTTGCTCCACCTGAAACGTTATCCCCGCGTCGTATCTAACAATCCATCGTTTCTCTATTTATCCTTGAATCTCTTATCAGCATGCTACTTTCAGACGTTATCAAATCGCCAGTGTAATTATAGAGTCATTATATTTCCCATCTCAAGGCGCGGAGTTATCACACGTTATTAGATTTCTCATTGATCTCACCGCTGTAATTTGAGTTTGATAAATTAAAAGGTCGGATTGTGGGGACACGGCGCATAGGAAGACATTGCCATGTCATTCCGGTAAAGGAATGACATCGAGGGAATGCGGAGGAAGTACGACGAATTACGTTTGCGTAATTATTAATTATTACGAGCTCGCTGACGGAAAAATGACGATGTGAACGTTAACATGTTGAATGCCACCTGTATTTCGCTAGTTCCATTATTTCCAACGAAATGAAACTTTTTCTATTAAAATCACACCTTTATAGAATTGAAATGATAAAGTAAGAGTAGTTATGTACTCGGTAATACTTCACTTTTCAAAGAGCAATATTTTAATATCGAATATATTAGCATGATCGCGAATATCGGAGTTTAAAAATCATAAGAAATCTCATGGAATTCAACGGTGCCGGTCATCGGTGACCGCCGTGGCATTCAACGTGTTAAAGATTTGTCGCTTGTTGTGGATAATGTCGAAGTGATAGTTTTATCAGATAACAGTTTTTATGAGTGTTAGATTAGCCCCCTGGCGCAATATATAATCCGATTTTAGATTAGCACGCTTGCTTCATTGCTCCTTTAGCTTGTAAATATGAGGAATTGGTATGTCGACACAAATGCTACTTTAGCGAACCCATTTCCCAGATTGATTATGTCACACCGCGCACACCTCATGGTACGCATAGTTCTGCCGATATTGTACATTGTACAGCAGCGAAGACGATCGAAAGTTTGCAATTGTTCGTTTAATTCAAAAAGTGGCGCCATTTTACCTCCTATGGCTCGCAAACGATATGAGGTCTCATCCAGTCTTTTACTTTTTGCATCTATTGCCAGCAACACTTCTTTCGTCGTTCCCATGACGACGCAACGAATGTGCGGCTTTATCGGCCAATCACGCGTTAGAATTGAAAATGACGTCAGAGCGAGGGAGGTCTCTATCCATTGGACCAATCGGAACGAAGCGCAGGCCGAGGGACTTCTTATCTTTTGCGAGGTTTACTTATAGTTGTGAAATATAGCTTATTAAATGAATATAAGCTATGATGAGCCCAAGCTTATTAGAAGCAGGCAAGTTTCATGGAATTTATCGCTGAACTTTGTTATTAACCCTTTGAGGACTAGTGACGCATATGTGCGGCCTGAGAAAAAATTTAATTATTGTTTATAGTCGCTTGTGTACACAGTTAGAGTTGAAAAATTGAAATACAACCGTTGAAATATGATTAAACAAATAGTAATTTATAATGTACATGGATTAACAGTATAACTTGCTGGTAAAAAGGTGCTTTTGGATCCCAAAATGAATGGCTATCTCTCAATATTGAAAAATGTCTCCGTCCGCAAAGGGTTAACACGTTGTATACCAACGGTTTTTCGCTAGTTTCTTTTCTACCGAAGTGAAACTTTTTCTATTAAAATCACATCTTTATAAAGCAGAAAGTTCAGAGACACAGATGGGTATATATTCAGCAGGAATTTATCTTCTTAACGCCAGTATTTAAATATTGAATATATTACAAAATTCGTGAATATTGCAATTTAAATGCCAACATTTAAATATTGAATATATTACAAACTTCGTGGATATTGCAATTTAAACGCCAATATTTAAATATTGAATATATTACAAAATTCGTGAATATTGCAATTTAAAAGTTATATGAAATTTCATTGAGTTCAATAATTTTTTTAATTAATTTAATTCCAGAATTAAATAAAAAATAGAGAATCCGCTAAATTAAGTCCAACGAGCTGCCAAGGGACAAACGAGAACCTCCCTATTCGTTTGGCCAAGTGTTAATGTACTTATCAACCCCTATAATTTTTATTTTCACGCGTTAATCGCAAAATTTTCGATCGTCTTCGCACATCTATTGCACAAGATTCTCACTATCGGCGTTCCAATTCAATCAGAACGAGACTCGTTCCTATTTCGGTACTTTCGATCGGCACGAAAAACAAAAGAAAGAAGTTAAATTGTACAGAAACCATAAGCAATGAATCGGCACACTTAGTCGTACGATGCATGCATGGCATACGGCATGCTACCGGCTGTTGCAGGGTCAAGGAATGACGCAACTTCCTCCAGCAACTACCCTGGGCTTCCCTCCCCAGCCTGCACCGCTGGTAAGTTCCATTTTGTAAAGAAGTATTTACAGAATAAAATGTGTCGCATGGTCAAAGAAAGGTTTGATCTCATCGTTATCCGTGTCCACTTCGGTGTGCGTAACACAATGACCGTCACTAATCGTTAACAACGAGATTTCTGTAATTCTTGTAGCTTAGAACGAACTGGTTAACACCTTCAGACCCAAATTTTTGTTCGTTTAAGAAAAAATTATTTTTATACTAAAATTAACTTAATTAATGTGCATGAAAGCAACAATATACTTTTTACAAAAATATTTATTTATGTATTTATAATTTGTAAATGTACATTTTAATGGACAAGTGGTTCTTACGAAAAATTTGTAACATTAAGGAGATCCTGAGAAATATTTTTATAAAAAAAAAAACTAAGTGAAACTAAGTTTAAACGTATACGTAATAAAATACAGCACGAAAAGTATTATGTACATTACAATGTGCACAGGGTCCGAAGGGGTTAACGTAGTATTTGCGACGGAGGGCGAGAGACGATTTGTTGTGCTCGAAATGTGAGTTTTCAATGAGAATCGAGTTTGGAGGATCGTTCATGATGGGTGCAGGCTTCCTGGTTTCATGGGAGAGGTCGTTTGCAATTGTTTAGGTTTAATTGAAGCATCAGCTTGTGAGTGTTTACCCATTTGCATCCGGAAGCGGAATATTCTGCTGATGATCGTCTTTTAGCACCAGCCGTGGAATATTCGATGTACGATGTTAACCCTTAGCGAACGACTGCCGCCACATTCGCGACATTACAAATATTCAAAGAGAACCTGGTTCCACATAGGAGACTGTTCTTTTGAAATAAACGCGGAAGTCGACTGGAATATCCTTTGCTCCGGGCGGTTTGTAATTTTAAAAGAAAAGTTTATATTTTTTTATAATTCTACGGTAGCAATCGTTCCTCTTAGCGGTCTAACAAATGGCTTTATTTTTAACAATGCAATATTATCGGCGATTGAAAATTTCTTCAATGCAGTTAAGAGTCCATTTCTGAGTATTTTCTAATCTTTGTGAATTTTAATTTGAATAATCTTTATTCCATTGGAATTTATAAAAATCTGGAAATATAAACAAATGCTGCAGAATCCTTGAGATAATTTTCACTTTAGTGTCTGTTTGTAGGGACATGTCTGTTCATATACTGCATATTATTACTGAAAATTTCCATAAAATCCAATAAAAGCGATATTAATTGTGCACTTTTTCTCGCGTTAGTGATAAAGCAATTAATTTGTTAAAATTCCGTCCACCTGCTGGCTATCGTTCTGGAAAAATGCGCTCGTTCGTTAAGGGCTAAACTTCTGGCGGATTTAGAGCTACGATGCAAATGAGTTAATTGTAGAAGGAGAAAAGTCCATTTTGATTTTGATTAATTCGTTGCTTATTGTCAGTCGTTGAAGAGTAGTAAATGTTGAGTGGAGAAGGTGAATGCCGATGAATGAACTATGATGCAAGTAATTTCATTCAAGCGACCACTTCTACTATCAGCTGAAATTGTTTACACTCGTTATGAATTATCTTATCGTCATAAATGTATAGTAATGTGACAAGGAATTTATGAATGGAATTTGTGTTCTTTCCGTGTAAGGACTTCACGATGTAACGTCTATTTTACGATGGAGGATCTGAGAAATTGCTTATTCACTTGCAATTATTTTAAATACTATTTTGCCGAGTTTCACATTTGCTTTTTTAACACTAGAACTGCCAAGGCAGTCGAAATAACGAGTTCTTGATATCTTTAGAAAAATTCTTTAAATTTATGTGGAAGCCATGCAGTAAATATTCCATATCCATTTTTTAAAACATAAATTACCGGGGCGATTATCTTTTTCACATATTCCGATTTATTATATCCGTATTTAGTGCATTTCTAGTGTTAAACAATCAAATATTAATTAAGCTAGTCTAAGTAGAATTAGTGTTAAATCACATAGAGCGCAACACCCTTAGTTCAAGTCAAGCATGTCAAAGGTCAGGAAAAAAGCATTAATTTTGGTATTTTTATTTTCGAAATAAGTCTAAGTTTCTGTAAAAATTGAAGTTATATTTTTAGACCTTGTTTATTTGAGCCGTGTTAACAATTGAATTTGACATGCTTGGTCTGAAGTTCACAATGTCTTTGAATCTTCACCGAACATCTCGTTATGCTGCATCCTCGACGTTTTTTGCTTCTGCATTGATCTGTGTAATTAGTCGAAACATCTGCCTTAATTACAACTGCGTCCTTTAGCTGAGCTATTGCACCATGCAGAATGCACTTTCGTTCTGCACATTTTTGTCAGCGGAATTGTCTCAAAATGGCAAATGTATTTCGATCATCCTAGCGAATTGATAGTGACGTATATCTTTTAAAAGAAGCTTTGCCAGAGTCAAATATTTGCCTAGCTTGCCACCATCACCGAGATCCTATCTACTGTCTATTGTATAAACAATTTCAATACGCTTTCATTCATCTAAAAGTACACAAAACAAGCCAACACAGTGCTCCTTATCGAACAGATCAGCCAAATGAATCGATAGTCAATTAGATCGAAACATTTCTTCATCCAGATCTTCCAATATTTTCTACTCTCGAATTTTTACATGTATATGTACGCTATCTATTGTAAAAAATATTTCTGTGTGCTCTGAATTATCCAAAAGAACCCAAAACAAGGTAATCCAGTGCTCCTTATCAACCAGATCACTCAAATGAATTAATAGCCAATTATTTCCTAAGAGATTCGCAAGCTTTACCACTATACCAAACGTTTCTACATCCAGAATTTCTAATCCTTCCATCCTCTCGAACTTTTTCATATATATGTATGCTATCTACTGTAAAAAATATTTCTGTGTGCTCTGAATTATCCAAAAGAACCCAAAACAAGGCAATCCAGTGCTCCTTATCAATCAAATCACTCAAACGAATTAATAGCCAATTATTTCCAAGGAGATTTGCAAGCTTTACCACTGTATCGAACATTTCTCCATCCAAACCTTCTAATCCTTCCCTCCTCTCGAATTTTTTCATATATATGTGTGCTATCTACTGTAAAAAATATTTCTGTGTGCTCCGAATTATCCAAAAGAACAAAAACAAGGTCATCCAGTCCTCCTTATCACCCAGAATTATTTCCAAGGAGACTTGCAAGCTTTACCACTGTATCAAACATTTCTCCATCCAAACCTTCTAATCCTTCCCTCCCCTCGAATTTTCACACGCACATACATCTCATCTGTTGTACAAAATATTTCCGTATGCTCTGAATTATCCAAAAGACCACAAAACAAGCCAATTCCACTGCCAATGTAGAATCTTAGTAATCGTAGACAACCGATACTCGTTGATAGTCAGAAACATGACGATACGAAGTATGATACGTATAAAGTACGATAAAGTTCATCCGGAGTCAGGCGGCACCCAGCAGAGAGTTCAGGCAAGGAGGGATGAACCCTTGGAGGTGGTAAAAACGTGAGAGGTACAGGGTGGATCTGATCGGACCACTTTCTGATGTCCTTAGGGGATGCAAGGCGTGCCAATGGGCATGCAGGGTATGCAGGGCATGCAGGGCATGAGGCCGATGATGGGCGCGATGCCTTCGGGGCCTAGTGGTATGATGGTGGCAGGGGGAGCTGCACCGATGATGATGCCCAGCACGAATCCCATTATGGGTGCTAATATTCAACAGCAGCAGCAACAGCCGCAGCAGCAACAGCAACCTCAGACTGCCACGCAGCCTCAAAACAATGCGGTCCAGCTTGATCCTTTCGGTGCTCTGTGAAGAGATTAGGTATCTATCAGCTTCCCTAATCGGCGAGAATGGTCAACAGTGGTGAAATTAGATTGTCCTGCGCGATATGTCTTGCTGGAGAGTAAAAGCAGCGACGGACGTGTCTAAGGAGTTTGTAAATAATTCATGAGAATGCTTTAGCGACCTTAGGAAAGATAGGAATTGTACAAAGAGTATTAAAGACTGTTGATAATGTTTGCAGAGGAATTCAGTGCATACCGATGGCATATTGTAATTAACGTGATTAACAGCCTACCTCTCGGTAATTAATGCGAAGTTTCAATTGCATGATTGTACAACCTGGGTTGGAAGCGACTTCCAAACCGTTTCTTTCGGTTGTTGTACGTTATCTAACATTTTTTCACTCGGAATCCGACTACGTTTACTAATAGCACTGACTTCTAATTAACTATTTGCGACTTAAGCTATAAGAATCATTTGACAACCCTTCGAATTCCATCACCATGGATGATATTCAAGCCGGTGAAATGTTGAGACGCGGCTACCTGAAAGACGAATGGTTTGTTGCAGGAAATCGACTGGAATTAAAGAGGACGAAGCACCAACTCTGTAAATACTGTGTAATATGCCTAGGAAATGTGCCCTGCTTGCTCTCGTTATTCTACGTCATCCGTAACGAGCTTCCCATGATGTCGTAGAGAACAAGAAGAAACGGAAGAACAAGGATCAAGCTCGTCCTTCGTGCACGACGTCGTACATGGGGGGCTCCCCATTCGTTTCTACTGCTCGAGTATTGCATACGGGTTACTCATTTATGGCAGTTGCCTTAAAAAGATACGCGTAGTCATGTATACAACTCTATGAGGCGACTAAAGTAGAAAGAGGGAGCTTAGAGAAGCCGAGATGTGCGAGGAAGCGTTAGTGCGTTTAGAATTCCACGAACGGGTGGATGCAACTATTCCGTAAGAGTCGTCTGTGATAGCACTGCATCGATATTATAGCGTTTTCCAGTAACTGGAGAGAACCAGGAGCGACCATGAGAGCATGAGAATTGGGGGAGAGTATGGGGCCTGTGCGAATGGATTTAAAGACTCATGGGAGTCTGAAAGAACGAGTGTACCTCAGGAAACGTTATTGTAGAGTTTTCCAGTCACTGGAGGGAACCAGCGTCCACGAGAGCCTGAAATGGGGGGGAGTTTGGGGCCTGTGCGAATGGATTTACAGACTCATGGGAGTCTGGCAGAACGAGTGTACCTAAGGAAACGATATTGTAGAGTTTTCCAGTAACTGGAGGGAACCAGTGTCCATGAGAGCCTGAATTAGGGGGAGGGAGCATGGGGGGAGAGTTTGGGGCCTGTGTGAAAGGATTGAAAGATTCATGGGAGTCTGGCAGAACGAGTGTACCTAAGGAAACGATATTGTAGAGTTTTCCAGTAACTGGAGGGAACCAGCGTCCATGAGAGCCTGAGACAGGAGAGGGTGAATGGGGGCAGGGTATGGGCCTTATTCGAATGGATTGAATGATTCATGGGAGTCTCAAAGAATGAGTGTACCTCAGGAAACGATACTATAGAGTTTTTCAGTAACTGGAGGGAACCAGCGTCCATGAGAGCCTGAGATTAGTGAGGGAGAATGTGGGGAGAGTATGGGGCCTGTGCGAATGGATTGAAAGATTCGTGAGAGTCTGAAAGAACGAGTGTATCCATGGTAATGTGGGAAAAGAAAGTAAGTATGTTGAAAGAGAAAGAAAAGAAGTTGAAGTAAACGGACAATTGGGAAGTGTGAATCAATAAAGGGCAGTTTAAGCAAAAGGACAGCTGGAAACGTGGAGAAGGAGGCAGTTAGAAGAAAGTGTAGTCCCAGAATGTAGCCGAGACGGTGAACCTTTTTGTAGAGGAAGTAGAGGGTGAAATAGTTCCGCGTGGTTTATATGAATTATAGTAATATCGCATGGAAAAAGTAAACGAGCATTTCCGTCGTAGAAGTGCATCGTCGGATCGTCGTGATTCTAAACGTACATACGCAGAAATTATACATAGTTGGCTATTGCATGTATGCATATTATATATATATATATATATATTTAAACAAAAAAAAATTATATATATATATCGTTGTGTATATGTATATGTATATACCTAGTCGTATGCATATGTATACATATATACGCACATTAGCGCGAGAGGAAAATCGAGAAGGACGACATTGAAAAATTATAAATATCTAAATATATATATATAAATATATGTATATATATATGTATATATATATGTATATATATATATATATATATATATATTAAAAAAAATTATAAATATATAAATACATGTATATGTATATGGCGTATCCTAATATGGTGTACCCGTGTCGCTCTCCATTTATTTCGTACTGTTTTACGGTGTATTTGATTTTCGACTCAGGGCGCTGAAGCAGGTACGATGTGTCCTTTGTTAAAGTATTAAATAATATTATATGATAATGATATATATATACATATATACATAAAAGTATAAATATGAACATAATTATACATACGGTAATTATCATCACACACGATATATACAAACATATATATATATATATATGTATGTATGTATGTAGAGAGAGAAGAAAACTGAATAGGTGGTCTCACTAACGTTCTTTATCTGTATACCGTTCCGAAATCTTAATTAGGTGATTTAACGAGATATGTAAACGAGTTAAGATTATGATACTCATATTATTATGAATGTAATGTGAATCTACGATTCAGTATGGTACTATTAATGTTGTCAATAATCCTGTTGTAAGGTCTAACCGTACTTGTTCGTTTCTCTGGGTATTGCGGCAACAGCTGCTGCGATTCGGCGGAATTCCACGAAGAATCTTTGCTAATTAGCGGAATATATTTTCATTTCACTTCAAAGTTCAACCTTCGAGGAGGCAAGCTCTGTGAGAGCTACAACGACGGACGGTTGAGAGTGTAGGAGTTATGAGCAAAAGAAATCATACTTTATTTCCGTGCTGTTGCGATATCTCTCGTGAATTCCACGAGAAAACGATTTTTAATGGCTTCAAAATCAATCCTCGAATTATTAATTACCGTGGATGAGTTCGGGGACCATGTTATCACCTGTAGAAAAAAATTCCTGCATGATTCGTCTGTCATTGCGTTGGCGATTCGAAAGAAAATTAAATCGACGAAGTAACAGATCTATCGTAATACTTTTAACACTTTATCTATCGTATTCTGTTAAACGCTGCACGATTCGCCTAATTGTAAATCTTTATATTAAAATTCAAGATATGAGGACACGTTCATTAGATCGCCCGGGTTTTAATCGTTTTAAGCTACTGTAAGTTTCTTTCATTATCATTTTTAATAGTCTATTAATAAGTTATCGATCGGTGAATGTTTACAAATGAAGCCAATTAGTCGATGAGCGTTAAAGAACCTTAAGCCGATTAACAGACCACCGGTTAAAGATCGTAGGCGACATTAAAGCTTATTAATAGTCGTCCGGTAGATAAAGTGTTGATAAAAAAATTCGAATCGCAATTTCTGGAAGTTTTTTCCACGTGGTACGTCTAACATGACCATGATGGCTCGAAATCTATTGATAATCGTACCCATCGTGGTCGCTTTAAAGCCAAATACGTCAAGAACAGTCTCGTTTGTGTCCGCAACGTATTGCGAGCTCGAGGATCACGGAAATAGAGGAAGCAAAGGCAATGGAGAACATTTTTTTCACGATTATCGAAGAATCGCTAGCCTAGACTCTCGCTAACGACGGAGTGAATTGCGATCTTCGACGAAAATCTCGTAACGAAGCGATCTCTGTCTTCTTCCAATTTCGGTTGGCTGATAAACGCGGCAAAACTTTGCCCATACATATCTCTATGTACGAAACGACATTGGAAAGGTGAAAGTTCGTGGAAAGATCACAAACAGGGCTAATTTAACGCTGGAACTACCGACGACCGATGAAGTAAATTTAATCGCGTTAAGTGACTCTAAAAAATGAGAAATTAACACGTTAAATGCCCTGGGGGTCACAGGTGACCGGCACTATTGAATTCAATTAAATTTCGTATGAATCTCAAATTGTAATATGTTCGAATTTGTTAATTCAGTCGATATTTACGCGTTGGTCTCAAAAAGGTAAAGTCCTGCTGTATATACAGGGTGTCTCGGATTTTAATGTTGAAATTTGTCAGCATATTCTATGGCACTAAATAAGAAAAAAAATGTTATTTAAGCATAGGTCAAAAAAGCTTTATTAAAAAGTTATAACAAAAAGACTTTATGTTACTGCAAGCATTAATAATTAATACTCCATTGCAAAATGTCTACCGTTCTTGAGAATACACGATTGACAGCGATCAGAGATCGAATTTCTAACTGTGCGAATTCCATTTCTATTCTGTTTTATTTCATTAAATGCATTACTAATCTTTTGTATTAATTCAGTACGTGCATTTATTCGTCTTTGATGCACTTTATCTTTCAAAGTTCCCCACAGATAGAAGTCGAGTGGCGTAAGGTATTTTTGTTAGAATTTTTTAATAAAGCTCTATGTCACCTTTGTTTAGATAACATTTTTTTCTTATTGAGTGCCATAGAATATACTGACCAAGTTTGAAGATTTAAATCTGGGATACCCTGTATATCTCTTTGTATCTTTAAAGCTGCTGCTTTGTAAATTGTAAAATCTGATTTTAATAGGAAAAGAATTACTTCGGTAGAAATGAAGAAATTAGCGAAATCTTTAAGGTATCTGCTTTGTAAAGATGTGATTTTAATAGAAAAAGTTTCATTTCTATAAAAATGATGAGAGTAGCGAAATACCGGTGGCATTCAACGAGTTAAACATTTATCACAGAGAAGTTCTTCAAAAATTATGGCAACTTCTCGAATTTTAAGAATTTCTTATCGAATTTATTTTAAGAATCTGTTATTTTAAGCCGCCTTGGTAGATCCAGCGTTAATCAATGCAAATGGGAGAATGATTTCTGTCGGTGGAAGTTCGAATCGTTGCGAGAAGTCTGAAACACGAGGGCGAAGAAAACGGAGGAAGCGAGCAACGTTATCTTGTACGACAAGTCTGATAGAATTTATAAAACTTTCGTCAAAAATTTCATCAAAGTCGTTATTATAAATAATCATAGCTCCTCCATAAGGACTCTATTGCTTTTCATTAGTCATAGATCGTATATTTATCCTTCGGCTGAACGCCATGCGCAAACGATTCCCCGTTAAGTTATAGAGTAACGCTTTATAGCCTTAGTTTTCCCCCCTCTTTTCATAGAAGACATCGCAATGTCTTCGACCATCCCTTGTAAATTTCGCTTTTCCTCTAAGTAAAGAAACATCGAGGCAATAAATATATGTTCACGAATATTTGAGAGAACCGGTCGCACTCGGTCGTCGGTTGACCGGTGACCCTTTTTCTCGAGTATTGTCATAGTTTAATTTTTGTTACTATTATTATTATTATTAAAATTACGCTGGATCGGAATTTACAAGATTTATAATTAATAATGGAAAGTACTTTATTTATACAGCATGCGTAATCGTAGCTCGTAAGGCGCGGAAATGTTTTATGTGCGAATAATCAAAGATCGTAAGAATGGTTTTCCTTTTTTCCCTTCGAAGCAGAAAATCTCGCGGCTCCGTCGTAGTGCGGATCTGCGTTTGTTAATAATTATTAATGAGATGAAGATGACGTTTCATCTGTTAATGAACATCGATCAAAATCGCAATTCTGGTCGTTCGAGTAAATCCATCGTTAAGGATTCATTTGCAAGAGGTTCGTTTTTAGAGATTTAGAAGAGAAACGAAGCATCGTTAATCGGACACGAGACACTGGTTAAACGTAAATGCGAAGGAGAAACAGAGATGTGCAAACTTTCTCGATGCAATTACAATTGTCCTGTATTTTAAAATATATTTAATATTTTCTTCTATCTTTAATCTCTTGCCGTACCATTTCTTTCGTGACGGAATACGCAATAACTTTGAATTTATTGCCGAAGTAACAATTTACCCCTGATTTCTGATATAGCGAATAACCTAACGCAATATTAACCCTTTGAGGACTGGCGACGCATACATGCAGCCTGAGAAAAAATTTAATTATATATAATATAATAAAAAATATATATAATAAAGAATATAGTTTATCGCCGCAGGTATACACGGTTGGAGTTGACAATTTAAATATGATTACACAAATAGTAATTTATAATTTATGTACATTAACGGTCTAACTTTCTAGAAAAAGATGCTTTTGGATCGCCAAATAAATGGTTATCTCTGAATATTCAAAAATCCCTCCGTCCGTAAAGGGTTAAAGAGCATAGAAATAATTTGCTGGTAGCGCGATCCACTGATATTTTTAATTTAATAATTTCTGGAAAGCTTCAAAATTGCGTATTCCATTTATCGCGAGGGTTACTTGTTATCGTACGGCAAGGGGTTAACATAATAAAAATGCCCGAGAAACGGGTGAAATTTATTTAACACGTGGAATGCCATGGGGGTCACCGGGGACCGGCACTGTCGAATTCGATGAAATTTCTTATCAATTTTAATTTGCGATATTCACGAATACACTAATATATTTAATATTAAAATATTAATGTAAGAAAATTGAAAAAAGTGAAAAAAGTATAAAGATGTGATTTTAATAGAAACAGTTTTGGTTCGGTAGAAATAATGAAACTAGCGAAATACAGGTGGCATTCAACGAGTTAAATTTCTTAGCCCATTTGCATCCGTAAGCGGAATATTCCGCAGAAGGCGATTGTCTAATACCACCAGCCGCGTAATATTCCGCGGATGACCATCGTCTTTTATCACCATTCGCGGAATATTCCGCCCTGTGCAATGTTAAACTACTGCGCGAAAGTGTATTTAGAGCTGATGCAAATGGGTTAATTAGTACAGAGGTAATTTGACATTTAAAAAGTGGAATTCTTCGAAGGAATTCCAAAGATGCATTTATTTCAATCGTCAAAATTGCAATTGTCGAGGAAGTTTGCATAGGTCTGATGTTCATTGTCGTATGACAAGTTGCGATTTAATTTGTAGAATAGGTGTTCTTGTACAGTAAAGTTCTAGAACTCGCGAGAGCAACGGCCACAGGAGACTAGATTATAAATCGGTAATTACACATTCTATCACGACTGCAAATCACTCGCGAATCTGTTCACCGGTAAGTTTAACGGAACACTTCCACGATTCTCGTTTCCCGCGAAATGCGTCGCGAGATATCGCTCTCTTTTGAGCGGCGTGAATCGACGAGAGCTTTTGCGAAAAGTGCCAAGCAGGGGTCGAATACCGATGGGTATTTTTGCAAATTTCGAATTCATCTATAATAACTTGAAGTCTGGAGTTCTTGAAGATATTTCTATCGTTTGCAAATTTTAATCCACTTTTCAATGCATTCGAGTTAATTTAAAGTTCATTACACTCATTTTTAATCCTTTGAACGAATTAATGTGGTAACATCGCAGTGCTGGTTAGGGGTTAATGTCGTTAATTAAGTTTACCTTAATTGTATCTGGCTCTTATCGATAACTGAATTAACCCTTGGCTCGCACTGTTTGTTAATCACATGAATATTAATGCGCCATTGACCCCATAGTGCTAATTAGGGATTAACGATTATCAATTCTTCGAACTGAAGTCCCAAAATGGCGATATTTTCAAGAATTCTCGCTTTAAATCATTATCAGAGGGATTCGAAAATGTTATCGTCAATGTTGAAGTTATTGTTAGCCCATCGCTGATTGCATCGGTCCACTTGGTCTCATTGTTATGTTTTTATTCGTGTTTGAATGATCGGAACTTCATTAGCATTTCCAATATGTAAATGAACGATTAAAGAGCTCGCGGAGGGCCAAGAAAGTATTCTTATCGCAGTAAAATGTTAATTATAATGCTTCATTATCAGCTCGTGGACAGCAAGAAATGATCGTAAATTCTCAGCCATGGTCCACGGCCATATTGGAACTGTTAATTGCCACTAAATCAATGTTTCCTTCGTTTGTAAGAAGCTAAATGAAAAATCACTGTACATATATAAATTAACGAATCGCAACAACGGTTATTGGCAATCTTCTAATATGCAACTTGAGAAGGCATGTTCTCGCTCGCTGGTACTATTCGTGAATCCCTTAAAGCTCACTGCAATTAATCAGCAAATCTAAATCTTTGTTACTTCAACCCTTTGCAGTCTCAAGCACTTCTCGTACTTTTCAATTAACGTAATGAAACTTTGAAGTAACACGAGGCAAATCTAAGCTCTTATTCTTCAAAGTGAATTTTTTAACATTGCCAAATACACCCAACTGTTTTTTTGCACGGTAGATACATTCCTTAGAAAACCGTGCGAAATATGGTAAATTTGGGGATATGTAACAAAAGAAATCTACTCTGCAAAGGGTCTAAAAGTCGATGGCTAAATTGCTACCAAAAAGTCCGGAACATTCTGCAAATTAGAGACTCTAGTTACGAAATTGTAACGACAAATCCCTTTAGAGTCTACCGTATCGAAAGGGTCTCTTAAAACGATGAAATCTAGGGTAAAATAGCGTGTTTTACACAATGAAACTGTGAAACAGTCGAAAAAGGTTCAGTGAGTCATTTAAGCCGCACAAAGTCAGTGAAAAAGCAGTGGTATTGCTTTGCACCGTTAGCATAATCATTTAGGCGGTCGTTCGCCTCCGTGATCTTATGTAAACTTACTGGTGATCGAGTATAACAAGGACAATATTACGTAAATATATATATATATATATATATATATATATACATACACATACATATATATATTAAACGTAGTTTATCGAGAATCATAGAGCAGTAGTATATAGTCTATGTACTCCTCCCCCTCCCTCGTAAACCAGTAAGAACGACACGATACTTAGAACGAACGCTGTATTCGAATCTTTCGTCGGCTAGCCTTTAAGACTCTCATCACTCGAAAGATCTTGTAAATTGCTAGTATTTAGCGAAACTATTTTGTTTAACGAGAGAATGTTAGGAGGACGGATGATGTGGTTTCACCCTTGGTCGACCGATAATGTAAAGACTTGGAACGAAAGTGGAGGAATAGATGAGGAGAGACGAAAGAAAGGAGAAGTAAGGAGTGAAAAATGTCGAAGAGTAACTGCTATTTTTTCGGGACACGATGAAGAAGCTAGTATGCCATATATACATTATCTCGTTTCGTTCTACGTTCCGCCGAGGAACGTCTTCTTATGCTAGTACTATGTGTAAACTTATGGAAAAAAAAGGAAACAAAAAAAAAGAAATTGTATATCTGTATTAGTTGAGACGCTATTATTTACCATAATTTTATATTAGTTATATCATTAATACCATCATTATGCGCTATGCGAATGTGTTGTAATGATTATTATGTAACGCATCAATGACGTTTAATAGAGTATTTATTGAAATTAATTCATGTACATGCGTCACCTACTCTCAGTGAGCGAAATATCCTTGTCGTATTGTAATCTCTGCTTCTCCGGATTATTTATAGATTTTAACTTAATTGTCTGTCGATTCTGACGGGATATTGACCTTTTTAGTTGTTTGGTTGAATGCTAGAATCATTAGAGACAGTTAAAAGAGTCTTTCTTTGTTATCGGAGAACAGGTTTCGCTATTTTTGTCATATTTGAGGGGTCGATGATAGGTAAGGACGTAAAAGCACAGTCTCTCAATCAGCAGCCTCAAATTAGAGTTCCCAATCACCTCTAAAAAAGCTGTTTCTAAATTGCTACTTAATATATCATATTCTTGTCGGTTCAGGAGCTACTATAATCAGTAATTCCTATAATAAAATAATCATATCAATCAGTAGCCTCAAATTAGAGTCCTCAATCACCTCTAAAATACTGCTTCTAAATTGCTACTTAGTATATCATATTCTCGACGATTCAGGAGCTACTATAATCAGTAATTCCTACAAAAAATAATAATATAATCAGCAGCGTATCTTGAATGACGAGGTAAAAGCTTAGACTCAATCAGTAGCCTCAAATTAGAGTCCACAATCACCTCTAAAATACTGCTTTTAAATTGCTATTTAACCCTTTGCCCTACGACTTCTTTTGTGACTTCCTTCGCAATAACTGAAAATTAAATAGCTAAAATAAAAACATGTTAGGGATTCCTGGTAGATTTTCGAATTTAACGCAATATTAATATCAAAATAATATTATCGTATCGTGTTCGACTGATATTTTGAATTTCATAATTTTTCAACAGCTTCCAAATTTTCTATTTCATCAATCGTATCACGAGTGTTCCTCGTTGTAGGGCAAAGGGTTAATATATCATATCCTCGAGGGTTGAAGAGCCATCCAAATCAGTAGTTCCTCCAAGAAATAATCATACTAATCAGCAATTCTTCTTGAATGACGATGTAAAAGCAATCAGTAGCCTCAAGCCAGAGTCTCCCATCACCTCTAAAAAAGCTGCCCCTAAATTTAACCCCTTCGGACCCTGTTCACATTGTAATGCACATAATACTTTTCGTGCTGTATTTTATTACTTATAGGTTTAAACTAAGTTTTACTTAGTTCTCTTTATACAAATATTTCTCAGGATCTCCTTAATGTTACAAATTTTGCGCAAGGACCACATGTCCATTAAAATGTACATTTACAAATTATAATTATATTAAATTATAATTTAAAAATTCGGGCCTGAAGGGGTTAATGTATCATACCCTCCGCTATTCAATATCCACCTAAGCCAGCAGATCCTAGGCAAAATCATCAGATCCATTAAACCCCAAGAAATAGAAAACAAAGGAAATACAAGCTGACGAAGCTCAATCAGAAACCAAAGCAACACATCTCAAGCCTCTCTCTTTCTCTCTCTCTCCAATTCGATCGTTGCTATCATAAACCAGGCTCCATTCCTACAATTATCCTTCTCGCAGGTGGTGGGAGATCGTTCCATCGGAACAAATATAAGGACAGCGAATAGCTGTCGGTTGAAAAGCGTTTCAATTGTGTCCCGCGCTTCCAAACGAGCCAAACGGGAAACGCAAATACAGTATTCTTTGTTGTCGTTTAGGATAAGCTAGTGTCGAATCAGAGGCGAGAATCTCCGCGCTTCTTGGATCATTATCGTTTGTGCGATCATGGAGTGCGTTCCAACGGGCCTTAGGTAAGTGCGGCGATATTAAGTTCCATGCGGATCTTTAATTAACCAAGGCGTGATGAATTATCGCTGTTAACACTAGAACTACCAAACCAGTCAAAATGACTGGCACACAATTTTTTCCAAAAATTCTCAAAGTTTATAGGAGAGTCATAGGAAAAATATTCTACGTCGAACTAAAAAAACATAAATCACCGAATTGATCATATTTTCCGCCTCTTGATTCCTCTTTTCTTAAAGTACTTATTTAATATATTGAAATATAATAGATTTAACGCCGGTAGTTCTAGTGTTAAATTAATTACCAAGGACAGTAATCGCGATTGGATGCCTTTTATGGGTATATTGTTGCTGTTAGAGCTTTTACGGCTGATTGTAGTGATAGATACAAGGCTGTGAATAGTTTTTTTATCAGATTGAATATTCACTGACCGAGATTCTTGGATTTATGGAGACAGGAGAAGTTGTTCTTTCCTTAACGAGTCGAGAGTTTTTCAAATGTGAATGCTACGTGTTCTGAGTGTTTCGGCGTTTAAAGGATAATTGGATTTCATCGGTTTGAGAAGTTTTTAACGGGGAAATCTGTGTTACATTGGTGTGCTAATATTTGAGGAGATCGTGGCGATTTTCGGTTTATGAATGCATATCGTTGATGGATAGTTGTCATCATTGGATTGCGGAGATTTGTGCGCAGGGTTTATAATCGGTGATTTGTCATTTTCTGGAGATATGGAGAATAATTGAGCTGTTGATGAGAACCGGTTGTGCTTTGTTTTCCTTAAGGTCGAAGAATGTCAAGTTATGTGAATTCTGTGCACGTTGGCTGTAGAATGTCAAGATTAAATCATTTTCAAGAGAAATCTCTCCCCTTGTTAATTAAATCGTTAAACCATTAATGTCAATAAGAATAATAACGTTAATAATAATATTCAAGGTATTTCACAGTTACCTTTGGAAATTTACAACAGCTTAATATCTTATTTATTGAATAGCAATGTTACAAAATCGAAATTTATGTCAGCTTTATAACGCATTTAGTGGATAGTAATACAAAATAATTATTTAATTACTGAACTGATATTTATTTAGAAACTTCAATTTGAAAATTCTGTTACTTAGCTTCCTGAGATCTCAAAGTAAATTAGCTTTCTTGAACGACCATATTAATTAAATAACAGTATCAAAATTTCGAAATTTGCACCAGTTTGATACCTCACTTATTAAACAGTAATATTAAAAATAATTATTTAATTACTGAACTGATATTTATTGAGAAACTTCTATTTCAAAATTCTGTTACTCAGCTTCCACAGATTCCAAAACAAATGAGCTTTCTTGACCGGCCTTATTTATTAAATAACAGTATTAAAGTTTCGAAATTTGCACCAATTTGATACTTCACTTATTAAACAGTAATATTAAAAATAATTATTTAATTACTGAACTGTTATTTATTGAGAAACTTCCATTTGAAAATTGTGTTACTCAGCTTCCACAGATTCCAAAATAAACTAGCTACCTTGAATTGCCTTATTAATTAAATAACAGTATTAAAATTTCGAAATTTACACCAGTTTGATAATTCACTTATTAAATAGTAATATTAAAAAATAATTATCTGTTTACTGAACTGATTTAATAGGAAACTTTAATTAGAAAATTCTATTATTCAATTTCCATGGAACCCAAACTAAATGGGCGCCCTTGAACGACCTTGGAGGCTTCATCCGCGAAACGTCTGAGATATTTTCCTTATCTCCGAACATCAAAGTAAAAGTGAAAATTCCTAAAAATATAAAATGCAAAGTACCATTCGCACAGTGTTCTCCGATGAAATCCACATTTTCTAAACAAATCTCGCTCCCTCTCATTACGTAATTATCCTTTCCTGAATTCTTGCACGCACGAAGACCATAAATATTCCGTGTCGCCATCATGCCACAATATTTCTTGCCGTCTTGCAAGTGCGAACGGTAATTAAAATCATGCTCTTTCACGCCGCAAAGAATGCAGTATCTCTATGCAAGCTTACATAACGATCTCTCGTTGCAACGAAAGCCTCTTAAAAAAGCAGCATGGCCCAACTGCATCGGACAATGGCGAAAGTGAGATTATCGGTGTTATTTGAAACCGATCGAGGAAGAGGTTCGAGATTGTCGGTCATTCGTTGTGTTGCTGCATTCCTTTGAGTCTGAGTGAAGATCTCGTTATGAAGTCAGTGAAAGGGAACTCCTTCAAAGGCTGAAGAAAATACTTGCCACCTCCGCAGTCCGTGTAACTCGAGTAGTTTTCGAATTATCGCAATGAACACCGTGAAATCGGCGAGAAACCGAGCCGCTGGGTTTGCTTTCAACGGTTTGGAGAACTGTGTTTAAGGTTTTTTTCTGCGGTAGATTTGTTTCTATTACCGGTGTTAGTTTCGGTGGGGAGAGGCTCGAACTTCCGGTGTTTTTAAGTAGCTTGTTTGGTACTCATTTGCATCATAGCTGTGAACACGGCAGAAGACTCGCAATACATCCGTAAGAACTTATTTCGTATATTTAACCCTTTGAAGACTACTGACGTATATATACGGTCTGAGAAAAAAACCTGATTATAGCTTATCGAAGCATGTATACAGGATTAGAATTGCAAAATTGAAAGATAACCGTTGAAATATTATTCTGCATATATTAATGTATAATTCGGATACACCAACACTCGAATTTTCTGATAAAAAAATAGTTTTTGGTCGCCAAATAAATTATCTCTCAACAATCAACAAATTCTGCGTCCGCAAAGGGTTAAATAAATAGATTTAAAGTCGGTAGATTTAGTGTTAAGAGGAAGAATTTTCATTTCAATTTGTAAGGGATATTTCTTCGCAAGCTTTGGGGAATTCTTGCATAATTATCATTTAAAACATAACCCCGGTGCTAAGACAGTGTGTCCTTGGCGAAATGTTTATAGCAGTCGAAGTAAAAAAATACAGAATAAACAGCAGCTGCAAGTGCAAAGCTTCAGTCATCCCTGAGAAACTTTTCCGTCGAATTTTCCACTTTCTTCGATCCCCAAGTTGTCGAGGTTCTGCATTTTCGTTCAAGAATTTTAAAATATTTCATTGACGTTTGTTACGGGCTCGTTTGAAACTTAGGATTTCGCGTCCCGTCTGAATTTATGCACGGAGTGCTTCTATTTCGCTTCTCGAAGGACCACCCGATTTTATGTAAAAAATGGGAAAAAATGAATAAGTTCGTAGTGTGGTGTGGAAAGTCACTTCTGTTCTGATCTGATTGAATGTTACAAGATTTCTGTTTGTTGAGAGTGTGTGTATCAAAAACGTTGGCTGTGATGCGCCCCTCTCTTGAAGTCGTGTACGAATCTCTAAGCTTCGATGGGGGTGGAGTCTTTGAAAAATAAGCAACTATTGGATGATTAACTAATTGACTCCACCCCCTCGAGGACTTCAAGAGAGGGAAGGTGACGACATGCTCTCGGTACCTGATGGAGGATTTCAAAATTACCAGCTGCCTCCGAGCAAGCCCAAGTCCCGTTAGGGTCATCGGCGGGTACGCACAAAGTTCCTTACATTAATTATTTACAATAATATACAGATGTGCGCACCCTGACCGAGCCCAAATCGTACCTATGGGTTTATTGCCGAAGACAGCTGTCGACAAGATGGTTTGTCGCTCCACCAGGTCCCAAGGTTTATGACTCCTTAACAATGTTAATAAGAATAGTCAGTTGTGACCTCAATGGCACTCAACGTGTCGGGCTACGATTACGTTGGATCCGTTGTGCAGTCGGTTAACTTCACGGATGAATGAATCAAAGTCTCAAACAAACGAGAAGTGTTACGCAACATGCATTTCCTTTGAGTATTGTGCACGCGAATTCATTGAATCAGCTGAATTTCGGTGGCGATTTGTTTTCACCGAGGATAACGTAACCTCAGATATCTTTTGAGGGGACTTTTAATTCATTAATTGATGTATCATAGTCCCGGTGGTTCGGAACCCACCTAAAACATTAGGTCCCAAGAGAATTAACTACAGCGCCTAATCTAGGGGCCCTATTGTGGCTAAGAAAATAAAAGGCCCAAATGTTTGCAAATTTATTAATTGTATATCTTAGTCTCGGTGGTTCGGAGCCCACCTAAGACAGTAGGTCCCAATCGAATTACCTACAGCGCCTAATCTAGGGGCCCTGTCGTGACTAAGAAGATAAAAGGCCCAAATTTTAGCAAATTTATTAATTATATATCTTAGTCTCGGTGGTTCGGAGCCCACCTAAAACAGTAGGTCCCAAACAAATAAACTACAGTACCTGATCCCGGGGCTCTAGTATGCCTAAGAAGATAAAAGGCCCAAATTTTTGCAAATTTATTAATTATCTATCTTAGTCTCGGTGGTTCGGAGCCCACCTAAGACAGTAGGTCCCAATCGAATTACCTACAGCGCCTAATCTAGGGGCCCTGTCGTGACTAAGAAGATAAAAGGCCCAAATTTTAGCAAATTTATTAATTATATATCTTAGTCTCGGTGGTTCGGAGCCCACCTAAAACAGTAGGTCCCAAGTAAATAAACTATAGCACCTAATCTATGGGCCCTACGGTGGCTAGGAAGATAAAAGGCTCAAGTTCAAATCCTCCACCACCTTCGGTAATTTTTGTAATTTTATTAATTATCATATAATAAATACCACTAATATGAAAGTAAGCACTTTAATGTTACGATTAAAAGTTACGCGTAGTTCATTAATTCTTGGTAAAGCAATGACGAGGATTATTATAACTTCAGTGACCTTGACAGTGAGAATTTCCAGAACCAACCCTGGCGAGAGTCCCAATGCTATGGACACTCATTGTGCCATAAATCACACCAGGGTGGTCTAGAAATTCCCGTTGAGGTCCAAGACGCGCCATGCACTAGTGAGGGCTGAAGAGGCAATAAATATCCTAAAGAAGTTAGAGTTTTGTGCCTCTTCAGCCTAGAATGAAAAGAAATGTGTTTTCTATAAATTAACTTTACTCACTAGTGCCTTTTGAAGCAGACGCGACTTGAACCCTTGGTTAAGCTTCATGAGAAACAATAGGAGCATCTGCATCCACCGAGAAATGCATTATTGTAAGCAAATAATTATCTTGAAACAGGCACGTAACATGGGAATTTTATATCGAGAGGATCATTATGTTGTTGCAGCTAATTTTGCAACACAGCAAAATCTTATTTCATCATCATGATTTCAAGCTTACAAAACTCTAAAGATATTCAAATAATTGACGAAATATAATGTATTATATTATTTCAACAATAATTTATAAATAACGCAAAACAATTTGAAAATTTCAATCAGTAGATGTCTGAATTAAATGTGGGTTAGCTTCAATTAATTTCAATTAGCAGCTGATGAAAATATAACAATTTAAATCATTTCTTTAAATTCACTGATTGGCAGGTAACGCAAAGCAATTTTAAAATTAAAGTAACAGTCTTTAAAATTATCTTCATAAAATAAATTACAAATGGCTTTCAATTTTCCAAAGCCTCAAAATAGAAATCTCCTCATTCATGTACTGTCGGACGTAGAAAAAAACGAAATTAAAAAAGAAATACTTCGCAGTAAATTCAGATAAAATCAGAATCACAAGCAGCCGGCAGAATTCATCGAAGCCTCAAAATGAAAACGTTACCAGCTTTCACGTAATTTCGAAAAAAACACCACGCATCCAAAGCCAAGGACCGTGACGTGCTTCTATTCTTACGAGCAAGCACTTTTAATGAGCGCAAAAGGAAGAGTCCACGTTATTTAATAAGATAAATTACTGGATGTAAACAGTACTCTCGTCGTATAATTTCCAAGAGGCTCATTAAACGCCGGAACTTTGCTTGGAACCGGTGGCCTTAGAAAACCTTACGATAATAGACGCAAATTATTGCACAACAATCGTCGCAAGACGATCGCTAAAACTTGAGCTTCCTTTCTGCGCTTTAATGAGATACGCAATCAATCTTATCTTTCTTAAGCGCGGATAGACTGTAACGAGACGATCGTAGGTTGTAACTGATAATCCCATGTTTCCACGAATCGGTTCGTTAACTGTATGACCATGAAAAGCAGGAAATTTTCTTGCAATTGTTGCCTATTTGCCATTGTCGTTAATTCATTGTTAACGAGGAATTCAAATTGAAGAGTTGGTAGGAATAAGAACCCAGAATTTAAGTTTCAATTAATTCTCGATCCTTAACTTCGAAGTTTACGTTATCCAAAGCTTACACGGTGTACCCAATTAATTTCTATCCCCTCTCCGCGTGATTAATATGGCAAATTAATTATTTTATTAATTAATTCCAAGATAATGTTATGGATGAATTATTAGAAACACAGGAGGCTGATTAACAGTATTCGAATTACCAACGATGTTTAACACTAGATATACCAAACCAGTGAAAATGACTGGTTCACAATTTTTCCAAAAATTCTCCAAGGTCATCCGAAAGTCATAGAATTAATATTTCACGTCCATCTAAAAAAACATAACTCTTTTTTCAAAGTTCTTATTTAATGTATCGAAATATCATAGATTTAACTTTAGATTTAACAAAGCAGGAAGTTTAGTATTCAACGTTCTCGAGTTGCAAAGTTGTTGTCAAACTTTTGCAATAAATTCCGTCGATATCAATTTTTGTAAAATGTTGCATTTTCTACCTTGTTATTTTTTATAACTTGTGACAATTACAGTTTCAATGGAACAATCGCGGTTCACCTCAAACGAACACAAGACAATGGATATCCGAGGTCGTTGAGGAGCACGAAGGAAATTGGAAAACAAAAGTTCATAGGAGACGCTATTTCTTTCCGTGTTATCGAACGATAATAGCGATATTTGTACGTTTCTGTGATTCATTCCGACGAAATGAAAACAGTGCTTTAATAGAAAGTGTATTTGCCAAAGGGAAAGAATGCCTCTTTTTGCTATGCTCTAATGGTTCTTTAATTTTTTAACTTTTTTCTTTACTATGTACGTACATTAGTTTGTTGTTAATACCGATGGTGAATATGTAACACTGCAGTTTCATTATCGCCATCGTTTGCATTGATTTACTCATATGTGCAAAGTATTCACATGACTCGGTTTACTCGTTGTCAGTTTTACTGAAACAGGAAAAGTGAAAGCGATATGTAAGTAATAATGTTAAACTTGACTAGTGAGGTGACTTAGAATTCAACCAGCTCGCTTTTATTAAGGTTTTATTATCGTTTGTGTTGCATTTCTCTGTTTACGTTAATTGATGTCGTTTTGCATCATACCTGATGAAGTAATTAAGCTTTTACCTAATTAGAAAATGAAGGAAGTGTAATTAAATAAATGCAGTTACTGTCGTTGCGACCGAGGCCTGTTGCTTTAGTTGGGTTCAAATTACAAAGGATGTGATACCTTAGTTAATTGATAATTTGGAAAAGTTTGCCACGAGGCTAGCTAGCTATTATACAAGCATCATAGCTGATGAAGTAATTAAGCTTTTACCTAATTAGAAAATGAAGGAAGTGTAATTAAATAAATGCAGTTGCAGTCATTGACTGATTTAAGGATAGAGGTAATTTGAAGCGCAGGAAGTTAAAATTGTAAAAAAAATTTTAACAAGCAGCCCAATCCCCCAGAACCTCATAAAAGCATCGGTCAAGCCGTAATTAACCAACCCTATAAAACCGAAATTTCACTTTAACTTATTTAATTAAAAATAAATTCAATATCATACCCCTAGAAATTAAATCTTCAAAGAGCAATCTCTTGTGAAATTCTTTCGCCCAAATCGCCACCCAAAATGTTCAAAATTCCAGCAGAAACTTCAAAATTAATTTGAATTAATAGCAGAACATATTCAACTTTGAAATTTGAAATGAATAGTAGAACATATTCTAACATGAATCTTTTATTCGCAGGAGCAGCAAGTCGTCCGTGGACTTCACCATAAACGGCGTTCCTTACTCAGGTACACATAGAACACAATAAACCCCCGTAAAGTCTAAACAATAAAAACAGCCCTTAAGATGTGATTTTAATAAAAGAAGTTTCATCCCCGTAAAAATGGTGGAACTCGCGAAATATCGGTGGCGTTCGACAAATTAACACTAGATTTACCATACCAGTCAAAATGACTGGCACACAATTTTTTCCAAAAATTCTCCAGATTTATATGAGAGTCATAGAATAGATATTCTACGTCCATCTTATAAAACATAAATCGCCGAATTGATCAAGTTTTCCACCTCTTACTTCCCCTTTTTTCAAAATAGTTATTTAATATTTTTAAATATGATAGATTTAACGCCGGTAGTTCTAGTGTTAAGGAGAAGAAATTTTCTTTCAGTGTCCGGAGATGTACCAGTGGGCACATCTTTGAATGTCTTCATTCGAGATTATGCTAAACTTAGGGGCACGAAGGCCATGTGCCACGAGGGTGGCTGTGGTGCTTGCATCGTGGCTGTAGAAATCAGGGGTGAAACCATGGCTGTGAATTCTTGCCTTGTTCCTGTTTTAACTTGCAACGGGTTCGTGCATTTTTCTTCTTTCTAATAAACACACAATTATTCTTTTCGAATACAAGTGTTCATCCCCTTTGACCCTTGGCACTCCTACGTCGAGGGTGGCTCGACATTGCATTTCTTACGCCAACTTTAATGTTGAGCTGGACTCCAAATTGTGCAACGCAATATTTAAAATAATAGTAATAATAAGAGTAACATAGAATATCAATTTCTGTTGCAATGCAACTTTTTACTGAGGCCTCCTTTTTTCATATATTTTGTGAATTAATTAAGGAGTTGTTGGTCGGCGAAAAAAAATTCAGGAGTGCAAAGGGTTAACACTAAACCTCCCAAGCCGGTCCAAATGAGCGAATCCTATTTTTTTGTAAAAGTTACATAAAGGGTGTAGCCGGATAAGGGGGTCAAAAGTGCCCCTGAACCGAATACAATGGGTGAGGTGTAATTTCGTTGGCAATTGAAAATAAATACATTGTTTACGAAATTTCAACCCTGTATTTTGACCAGGAGGGTAGTTATGGGACAAATTTAAAAAAAAAAATAAGATTTTTACCCTATTTTCCCGGTTTAAGGGGTTTATTAACCGACTTCTCTTCATTAACCGTGCAAAGCAATAAAAAACGAGGAATTCTAACTGTAAGTATTTCTTCAGCTGGTCCATTAAAACCATTGAAGGAATTGGCAACAGAAAAGATGGCTATCATCTTATGCAAGCAGCTTTGGCAGAAAGAAATGGCTCACAGTGCGGCTACTGCTCTCCCGGAATGGTAATGAATCTTTACAGGTGCGCAAAGTTCAATTGCCATTCGCAAAGTGTACTCGAATTCGAGATTATCAAGATGGATGGATAATTTTGGAAATTTACGGTAGTTCTGCTCTTTAGCCTCTTGCAGGACAAGAAGCTGACGATGAAGGAGATCGAAAATTCCTTTGGGAGCAACATTTGCAGATGCACCGGCTACCGACCTATTTTAGAGACCTTCAAGGGCTTTGCCAGCGATGCTTCTGACGAACTTGCTAAGAATATCGAGGATATCGAAGTGAGCAAGCTTCCCTCCGTTTTTATTAGGAAAGTAATGTCGTTTTTTACATTAAATATAAACAAATCAATTTGGAACAAGTTTTTGTTTTTATTGAAGGATGCAACCACTCTCGTTATCGACAACCTTTTTGTCATATAGTGTGCAAATTTTCAATGATTGATCGATAAAAATCAATTACTTCTTGGGCAAAGTATTTAGAAAAACGACATTACTTTCCGGTCGCCCTAATATTTACCGTTTTTTTAAATAAATTTCTTTCTTTAACGCTAGGTTTACGGAAGCCGTGAAATTGACGGATTCCTACTTCTTTTTAGAAAAATTTATCTAATTTACAGAGAAGCAGTAGTAGATATTTCACGTTTATTTTATAATAGAAAAATTACTTAACGAATTATCATCTTTGCCACTCGATCCCTCGTTTTCCAAAGCCCTTATTCGATAAATGAGTCGCGCAGAAGCCAATGCGGTTAAGTCGATTTTTCGATGATTTCTAATTTTTGTAAATTTTAACAGAATGAAGTTTCTTCCTTAAAATTTACAAAAATACGGGAATATCAAAAAAGGACTTAACCGCATTGGCTTCCGAGCGACTCAGATTGCAGAGTAAGATTTCACGCCCGTAAATCGAGTGTTAATATTACTTTTAATTTAATGCGCAGTGATTTAATATGAGTGTTAATTATTATCTTTGATCAGAGGGAAATTTGTATCACGAATCTCCCGAAATCTGAGATAATTCGACGAAAAGCCATGCGGAACATTTAATTATCGATACATCTGCATATTCTATTGAAAGCAATTAATTAATTATTCCATTCTCTCCTCATTTCTCAATTACTTTCCCTTCGAATTCCTACGAAACCATAAAATCAAAGCTGAACATCGGACAAATATATCTGCAAATTGAAATTTCATCGACCACGCAATTCTATTTGCCTTCAAGATGAAGAAAGTAGCTTCGCAATTGCAGGAGCTGTACAAGCTTAAAACCTGCAAGAAAACCGGCCTGCCCTGCACGAAGAAATGCCATCTTGGAAAGATAGAGGACGCAGGTGTTCAGAATAAGATCGACATGAAGTTAAACGGTGCAAATTTCCACAAGGTTCTCGCAATCGAGGAATTATTCGAGATCTTTCAGAGCAAACCAAACGCATCTTACGTTCTGAACGGCGGGAACACTGGTCATGGTAACGAACGCACGGTGATCGATATAATTGCGATTCTTCCCAGTAATCGGCAGCTGCTTGTCTTCCTTAGGTGTTTACCGATTAAAACGACGGGATGTTTACATCGATATAAACGACATACCGGATTTACGTCGCGTGAGCAAAAATGACAAGGCTTTGACCCTCGGCGGCAACGTGTCGCTGACAATGGCGATGGAAGCCTTCCAGAAATACTCGAAGGACTCTGGATTCGAGTATCTCCGACACCTGGCCAAGCACATTGACTTGATAGCAAGCGTCCCAGTGCGAAATGTTAGTCTTGCTGTTTGCAAATTGCAATTGTTAATGCATTCGAGACTGCTGACTCAACGTGAGAGCTCAATTTTAACGCATTGCACGGTGAAAATCAGCCGAAGAAAGCCGAAATATTGGCCAAAAATTCTTTATAATTGATAACGTTGTCAATTAACTTTCCGCAAAGACGTAATATTTAGCTGAGAAATTATACTACATAATTTCTCTACTTCACTTTCAACTACTACTATAAAAACGATCGTATTATAAAATTAAATCAACTTAATATTTAAAGAAACATAAAACGGTCATATTATAAAATTAAATCAACTTAATATTTAAAGAAACATAAAACGATCATATTATAAAATTAAATCAATTTAGTATTTAAAGAAACATAAAACGATCATATTATAAAATTAAATCAATTTAGTATTTAAAGAAACATAAAACGATCATATTATAAAATTAAATCAATTTAGTATTGAAAGAAACATAAAACGATCATATTATAAAATTAAATCAATTTGGTTTTTAAAGAAACATAAAACGATCATATTATAAAATTAAATCAATTTAGTATTGAAAGAAACATAAAACGAGCGCATTATAAACTTAAATCAATTAAATATTTAAAAAAGCATAAAACGAGCGTATTACATACACCAATATTTTTCAAATCATTCAAAAACAAACCCTTAAATAACTCCATGCAGTTTAAAATGGACTTACACAAGTTTCGGAGAAAATGGCTCATATATTTGAAATTCCGCATTATCGCGACACCGGCGTGCAATGTGTTAATACCGACATTTAAAATGACCCGGATGTGTCGTTTCCATCATATATCAATTCCATTTGACTTCTTTATCATTATTATAAAATATTTCCCGTCGAGATAACCTCGTTTTAAAGCGGTCTCGAGTGTTTTAACCGATTATTTTGGAATATTCAACTAGTGTTAACGATAATGGAAAGTTTCTACTCATTGTCCGATAGATTGGATCGATAGGTGGGAATCTGATGTTGAAGCATCAATACCGTGAATTTCCTTCCGATCTTTTCCTTATTTTTGAAACTGCCGGGGCACAGATTCATATCCGTGAGTAATTAATGTCTTTTTAGGAAAATTAATATGGAATTATGGACGATTACGTTTGATAGAATAATAATCTGAGACTTCTGAGTGTAAGTCGGATAGAAAATTTGAATTGGATCGAAGTTTTAAGTATTTTTCGATCGGTTTCATTAGGATTTAATTAGACAACGGAAGTTGGCGATTAGGGGAAAGCCATTTGAATATTTATGTCGAACTTGAATTAGTATTATTTGCGTTAATTAGTATTATTTAGTAACATTGAATTAGTATTATTTATTTATTATTATTCTGCGTAGTGATATATAACAGAAGTTATTATGGAGGAGTTAATTACTTCGATTCTCAATTAGTGGGTCCAATTTCAAGTCCCCATTATTTCTGGGAATTTTTTAAAATTATTTTGAGAGCTTTGAAAGTCTAGTTAAAATTGTAGGGCTCAGATAAAATGACCGCAGCAATTAAAATGCAAAGACACTAGCGCAATTAGGTCGCTGTAGACTGATCGAAGAGACTGCTCTGAATTATACTAATTCAAAGTAGAATTTAATAAATATTCAAATACCCTAGACACAGCTAGACTGTAGAGAGAAAGGTAATATATCATTAACTCAAATAGAGTTGCACAACGAGATTATGTAAGTGAATGTTGCAACACAGTGGACTCATTTACTTGATCGAGTTGAGTTAAATTATATATTCACTTGATATGAAAAATACTTTGCAATTTCTCCTATATTATCAATTTTATTTTCTGTTTTCTCTTCGTCCGTTTCATCCGAACTATGCGATGATGTTAATCAACATAGATGGACGATGACGTGATGAGACACTAATTGATCTTTATTGCTTTTCCGGGAAAGTCGATGCCAAAGAGAAGAACAGCATGACACTGCTCGAGTTTCTGGAATACGACATGAAGCATAAGATTATATACAGCATAGTATTGCCAGCATTGAGCTCTGAATACGAATTCAGATCTTACAAAGTGAGTTATCCATTTTTCTTCGCCTTAATTTGAAGCAATTGGTTTTTGCAGCCTTTAGAATTCTTGGAGAAAACTTTAAGAATCTTCGAAGAAACCTTTGGAATCTTTGAAGATATCTTTTAGATTTTTTGAAGAAAGCTTCCAGAGCCTTCGAAGAAAATTTTTAGATTCTTTGAAGACAGTTTTTAGAGCCTTTGAAGATAGCTTTTAGAGTCTTTGAAGAAAGCTTCTGGAATCTTCGAAGAAAGCTTTTGGAATCTCTGAAGATATCTTTTAGCATTTTTAAAAAAGGCTTTTACAGTCTTTGAAGAAAGCTTTTAGAGTCTTTGAAGAAAGCTTTTAGAGTCTTTGAGAAAACTTTTGGAATCTTTGAAGATATCTTTTAGATTTTTTGAAGAAGACTCTTAGAGTCTTTGAAGAAAGCTTTTAGAGTCTTTGAAGAAAGTTTTTAGAGCCTTTGAAGATAGCTTTTAGAGTCTTTGAAGAAAGGTTTTAGAGTCTTTGAGAAAACTTTTGGAATCTCCGAAGATATCTTTTAGATTTTTTGAAGAAAGCTTTTAGAGCCTTTGAAGATAGCTTTTAGAGTCTTTAAAGAAAGCTTTTAGAGTCTTTGAAGAAAATTTTTGGAATCTTCGAAGAAAGCTTTTGGAATCTCTGAAGATATCTTTTAGCATTTTTAAAAATAGGCTTTTAGAGTCTTTGAAGAAAGCTTTTAGAGTCTTTGAAGAAAGCTTTTAGAGTCTTTGAAGAAAGCTTTTAGAGCCTTTGAAGAAAGCCGTTAGAATCTTCCAGGAAAGCTTTTAGAATCTTTAATCAAGACACAACGACCCAAAAATGTCTGAATCTAGAGTGGCGTACTACCGAAAATAATTCTTCACAGATAATGCCAAGAGCTCAAAATGCGCATGCCCACGTGAACGCTGGATTTCTGTTCAAATTAAACTCAGCCGGTGAAGTTCTGGAAAGGCCGAACATCATATTTGGCGCAATAAATGAACACTTTGTACGTTGAACAGCGCAGCATCTCTTCTTCCGAAGAAAATCAGCAAATTTACTAAAGTCTCATAAACGTTTGCAGTTGCACGCATCGAAAACTGAGAACTTTTTATACAAGAAATCTGTCTTCGATAAAAAAGTAATTCAGCAAGTGCTGAAAATATTGGACGAAGAACTCGTCCCTGACCACGTGTTGCCCGATTACTCGCCGGAATTTAGAAAAACACTTGCCGAGGGTCTCTTTTACAAGGTAAATCCTTCTTCATTCCGATTGTTCTCCATTCGAACATTAATTGTAGTGGCTTTCACGCAATATTATTAAAATATTAGTGATTCACTATAATTATTTTAACCCTGTATATACAGAGCCAGTCAAAATTCCTTCCTTAAAATATTAATTAAATTTCTAACAGTAAAGTTTCTTTAATTTCCTACGTATATTACTTAAACCATTAAATAATCTGCTGTCTTTCACTTAGTTTACCTTCTTCCACTGCATTCATCTCTAAAATGCACCCCACAAATCTATTCTAGCATTAATTTTAAACCATGCGACACAAGTTGTCGATGCATTTCTCAGCCTGAAGAAACAACATTTCCCAAAGTTTCAATTATCTGTTGACAGTTCATACTGAGCATTAAACCAGAAAAATTCGATCCGAAATTAAGAAGCGGCGGTACGCTTTTGGAGCGCGAAATCTCTTCGGGAAGACACGACTACGACACTGATAAGAACGTGTGGCCTTTAACGAAGCCTGTTCGGAAATTGGAAGCGCTTTATCAAGCTTCAGGGGAGGCACAATACGTAAACGACCTTCCACCTTTGCTTGACGAAGTATTCTGCGCCTTCGTCGTCACAACTGTGGCCAATGGGAAAATAGCAAGCGTCGATGCCACCGAGGCCTTGGTACGTGTTACTACGAAGCAACTATACTTCGCAAAAGCAAAGTAGTCCTCTGGCCTGTGGTTTGTTCTGATTCGCCCGACGGATTCGTCGTTCTGACGTCATTTTCATTCTAACGCGTGATTGGCCGCGCATTCGTTGCGTCGTCATGGGAACGACGAATGGAGTGATTTGTTTGCGGTTCTCATTGGTCGATGTGAGGTTTCCATAAGCGACATGGTGGGGATGGGCGGTGCGAGCGACAGTCTCACTTTGCCCCGTACTTCATGCCGCGAGACTTCTCTATTTTTGCGAAGTATAAAAGAGCTGCAATTTCTCCGATAATGCAGTCAATTTTATAATAATATACTCTACATAATGCTACAATTTTATAATACTTTCTTTAATACTATACTCCGAGAAAAAGGCTTCAATATGACATGGCGAAAGAATCGTAGCTGTTCTCCTGTAACAGAATATTTTTTAATTGCTTGGCGGACTTGCTGTTAGATTTTTTATGGGTTTCCGAGTTACTACGTTCCATGGTATTACGCATTGTTCAAAATCATCCGTGATTTTTTGATTCTTCAACTTTGGAAGCACTCTTCTGTGCACAAGATGCTAAAATTCTTCGTTTTTCGCGGTTCTGAAAGGGCTCTGCTAATTTGACTGGAAATCAAAAATAAAATGACGCTTTCCCCGTAAAGAAGAATCTGGTAAATCGTAAATCTCCATGGATTGTTTTAGAAAATGAAAGGTGTAGTGGCCTTCTTCACCGCGAAAGACATTCCCGGAAATAACCTGTTTATTTCAAGCGCCAATAAGGAAATCATGTTGAACTTCGACGAGCCGGTAAGAATTACTAAAACTACCGACGTTGTATTAATTATATTTGAATATATCGAATAAGTACTTAGGAAAATGATAAATCAACAGGTGGAAACGATGGTCAATTATGTAATTCAGGCTTTACAAGATAGAAGTGATATGTTTAATCCTTTCTTTCTCTATGAATTTAAATAATTTCTGAAAAAGTTCGTAACCGGTCACTTTGACCGGTTTGGCAGCTTTAGTGTCAATAAGTATCTTCAATGACAAATGAATCGATGGATTTAAGTTAATTATTCGTAAAGCAGGATTTCTATAATGTCTTTCTCGCTGTAGCTGTTCGTAGACAAAAGTATTCTCTTTGCTGGCCAAGCTATCGGAGTGATCGTTGCCGACACCCACGCCCTTGCAAATGAAGCTGCAGCGATGGTGAAAGTCACTTATGCCGAAGCGTTGAAAACACCTCCGGTTATAACGATAAAGGATGCTATCGCGTCCAAGGATGAAACTAGAATCATTCAGGCGGCGAGTCAGCAGGCTTCAACGAAAGGTGCGCAGAAATAGTACCATTTATTAGCATCATAAAGATTTCCTTCGGTTCTTGAACCCTTAGCAATCCGAATCTAGATGATTTTGATAGCAATTAACATCTGTTTTATCATTATTAACAAGGGAAATTCATTTTTTGGAAAAATGTTTCCAATGAATTTTTTAATAATATTATACGAATAGATTTTAATATTTTATATGAATTGATTTGGAAATATTTACATTGCAAAGAACTTCAATTTTCTTGTATTAGTCAAATTGGCTCACTTCAGTAAAAATAAATCCTTCTTCATTGCGATTATTCTTCTTCTCGAACGTTAATTGCAGTGGCTTTAACGCAATATTATTCAAATGTTAGAGATTTACTATAATTATTTTAACTCTGTATATAAGTGTATAAAGAACAGGAGTAAATGTGGTGTTAAGTAATTGTGTAATTAATTACTTTATGAAACAGGAAACGACACGAAGCACGAGTTGAAGGGTGAATTTGAATCTGGATTCCAGTATCATTACACAATGGAACCTCAAACTTGCGTTTGTGTTCCGCTTGAGGATGGAATGGATGTTTATCCATCATCTCAGTGGATGGAATCCGTGCAGGCCTCCATAGCTCAGTGCTTGGCTATAAAGATGAACAGGTGAAGAATGTTAAAACATCGAGGAAAGATACAAACTTCTTCTCGAACATCACTATTTATTAATTAGATTTTCACTAGGTAAAATTCGAAGCATTGTAGAATCATTTTTAAGAGAATCTGGAATCTGACAGGAAAGAATATCGTAGAAATATCTTCTCTAGAAGTTTTCTTCCATGTAGGGTGCCTATAGAAGGCACAGAAGCTTTTGTTTCATTTTTAACCCCTTGCCCTACGTTTTATTTTGTGACTGTCTTCTTAATAACTCAGAATTTAATTGCTAAAATAAAAATTGATTAGTGATTCTTGATACGTCGTACAATTTAATGTAATATTAATATTACAGGAATAATATTATCGCGTCGCGTCTCATTAATATTTTCAATTTGATTGGTATTGCAAAATTTGAAAATTTCTAAGAGAATCTGGAGTCTGACAGGAAAGAATATCATAGAAATATCTTCTCTAGAAGTTTTTTTCGCTTTAGACTGCCTATAAACGGCATAGAAGATTTTACATTATTTTTAATTACCATTCTCACGAATGGTTCGGTCAATTTTCGAGATATAGTTGTAATAATAAATTGTGGCTTTAGTCAAAATTCGAAGCATTGTAGAATCATTTTTAAGAGAATCTGGAATCTGATAGGAAAGAATATCATAGAAATATCTTCTCTAGAAGTTTCCTTCGCTTTAGACTGCCTATAAACGTCATAGAAGATTTTACATTATTTTTAATTACCATCCTCACGAATGCTTCGGTCAATTTTCGAGATACAGATGTAATAATAAGTCCTAGCTTTAGTCAAACGTGAAAATGTGGTTGTAACAATAAATTGTTAACTAATCTTTATTATTTTTAAGCTTAAACATCCATGTCAGACGACTAGGTGGTGGCTACGGCGCGAAAATATCTCGTGCTACACAAATTGCCTGTGCTTGCGCTCTGGTTTGCCACAAGTTGCATCGTCCTACGCGTTTTATAATGACAATCGAGAGTAACATGACGGTTGTCGGGAAAAGATTCGCGAATCGTAACGAATATGAAGTTGGAGTCGACGATAACGGACGCATTCAGTATCTGAACTCGAAGAATTGGACGAACGCTGGCTCTGATTTTAACGAGTGCGCCGCTGTGCTGGTTATGCATCACATGTTCAGGTAGAGATAATTAATTAATCAATTGGAATGTCTTTCTAAGCTATGAACTGTGAGACAAGATTCCGCCGCTGTTAGATGAGGAAATTTCTGATTTATTAAACGTGAAAGAAGTTCTAGCTCGTTTCAATTCAATTTCTTTGAGCGGGAAATTTCGAAAATGCAGATGGAGTTTTTAATAAAATGTCTCTTCTGCGAACTAAGCTTTATTTAGTTAGTTTAGCGGCTTAATGCAAATTTTACAGCGTTTATCTGATAATGGGAAGTGGAAAATGAGAAGATTGCTAATTCGACGGTGTTCTTTTAATTTTTATAGTTGCTACGACCCCAGCACATGGAACTTCGAAGCTTTTGGAGCGAGGACCGATCTACCATCCAACACTTTCTGTCGAGCACCATGTACTTCCGCCTAATTTTCTTCTCTATTTTCTTTTTATATGAACACGTTGAATGTCATCGGTATTTCTCTGCTTTCTTCATCTCTTCTGAAGTGAATTTTCTTCTATTAAATTCGCATCTTTACAGAGCGGAAAGTTTAAAGACACAAAGAGATTTATAGACTGCAGTACTTTACCTTTTTGAGACGATTTCTTCGATATTTCCGGACTTTTGTAAATTTTAAAGAATGAAGTTTATTTTATTATATTTACAGAAATCAGAAGATATAAAAATAAACGGACTTAACTGCAGTGGCTTCTGAGCGACTCAATTAATAAATTCGTGAATATTACAATTTAAAAGTCATATGAACTTTCATTGAATTCAATAGCGCCGGTTACCGGTGACCCCCATGACATTCAACGTGCTAATTCGATTTTGAAAAAGGCACTAATTGTAAGACTCTCTTTGAAAAACTGCAATTCATATGAAACATCGGTAGCTTAACGCTAGAACTACCGACGTTAAATCTGTTATAGTCTATCATATTAAATAAGTACTTTGAAAAAAGGGGAATCGAGAGGCGGAAAAGATGATCGATTCGGTGATTTATGTTCTTCGAGATGGACGTACAATATTTATTCTATGCATTTCTATAAACTTGGAGAATTTTTGAAAAAAAAATGGTAGTTCTAGTGCGAAATATATTAAATAAGTACATTGGAGAAAGAGGAATCGAGAAGGGAAAAAGATTATTAATACAGTAATTTACATTTTATAAGATGGGCATGGAATATCTACTGTATGCTTTCCCTGCAATTGTAGAAAATTCTTATAAAAAATTGGGTACCAGTCACTTTGACTGCGTTGGTGGTTCTAGTCTTTTTACTTCGAAATGTATAATCTTTCCTTCTCTTTGTCAGTTTCCACCGAAGGAATTGCCACAATAGAAACCATAATGGAGCACATAGCAAGAGTCGTTGGAAAAGACCCATTAGAAGTGAGATTAACGAACATGTCGGATGATAGCAAGAAAATTATGCAGGCCATGATCGACGAGTTGTGTAAATCAGCAGACTTCGATATGAGGAGGACAGCCGTAAAAAATTTCAATGCTGTAAGAACGAAACGAATGAAAAATGAAGAAGAATTCTTATTAAGTTGATTCTTGTTAAGTCTCTATATTAATTATTAATTCTTCAGTGCCATCTCATTCTTCGATTTAAGAGATGAAACGAAGGATTCAATCGAGTTTGTCGTTTCAGGAGAATCGGTGGAAGAAAAAGGGAATATCTTTACTTCCCATGAAATATCCCCTCTTGGTATTTGGGCAACATAATGCCCTTGTTTCCATCTATTCAAGGGATGGCACCGTTTCCGTTACTCATGGCGGAGTCGAGTGTGGTCAGGGCATCAATACCAAGGTATTAAAAGTGTCAGTGAAATTGCCAGCAAATTTCACAGTTCTCAGACAATTTCGTTTACTAATTTGATTTCTAAGTAGTGCAATTTTAACACGTTACGCGCCGGTCCCGCGATAGCGCGGGATTTTCAAATATATGGCGGGTATCTGTCATATTACTTCCTCGAGGAAAATGGACAAAAAAGCCGGAATTATTTCTTTCAAACTGTGCATTATTTAACGCATTTTAATTTGATATTATCTTAAATGGCAAAGTTATCAGTTATAAAGAATTTCAGGCCGGTGCTTGCGCTTTCAGCGGCTGATATTTAGCCGGCGTGCGATGTGTTGAATGAATTTAATTGCTCAAGCTTTGCTAGAATTGATGGATTTTATTGTTTTGTTTTTTCCAGGTAGCACAAGTCGCAGCACATTATTTGGGCATCGACTTGGACCTCGTTACGGTTAAACCGAGCAACAGTTTAACCGCGCCGAATAATTTTCCCACCGGTGCCAGCATCACGAGTGAATCTTGCGCGTATGTAAGTGTCCTTTCGATCGAATTCGATGAAAATACAATGAATTCGATCGAATTTGAACCATGAAACCGAATTATCCTATTGCTCTCAGGCGACAATGGTGGCCTGCAAGGAACTGTTGGAGAGATTGGAGCCAATTAGAAAGGAATTAAAGAACCCCACTTGGCAGGAATTAGTACTGGCAGCAGCCTTGAAGGAGGTCGATTTATGTGCTCGCCACATGTACGTTTATTATCTCTATCGATACTTTCAAAATACAATTCAGAAGCCATCGGTACTTCACCTTGAATTCCGATTTAAAGATCGACTCGAACTTCTCCACTTTCCTCGGTTTAACTCAACCGAAAGGCTGGTCCTCTGCATTCTCCCATTTGCTCAAATTGCAGTCCGAATTATTTTCTTAACTCTGTACCGAGCTATATGAAATTTATTTCACATTTTCCATCGCTGGTTATTCATTTTTTTTGGAATGATAACGATAACTATGGGTACTGAAGGATATTTTAGGTGATATTGCAAAATCATTGTGAATTTGGAAAGACGATATTAAATTGTTGGAAGATAAGATGAAGTGTAAATCTATGTTCGAGTGTAGCTCCACTTCAAAGGGTTAATTGCCTCGTGTTGTTCACCTTTTAATTTGTTCTCGAAATAGGTCCGTATCGGACAGTTTCACGCCATACGACATTTATGGTGTAGCGATAGCCGAGGTGGAAGTCGACATTTTAACCGGTCAGCACGTGGTGCAAAGGGTAGACATTATGGAGGATGCTGGTATCAGCATGAATCCGGAAGTCGACCTGGGTCAAATCGAGGGTGGTTTTATCATGGGAATGGGATATTGGACCACCGAGGAGATAATTTACGACTCGAAAACTGGCCAGCTAACGAATTACAGAACTTGGGTTTGTTTCTATTTATTGGAACGATGTTACATTAATCCTTAACACGTTGAGCACCACGCTGATTCTGAAGAAAGTCCCCGCCAGGCCAAGCGCGCCGCTTAGATGCGCCATGGTGCACGCTGTCAGTCACCGGTGACTGACGCGGCCTAAACGGAAAGTCCAGTGTCAGCCACCGATGGCTGACGCGGCGCTCAACGTGTTAACGAACGAGCGGATTTTTCTAGAAGAACGAAGAATTGCCTTCCGAGTGACTCATATATCTCTCGAAATTTTCAATTGCCGATAATATTGCATCGTTAAAAATAAAGTCATTTGTTATCGTAGAATTGTAAAAAAAGTTAACTTTTCTTTTAGAATTACAAGCCGCCCGGAGCTAAGGACATTCCAGTCGACTTTCGCGTTTATTTCAAGAGAAATTCACCTAATCTCGTAAGCGTTCTTCGTGCCAAAGGTTAGTTGCATTAATCGTTAACAGTTTCGAACACATAGATGTATGCATTTCCATGAAATATAAAAAAGAGTGGAATCGAATGAAGATATAAAAAGAAGTGAATAAAAGGAACTTGAAATTCTGAAGAATGTAAAGGAGTGTAGAGAAGTCAGTATTAATTATAATGATTGTCATTAAGACTTTTTATTAATCACATGTGGTAGTTATTCTCAAAGTGTATTGAGATTAATATTTTAACGGTGTCTCTCGGCATTCATTTTGAAGTTTTTACATTTTTTAGCGACCGGTGAACCACCATTGTGTTTGAGCTATGCAGTTCCAGTTGCAATTCGCCATGCATTGAATTCTGCAAGAAAAGATGCTGGAAACAATGATGATTGGTATCGTATGGGTATGTTTATTATTTCTTTTGATTGAAGAGCTTCATTAATTATGTGATTTACAAAGATTCAGTTCTAGAACTCCTTTGAAACATTATTGAGAAATTAAATCGTTATTCTGCAATAAATTTAGAAGAAATGGAAATTGTTTAATCAGTTCTATCTGACTAGTATGCTAAATTAGAGGTGAAAAAGATACGCAATGTCTTGTAATTACAAGGATTTTTTAAAAAATTGCTAAATTAGGCCATCTGAAAGAGAAAATATTGCAAATTAAATTTCCATACATTTGTTCAACTTTTAACACTGAATTTGCAGAAATTTCTTAGATTGTTGTAACTTTATGCAAGTTTCGTTAAGTTGGTAACTGAATTTATTCCATATTTTGTAAGTTATTCGTAAACTTAATATAGTTTTTATTTATAATCATTGAAGATTAAGATATTGCATTGATTTTGGATTAATTCATGCTTCATATTTTTGCAGATGGTCCATTTACAACGGAAAAGATTCTACTTACTAGTTTAACCAACAAGCAGCAGATGCAGCTTTAACTTCAGCACGCTGATATTTTGAATAAAAAATACGCTAATCCTTGGATGTAGCAATTACATCCGTTCCCAATTACTTTTTTTTCGCGCTTCCTTGTTTCAATGGCAAGAAGAGAGCTGGTTGTTAATAATATTTCATGTTTTTAATAAAACATTCATTGTTTAAGTATTACACTGACCTACTTTTACATTTACGAAAAATTTCAAATTTTCGCGGAGACCCTCGCTAAACTTTAAAAATTCCTAACTCGGCTTCTGGCGATCGCAGGGGGGTGATTTTTTTTGTTTGAATCGTTAAAGTGTCTATTTTTAATTGCTCCTACATAAAAATGTCCAGCTTAAACTGTTTAAACGCGAAGATTATTTTTCGATCTCGAGAGCATCGCGAAAAAATTAATCGCTCTAGAATTATTTTGAGATTATTATTTTGGAATGAATTAGAATTATTTAAGGAACTCATAGTAACAAGTCGCATGAAAATCCTTTCACAAAGAATGCATAAATATGAAAGTAAGAGAACAAAATCGGAAATGTAAGAGTCACAGTAATAATTATTTATTTAAAACGTAATACGTATTATAATAAACGTCGGGACATACATTTTCAGGTGATTTCAGCTCAAGCACCTCGCATGAAACGATCGCTGATGACAATCACCTCAATAAGCACGAGAATAATCACTTTCAAAAAGGTTAACAATACTTTTCAAGAATCGCGGCAGTTTAAATTGTCAAGATCTTACCCACAATCCCTTGCGGTGTAAGTTCAGTATCGTTTCTATATCATAAATAAATAAGGGGTACATCTAACGTAACGACACTTAATACCAATCGCAGCAACACATTCATATAATATAATTAATTGTTCTATATCGACAGCAAATAATCATAAATTGAATTTGCACTTTGATTTTCCCCTGGTTTTACACGAAAGTATATATTGACAGTAGAAATATTTTCGGGCTCGTGGAACTGCCAACTACTTAGTACTTGATTTGGCCCTGGGACACCGATGCGCAGAACGCTACTGCGCATCGCGCCACTGTGTGTCGAGTGCGGCTCATGCATTCCGCGTTCGGCAGTTACACGAGTCGCGTCGTGAGATCGTATCTCCGCGATTTATCGTAAATATTTACAGTTTTCTCATTAAATCGGGCGTGAATTGTGCTGACTCTTCTTCAGCCAGTGATAATACGTGAAACGAACAGTTACAGTAGTTTTTCCAGCAGTGTGCAGTCCCATTGCCGTGGCTAGTGCAAAGAGAGGTTCGAAGATTTGTTTGGTAAGTGATACAAAACTTGTACGACAATTATACGTCTAATTATACCGTCATGTCAAATTTCAATGACGAAATTGAATCTTGTTGTACAATTGCGACGCAAATCATTCGTTGAAATGTACAAGTGTCAATGTCAGATACATTGTCGGCGTTCCTTTGAAATAATGCACCGTCCGCCATATTGTCCCGCCACGGCTATCTGCCGGTAGATTTGTAAACGTGTTTACAGTTTTTAATTTTATTCATACATTGTAGTTTCGAAGTAACTGCATAAATGTATTCCACTGGGAATGCATCTACGACTTTTAACATTTCAAAGTCTGACAATTTTCCGAATGCCCTTGCGAAACAAATTGCGAAGATCGTCGGAGATACAGCGAAATAATTGCATGTTAACCACATGTAACGATTTGAATCACCGGAAATTATGATTGCCGTGATCATGGAGTCTAATTGTACAAGAAACATTGTATATTAGTTGTTATATGTCATTCCAACCGAGAAATATTGTATGCTTCTCGGTTTGAATCTACTTTTTGGTCTGCGCTGCTGTACAATAGGGCGTGCTGACCTCTGACGATGTAAATACGGACGACTCTGCGAACGAGCTCGAGGTTTTCTTCGATGGTAACAGAATTCGAGGGATTCCCTGTTAATTACTTTAGCGATAATTGGTTACGATGCTCTTCTGTGTATTATGAATGACTCTATTTGCATTGTTTTTAAATTGGTGGCCAATAAATATATTATTTAGGTAGATATCGTTTCTAGGTGATATATTATTCAGTGGATACGAGTTTAGGAAATCGCAGAAGTAATAATAATACGTTGAATATTAATGAAATATTTCAGGAACACTAGAAGTTTATTAGACACTTGAGTTATGAAATTCTTGGCGTACATTAAACATTGAATTTTATTAAACCCGGTTTCCATTAGTGTTTGCTTCTTAGTGGAAAGTTTAATATTAAATGGAATAGTTTAGCAATGAAAGGATTTATTTACTTTCGAAATATAATAGTAAAGTTATTAACGGTCGAACTTTTTTTTATTGTACGAGATAAATATTTTATCTTGAAATAGTAATTAATAGGGAAATAGTAAGGAGGGTAGTCAGTTTGATTGTTTTAACGAGCTGTATTTTACAAAATTGATATAGGAATTTAGAAATTATTTATTTTACTCGATTTGATAATTCTAGCGTTAATATGCTTCCTAAAATAGGAATTAAACTGATTATTTTAATTATCTGTTCTACAAAATAGAAAAAATATTATTAATTAGTAATTTTGCTGTCCTTGGAAATTCTGGCGTTAAGTGCTTCCCAAAATAGAAATCCAATTAATTATTTTAATCACCTATACTCTGAGAAATATAAAAGAAAAATAACTGAGAAACTAGTGATTCTGCTTCCCTCGATAATTCTAACATTAACAAGGTGTTCTCAATATTCCAAATTTTCATTTAAGTCACCCACTGACTTATTTAATTGGAAGTCCTTTTACCTCAGCGTTTTACTCATGCAAACAGTGATATTTTATCGGCAAAGTATAAGCAGAAAATTCCTCGTGGCACTTTAGATGTTAATAAACTCTACGAACAGTTTCCTGGTTGTTTTTCTGCGATCCAGAGCAGTTCCTAGAAACTGATCATTCAACGACCTTTAGCGGCTCGAAGGTAAATAGATCGAGTTACGACGCCTTCGTCCGAGCATTTCGTCCGCGTGCCTTCCCGAATGCTTTGGAAGCTCGATATGGACACTTTCGGACGTTCTCGAGATTCTCGTCTTTCGTTTAAACAATTATCACACTGTAATTAGTAATTCCATGCTACGTTTCGGTGGAGTTTAAGAAAATAAGACAATGGTGTGAGGTAAAGTAAGAATTTTGGCCCAGCTTTTCCTCTAGGGATATTCTTCAGACTCTAATTTGTAATTGAACCAATAATAATAGTGGAATTAGTAATTCTACACATCTTTTATATTTAATTTAGGAAAATAAAGTAATAATATATGATAAAATGGAAAGTTTTCCCAGCTTTTCGTCGGTTGCTTTCGTGGATTTTTTGGAAGCTCGATCCGGAAACTTTAAGACGTTCTCTAGACTCTGAATTTTAATTTATCCAATCATAGTAGTGTAATTAGTAATTCTACACATCTTTTATGTGTAATTTAGGAAAATAAAGCAATAATATAAAATAAAATAGAAAGTTTGGTCCAGCTTTTCATCTGTTTGCCTCTCTGGATTTTTCGGAAGCTTGATTCGGAAACTTTGAGACGTTCTCCAGACTCTAATTTTTAATTGAACCAATTATAATAGTGCAATTAGTAATTCCACACATCTTTTATATGTAATTTAGGAAAATAAAGCAATAATATAAAATAAAATGAAAAGTTTGGCCCAGCTTTTCGTCTGTTTGCCTTCCTAGATGTTTTGGAAGCTTGATTGGAAAACTTTGAGACGTTCTCCAGACTCTAATTTTTAATTTATCTAATTATAATACTGTAATTAATAATTCCACGCAACCTTTGTGTGTAATTTATCAATATCAAGCCCAATATAAAATAAAATAAGAACAGTTGCGAATAAAAACCCTTTCTGAGGCTTCTAACCAAAGAATAAGTTTATATATCCTATTAATTTCTGTTCCACGTAGTTTAATTAGCTCCTTCAAGTCTAGATTTAATTTCTGAGGATAACTTAGACTACACAACGCCATTTACATCAAAGTAGTAAAAGGACAGCACATTTCTAACCCACTATTCCCCACAGATTACAATAAAAAAATTTCCCAACCCAAATATTACTCCAATTTTCCCTTGCCAACAACAATCCCTCACTTTTTCCCCCTCTGACCAATTTATTTCTTCTTTTCAGGTCTCCAGCCGTTAAAATCTTCGAAGGACGAGCGACCTTGGTGCATCCAGAGGACATTGCTTGTAGTGACGTCCCTGAACGTCGACGAAAACACCATGACGTTACTAGTGACGCATTTCGTACAGTGATTCGATTGGTAATGCGTATCCGCATCATCCGCAGTCGGTAAGCAATGCGTTATGCCCGTTGTTTAATATACTTCACGAGAAACAATTAACTTCTCGTTTCCGTCGAAGTTATGTAAGCTTAATGATGCATTCACATATAGTTATTACGGTTCCCATGCTAATAGGAAATGTACGTTGGAAAAAATTGTAAAGTTTGGTGCAGAATCATCCGAAATATTTTGCGAATTTAGCTAAAATCACCAAGAACCTATTAACCCCTTCCCGTACCATTTCTTTCGTGACTGAATGCGCAATTACGCTGAATTAATTGCTGAAATAACAATTTATCCCTGATTTCAGATACAGCGTATGGTTTAACGCAATATTAAATAGCATAGAATTAATCTTATTTTATCCTGGTCCACTGATATTTTTAATTTGATAGAAACAACAAATCGACAGTCCAAATCGAACATCACCTCTGATAAATCGCCCCCAAATTATTATTACTTCTAGCCGAAATGATTGCATCAGTTGAAGCAGAAAAAATATAAAAATAAAGCTCTAGCACCTAATCACTAATAAAGCGTTCAAATTCAGCAGTACCTCTGATAAATCACCCCCAAATTATTATTTAACACGTCGCACCCTCTAAAATTTAAATTCCATCTAAAACAATAGTTCCCAGTTGAAATGATCGCATCAGTCGAAGCCAAAAGAAAGCAAAAATAAAGCTCTGGCACCTAATAACTAATTAACCCCTTCAGACCCGAATTTTTTTCCGTCGAAGAGAAAATCATTTTTATACTAAAATGAACTTTATTCATGTGAATGAAAGCAACAATATACTTTTTACAAAAATATTTATTTATTTATTTATGATTTATAAATGTACATTTTAATGGAGATATGGTCCTTACGCAAAATTTATAACATTAAGAAGATCCTGAGAAATATTTGTATAAAAAAAAACTAAGTGAAACTAACTTTAAACCTATACGTAATAAAATACAGCACGAATAGTATTATGTACATTACAATGTGCACAGGGCCCGAAGGGGTTAAGAATTGAAATCCAACCTCACCTCTGATAAATCACCCCCATATTATTATTTGCAAATTGTTATTACTCCTAGCCAAAACGATAGTATCGGTTGAAGCCGAAAAAGTAGCGCGCTCGCAGAGATTCAACACTCTAAGACAAATTCCCTAGCTGTGGGACTTAGAGCCCCTATAAATATCACTCCCCTCGCGGACCCAGCAAACAATTCGTCCCGTATTCTTCGAGAATCAATTAAAGCACACCCTCCCACATCAGATCAGATCCCACTGGTCGGATTTCGATCGAGCGTAGCACCTGCGGGAAAATCGCTTTGACGAAGCCTCGTAACATCGGATCAAAGACTGGTGCGTGATGAACGAGTACTTAAAAATAGCCGAGCGTGTGGAGAATAAAAGCGCGGGGAACGATGGCGGCCCTGCGGTGGCGTGACCCGTTGTGGAAAACGAAACCCTAGGAGGGAAACCGCGCGGTTTCTCGATAATCGAGAGTGCAGTTTGCGCGAATCTCGCCGGCCAGAGGTCTTCCTCTGCCGTTGGCGAATCTTCCGATTTCCACGATCGCTTATTTTAACTCTTTGAGGCGCCGCGGGATCAACCCTTTGCGGACGGAGCGATTTTTGAATATTGAGAGATAAGCAGTTACTTTGCGATCCAAAAGCACCCTTTTATCAGCAAGTTAGGGTGTTAACCCTTTGCGGTCCGAATTACTTTCTCAATTTTGTAGTGAGCTAAATGAAATTAATTTCGGAATATTTTCTATCATTGACTACTCATTTTTTTAAAATTGTAACAATAACTATGGAGACAGGTGGATATTTAGGTGATATTACAAGCTAATTATGAAATTGGAAAGACGATATTAAATCGTTAGAAAATAAAATGAACTGGAAAGCTATGTCGAGTGTAGCTCGACATAGGACTGCAAAGGGTTAATGTATATACATTATGAATTACTATTTGTTTAATTGTATTTCAACGGTTGTGTTTCAATTTTTCAACTCTAACTTTGTATACAGGCAACGATAAACTATAATTGTATTTTTTCTCAGACCACATACAGGGTGGTCCACCTAACTTGTTCACCTCGAATAACTTTTAAAGTATGCGTTGCACGAAAGAATGTTACATACAAAAGTTACATGGTTTAAAAGGGTACACTATGTAGTGTGTTGATTTTTTTTATAGGTGGAGGCGTTTCGGAGATTTGAAGGTCAACTTTGTTTTTTTAAATGGAATGATATGCTTTTTTATTCTTCATGAAATAGTACGTTTCAAGACGAGTTCAATGACCTATGACTCAAGTTCATTAAAGGTCAAACTTGCTTGAATATTAAGTAACTATAATTCAAAGTATGTCGTGTTTGGTACCATTTTAATCAGACAAATCTCAGAAATACGTTAGCAAAGGTTTAAAAAAAAATCGAAAATGAAAACGGGTGATTCTCCCAATTTTTCTGAACTTCCAGATAGAGAATTTTTCCCGAGGTGTTCAATCACCGGAGAAAAATTGTACGGTAGTTTTAAAAGTAAACGTTGGAATTAATTGCTTAATTAGACGCGGAACTCGCTGATGAATTAACGCGTTCCGGTTATAGGTCGATTTGAAAGTTACGCTGCAACAAGGACCTCTCTGTCTTCCTCTTCCCGTCTTTCTGCTCGTGGAAAATGAATTTATCTTAATATGACCTATTTGCTACATTAAATCGTCTTTTTTCTTCGCGAGCAGAATTGCAATTTAATTAGCTGCTTAAGGGTTTTCGAAGAAACTTTCTGCAGGATTAAAATTATAAGAATTCCGTGGAAGATTTTTTTTCCGTGGCATGGGGAAAAATTGGAACGTTAAAGTATGCAATTAAAATTAATATGATTTTGGTATGCTGGAAAAAATTTATTTCCCACTTTTTCCACGAGTATTTTCGAAATGAGCTTAAAATATGGATTTTCCGGGGAAATTTGGGGAATCAAATTTCCGGAGAATGTGGCAGCTCTGATGATGCTATTCGCAGAGATATGCCGTGGTATTGTTTTAACATTTAATAGGGAATAACATAACGCGATACATCGAGGCTCGAAAAGCTTCAAACAAATTACCATCGAAGGCTTTCTTTCAAACCTTCGATTTTTGAATAATGCTTTTCAAGCGTTTTTAGCGTTAACGCAGAATAAAATATAAAATATCACTGTCCCGCGGATCAATTATCTTTTTCACATTTTATTTCAGACTTCTGTCGATACTTTTTGAATGAAATTTCCTGAATACTTTTCGTAATAATATATTTCGATTTATTTCACGTTTATTTGTTTGACAGTGATAGTAAATAAAACAGCAGCATTCAATGAGAATCGGAGATCTTTAAATAAATTATTTTTTTACAAATTTTATTTCAGCCTTCTGTCGGTACTTTTTGAATGAAATTTCCTGAATACTTTTTATAATAATATATTTCAATTTATTTCACGATTATTTGTTTGACAGTGATAGTCAATTAAAAAACAGCGTTTAGTAAGAATCTGAGATATGCAAATAAATTATTTTTACAAATTTTATTTCATCCTTCCATTGGGACTCTTTGAATGCAACTTATTTATCTCGGTTTACTTGAACATCCGGAAATATGCGTTCGTTTGAATACCTTCCTGGAAATTTACCATATTCAACAAAAGAGTAAATGTTAAGCTTCTTAAAAGATTGCATCGACAACCCCGTGCAACTTTTTGCCCCGCTGTATTCGAATTTTTCTAATCTACGTGAGAAATTCCCCTCGATATTCCGCGAGTGTTCCTCGTCGATTCATAAATTCCTCTTAAATATTCATGTCGCCCCCGAATGAAGAACGAGTATGTTTATTTTACGAGCAAGGAGCAAGGCTGTTTATTCTTCCTCCACTTTATTTACTTCCACCGGAAAGTTAAGATATCGCGAACGGAAGGATCATTTCTCGCATTTTTATCTTACCCTTCGACGTCTGGCCCAAATTGCCTCTAACCCCTGCGATCCTCTGCGAATGAAGTACAAAGGGATAGGTTTATCGGACTTCTCGAATCCGCAGTTTTGTATTTCTTTTTCTTTTTCGGATTTAATACGTCGAATGTCACAGGGGTCACCGGTGACCGGCACTATTTATCACGTTGAATGTCACAGGGGTCACCGATGACCGGTGGTATTAAAGTCAATGAAATTTCTTACGACTTTAAAACGGTAGAATTCACGAATTCGCTACTATATTCGATATTTAAATTGCTATTAAAAAAGTGAAGTACTTCTTAATATAAAACTATTGTTACCTTCAACATTTTCGCTCTGTAAAGATACGATTTTAATAGGCAAAGTTTCACTTTTATAGCAACAGTGACTCTACCGAATTATAGATGGCATTTAACGTATGAATTTAATGAAACTTCTTACGACTTTTAAACGATAGCATTCACGAATACGCTACCATATTCGATATTTAAATTCCTATTAAAAAATTAAAGTACTGCTTAATATGAAACTATTATTACTTTCAACATTTTTGCTCTATAAAGGCACGATTTTAATAGACGAAGTTTGACTTCAATAGAATCAGTGAAACTAGCGAAATACGGGTGGCATTCAACGTTTGAATGATTTAACTCTTGTTCTTCCATACAAACAATAAATATACTCCTTTAAATTTTTTTTTAATAAGATATCTAAATTATGCTTTTGGAACGACCACCTTTTCTTCCTGATATCGACTCCTTGCACTGCAAATTAATGACTTTTAAACCATCCCTCTATTAACACGTTCAATGCCACCGGTATTTCTCTAGTTTCTTCATCCCAAGTAAAATGAAATTTTTTCTATTAAAATCTCATCATTACAAAGCAGAAACTTTAAAGACCCAAACAGACATATAGACAGCAGCACTTTATCTTTTTGAAACCTTCGCGTAAATATTGCCCGAATTAAAAAATTCGTACTACAATTTAAAAGTCATATGAAACATCGAATTCAATAGCGCCGGTCACCAGTGACCCCCATGGTGTTCGACGTGTTACTAAAAAAATTACCCCTCCCACCCAACATTGAAAATTGCAATTTTCTGCGTTACAGGTTTTATCGAACTGCAGCTGAAACCCAACGAAAGCCTCTCGCCAAAATTCTCATGGTTCCTCGCGGAATTTAATACCCCGTTACGATGAATGACGGAAACGGTACTCCATTACCCTCTCAGCGTCGACGTAAGTACATTTAATTCCTCCAATTAACGGCTGAAACGTCAGTACGGTTTCCCGTGGAAAAACTTGTATTTTCCACGCGAAACGAAAACTAGTTGCATAAGCGCCGAGACTCGCCTCCTGACGTCACAATGCCTCGTTGCACGCAGAGGAAACAGACGTTCGCCCTGCGATGACCGAATGCGCGTCGGACGAACGGTGAGGCAATTCGAAAACACGTAAACGTTAATTCGAGGCTCTTGCGTCACACGTTAGTTCTCGGTTACACGTTTTATCTGGCATTAAGCTACTGCTAACCACGAGAATATGTTCTACCTGGTGAACGGTGCACGGCAAGGATGTGCAAGTTTCTTCGGGGTGCTTTAGGTTTCTGCTGGCCAGGCTGTTTTTAGTATTTTTCTCTCGGTCTTTTGCTCCTTGGACATCTTAGTTCACTAATTGCTATGGTAATTTAGCCTTAGATACTTATCTTTCCTTAGGATATTTCAGGAACCACTGAGAATATTTTATATCAAATTGTAATTTAGCATAAAGCTTATCAGAGGTGGTGCAGAATTTAGAAAAAGTTGTGGCTGATTTCAAGTCTGTTTTGCTGATTAGAACTCTCAGTCTGTAACTTCCTGAGCATCGTAGCGCCCCCATTAACATAGTAATTAGTTACTGAGAATTATATGTATTCACTGTGACCAATTTGTCTCGATTCTCCAAATATCACTGAACCTGGGTCAAAGTGACCCGAGGAACGGATGTACTTTAACCCTTTTAGCGCCGACCGGAAAAAATTATTATACTAATTACAAATTTATTTCAATATTCGTTGATAATCGTAGCCCTAATGTTTATCTAATATTTTTAGGAAAGATGAACAAATCGGTTATTGATTGTAGACAGTAGTTAGACATAAAAAGAATCATCATTTGATCATAGTTTAATACAGAATAACGTAGTATGAAGCGTAAATTGTGTATTCTCAATTATATGCAATAATATTACTAATATCATATGGGCAAACCAAATAATAATCCCATGATAATCGGCGTTAGGAGTGTTGCTAATGACGATGTATCGGCATCCGGCACTAAAAGGGTTAAAGGGGCTTTTTTCTTGAAATTTTTGGGACTTGAGTTTTACGATTTTAATTTGGGACCTACCGTTTTCGAGGTCGAGGATCGATGGGTTAAATATGATCGATAAATTCGATGAGCATGGAAGGAAAGCGCCGACGTTAGACTGGTTTTCTGATAATGAGATAACTCGCCGGCCGACCTCAATGTGTTAAGATGCGTTGAATGGTTTCTCATTCGTTTCGGTCGATCAACGTGTTGGACGAGCATTGTGAATTATTGCAGAATTAGTACGCAGCTCTCTGCTCGCCACTAAAATCAGAGTATAATTTCCGGCTTGTTGGGTCGTATATTATCGTTGTGCCCGTGCGCTTAGCATAGAAACGGAAAATATGGTCAAGGAAAGGGGATTTCGCGAATTTTTCTTGGCAGAAGGTATTTTGAGGTTTTGGAAGCTTCCTCGAGCGTGCGCAGAATATTTCCTGCAGAGGCAATCAAACATCGCCGCTCTTAATGCGGCGAACCGAACGATTCTCTCTGGCGAATCTCTAGTGGGAATGAGAATAACGAATTTCCTATGGGTCCTGACGAATTGCTAGGTCGCAATTAAGTTTTATACTTCGTATCGACCTCATGGCTTTATTATTGTACCGAATAAACTAGCTTCAAACCGATGGAAGAATGATGGAGCTAGATTTAAGTAGAATGATGCCATTCGAGCGAGCCCTAAATGCAAAATTTCGATCTTTTGCCTGAAATCAAATAAATTGAGATTCTATAAACCGAGAAATTTGCAAAATTAGGTGGATAGGGCACCGCAAAATTTTTATTTAGGTAATTTAACAGTTAATTGTGTCGGAGTCACGGAAATTGTAGGGCAAGGGGCTCAGGTGTTGAATGTCTTCAGGTTAGCAGTTGCGCTATTCGCTCAGGCTTCTATTAATTTTTGTTTCTACCAATTCTATGAACAGTCCGACAGATATTTGAATTAAGAACGACTCGTAGTCGCCTATAAGTGAAATATAGGACAGAATCCCCCAAGAAACGTTGAGAATTCAGCGATCTAGCTCTCGAGGTCGCCTTTGGGGTGGTTTTCTCGGTCATCGTTGAAAGCAGCTCGCAAACCCCGTCGTTCCAGAAGCACCAAAAGTCTCATTAAGAAATATATGGGATCCGATTCGTGCGATCTTTTTGCACTGGAAGGAGTTTTTAAGGTTTTGGACGTTCCCTCGAGCATGCGCGTCCAGTTTCTCCCTAGAGGGGTTGTAACGTCACTGATCGGCGAGCGAACATGACGTGGATAAACCGCGGAGAGAGGAAAAAAAAAGTCCTGTAAACTCCTCGTCCCTTCCGTATCACGTGTTAAAAATCCGTAAAAAAAATGCACAAAATCTTACGCCTATTGCGTCTAATTATAAAAAAAAACAACCCTTCCGTAAGAAGCCTAGGACGTTAGAAAACTATAAAACTAACCGATAGAGAGGAAAAGAGAAAACGTAAAGCAGAATAGGAAGGAAAACGGGGGTAGTGTGTTAGAGGGTTGGGCGCTCGAGGCAACTCAGCGCGCATGCGCACGAATTCCGGATGCCTCGAATAGTTGAAGCACGGCAGTCCAACGGAGACCGCAGTACAGTACGGATCGTGCAGTGGCTTGCACCGTAATCGCGCAGACGAAAGGACCTCCAGCCTCTCCCTGTCTCTTTACACACTTCTATCCGTGTTTCTTTTTTTTCTCTCTCTCTATCCGTCACTATCTCACCGTCTCCGCCTGTCTCTATCCATCCGTGCCATCCGTCTCGTTTCTTTTTTCACACTTTCACGCCCACGCGTAGCTAGATAACACGTACGTACATCCCGTGGAACGTTTTTCGAGGTATCCCTATATTTGTACAGGAGCATAGATCACAAGTAGAGGCGCGCGCGCACGCGCGCACATGTGGAACGCGTACGTACATTCTCGCGCACGAATTCCGTCCGAGGAGTGGCGGGGAAAGAGAGACAGGAGGAAGGAACGAAAGAGACAATAAGAGAACGTGCGTGCACGAACGATTACGCACCTTTTCGTTCACGGGACACGAACGAAGAGGCGAAAGAGAACGGACACGCTCGAGGGCACACACGGTAGAAACGGAAGGCACGCTTGCTTGCGCGCGCATGCAACCGAAGCTCGTCGATGTGCGAACGTCGTGGCTCGCCGGTCACTGATAACACGCGATAGCGAGGCCTTCGAGCCGTGCTGTCTCCACGAAATGAGACATCAAGGATAAATCACCGCCCCGTTCAAAGAACCGTCTCTTCGTATCGCTGCAGTCGTTTACGGAATTAGATAGAAAGGGAGACGTTGTTCCTTGCTATCGCTCTTCTTCCCTCTCTTGCTTCTTTTCCTCCCTCTGTTTCTCTGGTGATACGTAGTCGCCGTTTACTTGATCGCGGAGGATAGGTGGAATTCGGAGCTACGTTCCTCCAAAGATACGTACCGTTGGGACACGGCGGACCAAGTGGCCAGGGTATTGGTGTTCCGTTGAAGTCTAACAGAGTGAGAGAGACAGAGGTTTAGAGAGATAGAGAGAGAGAGAGAGAAAAGGAGAGGGTAGAGGGAGAAGTGATTTTCCAACGGTCGTCGGCATAGTAGTGCATGCGCGGCGCGTCGCGACGCGGCGCCTCGCGGAGAAAGAGTAAGAAGTAGCGATTTCGTCCTCTCCTCGGTTTCTTCCCGTACGTTTCCTCGTAGACGTCGCTTTTAACCATTCTCACGCGTTCCCTCGAGCCCGTTATACCGTGTCCTCCTCGAAACCCACCCCTCCTCGTTCCGAATCATCCCTCTCTCCTCGGATTCTCGGGTTTCTTCTTGGAATCTGCAATCCTGGAGATCCAATAGGAGAGAGAGAAAGTTAGAGAGAGAGAGAGAGAGAGTGAGAGAGGAGGGGGGCCGTGTATCGGTGGCAGCGGGTATCTCGCGATTTCCTTTCGCGCAAGAACCTTCCACGGGGTTCGGTCTGGCAGCGGGTCGGTGTATACTTTTTTTGTTGGACAGTAGGTCTCGCCGTTTACGAAATTAACGCGAATTATCGTGAATCCAAACGGAAGTCTCGTCCCGTCGTGCTCGCCGTCGTCGTCGTCGTCGTCGTCGTCGTCCAGGCAGCAGCGGCGACAAGCGGCGACAGCCGACAACATCGAGGCGACCGTGCCACGATCCAGGGAATCGAGCGATTCGTTCGTGGTGCAAGTACGAGTGCTCCGAAAGCGCGAATAAATGTGTCGGTCACGGTACAAGACGTGAAGCGGGGGCATACACGGCAAGTGAGTTTATTTTTAGTGGCAAGCGCCAAGCGCTAAGCAGAGTGGTATAAACGGCGCGCAGTGGCCTGATGAAGCGGCGTATGTGACATCAAATTTCTCTCTCTTGCCACCTCGAAGACACCGAGACATCTTGCAGACCATCCGCGGTGAGTATTGCCCAAAGGTACCGATTGATTCGCCATTCCGACTCGCAAACAGCTACCCCACCCCTGCCGTCGTCCCAGGATAACCTCCATCCCCCTCTCACCACCTCGCAACCCCTTTACTCTCTCTGGCCTCTCTCGACGTTCGCACCTACACCTATGTACAACCTGTACTCGCGTGAATCTCCACCTATATATTTATACCTTCTACCGTCTTCGTGTTCTGTCCCTCTCTCTTCTAACCTGCACACGCCTACGCTATCAACATTTCTCTCTTTCTTCTCTCTCTCTCTCTCTCTCTCTCTCTCTGTCGTACAATCTTCCCCGTTCCTTCCCTCGCCACCCCCTATTCGACTTCCCCTCCCTGTCCGTCTAGTCTCGCCCACACGATACTTCGGAGGTCCACTCCCACCCTCTCCAGGGCTCGGCGGAACCTAGAGCCTCGTCGTGCACGGATATGTGCGACAGTGACATTACGAAAATTATGTAACCGTCCGCTCGATCCGACACGAACGTGCGCGCCTCTCTCGTCCTTCGTCTTCCTCCTGTTACTCTTCTTCGACCTACCGACCAACCTACCAACCTACCTACCTACCTATCTATCCATCTGCCCACCTACCCTCGAGCTCTTGCTCTTGCCCTCCTCTGCTATCGGGGTCTGCCCCTACGGCGCTCCTCGCGGTCTCTCCCACCTTCCGCCGTTCTCAGCGAACATTATTTCGGGAGTGCCAGCCAGCCTGCCAGACCCTGAAGAGAGAGAGAACTCTCGTATGCTCTTCTCCTACACCTCGTGTCCCGGGATCGAGCAGGCGCATTATCGTTCCCTCGCGCGCAACCTTTCCTCCTAGGATCGTGTCTTCTTTCACCGGATTCCCCGACGATTCCAACGAGCCGATCGTCGCTTCGGGTGCTCCGAGCACGATGTCTGGCTAAGTGGGAAAGAATGGAGTAACGTCGGTTTACCGGGTGGATGGAGAAAGGGGGAGGAAGTTCTCGAGGAACTTCCGGTAGCCGGGGGTCGATCGTTGTCGAGGAATTTAGTTAACTCTTAATGGAACAACCCTTGTTAGGAGGTTCTCTAGCTTTGCTTTCCGTTATTACGGCCGCTCGAAACCGTGCATAAAATTCTCTCTCCCCTCGCCTCCTCTTCATCCCTCCCCTACTGTGAAGCCGCGGGCGCACGCCTTTGCTCCCCGATTCGCTTTGTCCTGAAATACATCGAAGCATCTCTCTCTCTCTCTCTACGTCTCTCCTACCTCCCCTCTTTCTCTCTCTCTCTCTCTCTCCCTCACTCTTTCTCTCTCGCACGCTACCTCGTTCTCTTGCTCTCCTCGTCTTTGTCCTGCTTTCATAGTATCGACCCGATACGGCTGACCTAGACTCACTTGCAAGGAAGTGTACTCAACCTTTGACACTTACTCGCTCTGACGAAACTGGCCGCGATCGATAGCCCGTCAAAACTAATTACACACGTGGAAATCTCGGCGACTAGGATTTTTTTTACGTGTCTTCGTTTCACGCTGTGTGTCCGGTGCTTTGGGGCTTGGACGAGTTAAGGGATGGAGTTGACGCGTTAATGCGCGGGGAGAACCGGGAAGCTTTGGAACGTGGGGAATTAGCGGGACGGGAGTTTGTAGTGTCTCGTTGGATGCTCCACTCTGTTTTTTATTCTTGAATGAACGTCCCGTGGATTTTGGACCTTGGAGCGAGTCGTTGATGGAGGTTGGATCGGAGGTTTTGAGTAGTTTGAGGGTATTCTGAGCTTTTGGTGGCGGGATGGGGGTGATTGTTGGGGGGTTTGGAGCGGAGGCTTCGTTGTTTGGATGGTGGAGTGACGTGGAAGTATGATGTATGGATGGGTGTTTGCGAATTTGGATATCCAGATAGTGAAGTATCCAGAAATTTAAATATTTGGATATCGTAATATCCAAATGTGTTTGGATAATGTTGTAATTGTGATTGTCAGGGTTTGGGTTTGGATATTTTAACGTTTGGATGTCGAGAGTTCTCAAATACATTAATATTTGAGAATTTGGATAGCCAGACACGTGAGCATCCAAAAATTGCAATGTTTGGATATCTTAATATCCAAATGTGTTTGGAGAATGTTGTAATTGTGATTGTCAGAGTTTGGGTTTGGATATTTTAACGTTTGGACGTCGAGAGTTCTCAAATACATTAATATTTGAGAATATGGATATCCAGACACGGCAGCAACCAAAAATTTCAATGATTGGATATCTTAATATCCAAATATGTTTTGATAATGTTGTAATTATGATTGTCAGGGGTTTCGATTGGATATTTCAACGTTTGGATATCGAGAATTCTTAGATGGATGAATGTTGGCGAATTTGGATATCCAGATAGTGAAGTATCCAGAAATTTCAATATTTGGATATCTTAATATTCAAGTATGTTTGGATAATGTTGTAATTGTGATTGTCAGGGTTTGGGAGTGGATATTTCAACGTTTGGATGTCGAGAGTTCTCAAATACATTAATGTTTAGGAATTCGGATATCCAAACATATCAGCATCCAAAAATTTCAATGTTTGGATATCTTAATATCCAAATGTGTTTGGATAATGTTCTAATTGTGATTGTCAGGGTTTGGGATTGGATATTTTAACGTTTGGACGTCGAGAGTTCTCAGATAGATGAATGTTCGCGAATTTGGATATCCAGATACCTCAAAATCCAGCAATTTAAATATTTGGACTTCTTAATATCCAAATATTTAAAGCAATTCGTCGATGAAGCTGTTGTGTTGACCTTTGTATACTCTGAGAGTATTCCGATCATTTGATGACACTCTAATTGCAATTATTAGCGTTTCAGATTAGAATATGTTTTTGTATTTATTCCACTAGTGATTTTTCAATCTGGATATTTAAATATTTGAATGCCAGGGCTCTGTCAAGAACATTTCAAATATTTCAGTGCTTGTGGACTTCAATATCCAAAAGTTTTAATATTCAAGATTCTAAATATCCACGTGTATCTAATAAAACACGAATTGCTCGATTTATCAACTTTTTCACCCCTTGATTCTTCGTTCTCCAAAATACCTGTTTAATATATTTAAGGGTAACAGATTTAACGCCGGTAATTCCAGCGTTGAGTTATATAGATGGAAAATATAGTTTGAAAATTTCTTTGAAGAAAGGAATAAGGAACTGCGTTGAAGAAATTTCGTGTTAAAATGCAAAGGAAGGGACGTTTCACCCTTCTCTCGGCGAGGCAATGCAATGACGCAAATTTGAAATTCATTAGATTGACTGCCTCTGTATTTCACGTTTCCGTTTAGATTAACTTTTTATATCTCCGAGGGAATGAGGAACTGTCTTGAAAGAATTTCCTTTTGAAATTTAAAAAAGGAACGGGGCGCGTTCCGTTTCTGGAAAAAGGGTCTTTTGTTTTGGATATTCAGGGAGGAAACGCTAACAAAACGATATCGATACAAAGATGAAAATCATCGCTGAATCTTTATTGCATTTTATGCATTTTTGCATTTCTAGAAATTTCCGAATGCTAATTCTTTTCATTTTAAAAATTCTGCGATTCTTAATTTTTTAATTCCACAAATCTTACAGTGCTAAATTTTTCAATTACCCAAGATTTGTCTCTCTTAAATTGTTCGATTCCTAAAAATTCCTCCATCCTAAATTTGTCAATTTCTGAAAATCTCTCGCTGCTAAATTTCTCAGTTCTCCAAAGTTTACTAATCCCAAATCTTTCAATTCTTAAAAATCTCACACTGCCGTATTTCTCAATTCGCCAGAATTTCTCAATCCCAAATTATTCGAATCTTAAAAATTCCTTCGTCCTAAATGTGTCAATTTCTGAAAATTTCTCACTGCTAAATTTCTCAGTTCTTCAAAGTTTACTAATTCTAAATCTTTCAATTCCTAAAAATCTCACACTGCTGCATTTCGCAATTCGCCAAAATTTCTCAATCCCAAATTATTCGAATCTTAAAAATTCCTTCGTCCTAAATGTGTCAATTTCTGAAAATTTCTCACCGCTAAATTTCTCAGTTCTCCAAAGTTTACTAATCCTAAATCCTTGAATTCCTAAAAATCTCACACTGCTGTATTTCTCAATTGCCAAAGTTTCTGAATCCCAAATTGCTCGATTAGTAAAAATTCCCCCACCCCTGCTTCCGCAGTTGCAAGAATTATTTTTTTCAAATTACCAGGACTATGAACTATCTTTTACATCGGCAGGAGAAAGTGAAACAGCAAGTTGAAATTTCTAACAGCACTGTACAAAAGAAGAAACAGTATGTCCACCCCTGTTCAGCCATCGAAAATGTTGTCTGACGCTGCTCTTTTATGAACGACAATGATACTTTTGCGTTCCGATAGCCCCGTAAACTTTGTACATTATTCCGTCATTCCTAACAAAGCGGTTAATTCTTCATGGATATTCGTTCGCGTGATCGAACTGCGAAGGGGACAAACGATTCGTTCGAGGAAAAGTTCTTCCCGTTTCGCATACCACCGGGGAACAGTATTGATTCCATTCGAAGTTCTTTACGAGCCATTTCATTCCGGAAAGTTTCCGGAATTAACGACTCGCCATTTCAGTTTTACAATTAAACGAACGACACCGTTCGAACAATTAATTCAACGTGTACACCATGGAGCAATTGTCATTCGTGAGTTAACGCCGGATATATCGAGATATAGATGACTCCATCTCGATTTTAAGGACTTGTAGCGTATTTCCAATGTTTTCGTGTTATATCTCAGTGCTTTCTGCTGTATTAACTTCCGTCTTAAAGAAATATTGAGAATTCCATATCATGGGATCCGCCAAGGTGGTCAGAGTGACTTGATTTTAATTTCAAAGACTTGCAGTATATTTCTTTTAATATTTCAGTGTAATATCTCAATGTCTGCTGCTATATTCATTTCAGTGTCGAAGAAATATTGAAATTTCCTTATCACTGGATCTGCCAAGGCGATCAAAGTGACTTGATATCAATTTCAAAGACTTGCAGCATATTTTTTTTAATATTTCAGTGTAATATATCAATGTCTGCTGCTATATTAATTTCAGTGTCGAAGAAATATTGAAAATTCCTTATCACTGGATCTGCCAAGGCGTTCAAAGTGACTTGATATCAATTTTAAAGACTTGCAGCAGATTCTTCTAATATTTCAGTGTTATATCTCAATATCTGCTGCTATATTAACTTCTATCTCAAAGAAATATTGAAAATTCCTTATCACTGGATCTGCCAAGGTGGTCAGAATGACTTGACTTCAATTTTAAAGACTTGCAGCATTTTTTTTTTAATATTTTAGTGTAATATCTCAATGTCTGCTGCTATATCAGTTTCAGTGTCGAAGAAATATTGAAAATTCCTTATCACTGGATCTGCCAAGGCGTTCAAAGTGACTTGATATCAATTTCAAAGACTTGCAGCATATTTTTTTAATATTTCACTGTAATATCTCAATCTCTGCTGCTATATTAATTTCAGTGTGAAAGAAATATCGATAATACCTCAGCACCGATTGATACTCGCAATTTAATTGAATTAGCACGTTTCTCAGAAATTTCTCACGCTGTTTCCTCTTCAATTTTCAACGCTCATTTTGCAAAGTACAAGCCTTCAAATCGATGAAGCTTCTTGATTGTTTCTTTCGCCATATTTATTTATCGTTTCGAAAATATATTTGATTAATCGCCGGCGGATCTGGCGTTAATATAACTCCAGTTAAAACCGGTTGGGAATTCAGGCGGAAAATTTCATCAGCGTGTCTCGGATTGCATCACGTAGAAATTCCCTTTTTCATTTTAAGAATTGAAGTCTTCGGGAGTGCTTCGCGAGTCCTCGTCAGCGTCGACGTTAAAACGAGAACGTTGAAGACGACGTAACTTACGGTCGAAAGTCACGAAAATAAAATCACCTCGGAAATTCTTCTCCCCTCCCCCTTCCCTTTTTTTTGCACTCGCAATTTATCCTCCTCTTATCTCTCCACGTGCTTGGAATTTCCTCGCCGCCACATTCGTTAAAACGTTGCCGCTCGTTATTTCGTTTGGAGCTGATTTAAACAGTTTTGCCATTCGGATTTATCGAAATCGTGTCCCGTTGGATCTAATGGGATGTTTGCATTTAATATGCCGACTGTTGACACCAGATCTACCATGGCGATCGAGAAAACTCGTTCTGAATTTTGTTTTATACATTTTTTAACACGTTGAATGCCAGCGATATTTCGCTAGTATCATAATTTTTACAAAAGTCAAACTTTTTCTATTAAAATCACATCTTTTGAAGCAGATACTTTAAAGACACGAGTAGTTATAGTTAGCAGAACTTTACCCTTTTAACACTAGAAGTACCAAACCAGTCAAAATGACTGGTACACAATTTTTTCCAAAAATTCTTCAAGTTTTTAGGAGAGTCATAGAATAAATATTCTACGTCCATGTCATAAAACATAAATTACCGAATCGATCATATTTTCCACCTCTTTTCCCCTTTATTCAAAATACTTATTTAATATTTAGAAATATGATAGATTTAACGCCGGTAGTTCTAGTGTTAATGACAATATTTCAATGTTGAATGAAATTGTAAAATATGTCGAGCCATAAATCCATTCGACTGGATGAAATTGGGAAAATATCTAGTGCTTGAAGGAGCTGCTGTTTAAATCGTACTATTGTTTCGAGGTACTTTTATTTTACGCGAGGACAATGGCTCGTTGGGACAAAAGATAGGTAGAAATTAAATTCTATTAATCCTGCAACTGAGAATCCTCCGTTAAAATGTTTATGCAAAGTTTTTGATTAAACGGGAGAAGATGGTGGAATTAATGAAGTACGCTGAGCTGCAAGAACTTCCGCCTTAATTGATAGAAATCGTTAAATTTCGAAAATCCATTAAACTCGAAAGGAGGGATTTAATAGCAGAGATAATTAATCGTCTAACATATTTTTACAATTTATTCCAAATATATTGCAGCCTTGTTTTCTCCTAATGAGAAGCTTTTTTTATCGATATTGATAAAATTATGGCTATGGAAGAATCATCGCCATCAATTATTTCATTTTGCAACTTTGTATTCGCTAATTAGCCACATTATAAGGCAGGAGAAGAAAATTAGAGTGGATGTGCTAGGATTTTCTACAAATTACGTCCCTGCAAGGATACATGATGTATAAATCTCATTCTCAGCGTGTTTTAAGAGGAATTTTTTAATTAAAATTCCCATTACAGTGGTCAAAGAGTTAATAAAACGTCTGTGGAACTGGGAATAGTGAAATACTCGCATGATTTAAGTAATTAAATATTCGAGTCTCTACAGCGGAGTTGCTTGAAAAATTATTAGTACTCGGATCCTCAAAGTTATTTCATATTTAACTTATTTCGCGCATTTTCTTCTTTTTTAATTAGCTTAATGGTGTGAAGTTTTGAATGAGAATATCCAAATATTCCCTATCAACAAATATTCCCTCTAATCTAGGTTCTAAATATTCAAATACCTATCTATTTTAGAATTTAGAGATCCAGACATTCCCTTATCGGCAGATTTAAATATCTCGACACTTTATTATCCAATTTTCTATACAATCAAATCTTTAAACATCTAAATTTGGATATTTTTTAAGCAAAATGTCCAAATATTTATGTCTTCTCCGACCAGAATATTCAAATAGTCCCTCCAATCGCCATTCAAACATTCAAATCTCTTAAAGTCCAAATTGCATCTGTATTTTTAGGCTCCAAATATTGTAATATTTGAATACTGTCGAATTTGGATATCCAAGCGTTCCTTTATCGGCAAATTTAAATATCCCGCCACTTTGTTATCCAATTTTCTATACAATAACATATTTAAACAGCTAAATTTAACATTCTCCAAACAGAATACCCAAATATTTAGGTCTTCTTCGACCAGAATATCCAAATATTCCCTCTAATCGCCATTCAAATCTCTTAAAGTCCAAATCGCATCTCTATTTTCAGGCTCCAAATATTCTAAAACTTGAATACTGTCGAATTCGGATATCCAAATATTTCTCCATCGGTATTCTTAAATATTCCGCCACTTTATTATCCAAATCTCTAAGAAATATTTAAACACCTAAATTCGAATGTCCTTGAATCAGAATACCCAAATGTTTGTCTCTTCTTGAATGAAAATATCCAAATAATCGCCCATCAACATCCAAACATTCAAACCTCCGTAAATCCAATTCGCCCCGTTATCATCGTCAAATAGAATCATTGTTCGCTCGTCTATTATCATTTCCCACCTTAACAAACCGTCCTTTCTATCCCCGTGATATTTCTCGATGACGAAATCGAAATTTTACCAGGAAGTATATCTAGTTTCCGATGCAGACACTCTCGTGTGGCTGGTACACATCATGGAGGATTAAAAATAACCAGACACGTGTGAAACTGGTCGGCCGTGTGCTTGTCCAGAAATAAAGCAGCGGCCGACGATTAACTTTTTCGAGGCGAAACTTTCCTCGCTATAATGCATCGTTAATCGCGATAGTTTCGTCTCGAACGATTCTTCGACGACGGATATATCGGCGGCTTCTTGTTAACAGGATGTCCAAGTTATTTTAATCCGTAGGCTTGCGCGATTAGTATTGGCCAGAAAGTTTTTCAATGCCGTTTCGCGGCTGGTAGAGAGGCTGCCAGTTGGACTTAACCTTTTCCTCGGCGTGTACTATGGCCGAAAGAATACTCGTGGCTCTCCTTATTTGGTACCGGTGCGACCAGTCGATGATGATGGATTTTTCTCGGTGAAACGTAGAATTTAACAGTAAATGCATTTTTGAAAATTTCACTTTGATCGGAAGTTACAGCGTTTGGTGAGAAATATTTATGCTGTTGGTTTTACGTATTTGGTACCGCTGCAAATAGTCGCTGATGAATTATTTTTTCTATCAATTTTCCTTACTTGGTACCAGTGTAAACATTCGCTGTTGATGGATTTTTGTCAATGAAATGTAGAATTTACTAAGTAAATAAATTTTTGAAATTTCAGTTTGATGAGAAGTTATAGCGCTTGGTAGAAAATATTTTTGCTATCGATTTTCCTTACTTGGTACCAGTGCAAATATTCGCTGATGAATTTTTGTCAATGAATTGTAGAATTTAGTGAGTAAATGCATATTTGAAAATTTCAGTTTAATGAGAAGTTACAGCGATTGGTTAAAAAGAATTATGGTACCGGTTTTCATTATTTCGTATCAGTGCGAATATTCGCTGATGGATTTTTGTCAATGAAATGTAGAATTTACTAAGTAAATATATTTTTGAAATTTCAGTTTGATAAGAAGTTATAGCGTTTGGTAGAAAATATTTTTGCTATCGATTTTCCTTACTTGGTACCAGTGCAAATATTCACTGTTGATGAATTTTTGTCAATGAAACGTCGAATTTTGCGAAAGAAAACATTGCGAAGATCAGTTTGGCGAAAATTTGATTTTTGACTGAGAAACACAGTGGTATAATTAGTGCTTCATTAAATATTAATATTCGTGGGCTCCTTATCTGGTACCAGTGCAACCATTTGGCAATGAGGGATTTCCTTTATCAGCTGGTAGTCTTAATTAGTAGAAATTTCAAATTTATGTTACAAATATAAATTACCAACATACTTCCATCTTGAATTCATGCGAATTAATTTTGAATTCTCGCAATTTACTTCATTATTAAGTCCGTCATAAAATTTCTTTCCGAAAATTCCCACTGTTGCAACAAGTTCTAAAATAAATTAGTATTTTCAGTAAAATTCGACTCTCTTAAAGGGACAATCTTAAGAGGGGCTCCAATTAATTTTGAATAATCGTTATGTTCCAATTTTGCTTGCCATAATTCAAGCTTACGAAGTAACTCATAAAACGAGTTCGCGTCTGAAATAAAATTTCGTGGAAAATTCCGCTTTTCCCCGTAAAACTACCCATCGTTTAGAAAATTCCGAAGAACACGAGCAGCTATTTTTATTTTTACCGGCAGATGCCAGTAAATTTTCTTCGCCCCGTTCAAGAATTACGCGAAGAAAATCCCATAGCACTGCGTTTTAATTTACGCTCGTAAAAGGACACGTTATTGCATCAAAGGTCAGCACAAATGTTACCCGAATCGCACTCTGCATTTTAATTTTACCGAAACAATTTTGATCGAAAAGAATTCCCTCGAAATTCCGCTCCTTCGTGAAATTTGGAAATATAATTTGGACTTAATCCAGGCCTAACTTTGAAATTAAAAGGTTTAGGTCTAGTTTATCAGCTAGTTTATTCGACCAATTTCTTTTCTTCGCGAAAACAAAATCGTGCAGTAGGGGGTCAAGAGGTCAGATATTAACCCCTTAGCCTACAATTTGAGACACTCGTGACGCTGCAAATGGAATAGGAAATTCTTAAGTTTACAAATAATTATTTAATTAAAATTATCAGTCGGTCAAGAGATTATTAATATTAGATTCAGTCATACAAAATATCTGAAATCACAGAGAAGTTCTAAATTTTTCCAGACTATCAAATTGCAGCTATCAGTAGGCCAGGAGAGTCTTAGATTATTTCAATAATATTAATATTAAAAAACTGTCAAATTGCAACTATCAGTCTGTCAGGAGTTTCTCAGATTAATTCAATAATATTAATATTAGATTCAATTAGACAAAATATCAGAAATCACAGAGAGATTCTGAACTTTTTGAAAAACTATCAAATTGCAACTATCAGTCAGTCAGGAGTTTCTCAGATTGTTTCAATAATATTAATATTAAAAAACTGTCAAATTGCAACTATCAGTCAGTCAGGAGTTTCTCAGATTATTTCAATAATATTAATATTAAAAAACTGTCAAATTGCAATTATTAGTCAGTCAGGAGTTTCTCAGATTATTTCAATAATATTAATAATAGTGTTACGAGCGGGGGTGGTCGCGCGTCCGGCGGTGCGAGTTTCGTTTAAAACACGCGCGCACGGTCTCGTCGTCCGTCGTCGAGCGGATGCCGACGGGCGGTGATTTCACGCGGTTCCGAATATGAGAATTTGAATATGTAGAAAATTGAATTAAAGATACTCTACTTAGCAGATGGCTAAGAGAGGACAGGACGGATGGGTGTCGATCTACAAGGTCCTATACAGGTCCCAGGACTATAAAATCAAAGAGGGCTATCAACTTTCGTAATTAAAACAAGCAAATTTGAATAATAATAGAAAGAGTCTATATTTCAATTATTATCGATTGAATCGTACGAATGGAAACATGTAAATCCAAAATTATATTGTTACAAAAATGTGGTGGTGAGACTACCTCGGATTCGTGAGATTTTGACTCAAGGGCGTTATCCCACAAACGATGATTCGTTTGAGTTAATCGGTCGATTTCCGAAATAATCTCCCATTTACAGTAATTTATAATTTAACAATTATACGGTAATTATCTTTGGTGAATGTCATAAATTCAGTTATGATTTGTTACAAAACGATTTAACGAAATAAACTTTGAATTCCAAACAATAAACAAAGATGAAAAATTAAAACTCACCCTGATTTACGGTGTTATAATTACAATCAGGCGTATTTGTGTACGTGTGTACTTCGATGGTAGCTGTGTTTTCTTATATATATTGTCGTAACAATTCTTTCCTAGAGCTGAACAGAAAATTGTATTAGTTGACGGTCGAATTTTCTGTGTGCCTATAAACTATTACGGATATAACGTATTTACAATAATTCGGATAAAATATATAATTATAAAATAAAGTGGTTAAATTACAATAACTATTTTAAACGAAAAAGTCACAATCGCCAACGATCACGCGCCTCGCGATTTAACGATCGTGTGTGACGTACGAAAATTATACATAAAACGAAATATCACTTTTATTAAAAATTAAAACAAAACGAAATGTTAATTTGAGTTTATAGTGTTTTTCACTGCTCAACCGATCACGCGCCTCGCGATTTAACGATCGGGAGTATTACGCTTATACGAAGTGTCAAGTCTATTATTCGCGACTCTACACGAGATGAACGCGAATAATCTTTGCTTAATAACACTAAGGACTTTCCTAGCGCACCTCGCGACTGATCAGGAAGAAGTGACGAGCAAAGCTCGCTTTCGGGCTTTCGGTGGTGGGCCCTGTGGTGGGGCAGTCGCTCGAAACGCAGGGAAGGCCGGTGTTTACGCGTAGCGAATTTCCTCCCTTTCGTCTGGCCCACGAGACGGTGTGTCTTCGTCGGAACGGAGACGTTCCGTCGGTCTTTTCTCTCGGATACGAGTGTGACATCTTATATTAATCGGACGGAGAACGCATGATACATATTTTATAAACTATGGCTAATTTTGTAATATACGGTACGCAATCTCGTCTCTTGGAGGAAATCGGTATTAGATCTTAACAGTCGATGCATGGATGAGCTCAACGAAGGGTTAACTCCCACAATACATAAGTATTTGAAGGCTCATCCGGCATCTGACCGATGTCTCTCTCCAAAAGTTCTGGAAACTTCTCCGAAGATGAGACTGCGTCAGGCGTCAAAAATCGATACGTTTAAACAACCTTGGGCCTCTCGTCTTCGACGGAGAACCAGCCGGACGGTTTCGATGCGGCGTAAAAATTTGATATCTCAAACGATTCTGCTTCGCAGCTAGATGCTTCGTTCATGAGTAAGCAACGCTACGTATTTCGAATCGGAGAATACATAATAATGTTCCGCGCACTTGTCGAGGGAATCTCCCACAATACATAGTATTGACAAATGCGACAGAAAAATAAAAGAAAATAAAATGAAAAGAATTTCGCCCTTCGGGACGTAACAATAGTTTCAATCACACAAAATATCGGAAATCCCAGAGAAATTTCGCTCTCGGGAATTCTCAGTAATTTCACCCGAATTCCAAATAGAAATCGTAGTTGCTAATTACACCAAAAACCAAAGTGTTAACGTTCTTCACCCACAAATTTCCATCGATCAGCCCGATAAAACGCCGTAATAACGATCGAACATTATTCTCGTATCGTTAACAGCAGACGTAATCGTCTTGATTTCTTCATTTTTTTCTTCTTCTCCTTTTTGATCCGTCGGGACAAATGGCTCGGAAGTCTTGAGATTCCATCGGAATGAAATATCGTTTTCAGTTTGGCTTAAAGCCACTTTCGTAAATGTATATCGCCGTCAGCGTACAAGTCCCTTGCTCTTATTCGAAACTTTTCTATTCCCGACTTTTCTGCATGGCACCGACAGTTATTGTCATAGTGAATCAACTATTTTTCATATTCCGTTGCCTTTAAATCCGAGCGTCGTAAATGTCCGACCTGGCAAATGGGTCGAAGACGACCTCGAACCGGCCACGCGGAAATTCTCACCCGATATTTGATTTAAAAGGGGATCGAAAGGATTCCTGTTGTTCGGGTTTGTTACTTTTACATCGCCGTACCGATAATGGAGGTCTCAAGTGGCCATCGGGATTTTAGAGTTGTTTGCTCGAAAGTACTTTTCCCTTGCTGGAGCCTTTTACTCGATGAAAATTGTAATAAATTAATTTCCGAATTTTTATCTCAATCATTTTCGCATTTCTAAATGAAAATAATTATATTTGACGAGTTTGAATTGCACAGGGAGTGTTAAAAGTGTTAAAAATTTGGAATTAGTGAGACTAGAACTTTCTAGGCGGTGAAATCGAACGATTTTTAATTATCTCAATCATTTTCGCATTTCTAAATGAAAATAATTATATTTGATTAGTTTGAATTGCACAGGGAGTGTTAAAAGTGTCAGAAATTTGGAATTAGTGACACTAGAACTTCCTAGGCGGTGAAATCGAACGATTTTTAATTATCTCAATCATTTTCGCATTTCTAAATGAAAATAATTATATTTGATTAGTTTGAATTGCACAGGGAGTGTTAAAAGTGTTAGAAATTTGGAATTAGTGAGACTAGAACTTCCTAGGCGGTGAAATCGAACGATTTTTAATTTTCTTTTTATCAAATTCTTCTGGAAATAATTATTATATATTTGTTGAGGATACAGCCCTGGTTGTGCATTGTTTCTATTGATTTTTGTTATATTAAAAATAATTTATCATAGCAGAAGGCCTCGATTATATTCAATCCTGTTGTATTTAATTAATAAATTATGTTACGTGTTTATCAACTAAGTGTGAAGCGTTTCAAGTTTATTTTGAATTTTAACAATATTTTGAAACACGTGTTATAAAACATGCTTACTTAATTGGTCATCTTTTCACTACGTTTAATATATTTAAATATAATAGATTTAACACCGGTCTCATTTCTATCGATCTTTAATTTAATTTTGTTTAATTAAAGGTATAATTTGGCCGGTGGACGTTTGAAAGTGAAGTGTTGCAAAATTACGTAGGTTTTCACGTTTAATAGTTTCTGCTTATACGTTTATAAAAGCGGTTTCCCAGCCTTTTTGAAACGAGACACAAAGACTTGCGACACGCGGTATCTAAAGTGCCAGCATTTCTGCAATTATTCTTTGTATCGCAGCCTTTGTATTTCATTCTGTGATTTTAACATATTCACTTTGTCGTCTGTTCTCGGTTTTGGGCAAACTAACTCAAAACACTTGGTAACCAACTCTCGCGCCTTTTTCAAATAAAGAAAACGACACTAACAGCTCTTTCATACTCTGCTCATTTTGTAGATTAATTAAAACACTCGAGACTTATCGAAGAAATCCAAAAAGAACCCTGTAAACGAAAAATGTACCATTTAAAATCCCCGAAGCAGCTTATTTTTCTCAGAAAACTGCAAAAATTCGCCGAAATGAAAGCTGCGGACAGAAAGTCAACCATTAATATCCCTATGAGGGACAATCGAACATCGCAAATCTCATTGCCGCCGTCGGATATTTGCAATGCACCGGTCTTCCGTATCGTGCTTTAATAGAGAAAATAAATAACAACGTCCAGAGCGGATCGTGCCGCGTGTATTTGACATGGACGCGTTAATTCCTGGAGAATCCCGATCGGCAAACACTATTAGCACAGTCATCTAGAATCGCAAACACGATGATTCACATCTATAACGACCGTTCGTCGTCTAGCCCGGGAAGGTCGCCGTTTGGCGAGGGAAAATTTCTAACTGATAAATTTATCTGAACGCGTGAAATGAATGCGCACGACCACCGGGGAAGTTAATGCGTCCGATGCCGTTGGAAGTCACTGCTGACTGATGCTGTTCAATTTCGTATGGCGGTTCTTGAAAGCTAATTGGCTGGTTCACTTAACACGTCGAATGCTCATTGTATTTTTCATAGATCTCTATTTGTTCTCAAGTCAAAGTTTTTTTTTAAAATCACATTTGGATGACACAGGTTGGAGGAAAAATAATTGTATGATTAATTCTATCGTTATCCTGTTAAAATTGATGTGGTGGTTTTTAAAATCTGATTAGCTGGTTTACCTAATACGTCGAATGTTGATTGTATTTTTCATAGATCTCTATTTGTTCTCAAGTCATTTTTTTAAATCACATTTGGATGAGTAGATAGGCCGGAGGAAAAATAATTGTCTGATCAGTCGTCCCATTATTGTATTAAATTTTCCGAGGCGGTTCTTGAAAGCTAATTGGTTGGTTTGCTTAACACGTCGAATGCTAATTGTATTATTGATAGCTCTCTATTTGCTCTGAAGTCAAAGTTCTTTTTTAAAATCACATTTGGATGAGTAGATAGGCCGGAGGAAAAATAATTGTCTGATTAGTCGTCCAATTATTGTATTAAATTTTCCGAAGCGGTTCTTGAAAGCTAATTGGCTGGTTCAGTTAACACGTCGAATGCTAATTGTATTTTTGATAGCTCTCTATTTGCTCTGAAGTCAAAGTTCTTTTTTAAATCACATTTGGATGAGTAGATAGGTAGAGGGAAAAATAATTGTATGTTCAGTCGTCTCTTTATCCTATTAAATTTGACATGCCGGTTCTTGAAAGCTAATTGTCTGGTTTATTTCACACGTCGAATGCTAATTGTATTTTTGATGGATCTCTATTTATTCTGAAGTCAAAGTTTTGTTTAAAATCACATTTGAATGAGTAGATGTGTTGGATGGAAAAATAATTGCACTTTCAGTTGCCCCTTTATCCTATTAAATTTGACGTGGCGATTCTTGAAAGCTAATTGTATGTTTTAATTGACATGTCGAATGCTGGTTGTAGTTTTGATAGATCTCTATTTGTGCTAAAGTTATTTTTTTTTAAATCACATTTGGATGAGAAGTTGTATTGGATGGAAAAATAATTGTACTTTCAGTTGTCCCGTTATCCTATTAAAGACGTGGTGGTTCTTGAAAGCTAATTGTCTGCTTTATTTAACACGTTGAAAGTCGACAATTTGCTTATTTATTTAGAAGTGCAATTTTTATTAAAATCAAATTTGTATGAGTAGATTAATTAGAGGGAAAAACAACTATATGTTCGATTGCACTGTGGCCCTGTTAAATTTGACGTGGTTTTTGAAAGCTAATTGTGTGCTTTATTTAACACGTTGGACGTCGACAGTTTCGTTATTTATTTAGAAGTGAAATTTTTATTGAAATCAAATTTGTACGAGTAGATCCATTGAGGTAAAAATAATGATATATTTAGTAATACTTCGATGCGACTGAATTTGCTGATAATTCCGAGAAGCTAATTGTTTTTTGACTGCCGACAGTGCCGTTATTTTAATTAAGATGGAACTTTGCTATTATAATCGGACCTGAATATAGTAGGTGCATTAGAGGGAAAATTAATTATTCGCACTGCCGTGTCCATCTTGCTCTAGTATTTCAATGTCGAGGGTGTCAACAAATTCTAGAATATCATCGGTTAAAAGTCACGAGAAACTTTATCGAATTTAGCAGCACTCGTCATCCGTGTCTGAGAAATTAGCCAGCCTATGATGATACATCCAAAAAGCCTTCTCCATGACTTCATCGCTCAACTTCCCTCCTCAAATTGTCCACGAAGGACTTCGCTTTTCGTATTTTCCACCGGAGAGAATGGCATATTTGCGGTGTCGCGAGTCAGACGTTTGAAATATAGCGAATTTGTGTCTGATCCACGAGAATTCTGGCACTCTCAGCGAGCGTAGACACGTTATTGGTATATTTAATGCGAATCTCTGCCAAGTCTTCTTGATTGGCATAAGTATTCCGAACCTTTAACTGTTTATACGCCATCGTTGGAGTAAACTTGGACGGTTTGGGTTCGAACGGTGGTAGTTTCTCGCTGATATTCCACGCGGACGCGTGCTAACATGAAACAACACCAAGTAACATTAAACCTTGCTGGAGAAACATAGCGGAGGAGGCAAAGACTCGGACTCGTCATCAGCGGGCTGACGTTCAAATCTTTCGTCACCTTTGGCAATTCTTTTAAAATTATTATTGTATCGTAGCTTCAGGTGGTTTGGGACCACCTAAAACGCTAGAGTATAGCTAATGTGACCGTAGTAGTTAGGCTAACCAATTAGTGGGCCCAAATTCAAATATCTCATCAGCTTTGGGAAATTTGCCCTCTGTATATCATAGTCTCGGTGGTTCAGAACCACCTAAAGCAGTAAATCCTCCTAGGTAATTTAATCACAGTAGTTATGGAAACTAATTAATGGGCCCAATTTCAAATATTCCGTCACCACTGAGAAATTTGCCCTCTGTGTATCATAGTCTCGGTGGTTCAGAACCACCCAAAGCAGTAAGTCCTAGGTAATTTAATCACAGCAGTTATGGAAACTAATTAGTGGGCCTTATTTCAAATATTCCGTCACCACTGAGAAATTTGCCCTTTGTATATTATAGTCTCGGTGGTTCAGAACCACCCAAAGCAGTAAGTCGTAAGTAATTTAATCACGGCAGTTATGGAAACTAATTAGTGGGCCCAAACTCAAATATTCTATTACCTCTGGCAAGTTTGCCACTTGTATGTGATAATCTCGGTGGTTCGAAACCGCCTAAGCAGTATGTCCTAGGTAATTTAATCACAGCAGTTATGGAAACTAATTAGTGGGCCCAATTTTAAATATTCCTTCACCTCTGGGACATTTGCAACATGTATGTCATATTCTCGGTGGTTCGAAACCACCTAAGCACTAGGTCCTAGGTAATTTAATCGCAATAGTTATGGAAATCAGTTAGTGGGCCCAAATTCATATATTCCAGGCTATTGTGAATTAGGCCTGACTTAGGTTTACAAATTTTTTCATTTATAATAACTGATATAATTATTCCTGCACAACTCCACCATCAAATACGGCACGCACATGTTTTCTTCCTATCTGTAGGTGCAACACTCGCTTTATCCCGTCTCGTGCAATTGTCTTGCTACTATTCTAATCACTGTTACAGATTCCCTCTCATTCAAATCCATCCCACTGCCGGTAGGTTGTTCGTAAACAGTGTCTGCGATTGGAATTGCGATTGCGATAGTATGCAAACGATTAGGGTAGTACTAAGACAATTACTTGGAGAGAGATAGAGTGAATATTGCAGCTGATGATGTTCCAAGGAAAGCCGTACATACACTGCAGGATTGATAGTGAGGCAGAGGATAGAAATAATTATGTTGTTTGTGTATTATTACAATTCTAACGTGGATATTCAAACGTACATATTGAATTTAGCTTCAGCTAAATTTGATTAACGGAGAAGAAAGTTCAAATGTTTAATTAAAAAGTTTTCCTCTATTTACAAATGATCCTGATGAAATTACTTAGTTGTCAAATATTCGGAGGATGTAATCTTGCAGTGTTTGAAGGCAGCTTGATGATTAAAGGTATAATTTTATAATTAAAGGGATTTCTATCGTTCTAAGTGATGCCAATCGATAGTCTGGTTTGTACTACTGAAATTTAAACACTTTCCTTTTCCGACTGTTTCTTCTTCATTTTCGAGTATCCAAAGCTTTATGTATTATTATAATTACAATTCCATATTGCAATATACCTCGATGCTAGGAAAAAAGAAGTAACTGACTTATTGTCAATTCAATTTCATAATTACTATAATAATTGTCTTATCTATGCGTTATAGTGTCGACATAAAATTCTGACACGAACGTTAATTAAATTTTCATGCAGACAATTAAATTCGTACAATGGAGACATTGTTTTTGTTTGAATAATTCAAGTTGTATTTAGTGGAGTTTATTTTGTTGAACGTATTCAGGTCGCTGTTCCGATTCACGTTAGAATGAAGATGTTCGACGTCAGAAAGTTTAATCATTTGAATGCTGACCTCGTTTGTTGTATCAAATACAGGAGGTACGATTTTGAAGCAGCCTCTCGTACACTTTTATTGAGAAATCGTGCGTGCATTTGCAGGCGAAAATATTTCGCGAATTTAAGATGTTAATGTGCTTGCGAGCACCGTCACATTCATAATAATTGCACAGTTATTAAAATACCAAAATTGTAAATTGACAAAAATTTAAGGACTAAGAAAATCAATAACTTAGAAATAAATCCATAGATTTTAAAATGCGACAATTACGGCAATATGAATATTAATAATTATAGTCAAATTCGCAATAATTGCACAGTCATTAAAATACCAAAATTGTAAACTGACAAAAATTTAAGAACTAAGAAAATCAATAAGTTGCCAATAATTTTCCAATTGTTTGAATATAAAAATTGTAAGCTGTGCAGAAACTTTAAAATAAATCCATAGATTTTAAAATGCGACAATTAATTAAGCAAAATATGAGTATAAATAATTATAGTCAAATTCTGAAATTTAATAGAGGCATATAAAACAAATATTATGAAAATTATCATCCAGGGCAGCTCGAAACTTATCAGACCATTTAAAATTGCAATAATCTACAAAACCAATTAAAATTCATTTTCAACAAGTATATTTATCATTTATAAAAGAATAAACGTGACTTTTTAATAGACGATTAGTCGTTCTTGGATGCTCTCTTTTCACGCAAATATCAAATTCACAACGAATCCAAGGATTTCAAAGTACGAAAATAATAGAGGTCAGCATTTCACTATTTTTTTTGCCCTTCATAACGCCAAAATTCCAATATCCAGTGGACAATAAAGGTACGCAACATATTTGCAAGAAGCCATGCAATTACCTGACTCGGATGTTTCGGAGGTTTCCCAGTTTAGAGCAGAGTGCATCCAGAAGAAACGGCTAGCAGAAACTACGGTCTTTTCGGATGCCCTTGCCTCAAAAGCCTCGAGGAATCTAATTCCGTGCTTCCTTGAGGGACAATTCCAGGAAACGTGTTATTTTTCCGGGAACTTCCATCACACTGTAACGGCACGATCTATTATCATTGCCCGAGAAAGATTCCCTCCATTGATTTTATTTTGCAGCTCTTCGAAAAATCGTATCTCATTCTACTGAATCGAATTTTTATCTGTGTTGCACGTTTAATTTTCCAATACCCTAGATTTGTTTTTAAGTAAATTAGAGAATATAAAAGGGATCGGGCAATTATTTATTTAATTTTGACCCAATTGTGCGCATTTTTAACATTAAATAGGTAATAACTTGGGTAGTTATCGTCAATTTTTCGAGTTTGATGAATTATTTTGTAAGATTTGTAAATAAATAACGTAGGGCACTGTTCATTATAAAAAATATAGGACAGCCATCGATACAATTATTTAATAGTACTCGAATCGCAGAGGGCCATTTTTAAATTAAAGTATTTCCTACTTATACAATATTTAAGATTTCAAATTTGATAATTCCTGGCACCAAGACACTTTACAATAACATTTTAATTCCCAGACAACGCAATTCCTCCACTAACTACGAAATCAAACCAACAATAAGTCCTGGAATCAATTAACAACGCCTATTTTCTACTATCGGTTCAATTACACGCGTAAAGAAGAGGAACAAACATCAGTCCAAAAGAGTACCGTTACTTAACGAAACTGAGATCACAGAATGGCATTTTGAAATGACAATGGCAGACAATGACAGGAAGAATGAGATGAGAAAGTAAAAACACAGTCGTATAGCGTGTTACCATTAAACTGACAATGGGCCATAGAGGGTTAAATTTCTGTTTGGAGAACGGAGAAAGCTTTTGTTGCGCGCTTCGTTATCGCCTGTATCCCCCAGGAATGGGTTTACCCTTCGTGATAAGTATTAAGCTCTAAATTGCAACTTTCAATACATCTCAAATCCCGCTTTGACTGCACTAGTGTCCTTAACGTGCACATAGTTGATGGGATCGATATCTGGTATTATTTTTGCACTGTCTTTTCCTGACCTATTTTTCAGCGACGTTTTCTGCAGTTTGCATGTGGCTCACCCTCATTTCACGTGGAATCGTTGATCTCCGTGTAATCGTTGCAATACGATTTTACGATGGGATTCATTATTTGCGAGTGATTAATTAGGAGTTGTTAAAGGCAATTGCTACGAGTTGGTTAAAATTCATGAGGATTTATGAATTTTGAGAAAATTTCAGGTGTTTTGGATTTTCTTAGGTGTAAATTAAAAGTGTGGGTGTAGTTGGATAGGTTTTGTAAATTAGAAATAGTGAAAGGTTGATTGTTAGGTTTGTAGTTTTGGTAAGACGTGAGGCTTTGAAATGTTTGTGGGTTTGTTTGTTAGTGCAACTGATGAGATTAATTATTTATGCTGTGGAAGGATAGGATGTGCAGTAGTCAGTGGAATAATTAATTTTAATCGAATTTGCATCAGTCTAATTTATCTGCATTATTGAAAACCTTTCACTTTAGTTAAGGCCCATAATTAAATCGTCAACCAACACCCAGAAATTAAATATCAATTAACCAACATAGTAAAATCTTCGGCTCAAAATCAGCAAATTCTTAGGAGACCGAGAATTTACATAAATCTATTTTATTGACACTATAAAAAGCCTTTCACTTCAACTAAGGCCCATAACTAAATCATCTTGCAATATCCACCAATTAACAAATATTATCCAACATAGTAAAATCTTCAGCTAAAAATCACCAAATTTCTCAGGGCACCTCGAATTTAATAAATCTAATTTATTAACACCATAAAAAGCTTTCACTTTAGTTAAGGCCCATAACTAATTCGTCAACCAACACCCACCAATTAAATACCAATTATCCAACACAGTAAAATCTTCAAATTTCTTGGGAGACCTCGAATTTGCATAAATCTAAATTATTAACACTATAACAGAACTTTTCGCGTTGTCTAGGGCCCATAACTAAATCATCGAGCAATATCCACCAATTAAATATAAATTATCCAACGTAGTAAAATCTTGAGCTAAAAATCAGCAAGTATCTTTGGAGACAGCGAATTTAATAAATCAAATTCATTAACACCATAAAAACCTTTCATTTTAGTTAAGGCCCATAACTAATTCGTCAGTCAACACCCACCAATTAAATATCAGTTATCCAGCACAATAAAATATTCAGCTAAAAACCAGCAAATTTCTTAGGAGACCTCGAATTTGCATAAATCTAAATTATTAACAATATAACAGAACTTTTCGCGTTGTCTAGGGCCCATAACTAAATCATCGAGGAATATCCACCAATTGAATATAAGTTATCCAACATAGCAAAATCCTCGACTAATAATCAGCAAATTTCTTGGGAGACCTCGAATTTGCATAAATCTAATTTATCGACACTATAAAAGAGCTTTTCACGTTAGCTAGGGCCCATAACCTGTTGTGGAAGACCAACAAAGCGAAATCAAGGACGCTGCTTATTATTACTAAGGGCTTCGATACCGATCAATACCGTATAATCCAGTAGCGTATAACGTTTATCCGCTCCCGGAAGAGAATGCAACTAGGACTCGCCGAAAAGTGTTCTCCTAAATCCGATTCTCTTTTTTTAAATGACCCCGGATGAAGTTTCTAGATCGACAGAAGTCAATGGATGAGAGTCGACATAGGATATGGGATTGGGATATTTTTATAACGATTACCTGCTCCTGAAAAAGAACGTTGATTGGAGTTCCTGAACGATTTCACGAAAATTCAATCCTTTCTTTCTAAATTTTCTCAAATTGACTTCGTAAATTGGAGAAATCGACGAGGAAATAACTTTGTGTTAAATTTTCCAACAAGAATTCTCTTAGCATATAAAAATGTCAGGAAGAAATGTTCAAACAGAATGTAAAGTTTCGTACAATTGAAGTGTACAGGGTGTTTCATAAACCCTGTAAGCCACCCGAGGCATGAAGTCGGGGCATGGAAATATTTAAAGCAGTTCGTACCGACATATGTCCTATTTGACCTTGTTTCCGAGTTCTAGCCATTTTTATACTGCAGTAATGTACAGCTGCTTACCTTTATAGGAAGTGCTCGAAACAGCCACCTTTGACCTCAATGCAAAGCCCTCTGTCATCGAATTTCTCGCTTTTCCATAAATAACGTGGAGCATCGGGCGTCGTGTTGAAACGGCTTTAATGGCATTAATTGAACTCTTATTTCGTCGAGAATTAGCAAGGCACAGAAATAAATCGTATACTTCGAGATTAAATGAAATAATATTAGTCCATGTGTTTTGAAACGACCTGTACATTGTGCACCTATGGATATCGTATTGTGGTCGTGGCTTCTTCGAATTGCTGGGATATTTTACAACATTTATAAATTATAATATTGAATTAGACATTTTTACTATTAGAATTGTCAAAATGATTATGACGAGAAGTCTTCCAATTTTTTATAACAGTTTTTGCAGAAATCTCTGTGGCTTTTTGTGAGGTAAATGGCAGTATGCAAAGTATTACGAGATTCTAATAAAATAATTTAATATTCTTCATTGTTAATTCAAAAATTGACAAAGTAATCACCCTCGATTTGTCGTAATCGAAATATTTGTCGTTGCAAAATTAATTGTGTCATTGAATTTAATAATTTAAAACTGATAAAAGAATTCATATTGCAGTTTGCAATTTTCTGAAAATGTCCAAAAGTTAATTATGCACGTACGTCCAAGAAATTTATTGGAATTCGTTGAAAATGCGTTTGTTAATAAAAATTGCGTTAAAGTGCAAATATAACTCGGGTGTACGGTAAAGTACAATGCATGTTGGTATGAACTCTTTAAAATATTTTCGCGTCCTACATTTCATCCGTGAAATAGGCTCCACGTGTTATTTAACGACCCGGGTAATAGGGTCAAGATAATACATAGTGAAAATAATAATACGAGACGTTTTATTACCTTCATTACGGTTTTACAATTTCACATGCCATAAGAGGCCCGATAAATTATATATAAATAATTTTTTGCATAGCTATGTCGCTGGTTCGCATTGTTAAAAATACAAATGCACGGAATGTTCGAACAATCAACGATAAAAATAATAAATGTTCCTATATAAATTGTCTTTAGACAATAATCCGCTTGTATTGTTAATTAGGAAGGAGAATTTAGTGATTTATTAAACGTTTCGAATTACTTCGATATTTCTCATCGGCTGTTAATTGAATTCAATGCTAATTTTTGAAGATAATTTTAATTATTGCAGTTTGCATGAATGAGATGCGAAAGAAATTCTAAATAAATAATTCACCATCGTTTTCAATATGTCTAATTTAATTTAGTAGATTTAATCGAAAATTTATACAATATTTGTTATTAAATATTACCTAAGAAAATTATATCCTTCAATATACAGCTGGACAGGTATGCATTTCTTGAATAACATTGAAAGAATAAGATATTCTCTTCGAAACAACGGAGGAGATAACAAACAGATTTTTTCGCCGTTGCATCCGAACGAAAGGATAAAAAAGGAAATTCAAACCGCGAAGAATATTCCAGCGCTGCGGGCTAACAAGAGGGAGGATATTTTATTCAATTTTTATGCCCTGTTATTCTCGACGGAAAAGCCAATTGTTCCATATTGAAATTACCTTCGGCGGATGGAAAGTCAGTTTCCCGTGAATAATACATTTAATGTCTCGGCGAGAAGTCATTGTAGGTGTGTAAGCGCGATAATGTACTCGCTTTTAAAGGATGTTTCTATAAATAGCGTAATGCATCGTTTCCATGAAGCGCTCTAGATAGTTTCTGCTAAGTTCCCGCTGAACTTCTTGTCGCGCGAAACTTTCAAACTGTTGCGAGCAAACTGTTTGATGGGATTGAAAAATTGCCGCTGTCATCGGCTTGTTTTTTAACTTCATACTGTGCATAGAAAGTCGTAGAATCGAGTTTATCGTTTAACGATGTTGAAACGGTTTATTGTCGAAGTTTGTTTCATTTCTGTGTTGTTGTTAGGAGTGCAAATTGATTTGGTTACGGTAAACATATATTAATTGAATTTGTAGAGATCGATGAGGAATTTTTGCGATGTTTTTTTGTGCTTCATATTTTTCCAAGTTAAGGTGAAAATGTATGGTAATATGATCATAGTAGTTATGGAAACCAATTAGTGGGCCCAAATTCAAGTACCCTATCACCTCTGGCAAATTCGACCTTTGCATATTAGAGTCTCGGTGGTTTTGAACCACCTAAAATAATTGTTCCTAGCTAATATAACCATAGAAGATAGGGCAATCGAATAGTGGGCCCAAATTCAAGTATCCTATCACCTCTGGGAAATTGGACCTTTGCATATTAGAGTCTCGGTGGTTTTGAACCACCTAAAATAATTGTTCCTAGCTAATATAACCATAGAAGATAGGGCAATCGAATAGTGGGCCCAAATTCAAGTATCCTATCACCTCTGGGAAATTTGGCCTTTGCATATTAGAGTCTCGGTGGTCTGGATCCACCTAAAATAATTGTTCCTAGCTAATATAACCATAGAAGATAGGGCAATCGATTAGTGGGCCCCAATTCAAATACTCTATCACCTCTGGGAAACTGGACATTTGCATATCAGAGTCTCGGTGGTTCGCTATCACCGAAAATAGTAGCTCGAGGCTAATATAACCATAGAAGTTATGGAAACCAATTAGTGGGCCCTAGTTCAAATGTCCTATCACCTCGGGGAAATTTGACCTTTGCATATTAGAGTCTCGGTGGTTTGGAACCACCTAAAACAGTAGCTCCAAGGTAATATAACCACAGTAGTTATGGAAACCAATTAGTGGGCCCAAATTCAAATACCCTATCACCTTTGGGAAATTTTACCTTTGAATATTAGAGTCTCGGTGGTTCGAAGTCATCTAAAGCAATCGATCCTAGGTCATTTAACCATAGGAGTCATGGAAACCAATTAGTGGGCCCAAATTCAAATACCCTATCACCTCTGGGAAATTTTACCTTTGAATATTACGGTCTCGGTGGTTCGGAACCACCTAAAGCAGTCGATCCTAGCCGATATAACCACAGCACTTCGAGCCTATGGTGAGTTAGGCCTGAGATCGGTTCAAAAATGTCTTCCTAATGCATTAATTAAGACATCGGAGTCTCGGTGGTTCGGAATCCACCTAAAACAGTAGGTCCAGGGGCTATGGTGGGTAATGGAGTTAAGGCTCGGATCTACAATCAGTGGGTCTGAACTCAAATCCCCCGTCACCTCTAGGAAATCTGTCCTATGTGATATGTATACCGTAGCCCCGGTGGTTCGGAATCCACCTTAATCAGTAGGTCCTAGGCGAAATGATCGTAGCAATTGAAGGCGAATTATTGTAATAACAAAAACGAACAATACCTACAGGCACGCGCGCACGTCTTTATCCTAGCTCGATGAGTATTATGCATGATCTGAAAAAGGACAAAGAGGCGAATAACGCCAGCGTTTGCCGAGCTCTTTTAATTTCCTGTTCATTGACGTCTGATGTGAATTAACCTTATTGCCGTTTAACGGTTTATTTAGCTCTGTGGTCTAATCTTAACGCGCGCATTAAATCGCCCATAATGGTGTCACAATTGACACCGGTTCGTCGTAACACTTTCGCTGCGCCGACGGGCGCAGTGGTTATTTATTTATTTATTCTTTATTTATACAGCAGAGCCTTGTTATTTGCATGGAATTAAGGGGGGATATTCTGCTGTGGAATATTGAAATGAATTTTCTTTACTTCAATTGTTGAAGCGATGTTATCAATAATGGTACCATAGGCGGTGAAATAAAAATATATAATTTTTTGTACAATTAATGAAGGTTGTTTTCGTTGTTTTCCATATTGAGTTGGCTGTCTTTTGCAATTCTTTCAGAAAGGTATTTTTGTTATTTCATAATCGGTCACGGGGTGTGCTGGGGAAAAATAAGTATCCAGAAAGTGTCGCTACGATTAGTGTTAAAGAATGTGTCTTGGTAAAAGTATTTGTTGAGATATTTATTATTTGGTTTATTACCAAATAATAAATTATATTAAATTTGTGCAAATATGTGTGCAATTTAGGTGCTTATAATTTTAAGTTTACACTACGTCGTTTAATGAGGCCTAATTTTTACTTTAAAATGGAGGAAATTTCAGCCATTCTACTCCATTTCCTGCACCAGTAGTGTCACTCGTTATTGTAGGGCCCGTTATTTGAAAAAATCACAATTAAACACTCAGTTACAATGACTCGATGACATTTCAAACAAAATACTCAACTTTCCCTCGTCAATACCACGGATTTAATTCCAACCGGGGACTTTACATATGATTCAGGTGGAAGTTTCATGAAAGGGGCACGTTGGAAATTAATACGACGCTTTTACTTCGCAATCGATTTAATAGCAACGCCCAAAGTGAATTGGATGATAACCCACATCGGTGTTCTCCGTTAATCCACCGTCGTTTACTTTTACATTCGCTAGACATTCGTGGAGTCGTTTCGAAACAGCGCCGTCGATTCGACGTCGGATAAGTTTTCCGTTGGATCAAAGTAAAAAAAAAAAAGTCCATCGAGAAGCTCCGTCGATTCTTAGCATTAAGAAATCGAGCTGAAGTTGGCCGACTCTCCTGGCAGATTTACGAGGGCAGCTTTTTTGTTGTAGATGACAATAATACCAGCCGAGCTCCGTATCGATCGCGTATCCAGCCAGGATTCGTGACGTAATAACACTCTATGCGTCATGGTTTAGGTATAGCGGGTGGCTCGTGCTGTTTCCCTTACTGAACTCAACGTTTCTCAACTCCTTTCGTTTCCCTTTTGTTCTTTTTTAAGCTAGTAATTACCAGTTTGAACGCTAAATCCATTCGATTAGGTCTAGGAATTTTTTCCTAAAGTGCTAATTAATATATCGGAGTCTCGGTGGTTCGAAACCACATAAAGCAGTAGGTACTAGGTAATTTAATCACAGTAGTTATGGAAAGCAATTAGTGGGCCCAAATTCAAATACCCTATCACCTCTGGGGCATTTGACCTTTGCATATCAAAGTCTCGGTGGTTCGGACCGAAAGAAAATAGTAGCTCCTATTTAATATCACCATAGTTGTTAGGACGATGAGTCAGTGGGCCCAATTTCAAATTTCCCATCACCTCTGGGAAATTTTCCCTTTGCGTATCAGAGTCTCGGTGATTCGGAACCACCGAAAATAGTGGCTCCTATCTAATATCACCATAGTTGTTAGGCCGATGAGTCAGTGGGCCCAATTTCAAATATCCCATTACCTCTGGGAAACTTTCCCTTTGCAGATCAAAGTCTCGGTGGTTTGAAACCACCTAAAACAATTGATCCTAGCTAAGATAACCATAGAAGTTACAGCAATCGTTTAGTGGGCCCAAATTCAAATACCCTATCACCTCTGGGGCATTTGACCTTTGCCTATCAGAGTCTCGGTGGTTCCGAAGCCAGCTAAAACAGTGGTTCCTTGGCGAAATAACCACAGTGGTTAAAGGCTCTGGTGAGTTGAGCCTGGAAAATTTTTTGTACTGCATTAATTCGACGTTTGCAATAAGCAAAGAATTATTACGTACATCGACGATGGAAGTCTTTGGCTGTCACATCTGTCGGTGATCGCTGAAGACGGGGCGGTGCAGGTATCTCGAAGAATTGAATTTATTACGTATTCCATGTTGCAACCGATGGGTATTAATGTGGGGACATCTTCGAGAAATAGTGGGAAATTGAGGCATTTAAGCGTGGAACTACCGACCATCAATCTGGAATATTCAGACGTATTAGATAAATACATTGGAAGAATAGGAACGAAAGGGAGAAGGAAATTGAGCAATTTAAGTGTCTGCACTTTCTGAGATGGATGCGGAAAGTCTTAGGAATTGCAGTGTTTTAAATTGAAGAGATTTTTCAGCGCGACGAGGAACCGGGGATTTTCACTTTCTTCGATAGCTTTGACATTAACGGCGTTGTTAATTGAATTAACAAATGACAGTCCAGTTTCATAATTATTAATCAAAATGTTTAGGTTCAACGTTTTTCACATTTTTCTCAAACAAAATTATTTATGAATATTACATTGCTATAGAGCAGCAAAAATAATTTAAATATATGGACTATGGAAGTAATAGGTAGTCGTAGAAAACAAATAGTCAAATTTAATTGTCAATTACAATAAATTTGTCTTCAGAAGTTAGTTATGACCATTTGCAAATCTAGATTTCGTCAGGTTTCAATTTGATGGATTTACATCCACGCAAAAAAAACAATATCATTTATAAAGACAATTGAATAAAGCGCAAACTGACGGTTGTTTACGAATGACCAACGTACAGATAATTTATAACAGTGATTTATTAAGGGTCAGGAAAACAATTGTTATCGATAAAAATATTTATCTTTACTCGTAAATGAAAATGGTGTATAAATTTTTAACCCATCAATTTTCACATTGATAAAACAATAATTGAACGAAGCAAAGCAAATGAAAGTTGATCGATTCGAAGGATCAGAAAATTCTATTTTTCCCGGTCAAAGTTTGAAATTTAAATAATTAACAAAATCACCAAGAAAATTCCGCCACCATCAATATTAAAAGGACAATGTAACTTGAAACATAATTCTAAACTTGAAGAACGACATATTACTATTTAATTCTGCCCGCTACCTTGATTTATGTTGCACCGATAATTTATAACGTTGCACAATCACCGCGAATATAGTAACTTGTTATGACAGTTTAATCCGGTCGAACGATTATTAATTTCAAGCCACGGATTCTAGAATAGATGACATCACCGCGCTCAGGGTACCTTCTTAAAAATATTTCCTCGTCCCCTCCGATCGGAGAATTCGAGTCGTTTACGTAACGCGGAGCGAAAAAAAGGAGATCCCTCCTTGCGACTCGCTTCGTTCGAACAGCTTCTGTCTGTATTCCACGTCGTGTCTGCCGATCCAACGAGTGAAAAGAGACCGATAGATTTATTCAAGAATGTAGACTAAACACGAGTCGCGAATATAAACGAGTCACCGACGGCCGTGATTTTTAAGTGTGTCGAAACACGCGCCTAAGGTCAGTGTCGTGCCTGTGTCGTTACTTTTTTAATGGGGCCCGACTGCAAGTCTCACTCTGGCATATTTTTCATATATTTTTATATTGATTAATGTATTAGACTCTTGGTGGTCTGGAAATCTATCTAGAATATTGGGCCGTAGATAAATGGGACCGTAAAAGTTAGCAGGCTATGGTGGGGCGTAGGCGGAACTCGGTATTACTCAGTCTAGTCACCTCTGCTAATTTAATAATTAATATATCGCAATCACGGTGGTTTGAAACCACCTACAACTCTAGGTCCTGGGCTAATATTACCATAGTACTTAGGATAACCAGCCAGTGGACCCAAATTCAGATATCCTATCACTTCTGCCAGATTTTCGCTAATTTAACACTCAGTATATCATAATCACGGTGGTTTGGAACCACCTACAACTCTGGGTCTTGGGCTAATATTACCATGGTAGTTGGAAAAATCAATCAGTGGGCCCAAGTTCAATTTCCCTATGACCTCTGCGAAATTTGCCCTTTGTATATCAGAGTCTCGGTGGTTTGGAACCACCTAAAATAATTGTTCCTAGCTAATATAACCATAGAAGATAGGGCAATCGAATAGTGGGCCCAAATTCAATCTCCCTGTCACCTCTGTGAAATTTGCCCCTGTATATTAGAGTCTCGGTGGTTAGGAACCACCTAAACAGTTGGTCCTAGCTAGTATCACCGTATTAGTCAGGTCAACCAATTAATGGGCCCAATTTCTAATGCCCTATCACCTTTGGGAAATTGAACCTTTGCATATTAGAGTCTCGGTGGTTCGCTACCACCGAAAATAGTAAGTCCAGCTAATATAAGTGGTTAGGCCAACTAATTAGTGGGCCCAAATTCAAATAGCCTGACACTTCTGGCGAAATTTTCCCTCTGTATATCAGAGTCTCGGTGGTTTGTAACCACCTAAAACAGTAGCTCCAAGGCAATACAACCACAGTGGTTAGGGCAACCGATTAGTAGGCCCAAATTCAAATACCCTATCACCTCTGGGAAATTGGACCTTTGTGTACCTGAGTCTCGGTGGTTCGGAACCACCTTACAATCTTCCTAAAAATTCTCCAAAGATCCTCGCAAACGCATTACGATACCAGCTGCCATCTTGGTCGTTCAGTTTTCGTGATAGTTCGTTCGCAATCGTCGGAGTTCGGTTCTTCGTGCGGTGTGCCAAGCCCGTATATTGCTATTCGTTCCAATAGGTGATGCAAGGTTCCGTGTCACGGATTCCAGCTTTCCAGTCCTCCCTTTGACACAATACTCGCGAACGAACGAAATTGCATTGTTCGTACGAGAGACGGCTATGCTGATACGCGCGTAGGAAGAACAACGGAAGAATCCGAGACTCAGAATTCGAGCCAACTTCCGCGCTTATAGATCGAAGATTTTCCGACGTCTCCTTGGAATAGTATTATACACGGTGTCTCGGCTTTTAGCAGGAAAACTTGAGAATATTCAGAGGCACTAGTTGGAAATAATTTGCATATACATGCTGTCCTTATCGAGAAGGGTACCATTTAGCTCGTAAGAAGTCAGCTTGACTGAATTGGAAATTATTCGGGAAATTGTTGCTGCCATGAAATTTCTTTACGCGGTGGCCTAAAAGTTATTAAATTATTTTCAAGTGTAATAACTTTTATGCCATTAATTTCTTCAAATTAAGAACAGCATGGGGGTCATTCGAAGGATTTAATTTTCAAAAGCAATTAATAATAATTGCCAGGAAGTATATTTATTTTTTATATTTTAAATTATTAAGCACACTGAGAAGGTTTGTGACTTGTCATTAGTGTCATAGTTGGTGACGCAAATAGCAACAAAAAGGAGGAACTTAAATGAAGTCATTTTTTAGTTAGCCATCCTGGTTTCTTCGTGACTCATTAGCACGTAGGTTGAAACAACTTAGCTTATACGGAAGTGTCTCAATTACAATGAATAAAAGTTGCAATTAATTTTGCGTAAAAATAACAATTTATATTCCAAGAAGATCTTCTCGTTTCAAGTATTTTCATATTTTAATACGACCAAGCTATTCGTTAAAATCGATTCGCCTTTTTTTGCTCAAATTAAAGATAGGAAAATTAAGGTCAAACTTTTCACCTGCACGTCGAAATTTGAGATTAGTCTTCTTTATGGCCGAACGAACTGTGAAGTCGTGAACACCAGGAATAGGAATTCAACTCAAACATTGATTCGCACTAGAAGCGAGACGGCGATGGAGTAATTAACGCGTCAGAATAATTAGACCTTCCTGGACTGCAGTTGCACCTTTAACGGTGCGCGGTTTAGCACATCGGCAATCATTGTACACGGTCATCGTACCCGGAAATTCAGAGACAAAGCCTCTTCTACCTTTTTTTCCCCTCTATCTTTTGTCATTATCTTAGCAGAGTCATTAAACGTTTCATTCAAATGACAAATCGCTAATTTACGCAAATTACAGCGCCGTTAATTTTGATTCGACAAAGTTTTAACGCTTCGTTCATATCGGATTCGCAACTAATTTTACGACGTTTCTATTTTTGCAAGTCAGCAATGTTTGTCGTTATTGCTATTTAGGTTTACTCGCTCTTTATCTCCATTTGCAAAAATTGAATTTTTGCAATTATTTCGTAACTCAAGTGCAAGTTTATTGATAAATTTTGCTCGTGAAACATGAAGGTCCTTTAGTTGCAAATCCATGGCATTCAGAAAATTATCAGTGTTTATTTTTATCTACTGATAACAATGTTTTTTACTCCATTGCATTAGAATGTTAATCGGTCCCATTATTTACGTATCGTTTTCCCAGTTTTTCTTCTATGGTAATTTTACCCAAAGTTGATTGATACTTGCCGAGTATCTTCTTTGCCCGTTCCGAATAAATAGAATTCTTATCTGCAAAGTTTGCTTAAGGCTGTCCTCTACATGTTGTGACTACATTTTATTCTTATCTCTTACGTGTGCTCACTGTTTCTTCTGTGCTGCTTCCTTCTGAACTTAATTGTATTTGCTGACTACGAGAAAAACCCCATAAATGTTTGATCTGGCAGAGTTAGCTTCTCAAGTCTTATGGTTTTTTTAAGACTCTTTTTTTTATTTATGGCTACTGTATTTCAACATTGTATGCAAAGCGAATGAATATTTTGCAAATGTTACAGCTGAAGTCGATGCTTATCTTTCTGTACCGATATTCGCTCATCGAAGGAAGTTTTTCAGTTTTAAAAAATGATCTGTGGGATTTTATTGCTTTGAGGCGGCAAAAGGTGCACCTGAGCCTCTATTTTTAAGATTGTTTAGGTGTGACTTGAAAAATTAGGCTTCTTGACTCTCTAGTATTTTTAAGAATTTTCCTTTAATTATTGCTGATGTATTTTATTTTATTTTAATATTTTAAATCTGAGAAATCCTTCGTGAGCCGTTCAGACTTTGAGCCAGTTCAAAATTTTATTTTTAACTATGCGAACCTAATATTATTTAGGTGTGATTTGAAAAATTAGGCTTCTTGACTCTCTAGTATTTTTAAAAAAATTTGTATAGTTATTGCAGCTGTATTTTGTATTTTTTTTTAATATTTTAAATTCAATCAATCCTCTGCGAGCCCTTTAGACTTTAAACCAATTCAAAATTATGTACTTAACTATGCGAACCTAATATTTTTTAGGTGTGATTTAAAAAATTAGGTTTCTAGACTCCCTAGTATTTTTAAAAAAAAATTTGTATAGTTATTGCAGCTGTATTTTATTTTATTTTAATAATTTAGATTCAATCGACCCTGTAGGAGGCCCTCAACTTCGAGGCTATGCAAAAATTCTTTTTTAACTTTGATAACTTCAGCACTCGAATTTTTGAATATCGCCAACGCTCTGTACAATTAAATACTCGCAATTCAAGTAAAATCCACCATTTAAAATTCTGCATTTGACATTTGCGAGACTGCTATCGTGTCACTTATCTTTCGACATAAAAAAATTGGGGCTACAGGCCAATAAACATGATTCTATCTATTTACCCTATAAATTCTACCAAAACTCAGTTATTTTCTAAGTATTATCAATGCTTTAGAACATTTTTAAAAATACATCCTTTCTCACACGAGCACTAATTATTCTCAGCACCCCACGTGCTAATTTACCAGACTCAATTACCTCTCTCGACTCAACAACCTAGAACCGAACTCCAGCAAGCAGCTCATGCAATATTTATCCGCCAAAGAATTTACGATCGTCGAAAAAAAATTCAAGATATACGTTACAATCCAAGACAACTTATCAACACACAAATTACGACATAAAATAAATTTACCGCCATCCACCTGACAAACGAAACAACGCATCGAATTAAAGATCTCCGAGCTATTAACTTCGTGAAATTCCAGGCAATAAATTGTGTAAAGTTAAAAGGCAAAGATCTTTCTTGGTATCGCCACGCTCTAAGATTACGCGCTTCTGCGTTTTCCATCATTCTTCCCCCCTTGTTCTTTTTTCACCTTCCTGCTTTTTAAAGCGTCCGCGGTTTTCACAGAAGAGTCCTCGAAAACAATAAGATCCTCTATCGCCTTCATCGTCACGTGAAGGTCTACGCTCGGCACACTATCGTCGTATCTTCTTCGGCTAATCTCGCGTGACCGTGCAAAAATATTAACGCCCTTTTATCATACTCCTTCGTGATGCCTGCACGAACGTCTGTCTATGGATATTTCTTTTTTTTTTATTGTTGTGGTGAGAAGATATTATAGATAATTGTTTAATACGATTGCTAGTTTGCGCTGAAGTGTGTTTATTGCTGAGGGATATATGGTGGTTGGGGAAGTGGAGTTTAAAAGAGTAAAGTAGCATGGTTATTCTCGGGGCTCGGTTGGCTGAGGTGGGAAGGGCTCGGACTCGTATTCAGGGGTGCCGAGTTCTAATCCACCCGGGGGGCGGATGGCTTTTCGTTCATTTGTTCTTTGATATATTGTTGTCTCGGTGGTTGGAATTCCAGGTGAAATATTAAAAACAGTAGGTAGGAAATTTAAAATAGTAGTAATAAGACCCTTAGTAAACTTTAAAACAAGTGGGATTTAGTAAACTTTAAAACAAGTGAGTGTTGTTGTGAGGAGGCTGTCTTTAAAACAGTGAACTTGAAGAAACCTAAAACAGCCAGCAGTAGGGAAGAAGAAACCTAAATCAAGTGGCGGTTAGTAAACCTTAAAACAGTGGGCGTTAGTAAAACCTAAAACAAAGTGGGATTTCAGGAAACCTAAAACAATGTGTTCTGCCGGACCAAAAACCTAAACCAAAGTGACCACTAAAATTTAAATTAAACACCTCCTACCCCCCTTTTGCACTCTTTTGGCGATATTACTGTACCATCGTAATTTTGATTACGCTCGATTATTATCAGCTGCTAATTTTGTATCGATAAAACGCAGCGTCCAATTCTGCTGGAAATAGGATTGCGAATAACTGACGTCTCTGTGCTAGAAAAAAAGAACGAGTTGTAATTAGCTGAATCTTATTTCGCGCATGGACGAGTACGTGAATCATGTCTATTTGCAACGCCTTACTGAAGTTCTAATGTGCAACGTCGGGAAATGGTATCATCCAGTATTTGCTACAATTTAATTGCAATATATTCCGCGAAATATTACGCTAATTGATGGGACGTTGGCATCTAATTTTTTTTTTCTCGATTCTGACTCATTTAACGTTATCTTCCCTTAGCTTTGCTAATTTCTTCGCTTAATTTTACACCGTTGCTAATAATGCATTGATATTTGATTTATTTAATGAATTCTTCTGTATAAATTTCTAATTTGACTGATAAATATGATATCATTGAGTTGTATCATAAATTTTTAAGTGAACAAAGCAAATTTAATTGGCCTTTTAAATTTTTCAATGTACTACTGGAAAGATATGGATAATTATTTGGTATGATTACTATTTCTTGATGAGTCGTGTTAATTAATTTTGATTTAGCTAAATTCCCAGTTAAATTTTAAAGTAAATTCTAATCTGGCATTTAAGATTTGTGTCACAAGCGATAAATTATTTAAAATATTGATGGGTTTGCATTCGTTTGTGCAATAAATTGAATTATTTCGTTTTTCGATTTGGATTTGAGGTTCTGGGAATGCAAACTTGCCGATTCCATGAAATTTAGAGCATAAAAAACTTGATTAAGTAACTACGTGTTACATTGATCATAAATTCAAGATGGAAATCTTATTACAACCGGAAATATCCAGTGAAGGCAAGATTGCTGTCGATGATTAGTCGAAACTTAATGCTGATCGTTAATAGATATTTGTAAAATTGTAAAAGTTTGTTAGCCAAACTACAAATTTCGTCTCATACTCCAAACTGATCATTGTCATAAACTAAGAAGCAGAATACCTTTCTTACATGAATCTTAAATCATAATTAATGAATTAAACTAGCTTCATACGAATTTGATATTCAATTGATTATCAATTCGAAGCTAAATTATCAATAAAATAGAAAACATCAGTCAAGGTTCAGATTAATAATTCGTTGAAACTTAATAACAATTAATTTAATAAAGTTTCTGAGCAAAATTTTCAATTGGCCTTCTCAGCTTTCTTAATGACAAGTACAACAGTGAAATTAAGTCAATGAGAACATAATTACCCAGTTAATTGTTATGAATCATTCAATTAATTTCAGAAGTTTCTAATGATAATAAATATGAAATATAAAATTTGCAAAGTCGCGTACATTTTACTCTGAGCAGTCCATCTTATCAGCTCTCCGCAATAAAAAGGCACAGAAGCTGATTAAGTAACTTCCTATTCCAGATATGAATGCTTATATTTTCAACTAATCATCTATTCACAGCCAAATGCTCAGTAAAATAATACCCATCGTAATGACTATTCAAACTGAAGATTAATTCATACTTGACGATTTCAAGTACTGCTTGAAAATGAGACCTACTTAATTAACACTTAAAAATTAATATAGCAGACCTAACCCAACGCAATCAATGTTGAAATTCACACTCAATGATTCTAAGTCCTATTTACAAATTGCAAGCACTTAATTGCTGTTAAATAATTAATACACCAGACTTAACTGACCTTGCCTGAAGAAACTTCTCTGTTTTGAGAAATTTTTATAAAAAAAGTAAGAACCCGTCAATTTCACGGCTTTCGTAAACCTAGTGTTAAAGAAACGAATTTATTTAAAAAACAACGATATAAAAGAATGAAATTGATCAATCCCTCAAAAACTGAATTAAAAGCAGGTGTGTTCGAAGCCGAACACTACAAAAGTGCAGGGAGACATAACACGAATGAGTTTCTCGGAAAACAACTGTGCCATTAACCGTGTTAATACGGTAATTTCATAAAAACATAATAAGTCTCAATTAAATGCACGCCGAGCGAGTTACACGTGCATTCCTCCGCCTAATAGTGCGCGTATTCGTTGAATTCGTTGCAGTGGAAATAATCCTCAAGCCTTTATTCGTTGTCAGTGCCAGTATAATTAATCCTCTATTTTTATTGACGTAGGTGTAAGTCCAGACTATAAATATTTCTTTTTTTCACACTCGCAAAGTTCTTCCACTTTCTAAAGGACTTTTCAATGACGGAGAACTTTGTAAAATTGTTCGTGCATTGCTTTTTTTATTTCAAATTGTATTCGCTTGGCAACTAAGTGATTGCAGATTGTACTATAGATGGTTTTAGCACTTTTTTTTTAATTAGGCAACATGTCCAAAGCACCTAATCTACAGTTTTCTTGTTGTTCGGACTTCCAACTTTCATTAGTAAAAAAAATCGTATCGATGAGTCACTTCGATTCGTTTTTATCCCAGTTTGAAAATGGAAGAACAAAATGCGCATTTCAGCACCTAATCTATGGTATTCTTGTTGTTTGAACTTCGACCTTTCATTAGTAAAAAAAATCGTATCGATGAGTCACTTAATTTCGTTTTTATCCCAGTTTGAAAATGGAAGAACAAACCGCGTATTTCAGAGATATTTTATTATATTTTTTCCGAAAAAGGAACGCATCCCAAGCATGCAAGAATTTATGTGCCGTGTATGGGAATGAAGCCTTGGAAGATAGGCGGGTCAAAATTGGTTTGCCAAATTTCTTTCGGCTGATTTTTCACTCCAAAATGCGCAACGATCTGGCCGTCCAGTTACAGTCGATGAGAGTCATATCAAGGCTCTTATCGATTCCGATCGTCACAGCACGACACGTGAGATTGCAGAGATCGCATACATGCATTAAAAAAAATTAAAACAGCTTGACTATATTAAAAAACTCGGTTTATGGGTCCCTCATCAGCTTAACCCTTTGCTGATGGAGACATTTTTCAATATTGAGAGATAGCCATTGATTATGCGATCCAAAAGCACCTTTTTATCAGCAAGTTTTACTGTTAATCCATATAAATTATAAATTATTACTTGTTTAATCATATTTCAACGGTTTTATTTCAAGTTTTCAACTCTAACTGCATATACAAGCGGCTATAAACTATAATTAAATTTTTTCTCAGGCCGCATATATGCGTCGCTAGTCCTCAAAGGGTTAAGGAAATTCCTTCTTATATAAAATCCGCAATCGCTTAGCTGCCAACCCAATGGATTCCCTCGTGAAATATTTAACTCCAATTAGACTCAGAAAGTCTCTGCAAAAGTCACCTGAGCCATCAATAGACCAAAGTCGCGTCATCTTTTCCGTCATCGGGAATTCGACGACGTCCCGTAAAAAATACACGGTCCAAAACGCGTTCCCAGACGTTGTAATCGTCGTTTTTCGCGAGCCTGTCTGCGTTCAAATATATCCGCGAGGCGTTCTCATTCTTTTTGCCATCTCTCTCTCTCGTTCTCTCTGCCGATTGACGTCATAAAAACGACAGCGCTCGGCGCTCTGCCGTCACGAAGTTTACACGATACTTTACTTCGGCACGTTATCAATCCTACCGGCTGATAGCGAGCCGCCGTATCTTGAAATCTGTCAAGCTCATTATCGATAAGCAGAGGAAGAAGGTCGCGAAAGTACCGCTCTCCTCGTGTCTAGTGTCCTAAAGTGTCCGGATGCACGGGATTCGTGCTTCCTCTTAGGTATTTCGCCTCTCTTTAAATAATCTTTATCGCGCCCGGCGATATTGTTTATGCGGACGGACAATCTTCGCACGGTTTTACTTCGAAAGTGAGTGGTAAAGTTTGCCTGATTGCTTTGCGATAGTAATTCTATTCTTGTAAGATGGAGACGTTGACGGAGGAAGCGTTTAGATGGACTTTGAATGATGGGGATGTGATGGGATAAGAGACGTTGTACTTTGCGGTCCTGCGATAAGGTAAATAGTGCGTGGAAGTTGGAGTTATGGGGTTTGAGGGATTCGTAGGTTTAATTGATGGGGTATATTTCGATGGGTTAATGAGAAATTAATGTTTGACGGTGGGCAAATGGTGTTTGAGCTTTTGTAGCGGTGTAGCTGATGGGTTACCCTTTAGTTTTCTTTTGTATTTTTTTATTTTTTTTTATAGCCTGATGCTTTAGGTTTTAGGTGGGGTAGGAATCACCATGACTGTGATATTTTATAGTTAACGATTATTTAGGAGAGATTTCCCGTGGGTGATGGGAGATTTGACCTCGGCGTGTTGATTATGAGACTCCATAGCCGCCTTTTTTTCTGTTTAATTGATGTAGCTCTTGTTTTGACTAGGACCTGACTGTTCCAGGGGGTTCTAAACCACCATGGCACCCTTTTGGTAGAATTAATTGCTATAGTACTTATTTCTCCTCAGATGTAATAGCCTTAGGGAGTGCTGAACCTCCTAATTCCACCATAGGTTCCCATTTTTCAATTTAATTGCGATAGTACTTAATTTTCCTGGCATCCAACTATCCTAGGTGGTTCTGAACCACCTACTTCCACCATAAGCTCCTATTTCCCAATTCAATTGCGATAGTATTTAATTTTCCTGAGATCCAACTATCCCAGGTGGTTCTGAACCACCTACTTCCACCATAGGCTCCTATTTCCAAATTTAATTGCGATAGTATTTAATTTTCCTGAGATCCAACCATCCTAGGTGGTTCTGAACCACCTCCTCTGCACCATAAGTTCCCATTTTTCAATGTAATTGCGATAGTATTCATTTTTCCTGAGATCCAACTATCCTAGGTGGTTCTGAGCCACCTACTTCCACCATAGGCTCCTATTTCCTAATTTAATTGCGATAGTATTTAATTTTCCTGAGATCCAACCGCCTTAGGGGGTTCTGAACCACCTCCTCTGCACCATAGGTTCCCATTTTTCAATTTAATTGCGATAGTATTTAATTTTCCTGAGATCCAACCATCCTAGGTGGTTCTGAACCACCTCCTCTGCACCATAGGTTCCCATTTTTTAATTCAATTGCGATAGTATTTCATTTTCCTGAGATCCAACCATCCCAGGTGGTTCTGAACCACCTCTGTTCCACCATACCGCCCTTTTTTCAATTTAATTGCTATAGTAGGTATTCAGCCTAGGATCTGACTGCCCTATGGGGTTCAGGTCGACCTCCTTTCCACCATAGACCTCATAACACTCTCACAATTGGATTATTCCTGCAGAATCCCGGTACCTTTATTATTTAACGTTAAAATAAAAAATTCCAAAGGCACCACCATGGTTTCATGGGTTACAGTGTGCCTTCATTCGCTATCAAGTTAATGGCTAACACTAAAATAAACTTTGGAGAATCCTCGGGGTGCAAAGTGTCCGTAGTATCGAGTTTCGAGACTTTTCTTCTGCCTGGAGCACGAAGTTAATTGTCAAGTTCGCGGCGTGGAGTTTTCATCGAGTTTGCGCCTCTCTCCGGAAATTACTGCAAATCTTATTTCACCCGCGGAATCTACGCGCGGAAAATGAAACGAGAGCGAGAGAAACGTGTGATTACAGTCACTGAAGTGCGTCTGATTATCGCGATTACCGACCGCGCCGTTCTATTCTTTACGTACACCCGCGGAAATTGATTTGCAACTTGTCCAAGAACTTTCACAGATTTCTATCAATTTCTTGCTCTTTTCACGTTGCAAGATAAGAAAAAGAATTTTTTCTAACTAAAGAATGGTGGTGTAAATGAAATGCATGAAGGTGTCTTTCGACACCGTTGGTGGAAATAGTGTTAATGCCGCTTTCTTTCTAAGGTCGCTTAATTCGATTTCCAAGCTCAAGGTTTCTGCCTCCCGTCTTTGCCTTTTTCTCGCATTAAGCGGCTTCCTTTCTCTCGTTACTCATCTTCTATGGCTCCCATTAACGAAACGTGAAATCGAGTCGCACAATTAAGCTCGACCAAGCGCGTCTTCATTGGGCTGGATTAAAAGTTCCTTCGGTTTCCGCAGCGGAATTTAATCTCGTTTTTCATGGGACATCGAGCGAAAATGCAACCGCGATCGATGACTAAGTACATGGCGAACTTTAATCTCCATTGTTTGAAGATCTTTATAGGAATGTCGACAGTAAATCTAACAAGTCACTTAGAATAACAGATGGCTATATATTTCCATGAGCTTCTCTCAGTGAAACGGTGAAATTTCTTTGATTTTCTGAATTAACTTTGATTAATATCTTTCTGCCTTTTATTCTTTACCTTGCAAGACATTTATGGGGACTATATATGTTTGAAATGTGCACTGGGTTATGGTGAATCAGGAATTAAAAACTTGCAGTTGCAATTAGTGTATTCAATTGCATATTCTATGTCAATTGTGGGGGATTTTTTCAATTATTATTTCATATATCATAACTTCGATAAAAGTTTATCTAAAACTGTAATTTCTAGGCGAAATCACCGTAGCAATTAAACTTAAAAATAAAATACAAAGGCGTAACCTGAGCCGCAATTAGTGGGTCCAAGTTTAAATTTCCCATAGTCGCAGGAAAATTTCTTCTAAATTATTATTTAATACATTATAAACTCGACTATTAAAAATATATATGAAAATGTAGTTCCTAGGCGAAATTACCGTAGCTATTAAACTTGAAAAATAAAATACAAAGGCGTAACCTGAGCCGCAATTAGTGGGTCCAAGTTTAAATTTCTCTTAATCGCAGGAAAATTTCTTCTAAATTATTATTTAATACATTCTAACTTCGACGATTAAAAAAATATATAAAACTTTGGCTCCTAGGAGAAATCACCGTAGCAATTAAATTTAAATAATAAAATTCAAAGGCGTAACCTGACCCGCAATTAGTGGGTCCAAGTTCAAATTTCCCATAGTCGCCGGAAAATTGTTCCTAAATTATTATTTAATACATCTCGGCCTCCACGATAAAAAATAAACATAAAACAATAATTAAATTTACAAAATAAAATACAGAGCCGAGCCCTTCGCGAAGTTCGAAGCCACAGAAATTGGCGGGAAATATAAGCGCAAGTATCGGAATGAAGTCGAACTTCGTTTAGTTTTCTATCCGATATTCAAACTTGCGTTTCAAAACTCCAGCCACGTAGTTAATGTAGAATTTCCACGCGGGAAAAAAAATCTCATAAATTTCATGCAGAATTTAATTATACAAAGTTGCCGATATTACGCGCACTTTGAAACCTAAAACATCTAATATTAAACATGGAACAATGTAATAATCAACGCGCTCGGCGAGGTGAACTTTCCGTTGTAAAAAGTTCCATGTCGCTTCAACGTCTAAAATTAGCAATGCAGAAACTTATGTCTGTCGTGATTCGAATAGAACGACATAATAGGATGCCGTTGATGAACTTATGGGAAACATTCCACGCAGGTTCTTCATTCTCGAAGGCGCAGACTTCGAAGTTCCCCCAGTGTACTCAGTTTCTCTGCAGTAAAATGGAATTATACTCGACAGTTGCACAGTGTCGAAGTGTCTTCAGGAAAGTTGAGAAGAATTCTCATCCCCCTTCGCCATTAACCCTACAATTACCGCCCTTAAATCTATTATATTTCGATACAACAGATAGACTTTATTTTTGTTATATTTAAATACACTAAATGAGTACTTTGGAAAGAAAGGATTTAAGAGGTGAAAAAGATGATTAATTAGGTAATTTTTTGTTTGTAAGACAACCTTGCGATATTCTCTCTTCCATCGTAGCTTCTTCAGCCGAACCTTCAATCTCTTCGAGTACCTTGTACCTTTTTTCCAATGGACGAGCTGAATGAATTGTATGAGACTTATTTATAGAATTGCCTGACGTAAGTGCGATGATTTATGTCGATTTCGATGCGCTTTTTAATTCACCGTGAGTCACCGTTTAACGGCGTGCACGTAATGTCAATTAACCATATTTTAATCCCCTGCGCCGGCATTAAACCATGCCAAGGCTCAGCGTGACGAGTTAACCCTTTGCGGCGAGTTACTTATCCAATTTGTCGACGGTTTTAAATGAAATTAATTCGGGTAATTTCCTATCGTTGGAAATTTTATTCGTGAATTTCAAAGGTGAAATTAGTTGTTGTAATTAACGTGGTGTTATCGGTCTTCTGTGTTTTTTCACAGTTAAGCGTCTTACTAATTTCGAATAGAATCTGTTTTAGGATCAGGTGACTTCCGAATCGCCGTGATATATTTATTCATCTGTTAATTAATTAGGGATGTAGTAATCTAGGAAAGTTCGCCATCGGTATTGATTGGAGATTTAAATTAGTGTCCACTGATTAGGATTCTGAACATTTACCAATTTATCCACCGAAGCTTCTCAACTCATTTTACATGAGATCCAATGTTTTAATTAGCTTGCGAGCCAGCGAGGCTGTCATATATTTTTATTAATTATTATTTATTTATTTATTAATTTGTGATACAGTAATGTTGAAAAATTTGCCATCAGTACTGATTGGAGATTTAAATTAGTGTCCACTGATTAGAAATCTGAACATTTACCTGATACACCTGAACATTTTACTAATATATTAATTTACTTATTAATTAATTCGTGATACAGTAATGTAGAAAAATTTGCCATCGGTATTAATTGGAGATTTAAATTAGTGTCCACTGATTAGAATTCTGAACATTTACCAATTTATCCACCATAGCTTCCCAACTCATTTTAGATGAGATCCAATGTTTTAATTAGCTTCCGAGCCAGCGAGGCTGTGATATATGAATTTATTTATTTATTAATTTGTGGTACAGTAATGTAGAAAAATTCGCCATCTTAATTGCATTAAACTGTGAGCCTTTTTCGTAGTTGGATATTTAAAAATCGAGCATTGTCGAGAATATATGCAATACCAGATTCTACGGCAATTAGCGGCAATGGAAATCTGGAAAATGCAAAACTCGGAATTGGATCACCTCTGTAATTATGCAAACTCTACTTAGTGTATGGATACTTAATTAACAAACTCTATTATTTCCTGCCACTGAGGCGTACAAAGCGGCTTGCATACCAGCCAATTTCCTCTTCATTTGCCACTTTTAAATTCAAAATAGACCGCGTCTCAAAAGCCGTTGCAAAATACACTAATTCTTTCTACTCGACTTTCCTAATTACGACAAAAACAAAGACGTACATTAATAATCTTCCCTTAATAACCGACGTCACCTAGTAGCTGCATTAACGACTCGCCGAGAATTCTTAATTGTTTCAGCAGCACAGCCTTTAAAACTGCAAATACAGACTTCTCTTAAAAATTCTCTTCTTTTTTTTCATCGAAATCGTTGCCGTTGATTATTATTTAACATTATAATCTGTAATGTCGACGGAGCGCTGAAAATCAGTTTATCTGGAGGAAGACTCGAAAAACCGTTGATAATTCTATCCCACTTGTCTCTCTGTCTCGTAATTAATTCGGATCCTAATGTGCTACGAGTCATAGTCGAGATAACGGAGAAAATCCTTCAAAATGACTACTCCGCCGTCGTTATTTCACACGCGCAATCAGTTATCGAGTGCTCGAATTAAGCCACGGCGTTTCGAAGTATGTTAATGACTGATAATAACGATCGATCGGAATCGCCACTCCTGATATCGCGATATATCGTTCAGTGTTATCGTGACTCTATCTAGACGTACAGTGCGTCTCGTGTTGTAGCCAGACGAGGATTACAGGAGACCCAATTTCAAACTGTATCGAGAAATCGTTCGAGAACTAACGGAAGTTCAAATTAGCCCTGTGTTCGAATTAGTCTGGCTTATTTATTTATTCTTGGGCTGCTTTACTTTGAAGTTAGAGGGACAATGAGGAGATAGTGGATAGGGAGGTAAAGGTTGGGATTCTTGATCAGTGGAATCGAGCTTTAATTCTCATCAGCTCTGGTGAATTTTTCTAATTTAATGGCTAATGTATCATAGTCACGGTGGTTCGGAGTCCACTTAAAACAATTGGTTTTAGGCTAGATCACCATAGTAGTTAGGTGGTTAAGGAAATAGATTCGAACTTGCAATCTCTGAAATTCAGTTCAAATCCCCATCGCCTCTGCTAATTTATCACTTTATCGATCTTACTCTCGGTGGTTCGGAACCCACCTAAAACAATAGATCTTAGGCTAGATCACCATAGTAGTTAGGTGGTTAAGGAAATAGATTCGAACTTGCAATCTCTAAAATTCAGTTCAAATCCCGATCACCTCTGCTAATTTATTATTTAATCTATCATACTCTTGGTGGTTTGGGACCCACCTAAAATACTAGGTCTTAGAATAAATCACCATAGTAGTTAAGGAAATAAATTCTAACTCGGAATCACTGAGTCCCAGTTCAAATCCTCATCACCTCTGCTAATTTATCACTTTATCTATCATACTCACGGTGGTTCGGAACCCACCTAAGACAATGGGCCCTAGGGTAAATCACCATAGTAGTTACATGGCTAAGGAAATAGATTCGAACTTGCAATCACTCAATCTCAGTTCAAATTCCCATCACCTCTGCAAATTTATCACTTAATCTCTCATACTCTCGGTGGTTTGGGACCCACCTAAAATACTAGGTCCTTGACTAAATCACCATAGTAGTTAGGTAGTTAAGGAAATAAATTCGAACTTGCAATCTCTGAAAGTCAGTTCAAATCCTCATCACTTCTGCTAATTTATCACTTAATACATTACACTCTCGGTGGTTCTGGACCCACATAGAACAGTAGGTCCCCAGCTAATTTACCATAGCAGTTCAGTGATTATATTAGATAGATCTGAACTCGCAATCACCGAGTCCGAGTTCAAATTCCCATCACCTCTGCCAATTTAACACTTAATACATCACACTCTCGGTGGTTTTTCGCCCACCTAGAACAGTAGGCCCCAAGCTAATTTACCATAGCAGTTCAGTGATTATATTAGATAGATTTGAACTCACAATCACCGAGTCCCAGTTCAAATTTCCATCACCTCTGCCAATTTAACACTTAATACATCACACTCTCGGTGGTTCTGGACCCACCTAGAACAGTAGGTCCCAAGCTAACTTACCATAGCCGTTCAGTGATTAATGAAATCTATTAAAACTCGCACTCACCGAGTCCCAGTTCAAATTCCCATCACCTCTGCCAATTAAACACCTAATATCTCATAACCTCAGTGATTCAACCGCCACTTAAAACACTCGGTTCTCTTTGAAACGACTGTGGCAACTAAACCCAAGGAAAAATCAGAAAAAAAAATTCCCGCATGCTCCCGAAAATCCCTTGATCAGCATATCTCCTTCTTCTCTTCAAGAATGCCCGCAGCTTCTTCTGTTTCCGATATTCATCGTCGCTTTGCAACGCATCGGCAAAGGGATGAAATTTTACTCCCTCTCGGCTTAACCCTTAATTAGGCACGTCGACGTAAAATCACAGAAATAGATATGGGGTCAGTATCAGTATAAATACATGGCTCCCGTTGGCACGTGGGGTCATGGCTGTCCTCGGGAATGGAGCCGGGGATGGGACTGATAGTAAATTCTTACGGGGCTCTAGAAATAAGACAGAAGGAGGGATCACGTTGTGCGCCTCTCTTCGTTTTAAATATATAATATACTAATTATACGCGGCACTGGTTGTGCATAGCATAAAAGGAGATCGATTGATCCTTTCGATAATGAGAACTCGCCTTAATTAGTATCATTCGTTGCGATTAAACAGCTGAAAGGTTATTATTAGAGATTTGTCTTCGGTATTATTGTTTTCATGGTCACTTTCGGAAGTATCGTGCGATAAGATAGATAATAATTGGGAAAGATAATTAAAAGAGTGGAAAATAAATAAATAATAAATAAAGAACTCAGGTGACGAACAATTAGAAAAATAATTCATATATAATTACACAATCCCATGATTCTTCTAAAAGGATTAGTCTCTCATGGTGTGAATTATTTTTCGAATCTTTCGTCAGCTTAATTAGTGAAATTAATTTTCTGACATTTTTAACCGTCTTTATTTGCCTCGTTTTCAATTTTTAATCGCTTCGTGGCTGTTTCGAGCTAAGATGAAAGTCAAATTATAAATGAATATGCTGTATTTATTTAATGTAGTATATTTTATTCGTTTATTGTGTTTCCATTAAGACGGAATTTTTATCGGTAAACTTGCCTCCATTTCCCTGATATTATTTCGAAAATTTCTTCTCAGGATTCCAGGCGGAACATCATTATTATTCGATATTACTATTAAGGGGACCAAGTCTGAATTTGATGGAACGTCCTTACTGGTCGTTACTATTATTATCATTAAGAAAATGCGTCTTCCAAGATGCACAATAAATCAATAATTATAAAAAACTAAAATTAAAATAATTCAGAAAAAAGCAAGACGCCCACTTTGCATTGCAAAATTGCAGTTGTATAAATAGGAAAAAACAAAATCAGAAGCTTCAATTAAAACATTCATTTATGCTCCATTTTAACAACTGCATTACGATTGAAATTTCGTATAATTAACAACTGGCACTGTAGGATTTCTTTTGTTTTATTTCATATATTATCTTCATTAGCTGCCACCAGCATTTCATTTTGAAAGTGAAAGACCTTTATGTAAAGTGATACATGCAGCGTGATATTGAACTGGAAAATGTTACATGAAAACAGGGACACTTTGCCACCTTTGCGCTTAGTAAGGCAGTAGTTAGTCTTCCCGTCAAATCAGCTTCTAATTAAGGAAGCTCTCGCCTGGTCAACAACTCCACACCCACGAAACCCGTGTATACGTTCTGCCCGATTATCCGATTTCTCGATGGCTGCTTTGCCAAGAAATTCCGAGCGAATAGAGGGAACAAGGTTTCGGAAATTGCATAAGCTTGATCAAAAATTTTCCAATGACATTTTCACAATTTTTAATCGACCTTCCAATCTCCTCCGAACGAAAGAAGAATAAAATATCCGAAAGATACAGTCTTTCCAAGGACATATATACTTTTCTATTTAAAAGCTCAATATTTAAGAGCCTCGTGTTATTCCTACGTCATTCCAAGTATCATTCCGACAAGCACATCCGCATAAAGTAAACGCAGGGAGTCGGATCGTCGATTCCTACGGTTTATCCGCGAGACACTTGAAATCTCTCAAAGCTGAACTTCCGCCGAGGCACTACACAGCGACAACGGGGCGCGAACCAAAGGAATCCCGTGTGAAACTACAAAAATAGCCGGTATTGGATGGCTAAAAGATTCCGTTTCTTTCTCTACCGAGTCTCTCCTCTCGCTTTGCCGCTCTGTTTGCCATCGTATCGACTGGCTCTTCGGCTCAATCAACAGTATCGGCACGTACTTTTACCGCGGAATATAGAACAGAAAATATCTCCCTTTTTCCACGTAGTCAAGGAAATGGCCTCTGACCGCTTGAAACAATTCCTTTTATTTAAGTGGCGCTCTTTGAGCATAAAAGCCCATTGAAACGACGAGAAGGTAGACAATATTGTGGTAGTGAAAACGACGTCGATTAGTGAAGCGACGTTTTCTTTTTTTTTTTATGAATTTTATTGGAACGGTGAAGAGGAGGATACTTCTTTCCGAGCTGTTAGGATAACCTTGGATGATAGGTGTACAGTGGCGGAAATTGAATTGAATCGAATGTTTTCTTTTCAGTAAAGAGCCATTTCTCGATTAAATTTCTTAGATGAACTATAGAGAAACATAAATAGAATAATACTAATTTGAATATTGAATTGGTATTGTTTAAGGCTACATTTCATTGTTTCAATTAGGCTGAAGGGGCAGAGATTTTAAATGAAAGATTCGCGGGTTTTCGACCTTGGATGATCGATGTACAGTGGCGGAAATTGAATTGAATTTTTTTTCTACAAAGAGTAGTAAAAATCTACAAAAAGACGCAGACAGCCAAAAAATAGAAAAAGAAACCTTCAAAATTCAATTCCCGCCGCTGTACAGTTCAGCTAATTAAAGCGCTCTTCATTACCTGTGAATTATTCATAAAATGAAGAAATGTTTCAAACGAAAGTCGTACATTATCAAAAGAAACACATGATACAACAATTAATTTATTGCTACTTTAATTTTTACTGCAAAGAATCACCTTTAATATCACGAAATGGGATTCAAAGGAGCGATGGACATGCTATTGAAAAGAAAGAAAAAGAATCGATGGTGGAGAAAAATTGTCCACTTAATTATACGTCTCGCTTGATAACATGCAACATTTGTTTGACAAATTTCGTCACAGGACAAATAGGCTGAGAGTAATTTAAGGTCATTAAGTTACGTGACTCATTCTGTGTATCGTGAATATCATCGATGCCGTCCAATGTTTCATTTTTATTTGCTAACTAGGGAACGATTCATGCCGCTGATATTTTCTGGAGAGTAATACAGTTATTTGCGATTATTTTCAATGCAACGGATGTCGAGAAAATATTAATAATCCGTATTTGCATGGATTTTATTTCGCAAGGATTATACGGCGGTTATTTATGAGTTAATTAAGTATTTAATGCTGAAACGAAACTACGGCCTTGTTTGACGATTTTGTTTATTTAATTCAAAGTCACACGTGTTATTAACAATTTGAATATCGAGAGGAATACTCTGTTGAAGGAAATTCGTGTTTATTTATTTTCTTTTTAATATGTAAACAGTCGAGAATACTTGAGAACTGTATGCTCCGCTGAAAAACACGTTTCCAATCGGAATTATTTGCTCGGGATGAAAATGAATTGCAATTAAAATCAGCAAGCTACTTTATTAAATGCAGAACTTCACAAAAATTCAGATCTATTCTTTTTTAAATATTAAATACAGCTCTTGGGAATTACTTATAATTAGTTTTGTGGATTACGTCCTTCAAATCGCCGCCATTTTTTTAAATTTGAAAATTTAATGACAAAAGACTTTAAAAAAAGTTGATTCAGAACGGTAGAAGAGCTTTTCGCAATTTTTTTAATCGAATTTCAATTCATTTCGTCCATTCAACTCCATGATTCTTCAGCAAACTAATTACGAAGTTAATTATTCTAGCAGGAATTAATTTATCCTGCGTAACGCATTACACGTAAACAGCTCATCCCACGTGCAAAATTACTTATAAATAAATTACGATGATGCATTACATAAATCTATTTTCCGGCCAGGTTCAACATTTTGGCAAATTAACGTTCCGATTTTGCAAACTGTGCCGCCAAATAGATCGCCGACAAAATAGCCAACACCTCGGATTTTTTAAAAATATTCCTAAGGCTCTATCTTATTTGATTTCAAGGCTTATTTTGCAAACCGAAAAACGTTAAATCCATCAAGATTTTTCTCTCCTTTCAACTCTCATCTTCCAGCGTGTTCACTCGACAATTTTTAAATATACTACATCAATCATCACCAGCTCTATCGACAATTCTAATTACCCCGTTGCAGTGCAACACATACGTCAATTCTACGTATGCAAACTGCACTCTTCGACGATTCATAAAACGTTGAATTTATGTCAATGTTCTTCGAAATGCGATTATCCTATTAGATCATCGCGAATTCCTTTCCATCTGACCTACGTCCACCCCGCCTATCTCGTCACAGTTGTAAAAGGCATTTACATCTGAAACTCGTTATTCCACAGCCGTATTGTAACAGGATGAAAATAGAGTCGTGAGTAAAAATTACGTAAACCCGATGAATGAATCAGGTTGAACTTTCCAAGTGAAAATGCTCGCTCCGCGCTCTCGGTCAGTCTGCCGTGGGGCTTTAACTGCGACACGTCGGCTCCCGTTGGACCTTCTACCATTAACATCATCGTCCTCGATTGTCATACATCGTGAAATTCGTTCTCAAATAACGCCATAAGGATTTCAGTGAGGATATTTCAATGGAAAGTGCGTGAAAGAAACGAAGAGAAAAGAAAAAAAAGTGAAATTTCCGCGGAGTACGCGTGCGAACAGCTAGAGGGCAACACAAATCGATTACTACTTTGCTAATGGCTTATTTCACTTAACACGCCTTTCCGCGGCGAGCCAGGTTGACTGTTGGTGGATTTTTGCGATAGCTTTTTACGTCAGAGAGATTGACAGGGAAAAATGAAGTTCCAAGGCCCGCACCAGTGAAGAGAGAACGGTTTGCATGCCAATTCGCGATAGCCCCGCATCGTCAACACGAAATACTGTCACCAGAAGGTAAACGTAACTCTTCTCTTTCTACTATGCCGTTCCTGTCTCTCTCTCGGCCAGTGTTATTTTTAGATCGCTATCGTCGATGCCCGTTCAATCGTTCGGCCTCGTTATTATTTCTTTATCGTGACATAATTCCATGAAGGAAGTGTCCGGCCGTTTTCATTTACTATGGCTGTCTTCTCTCGGTAATGACTCATTTACTCGGAGGACATAACCTCAAAGTAACTGTCGGCGTTCGAATGACAGCTGAGACTTACGATCGTATTTTATCATTGACAATGGAATCAACGATCTTCTCGTTGGTTTCCATCTACTTTCTGTCATGTTAATGAGATTATAATCGACGATGGATTGTTTAATGAGTAAATCATTCGGAGTTGGTCCTTGTTGGTGCTGTGACTGTTTGTTTTTTTTTTAAACGAGATATTTCGACGATGATTGTTCGCTGTTTGTTGCTGTGGAAATGGATTTTAGTGGTTTTAATTAGGAATGTGTTAATTGTGCTGTTAGAAGGAACTTGTTGTGTATCATTGACTGCTGTCAGATTGACAGGCCAAGTTGCATTGCGAGTGGATGGTCTGTTGTTTTTATTTCTTATTGGGATATCCGAATAAGATATTGTACGCATTACGTACACTTTGATTCCATGCTGTTATCGCAGGGTCGCAGAGAATGAAATCGACTTGTAATCTCTTAAGATTAAGGTTATCTGTAATTAACATAAATCAGGCTCCATGCCTGTTACTTGTTTATGTTTATTAATGTAAGAGAAGGGTCTTGATAAAGCTGTGTTTACTTATGAAATTATTGTAACTTTGCAAACTTCGATAGAATGTAGGAAATGAGTATGATACTTCGCTGATTTATAAATTACAAATAAAGTTATAACGAATCTCCCTTGTCCCTGATATAATAGAATGAAGAGATTGATCGCCGATCATTCTTTACAAAAATTCTTTAAATTTACCGGGGAACCATAAAGTAGATATTCTACGCTCATATAAAACATAAATTACTGAATCAATCATCTTCTCCACCATTTGATACCTCTTTTTCCAAAGTACTTATTTAATACATTTAAATATAAGAGACTTAAGACCGGTAGTTCTAGTGTTAAATGGTATTTAAATTTCACCTATCAGATTGCTTTCGTCAGCATTAGTCATAAGCTGCAAGCCATCTGCGGTGACTTATGAATATTATCCTGTGTTTATGAGCAACTGCAAATCAGGATATTAGCATCGATTAAATCAATTTTTTTACTTCATCATATTGTATCTTATTGTAATAAAGAATGCAATCGATAGGATGTACTTACAAACATGTTTTTTATCATACTTCAACAGATCTTTATTATCTGTTTCAGCTGTTGGTCCTCCAATTTCCTGGAGGCCAGTGGTGTCAGTGACACCAGAGAATAATACGAGCTGTTAGCGTGAAGAAGTACAGTAGAGTTGGCTTAGGCCAACGTCGGTGAACGAGGCAAAATGGCAACAATAGATGGGCGACCGGCCCAATATGGTGTCACTCTTAAGCAACTTCGTGAGCTCATGGAGCTCCGGGGACGCGAAGGTGTCAGTAAAATCAATAGCTATGGTGGTGTGCAGGAGATTTGTAAAAAACTGTATACCTCACCTAGTGAAGGTAGGATTTCTTCTGAAATTTCTCCAAATACCTGTAGCATTTAATATATCATTATTATCGAACGTATCTAACGTTCGATAGTCATCGAACGAAATAGAAATTTTATACGTTTTGTTAGCTATGAGCAGGATCTCGAAAAATCGGTTTTTTCTTACACAGGTCTCAGTGGATCAGCGGCAGATATTCAGCATAGACGAGACACGTTTGGTTCCAACATGATACCTCCAAAACCACCAAAAACCTTTCTACAATTAGTGTGGGAAGCATTACAAGATGTTACGTTAATCATCTTGGAAGTAGCAGCATTGGTTTCATTAGGTCTTAGCTTTTATCAGCCAGCAGATGATGAGGAGGAACGTAAGTAGCAACTGTGACGTATATAATCGTATCTTCACTGATATTTATAATCATTGAACAAAGAGAAAAGACAAACATTTCCATAAATCCCACGTTACTGCTTTTATTTTTTGTACTTTAACACCAATTAACTCACAATTTACAATCTCCTTGTGTAGTTTTAAGTTAATATTACGAGACATTTTTCCAACATGAGCTAGATATTTATCGTAATTTTACGATAATTCGATTAATATGAAATTTCATCGGCAAATGATGCTTTGCAGTTAATTTTGCGTCATATATCATCAATAATTGCTTAAAAAAGTAATTATTATTTCATGCTTGCGTCAATTAATGTAAATAAAGAACCTACGAAAATATCCCGTTCCGAAGATATATACAAAAAATATCCAATGAAAGGAGGTATTGCAAAGAATTTTTTTTCGTATTTGTAGCTTCGATAGAAGAAGATGAAGGAAAATACGGTTGGATCGAAGGACTCGCTATATTGATTTCTGTGATCGTCGTGGTATTAGTAACAGCTTTCAATGACTATTCTAAAGAAAGACAGTTCAGGGGTCTACAAAGTCGGATAGAGGGGGAACATAAATTCTCCGTTATTCGGCAAGGGGAGGTCAAACAGATCTCCGTATCTGATATTGTTGTTGGCGACATTTGTCAGGTATGTACCTCGCAAGTTCGTTAAATCCCTTGCCCTGCAATTCCTCTCGAGACTCCACACAACTTAGAATTAAATTCCTGAACTAAAAATTGATCAATGATTCCCCATATCTTATAAACGAACCAAATATTAATTAGGTTCAATTAACTTTCATTATTTTAGCGTTATAATAAACAGTATGGAAATAATTCTACCGTTTTATGTTCCACTGATACTTTCAACTTGTTAGCTTCCCAATTCCCTCTCGTTATTGCAGGGCAAGGGATTAGCTAATCGTAGTAACTAGCACTTAAACCGTCGAAAAATCCTAGTAACCTAATTATCTAATAATTAGATTACCTAGTTTAGTAACCTAAAGCACCCTCACGATTCCCTAGCCAATAGAAATGTAAGATTTACTCAAACTGTAAGACTTAGAACTATTTGTCACGATATACAGCACACACGCGGTGCAATTATATTCCGACTAATATAAATACCATTATTGTACACTGTATTAAACAATAAAGAACCGAAACCTCGCCTAAATCGAACAAATCCGCAACGTAGATCAAGTATGGAGACCTGCTGCCTGCAGATGGTATTCTCATACAAAGCAACGATCTCAAAGTCGATGAATCCAGTTTAACCGGAGAGTCAGACCACGTGAAAAAAGGGGAATCGTTTGACCCCATGGTTCTCTCAGGTGATTACATATTCCTTCATGAACCATACCATCGTTCTTTCAATCATTATTCAACTTTCAAATCGCTGGAATGAAATTCTTTTTCTTCGATAGGTACACACGTAATGGAGGGCTCTGGAAAAATGTTAGTTACTGCAGTAGGTGTTAACTCACAGGCTGGTATTATCTTTACTTTATTGGGTGCTGCTGTTGATCAGCAGGAGCAAGAAATCAAGAAGATGAAGAAAGGTATGTAGAATTCATTTCGACGTGTAATAGTCGATGTTCGCGTGATCTTGTTCCTCGAAATTTCGAGAGCGTTTACGTAGCACGGTGCCCTGGAGAAACTATTTTGAGAGCGGCAATATTTAATATCGGGAATATATGTTAGTTTTTGTGAAATATATCGTAATACAGTAAAACATCGATAAATGCACGGATTTCGGGGACAAAGCCGAGCGCGAACTTAGAAAAAAACAGACAGAGAGAGCAAGCAAACAAAGTGAGTTGCTCGAAATGATCGGCGAGGCGTTGCTAATGCAACAATAAACTTGTTTATTTATTCAATTTTCTAAATGTAATTTTTCCCGATGTATTTTTGAGATTCTTCCGATTAAAATGATACCTAACACGATATAGTTTGAATTATGTAGATAGTAAGTAAATATATTAAATATTAAATAAATATATTAAATATTAAGTAAATATAATACAAACTGTGTCGTGTTTGGTATCATTTTAATCAGAGGAATCTCACAAATACGTTAACAAAGGTTTAAAAAAAATCGAAAATGAAAACAGCTGACCCTCCAATTAGTATTAACTCATTTGCATAATCATGATGCATTTATCTAGGGAAGCTCATGGTGCCTTTATCGAGGTTCTACTGTACTATGATCACATTTAGTCGATATAACGCGAGAAAGTATCGTAGAGAGCATTAATTTTCAGTGTTCGCTTTCAAAATGGTAGAATTTCGCAAAGTTATGCCCGCTATGGTACTTTGAGAAGTATATTTTAGCCCGCTACTTCTCGAGAGCTCGCTGCAGTAATTAAATGCGTAGATAATTCAAAGTAGACGTTTTAAGAGGCATCGAAAGAAAGATATTCACAAGATGAGTAGTAGCGGGTACAACGAACATTCTGCATGAGACGAAATCTCTGAGATAAACGTAGAAAAAGATGATAAGTTTACGCGCATGGTGTTCCTTTTGAATTGGTGTGACGAAATTTCTTGTGAATTTAGTTCTAGTTACTCGTTCAGACCCCCCTTTGTTTCCCTTGGCATGTGTTTGCAGTACTTTTTAAATGATGTTTGAACAATTTACTAATTAACGCTCTAAAAGAAGCCTCAGTATCGAATCTAAAAAGCCTTCAGAATACTAGAACAATAGAATTATCCGAGCACTCGCATAGAAATTCAAATCCTCCAAGTATCTCTGATTTATTCGAGCCTCAAATTTGTCTTCTCAGAGTTTGCAGATAACTCGAAGTTCCCTTAAAAAAAACCCTATCTTCCAGTTGAAAGTAATTACAATTAATTAATTCCAAATATCTCTTCCCTTCGTCTCGAACATCGTTTTTCTTTAAGGTAACAGTTTCACTATATTCTTTAGGTTCGAGAATTCAAATGACTAAAACTCTCTGGCGCGAATTTCAAACGAGATATATACGCACGTACAGCTCTGTTGTTTTTTTTTCCTTACATTTTTTTTCCTTATCATTAGCTAATCGTATCATGCGTTTCAAGGCATTTATCTGAGCCTGCATTTAGTCGTAAGTGTTTGTATTCTTGTCTTATGTGTTTATGTACAGAATTCGTTTATCGAATGTTTAGAAATACTTTTTGATCGTTAATCATCGCCCGAAGTTCGATTCTCGCTTGTTCAATAAATATCTTATCCGGAGGGGGGAAGAAATGGAGAGATATAAAGTCGGCGAGTGTAAACTCTCAAAAAAGATACTTCACATTCTCGAGTGTATTTACGTGACGTTTGCGATTAGGCTTACGTAAAAACAAAAATGTCAAAAATGTAATTAACTGATAACGGAAAGACAGAAGTTATCTGTCGGAGAGTAATTGAGTATCGTTGATAAAGCTTCATTTTCAGGTTCGAGGAGAGATCACTGATAAGCTTCCCTTCCACTTTCGAAATTTCTGCTTTTCAAAATTTTGCAAAACGCTGAAAATAGGTAGAGCAACGAAGTATACACAGTGGTGCGAAAAGTCACTAGAGCACTCAATTTAAAATAAAATATTAGGACCGGAAAGTAATGTCGTTTTTTTACATTAAACTCAAATAAATTTGTAACAAGTTTTTATTTTCAATGAGCGGTGTAATCACCCTCGTTATCAAGAACCTTTTGTCATCTAGTGTGCAAATTTCCAATGAAAGAAATAATGCAACTGCAATTTTCTGATGAAGCTATGTCCGCGAGAAAGTAGGTTTACAGGGAAAAAACGTCGTTATGCCATTGAAATTTTTTTTCTGCCACTTTTTATACTTTTACCTGAAAGGAGAACGTCAGTCGACCCAGTTTTGTGATTTCTACCTGAAACACCCTGTACAGGTATACAGTGTCGTCTAAAAGTCACTGTACCATTTAAAAGTAGAATAATTCTTTCATCTATTAAAAATTAATTTTTTAATAATTATTCTTAATTAGTTTCGTGCCTCACGTCTTTCAAAAACCATTATTTCGTCTACTTGAAACACCCTGTACAAGTATACAGTGTGGTCTAAAAGTCACTGAACCATTTAAAAGTAGAATAACTCTTTCATCTATTAAAAATTAATTTTTTGATAATTATTCTTAATTACTTTTGTACCTCACGTCTTTGAAATCACCACTATTTCATTTTTAATTTGAAGAAATTAATAGCAAAAAGAGTTATCATTGTTTAAAATTGCCTTGTGGCTTTTAAACCAAACTATACCATGCGAATTATTATATTTTCCTATCTACTTATCAATCTACACCAGCATAACGTGAAATCAACACCGTGGAATGACACTTCGTCGAATTGTTTATTTTATTTCACAGGAGAAACATGAAATTCAGGTCACAGTGTCAACTGATCCTTTGTTGCTCCACCTTTCTCCCGTTTCGTTTTACGCGCTCGCATTTTTATCGTAGCCAGTAAACAATAAACGTCCGTAGTTGAAAATTCTACCGTTCCCATCGGCGAGAATCGATCTTACGGCATTATCGTGCAGACGGGCACAAATAGAGACAGAAATTCGATATGCTTTTTTGTGATTTACGCTCTTGTGTATGTTCTGTCTGCCGTTGCAGAACCTCGAAGGCAAATTTGCGCCCATTTTTTAACCGTCGCAGAATGTTTTTTCGCACCTTCGTCAAAAAAGTGGCACTCTTTCGATATGTGATCTATCGGCGAGTATGTCATCTACCGCCATGAATTTAATTACAGCTACTCTAACAATGAGCAGCTATCATATTGTGAGTCCTCTAGGTCAGAGGTCAGCAACCTTTTCTTTTGGTAAAGCGCCATTTATTCTTCAGTTTATTCGTTGAATTTTACAAAGAGCTGTGAACAGTCAAATATTGTGCTGGGAATATTTATATATTAAATAGAGATTAATTAAAGTAAAATTGAATTATTTTAAATCGTTGGCTGTTGACCCTTGGCCTGGGTCAGAAAAATAGTCTGAAGGGCTGAAAATGATTTATTCGTAAAGCTGAGAATAGAATTTTTATTAATGCAATAATTGAGTCGCTCAGAAGTCAATGCAATTGAGTCAATTTTTTTAATATTTTCTGATTTCTGTAAATTTTAATAGAATGGAGTTTATTCTATAAAATTTACAAAAATCAGAAAATATCAAAATTTACTCAGCCGCATTGACTTCTGAGTGACTTAATTAAGAGTGTGTTACATTATACACTTCAATGAAAGTGTTGTAATTGTATTTAATTGCTTTCTGAAAGCCTTTAACAACTTTTCTATCATTGAAAAAATCAATGAACAAATTTCCAGATTATTTTCGTATTATTCAAGAACAATATGGGAGGGTAGACGACACATTGGAATGAAAAGAGCACGGTAGATCACATCTTGGAAGAATACCATGAGAGCTATTTATGTTAAAACCCCATGAACCTTGCCAAGGTTTTAAGTCGCTCATTTTACCCCATTCTTTTTCGATCAGACGACTTTAAAGCCTTGTCGGGCGATCCTCCGATTAATATAATCGTCCAATTAACAAGACCGAGAGCAGAAGTCAGAATCAAAGTGTAGTGAATACTGTTACGAATATGGCGTAACCTACGATTGGCATAAATATTCTTAGATAGATTGCTAATCAATTTTGTTTTGCATGCATTTTTTTATCTAGAGGCTAAGAAGCAGCGGAAGAAGAAGTCGTTACCAGGTGAATAATACTATCATAATAATTATTGTTTATCATCTCTCTAGCTACATGCGCCCGTATTTCGATAAGTGCACGCACGTCTGCATTCCAACGAGATGCATTCCTGTGTCACGCGCTATCCGAAATACGTGTGCACGTACATTTTCACTGACGCCAAGAGAATTATTATTTCTGAATATTAGAGGCAATGTTTTCTTCTTTCTTTTTTTTATAAGAACTTCTTGATTTTATCTTTGTCTGTTCACTCTATCTATTTCGTTAACGCACTACTACAGCCTATTCATCTTTTGGGTTAAGACTCTGTGTCTGTGATACGTATAGCATACTATATTATACAGGTACTACTAGTACCATAACACCATTCAGGTACCGCAATGATACTAGGACTATAGCACTACTGCCTGTTTAGGTTCTGTAGGGTTACAGTATTACTAATATTATAGCAGCAGTGCCTAAATAGGTACTATAGTACTACAATACTAATAGTATTATAGCACCAGTGCCTAAATAGGTACTGTAGTACTACAATACTAATGGTATTATAGCACCAGTGCCTAAATAGGTACTGTAGCACTACAATACTAATGGTATTATAGCACCAGTGCCTAAATAGGAACTGTAGTACTACAATACTAATAGTATTATAGCACCAGTGCCTAAATAGGTACTGTAGTACTACAATACTAATGGTATTATAGCACCAGTGCCTAAATAGGTACTGTAGCACTACAATACTAATGGTATTATAGCACCAGTGCCTATATAAGTGCTATAATGTTACAGTACTGCTAGTATTATAGCACTAGTGCCTAAATAGGTACTGTAGTCCTACAATACTAATAGTATTGTAGCACCAGTGCCTATATAAGTACTATAATGTTACAGTGCTACTAATATTATAGCACCAGTACTTATATAGGTACCATAGTGCTACAGTACTACTATTATTATAGCTCTAGGGCCTATGTATGTACCATAGGGCTACAGTGTTACTAGTATTATAGCACCAGTGTCTAAATAGGTACCATAGTGCTACATTACTAATAGTATTATAGCTCTAGGGCCTATGTAGGTACTATTGTGCTGCAGTACTACTAGTATTACAGCTCTAGGGCCTCTGCAGGTACTGTGGAGCTACAGTGCTACTAGTATTATAGCTGTAGGGCCTACGTGGGTACTGTGGTGCTATAGTACGTATAGTATAGTACACTATGATAGTATCACAATATTGATTATTTTCCTGTCACGTGATTTCTCTTCTTCTCTTTCTTTTCTGCTTCTTCATTTCTTCTGGTGCGTTTTACTTTCCGCTCGTGCGACGTCGACAGAGACGAGAAGAGAAACTAGTTTCGTCCGTGCTTCTCTGTATCTGACACGATTTTTTCTGAATGTTCCAACGGCAGTGGTTAATGCATTTGAAACTTTAGCGGCTATTTAATTACGTATAGCTTCTGTTTTATGCATTTTAGTGATGGTCCCTCTTATACCTATGATTTACAATCTGTGTTTCTTAACGTATAACTGTTGTGACCTTCGATCATTTCTCAATTATCCTCCTTTCGCCGGCTTATTGTACTACTTATATTTTTCCCTTCCTTTAATTGCACACTGATTACTAACGTTTAGATTACGATTATCAGTTTAATTGGGATTGGTCTATGAGATATTACGTAGAATTAAGTATTATGGTCGAAGTTCGTTTCCTGCTGATGCCAATAGAATTCTCTTAGTGGACAAAATTAGATTAGAAAATGCATCCATAAATTTTCAGCTCCTTTCTAAAATGGATTTTTCATTTAGCCAGAAAAATGAAATTCAACTAAATTACTATTCGAGTCTGGAGAATTATATTTCTTTCCGATTGTGAATGTAAAACTAAAGAAATTTATTTTTCCATCTGGCACTGTGGGGCCAATGCCTCATTAATATTAATATTGTTAATGCAGACAATACCAGCTGAGTGTTAATTTCGTAAATTAATATTCAGCTAAACTTAACAATTACAGTGCCTTTGAATCTATCAGACACAGAGAAACAATTTACTGCTTTACTAAGACTTGCAGTGACTGAAATCTAAGCAAAGAAGTCACTCAAATACAAAAGTCACTATCAACTTTATTTCCATACTTACGATCTACAAAAATCAAAATTCAGATTCAAATTTGAGTAGCTTCACCAATTAAATTTTCATAGAATTATAATTACAATTTTCTGGATGATCTCAAATTCACGAAGCTACCTCTGAACCAGAAATCTCCAAAGGCTTCTCACTAATCGAAGCCTAAATGACTTAAGCATCGACGATACAATTATTAATTATCAATTAATCATCAAATTGCTATGATAATTAATATTATTAATTATCAAAGATGAAAATCTAATAAACAAGAAAGGAAAGGCATGCATCGAACTTCGATCGTTTCGTGGGAAGAATTGAATCTAACATCTCTGTCATAAATGAAGGAGACGAAGCCGTAGAAATAACCGGAAACAGCCACGTCTCCGGGGGAGGAAAACACGAGGGTGGAGAAAATCACCATGGTTCCGGCCACGCTGGCGGGTCAGAAGGGAAGAAGGAGAAGAGCGTTCTTCAGGCCAAGCTAACTAAACTCGCCATACAAATCGGTTATGCCGGCTCGACCATAGCAGTGCTTACCGTTGTCATTCTAGTCATTCAGTTCTGCGTAACGACGTTTGTCATACAGGGAAAACCTTGGAAAAATACATACGCTGGTGATCTGGTGCGGCATTTGATCATTGGTGTAACGGTGCTCGTTGTTGCCGTTCCCGAAGGTCTTCCTCTAGCTGTCACCTTGTCCCTCGCTTATTCCGTTAAGGTTACTATCTCTTCTGTCACATATTTTTATGCTTTTAAGTTAACAGAGTCCCATAAGTGCAATTGGTCTCAGGTTTCATGGAGTTTCGCTCGAATGTCGTGGCATTTTCCGCAATTTTCTGTATTCGAATCGTTTAACCCATTTGCATCGTAGCTCTAAATACTATAGGTGACCCGCAGTACCGTGCCCTTCCGCGCGCAATAGTTTAACGTTGCACAGGGCGGAATATTCCGCGGCTGGTGATTGAAGACGATGGTCGTCTGCGGAATATTCCGCCTACGGATGCAAGTGGGTTGAGCCTTTTAATGAAGGACACCGATATATCATGGGATTATTATTTAGTTTGCTCGTATGATATTAGTGTTTTTATTGCAAATAATTGAGAATATAAAATGTATGCTTCGTGTTACGTTTTTCTATATGAAACTATGGCGAAATGACGATTCCTTTTATTTGGAATCACTGTCTGTAACCGGTAACAGACTTGTTTGTTTTTCCTAATGTTTTTAATCCTAATGATTTTAATTTTTCTAATAGATAAATAGTTAATAACTAAGATGTCCCGTCAGAGGGTCAAATAAAAATTGGCCTTTCTATTTGATTACGTTAAGTCGAAGACACTGTCGTTGAAAATTGCAGAAAATGATGAAAGACAACAACTTGGTACGCCACTTGGATGCTTGCGAAACAATGGGCAATGCTACAGCCATCTGCTCGGATAAGACTGGCACCCTGACAACCAACAGGATGACCGTCGTTCAATCGTACATATGCGAGAAGATGAGCAAAACTATTCCGAAGTTCACGGAGATACCGAGTCACGTTGGAAACTTAATAATTCAAGCTATCTCTATTAATTCGGCATACACATCCAGAATAATGCCCTCGCAAGACCCTACAGAATTGCCGATGCAGGTCGGCAATAAAACCGAATGTGCCTTACTTGGATTTGTAGTAGCCCTGGGCATGAATTATCAAACGGTGCGAGACGATAATCCTGAGGAAACCTTCACGCGGGTGTACACGTTCAATAGCGTTAGGAAGAGCATGTCTACCGTCGTTCCGAGGAAGGGTGGTGGATTCAGACTCTTCACCAAGGGCGCTTCCGAGATCGTCATGAAGAAGTACGTTCATTCTTCCGGTTATACTTCCTTTTGGTAGCGTGGAATGTGGGGAACTGTAGCTCTGGTATCACAGTAACCGCTGGCTTTGCAATTTCGATGGAATTTCAATTGCGAATTCCGCAGTTTCCTTTTGCTTAACCCTTTCGCTACTGCGGGTGATTATAGTCACTGGGCACAAGATGCACATTTCGCTAAATTCCTGACCAAAATCTCAAAACAGTGCAACAATTAGTATTGTTATGTTTCTTGGGTCGCTAATTACGAATCGGAACTCAAAATTTTCAATACCAAGATGGCGGATTCAATATGGCGCGTAGGTGTATCGAAACATTAATGGTTCCGCGCAGAAATTAGTATTCTTATGTTTTTTGGGCCACTTATTACGAATCAGAACTCAAAATTTTCAATACCAAGATGGCGGATTCAATATGGCGGGTAGGTGTACCGAAAAATTGATGGCTCCGCACAAAAATTAATTTTCTTATGTTTCTTGGGTCGCTAATTACGAATCAGAACTCAAAATTTCCAAAACCAAGATGGCGGATTTAATATGGCGGGTCGGTGTATCGAAAAATTAATGGTGCCACGCAGAAATTAATATTCTTATGTTTTTTGGGTCGCTAATTACAAATCAGAACTAAAAATTTCCAAAACTAAGATGGCGGATTTAATATGGCGGGTAGGTGTATCGAAAAATTAATATTCTTATGTTTTTTGGTCACTGATTCTGAATCAGAACTAAAAATTTCCAAAACTAAGATGGCGGATTTAATATGGCGGGTCGGTATATCGAAAAATTAATAGTTCCGACCAAAAATTAATATTCTTATGTATCTTGGACCACTGATTACGAATTAGAACCTAAAATTTCCAAAAACGAAATGGCGGAAAGGTGTATCTAAAAAATTATGGTTCTACAGAAAATTAGTATTCTTGTTTTTTGGGTCGCTGATTACGAATCACATTTTAAAATTTCCAAAAACGAAGTGGCGGGTTCAACGTGTTAATTTCAACTTCCAAAGCTACCAGTGACTCTCCACCTCCACCTAAATATCCGCCAAGACCCACAGTCATCATCATCCAAAGAATCCCCAGACTGAATTTCCCTTGTTGAACGAAAAATCAAAAGAGTACTTCAGCCTGCAAAGGACGAAATTTTGCATCCAGACTTCTAACATCCACGAAATCTCGTTTGCAGATGTGCCTTTATATATGGTCGCGATGGTCACTTGGAGAAGTTCACCAGGGAAATGCAAGAACGCCTGGTAAAGAACGTAATCGAACCCATGGCGTGCGACGGTCTTCGTACCATCTCCATTGCTTATCGCGACTTCGTTCCTGGCAAGGCAGAGATCAATCAAGTTCACATCGACAACGAGCCGAATTGGGACGACGAGGAGAACATAGCGAACAATCTTACCTGTCTCTGCATCGTTGGTATCGAGGATCCAGTTCGTCCCGAGGTGCCAGACGCCATTAGAAAGTGTCAGAAGGCCGGCATTACTGTGCGAATGGTGACGGGTGACAATATTAACACCGCTAGGTCGATCGCCTTGAAATGCGGTATCTTGAAACCGAACGAAAACTTCCTTATTCTCGAGGGCAAAGATTTCAACAGAAGAATCCGAGACAGCAACGGCGAGGTTCAGCAGCATCTTCTGGACAAAGTGTGGCCAACGTTGAGGGTACTGGCGAGATCATCACCCACCGACAAATATACTCTTGTCAAGGGCATCATCGATAGTAAATCGAGTGTCAGCCGTGAAGTTGTCGCAGTCACAGGCGACGGAACGAATGATGGTCCAGCTTTGAAGAAAGCCGACGTCGGATTCGCGATGGGCATCGCTGGCACCGACGTCGCCAAGGAAGCTTCCGATATCATTTTAACGGACGATAATTTCTCCTCCATCGTAAAAGCAGTTATGTGGGGTAGAAACGTCTACGATAGTATAGCGAAGTTCTTGCAATTTCAGCTGACGGTCAATGTCGTCGCTGTTATAGTTGCTTTTATCGGGGCATGTGCCGTGCAAGATTCCCCTCTTAAAGCGGTGCAGATGTTGTGGGTTAACTTAATCATGGACACGTTAGCGTCTCTTGCCTTGGCCACTGAATTGCCTACGCCTGACCTTCTTCTTCGTAGACCTTACGGTCGTACAAAGCCACTCATCTCCAGGACAATGATGAAGAATATTCTGGGTCAAGCTGTCTATCAGTTGACCGTTATTTTTATGCTTCTCTTCGTTGGTACGTGCCACTCCTTTCTCACTTTGGATAACCGTTGATCCGAATGATCGATACGATTAGACATAATGTAGAATCGAAATATCTGAAATACGAAGTTCTTTTTAACGCTTACCGAGTGAAAGAGCTCGTTAGAAGCAGCGTTTGTCAACCTTGAAATTTACAAAAACATCCGCAGTGTATTTAAAATCATTGGTTAACCTCGCAAGCTATAGCTCGTAAAAATAAAGAAGTCTCGCGGTACGAGGCACGGCCTATCCCCACCACGTCGGTCCTAGCAACCTGAGATCCACCCATAGCAACCGAAAACGCAACACTTCATTCGTCGTTCCCATGACGACGCAAAGAATGTGCGGCTTTAACGGCCAATCACGCGTTAGAATCGAGAATGACGTCAGAGCGTGGGATGTCTCTATCTGTCGGGCGAATCAGAGCAAAGCACAGGCCAGAGGACTTCTTTACTTTTGCGAGGTGTATCTCTGCTTTTTTACTAAGTGATCGATTATTGTTAACCAGCGCGATCATTGACCAGAGATCATTCGTGTCGAGATTTTAATGTTGGAATCTGATCCTTCCGATTAATGGGTATCCAGAATTTTGCACGAATTTTCAAGCTGACTCTCGTAATGAGAAAGTTGTTCGATCGATCAGGTGATAAAATGCTCGACATCGACACGGGCCGAGGAGTTGCACAGGCTGGCGGAGGTCCGACGCAGCACTTCACCGTCATCTTCAATACGTTCGTCATGATGACTCTCTTCAACGAATTTAACGCCAGGAAAATCCATGGTCAGCGTAATGTCTTCCAAGGAATATTCACCAACCCCATCTTTTATTCTATTTGGATCGGCACGTGTCTATCGCAGGTAAATCGTGCAGTTCGTTAACTTTGCTTCAGCGCGTTTATCTCGGAATTGGAGCTGCTAAAAAGACAATTGCGGAATTTTTCTTGTTTTTTTTTCCTTTTTTAACATCTGGACTTTATGAGTCAGTCTTTCGTTCCATGACGGCTGCGATATGCAGCTGAAAAAGTTACTAGGCCACTTTAATGGCCGCGCGTCTGCGCAGTTAACCCATTTGCATCGTAACTCTAAATACGGCAAAAGACCCAGAGTACCGTGCACTTCCACGCGCAGCAGTTTAACATTGTACAGGGCGGAATATTCCGCGGCTATAAAAAAGGATCGTCATCTGCGGAATATTCCACTTACGGATGCAAATGGGTTAAACTTCACCAGGGGCCGGCAATATTTTTAACCCCTTGCTTTACGATTTTTTGTGACCGTCTCAGTTAAAATTCAGAATTTAATTGCTGAAAATAACTTCTTTGCTGTTAATGTTTTCAAGAGAGCAAATTAGAGGTCATTTGTAGAACGTAAGATGCGAAATTAATTAAAAATAATTTTCAAGAGGCGTGTCGATGGTTTATGGAGAAACAAACGTCAATTTTTAAAGGGTGGAAGCACGATCCGATTTCTAAGTGGTCTAGTGACTTTCCAGCCGCTCTGTTGCGATCACTGGAGATAAATGTGAGAGTCTAATTAAATTACTAGGAGCTGCAGCTTCGATGCAATTGTCGCTGCATCTCTGAGATAAGAACAGATAATATGCACAGCAAACGAAGAATATTCTGTTTTCAAATGTTTTCAGAAGCCAAAGCGGTTAAGTCCATTTTATATTTTATAATATTTGTAAATTTTAACGGAATAAACTACATCCTATTAAAATTTACAAAAATCAGAAAATATTTAAAAAAATGGATTTAACCGCATTTGCTTCCGAGCGACTCAAAAATCGAGCGAAATTGAACGATAAATGAAAATCAATTACGCTACTTAGAATTCTACGTTACTCAACCGATTGATCGTTCGATCGTCAACGAGCCCTGTTCCCACAATTAACTCGTTCTTCAGGTTTTTCAGCGCTCGCACCCAACCAAGTCAGTTATTCAATTAATTTCCCTATTAAATGAACTTACACTCGCCCATCTCAAATTAAACTAAATACCTCTCACCGTCGAAACAACGTACAGTAAATCCTCGATAAATGCAAATTTCGGGGGCAAAGTAGTGCTCTTATCGAGTACTTTTCTAAATGAAACTTTTCCCAATGTATTTTTAGGATTCCTCTGATTAAAATGATACCAAACACGATATAGTTTGAATTATGTAAATACTAACTAAATTTATTAAATATTAAGTAAATATAATTCAAACTACATCGTGTTGGGTATCATTTTAATCAGAAAAATCTCACAAACACATTAGCAAAGGTTTAAAAAAAATCAAAAATAAAAACGACCGACCCTCCAATTAGTATTAACCCATTTGCATAGTCATGATGCATTTATCGAAGTTCTACTGTAACTCAACTATACACTCGTCCATCTCAAATCGAACCAAATACCTCTCACCGTCGAAACAATGTATTTGCAAATCCCCAAAAACCCATGAGCCTAAGACGTTAATCGTTCACGTAACAATAGGTTGACGAGTGGAAGAGAAACGCGTGTGTTTAACGAGGCACTGTTCCAGAGAATGTGGAAAGGGCCCGAATGGAAAAGTTCTCGGTGAAATTTTGCATACCGTCTCGCATTCGTTTGCACGTCAGCCCCCCAAGAAAATAGCAGGACGTCCATTAATGGTGACTGCACACCTCCTGCCTCGTGTATTCCTTTAACGTACCTCTGTGTCTCTTTTTCTAGGTGGTTATCATACAGTATGGTAAAATGGCGTTCAGCACGAAAGCTCTCACTTTAGAACAGTGGATGTGGTGCCTGTTCTTCGGATTCGGCACTCTATTGTGGGGCCAAGTAATTACAACTATTCCTACGCGCAAGATTCCTAAAATTCTTTCGTAAGTTAATATTCACGTATTCCACAAAAGAAAAAGAAAGAAAATTAGCGTTATAGATGATGAAAGATATTTCTCTTTGTTTTCTTTTTTTCTGAGCACAGGATATGGAACTCTGTCCGTAGGAAATCCGGCACTTACTCGCTCACCCCGTATAATTCTTTTTCTTTCCACCCTTTTTTTCTTTTCTTTTAGTCTAACAGCGGATGCGTTAAATTTGTAAATTACTTCTTTTTGTACGTGACGATCTCTTTCGACGAAAAGGGATTTTGAAAAGGAAAGAAAATACCGGCAGGCAGAATCCGCACGCGCATTTGTCCGATTAACGTGAAATTTTAACCTGGATTTCTTGCTTTCTTGCATCGTGTAATGAAACAAGCATTACACACTAATAACGGAAGTGAGCTTTGTCAGATTAAATTGCGAGTCTCATTGACGATCTAACCATTGGCAGACGGTATCGTTGCTGATATCATTTTTAACATACGATTAACTGATTTTACATTGGCTCTCGATGTCTCATCACACGAAGGAGCTTTCTGACTTTTTTTATCGATACCTTCCTTTGGTACACGATGATAGTTGCCTTTGCATGATTTTACAATTATCTCGGAATCTATTGAAATTCGGGGCTGCGTTCAATTCTTAACACGTCGAATGCCATCGCTGTTTCGACAGTTTCTTCATTTCTACTGCGAAAGTTCTATTAAAGTCACATCTTTGCAAAGCAGAAACTTCAAATGCAAAAATAGATTTATAGGCAGCAGGACTTTACCTTTTTTAGACCAACGTGTAGATATTGATCGAATTAACGAATTCGTAAATATTACGATTTAAAAGTCATGCGAAGTTTCGTTGAATTCAGTGGCGCCGGTCCCCAGGGACCCCGATGGCATTCAACTTGTTAATTACGTCTCGAAAGATTTCATTGAGATTTAATTATCTCATGGCCGAAACTCGTTCGTGCAGAGTCGCGTTATCTGCATGGAAGACAATTGGTACGAAACGTGATCAGGAAATGGAAGTAATTTTTGCGAATATCTTTGTTTCAGTGTTGAGTTGGTAATTATTAAAAATACCTTATTAATCATTTTTCAAGGGTACAACATTAATGGAGCTTGTAAAACTTAGAAAAAAATACTTGGCTTGCAGGGTGACTCTAAAATAGTGTTGGACAATTTACGAGTACGCTTTTACCGTCATTATTAAAGTTTATGGCGAATATAAGTCTGCGAAATGTTCATTTCTAAGATACAGTCGTTTCAAGCTGAAACTTTGCCTTGCTGCAGTCATTCAACGTGATGTTATGGAGCCACGTGCATTTTCTATGGTTTTTACGGGGTGAATTGTACAAAATACTAATTATGGATCGATTCATAGGCGTAGCTCATCTTTTATTTTTCATCGAACTGTTTATTCTCTTAGGAAATTTTCAGATTCTAAATTTACATCTGAAAATGCACAAATGGGGTAAAAAGATCGATGTAAAATAAAATAATAAATCCCATAATTAGTACTTTATTTTCCATCGAATTCTTTATTCACTTTGGACGTCTTCAGATTCGAAATTTAGATCTGAAGATGCACAAATGGAGTAAAAAGATCGATGTAAAATAAAACGATACAGCCACGGTAAATCCTATAATTAATTCGCTCAGAAGTCAATGCGATTTAGTCAATTTTTTTCATATTTTTTTATTTTTGTCAATTTTCATACAATAAAGTTTATTCCATTAAAATTGACGAAAATCAGAGAATATAAAAAATGGAATTAACCGCATTGACTTCCGAGCTACTTAATTAGTACTTTATTTCTCGTCGATTTAAATTTCCACGCCAATTGCGAATTTATCGAACTTCAAATTAAAATGCTGCAAGTGCAATCCAGAAATCGAACGCTCTCAAATTCATATTCGCCGTAATCTTTAATAAATCTGCAACAAATCGTATTTCCAAATTATCCAGCTCCTCTTCAAATGCACCCTGTGCAGCGATAGGCATAACGATTAAAATCTTTCACCTCGAAATTACTCGAAGAAACTCGAACCTTTTAGAAGCGGTTTAAATCACTCTAAAAGTACAGTTTGAAGATAAGTATCATCGGTATCGTGTGAAAGTGTAATAGAAGGGAGGCATGCATCGTGGAAGATTCATTGTAGCCGTAAGAGAATGTAGCTGCTTCTGTTGTTTCTGTTTCTTGCTTCACGAACTCTCTATCTCTCTCTAATGCTTCAGCTGTTGGCTATCATGTCACCCATGCTCCACAATGATAATCTGTACATAAAAATGTTGTCGCTTATCGTAGCATGAATCGAAATATTGCCCTTAGACCACTTAATTTTGCACAGTACACCCTCAACATACTGTATAACTATCGATTGAATGTAGCTTATTGACATAATAGAATGATCACTCGTGCTCTGTATACCCCGACATCCCTATCAAAGTACTAAAAGCGCTAACTGAATTGCTCGGAAGCTCGAAAGCTTCCGTGAATATTCAACGTTAAGCTCTACCAGTCTTCTGTGTTCGGTTAACCCATTTGCATCGTAGCACCAAATACGGCAGGAGACCCGTAGTACCGTGCACTTCTGCGCGCGGCAGTTTAACATTGTCCAAGACGGAATATTCCGCGGCGGGTGACAAGAGACGATCGTCATCCGAGGAATATTCCGCTTATGGATGCATCATAGCTCTAAATACGGCGGAAGACCCGTAGTACCGTGCACTTCCGCGCGCGGCAGTTTAATATTGTACAAGACGGAATATTCCGCTTATGGATGCATCATAGTTCTAAATACGGCAAGAGACCCGTAGTACCGTGCACTTCTGCGCGCGGCAGTTTAACATTGTCCAAGACGGAATATTCCGCGGCGGGTGACAAGAGACGATCGTCATCCGTGGAATATTCCGCCTAGGGATGCATCATAGCTCTAAATACGGCGGAAGGCCCGTAGTACCGTGCACTTCCGCGCGCGGCTGTTTAATATTGTACAAGACGGAATATTCCGCGGCTGGTGATGTGACGATCGTTATCCGCGGAATATTCCGCCTATGGATGCATCATAGCTCTAAATACGTCGGAAGACCCATGTACCATGCACTTCCGCGCGCAGCAGTTTAACGTTGTACATTGCGGAATATTCCGCGTACGGATGCAAGTGGGTTAACCCATTTGCATCGTAGCTCAAAATGCGGCGGAAGACCCGTAGTACCATGCACTTCCGCGCGCAGCAGTTTAACGTTGCACAGGGCGGAATATTCCGCGTACGGATGCAAACGGGTTAACACTGGAATTCAAGTACAATATTCGCAATATCCGGATACAATTTGCTGTTCGAATAGTACGGATATTTTGCTTTCACGTGGAGTAGGTATGAAGTTTGCGATTAGGACACGCAGAGTAGTACTTTAGCACGAAAGAGAGTGTAAAGCGAGGGATTCAAGGGGAGCTCGGTTAATCCGATATCCGTAAGATTCGAGAAAGTACACGAATTCGTACGTAATGTCTACAGTTATCCGAATATTCGAATAAAACTTCTTTTCTTCTTTTTCTCGCAGCAATTCGGATGAACCGATACCAACGTTTGTTTAGCAGCTGGTCTTGGACACTGTTGTTAAGATAGCGTTTTAGACGTTGCATGATCGATGATATATCGATATCTACGTACTTGTTTGTGTACTAACGAACCGTACATCGACCCGATGACTTGTCGCTTTGGATTCGATTACGGTATGCAAGAGATATCTCGATGCTGTGTTCGTATCGTCGAGGAAAACGAAAGTGACCGTGATGCGTACACGGACACAGGTGTTTAATTATTGTCAGAGCAAATTCGAGATAGTTAAGTGGTTCTTTAACGCTTAGCACTCACTTCTCTCTCTCTCTTATCACTTTTGCTCAAGCTACTCTTCTCTTTTTCAGCGTTACAATCTACCTGTTTCTATCTTAGCCTCTGTCTATCTCTGTTTTAGCCACTATCTTCTCTGTCTGTCTGTCTGTCTGATTCTCTTCCAGTTGTCTACCCGATTTCGTTGGATTTCTTTTCTTCTTTCTCAGCCTTCCACCTCTCTTCTCCATCACATGCACGGACTTCTGTCTCCCTCCACCGATAACCCATTACTGCATCTGTTTTCTTTCTCTCTATCCGCTTCAGTTGCCTCCTAATTCGCAAGGGAAGACTCGTTCGGGTACTCAGCACCGTAAGAGATCATCAATTGTTACGGGGGTGCTATGGGGAAAGTGGGATCACTCGGTCTTGCGAATTGGGACACGCAATTATCGCTGATCTCGCGTCGAGCGCACTGATAGTACTAACAGAAAAAATAATAATAATCAAAGGCTAAAGAAGTAATTCTAACGAAACAGCAAAATGGTCGTTGGAATACGAATTGGGATGTCTGTAACCATTGATCGGCAGGATCGTTAATGGTTGCACAAGTAACTCGCACGTAAACGTGAAAGGAGATTTACAAGCTTGATATTTGTTTGTTGATGCGAGGACGACTACTACGGCGTACACTAAAATCGGCATCGGTGTTCTTAACACTCGAATTAACACCGGACACACCAAGGAAAACACGGACACACGTACACTCCGATCACCCATTCTTTGATCTTGTGCATTCGCTTGTTTTTTCAAGAAAGAGCTTAACAAGCCACGTTGTAGGGCACATAGAGTAGTTGCGGTTTTTTGAGCTTCTGAAAAGTCTATTAACAGGTAAGGAGTGCCATCCGGCGACTAACAATATCGTGCTGAATATGTTATTAACCAAGCGGACACTGGGAAAAAGAGTTATATTCGCGCGAGTGGTTTCAATCGTCGGCGCGAATAGAATGTGGCTCAGTTTCGAGTCGAGAGGGCAAAGGAAAAACACGTTTGATCATTCCGGAGATCAGTTCTGTACCATTTCATGCATATGTCATTTACTTGTGATCCTTCACGTTTCTCTTCTCCCCCATCACTTCGTTCTCGCCCATCTGATTTCATTGTTGGTCCTATGGGAACACAGCGGTGTGTCATTTTCATGTACACGTGAGACACCATGAAGCAAGACACGTACATGTGTACATACATGCGCTTTACAATTGTCATTTGTTTCCGTATCATCAGCAAGAACAACATAATCGCTCACTATATCCGCATTGCACCTCATTGCATCCCCTCGTTCGTTGGCTCATTCTTTACATGATGTGTATATACATTTATGGATGCAGGGTAGCCTGAAAGTCCCTGGACCATGTTCAGATAGAGTAACTTATTTGCCAGCAGTGTTTTCCGATTATTCGTATTTGATTCTTGCAAAATAGAAACTCAGTTGGAAGTCATTTCAGAAAGGTACATATGTTGTTTATGAAAGAGTCAGTATGAATTTATTAGCTGGTTTAGGGATGGAGTTATTCTATGATAGCAGCTCTATAGATCTAGAGTTACTCTGTGATAGCAGGTCTATTAGATCCAGAGTTACTCTGTGATAGCAGCTCTAATAGATCTAGAGTTACTCTGTGATAGCAGCTCTAAGAGATCTAGAGTTACTCTGTGATAGCAGGTCTAATAGATCTAGAGTTACTATGTGATAGATATTCTAATATATTTAGAGTTGCTCTATTACAGATACTCTATGATAGATATTCTAATATTTTTAGAGGTACTCTATTATAGATATTCTATGATAGGTGCTCTAATAGATCTAGAGATACTCTATGATAGATATTCTAATATATTTAGAGGTACTCTATTATAGATATTCTATGATAGGTGCTCTAATAGATCTAGAGAAGCTCTATGACAGATATTCTAATATATTTAGAGGTACTCTATTATAGATGTTTTATGATAGGTGCTCTAATAAATCTAGAGTTACTCTATGATAGGTATTCTAATAGATTTCGAATTACGGTATGATAGGGACTCCCAAAAATTTAGAGTTTCTCTATTATAGACACTCTATGATAGATCGCCCTATAAATTTGGAGTTTCTATATTGCAGATACTCTATAATAGAAGCTCTAATAGATCTAGAGTTACTCTATGATAGATATTCTAATAGATTTCGAATTACGGTATGATAGGGACTCCGAAAAATTTAGAGCTTCTCTGTTATAGTTACTCTATGATAGATCGCCCTATAAATTTGAAATTTCTATATTGCAGATACTCTATGATAGGAGCTCTAATACATCTAGAGTTACTCTATGATAGATATTCTAATAAATTTCAAATTACTGTATGATAGGGACTCCCAAGAATTTAGAGTTTCTCTGTTATAGATACTCTATGATAGATATTCCAATAGATTTCGAATTACTCTATGATAGTGCCTCTCAAACATTTAGAGTTTCTCTGTTATAGACATTCTATGATAGATCGCCCTATAAATTTGGAATTTCTCTATTGCAAACACTCTATGACAGATATTCTAATAGATTTCGAATTACTGTACGATAGGGACTCCCAAAAATTGAGAGTTTCTCTATTGCAGATACTCTATGACAGATATTCTAATAGATTTAGAGTTACTCTACGATAGATACTTCAATAAATTTAGAGTTCTCTGATTATAGGCACTCTATGATAGACCGCCCTATAAATTGGGAGTTTCTCTATGACAGATATTCTAATAGATTTAGAGTTCCTCTATGATAGATACTTCAATAAATTTAGAATTCTCTGATTATAGGCACTTTATGATAGATCGCCCTATAAATTGGGAGCTTCGCAATGATAGATAATCTAATAGATTTAGAGTTCCTCTATGATAGATCGTCCTATAAAGTTTGAGTTTCTCTATTACAGACACTCTATGACAAACACTGCAATAGAGCTCGAGTTACTCTATTTCTAGATGGCCCAGTGACTTCCCGGCCACCCTGTACGAATGAAATTGATCTATATACACAGAGACACAACATATTTCTCTCTTTCTCTCTATTTCTCTCTGTTCGTTGCTGTTTTCCTTTTGCCATTTCTAATCACCATTTGATGCTCTGCCATTATCTGCCACTGATCAATTTTGCCGCAGCAAGAGAAATAACGAAAGAAACTTTACAAAAGAAAGGAAAGCAGAGAATTGTCTCTCGAACCATCATCGATAATATACCATCATCTCTGTTTTTTGCGCGCACCATTAGAATTAATATATTAGGTGTTCTGCTAAGGAGCGAGGGGAAAAGTACAGAAAATCGGGTGCAGTGCGTCGAGGAGCCGGCTCTGCGAGCTTCAATGATGCGCATCTCAGCCACAAAACAAAAACAATACCCAACTTTGATTAACAGGGATCGAGTGATGAAGAATTGGTTTCATGTTTTTTAAAAACAGATGGGGCCGCGGCCAGCCGGATGATATCGGTGCTATCAATCTCGGAGATGAGAAATTCGACCCCGACTCGGATAAAAAGCCGCGAACAGGACAAATTCTATGGATCCGTGGTCTAACACGACTACAGACACAGGTAACTATCCCTATCTCTCATTCTCATGCCATCACTCGAAAAAAGAAATCAACGTTCTCTCGAGTCCTCCTATCCCCTGACCCCCACGGAGAAAAGAAAAACAATCTCGACGCTCCGTTCCTCAGGTTCGGGGTGGCTGTATTTTTTTTTCCTTTTTTTTCTCTCGATAACCCACCCAATAATAGGACTCTTTTTCTTTTACCATTTTTTTTTTCCTTTAATATTCTTTGAAACTCGTGCCATTGAGAAGTACCACGGCACAACGGAGTGCCAGCTACGAATTACTTTCTTTTTTGTCGACTTTAACCACCATCGAGTACAGTCCAGATAAACCACGTCATCGCAACAAAGTCGTTCTGTTATCTTTCCTTTTGTTTTTTGTTTTTGTTTTTTTTTTTCTTTTCCTTTGGTTCTTGACGTTACCTTGGTTTGCATTTTCATTTGAGTTCTATCGTTACCTTGACAATGCGTACCTTACGTTACCCTCTTTATCGTTCTTGCGCCTGTTAGCCATGATTGGAGACGCCTTTTGATTGTCCTTCCAGAGGAAGGAGGTAGTCGATACTTCACGTAGACAATGGAAAAATCGGTGTTTAAAACGGATGGGGGAAAAGTAATGGGAGCATCAAGCATCCGAAGCTCTAGGTTTCATTCTCGATCGCTCCATTCGCCGAGTGACACGGCTCGCTGCTCGGCAGCGATTACGATCCGATTTTACGTGTAATTCGGTGGCAATGCTTTGTTTTTGAGTGCTCATTACACCCCAGACATGTATCACGGTTGACGAGGGAGCATGCCGGGAACGATGACGAACGAATTTCGTATTCCTGCCTCGCGCGGAATGCGAAATTCGCTTGCACGTCGCGCATAACTTCGTCAACGAAACTCTCACGTTCATACGGATACGTGCGTTCAGCTGCATACGAATCGACGTTTCTCCGATGCGTTTTCATCAACGTGATTGGACTCCGTTTAACCCTTTATGAGGCTGAGGATATCGCGGGAATATTTAAATCGTAGGATCGAACGATGTTTCAGAGATTTCAACGACATTGAAATCTCTTTGTTTTTTTTTTTAATTTGGGAATTATTTTGGGAATTTTTAATTCCCAATTAGGCAATTAAAAATTTGGGAATTTTAATTGGGAATTTTGAATTCGTGATGTTGGAACGGAATTCGGTGATTTATAATTAACATTTTCCCGGCCGCTGTCACGTACGCGTGACGTCTCTGCGCCGACTGTTGTCGGCTGCTATCACGCACGCGTGAGTTCCTTTCGCCAGCGGTGATTCTTTGCTGCGATTTTTGTATAGGTAAATGTAGCGTTGCAAAGGAACAATTGATAAATAGGGAACAATAGCTTCTGTTTTCTCCTCCCGATTTACCAGATTGTCTTTTGTACAAATGACTGCGTAAATGTCACCGTTGGCGAGCAGGAGAATCTGCGTGAAAGTCGCCGATGGCAGTGGAACGCTGACGCGATAAATGAGCGGTTGGATAAGTGTTGATGTGGATCGTTGGAATGGCTAGTTTTGAGAGATATTGTCAGCGTTTTTGTAAAGGGTTAACGTATCCTGAGAATAGTAATTACAGTCGTCGCTCGCGAATATCGGACGATTCGAAGGGATGAAGTAATGTTGGAGCCACTGATGTTAACCCCTTCGGTGTTAATTTTATTTGAATTTTCTACGTACAGTGGAAGTAATTTGTTGGTAGTAAATGTTCATTAGGGAGTTTCTTTTCGTAGTTGATCAATGAAGAAAGAGCCTGTGGAGATCTGACACTTAAATTAATGCGTCGAAGGGGTTAAACGATGGGCGGGAATACGGGCGGGATCGGTCGTTCGTTTAATTAAATCGGGGCTCGAGCAACACGACCGTAATTGACCTTCGTCCGTTCCTTAAAACGATTATCCATTCAAGACACTTTCATCCACTTTGACTATCAAGCATCCAGTAACGAAGCTCGGCTCGTCGATGTTACTTACGATGGAAGAATTCTCATTCCGAATCATCACAAACGGATGTGTACTTCTACGAGAGGACAGGGGTTGTGGAAGTGGCCTGAGGCTTTCCGGTGTAAGATATCTTCGTTGTTTGGATTGAAACTGAATTTTGTAAGGGTTGCAGCTGGCTCTTTCAAGATTCTGGTAGATGGACAGTGTCAGGGTTGATTATAAGCACCAGTTGACGATCATTGACGAACTTTTTGCGAATAGTTGAAGCAGAGATTAAGGAAATTGTAGAAAATGCTAGTCTAGGCTAGTTAAGCAAGTAGTCTACGGTAGATTGTAATTGCAAAATGACTCTTCTACGTGCAATTGGTCATTGGACACCAAGGATACTCTAAAGATATCATATGTCGACAACAGACAGACAATGAAGGGCTACTTAGACAGTCTCGTCTACAGTAGACTTGAATAACAAAATAACTACTCTACGAAAAAGATCACACTTCAGATGCACTTTGCCTACACTAGTACTTCCATACAAAATGAATACTCTACAAGAAACACAGACAATTAAGAGCTACTGTAGACGAGACAATGTTGCAGTTGAAACTTCAGATTCACTTTGTTTGCAGTAGACTTGAATAACAAAATAACTACTCTATAACACAGACAACCAACGAAGTGCTACTGTAGACAAGACAATGTTGCAGTAGATACTTCAGATACACCTTGCCTACACTAGACTTCACATAGAAAACAAGTACTCTACAAGAAACACAGCCAATGAAGAGCTACTGTGGACGAAACAATGTTGCAATTGATACTTCAGATATACCTTTCCAACAATAGACCTCACATACAAAATAAATACTCTACAAGAAACACAGACATTGAAGGGCTACTGTAGACAAAACAAAGTTGCAGTAGATACTTCAGCTTCATCTTGTCCACAATAGACTTGAATAACAAAGTAACTACTCTACAAGAAGCACAGCCAATGACCAGCTACTGTGGACGAGACAATGTTGCAGTAGATACTTTAGATATACCTTACCAACAATAGACCTCACATACAAAATAAATACTCTACAAGAAGCACAGACATTGAAGAGCTACTGTAGACAAAACAAAGTTGCAGTAGGTACTTCAGATTCACCTTGTCTACAGTACACTTGAATAACAAAGTAACTACTCTGCAAGAAGCACAGCCAATGAAGAACTACTGTAGACAAAACAAAGTTGCAGTAGATACTTCAGATTCACCTTCTCCACAGTAGACTTGAATAACAAAGTAACTACTCTACAAGAAGCACAGCCAATGAAGAGCTACTGTAGACGAGACAATGTTGCAGAAGCCACTTCAGGTGCCACCTTGTCTACCCTAGACTTCACATTCAAAATAAGCAATCTACAAGAAGCACTGGCAATGAAGAACTACTGTAGATACCTCTAGATACTTCCAAAGTGGATACTTCATATTCACCTAGTCCGCTACTGCTCAATACAGACCCAATTTGTTCCACTGGACCCTTACACTAGCCCATCTGCCAGAACCAGCTGCAATGCTGACTAAAAATAAGTCAAAATCCAAGCCCGACTTGCACCGGAAAGCCAGAGCCACCAGCGGTAGCACAGTGAAAGCGAGAAATTCGAAGAAAGTTTGTTAGGACGTTTGACAGAGGGGAAAATCGCACTTCTCGTGATTCAATGCTGCCGTAAACGACTCCTCGACGGAAACGCACTCCTTGGCATAATCACCGTCGCTCGTGCAGTCAAAGTATACTCTAGAAAGCACCCTAGAAGCATAGAGACCATCGTGGCCTCGGTAGACAAGAGGGAACATGAGCTCGATGGAATTAACGGTAGAAAGATTGTTGTACAGATGTTTGAAGAGCTTAGGCGATCATTGACTCATCGTCTACTCGATAGAATAGCCCGAGTTGCCGTATTTTTTTTTTATAGACAATCATCGCTACACGGCTTGCTCGACGTAGTGAAACGAAATTGTGGTCATTACTCTAGTACCAAGTTAGCAGTGGTCCACGCAGTCCTCGATCCATCTGACACGTTCGATGATTACGAAACAGTCTGTACATCGGGTCACACATTTTTTTGGGGAGTTTTCATGTCTATCGTGTCGACGGAGTTTTGTTTATTCGTAGGGGAAGACGAAGTAATTTGAGAATTTGCTACTGTGGGGGAAAAATCAGTTTTCGTGGGGTATAGGGTGGCGAGAAAGTCCCTAGACTACTTGAAGATAGAGGTACTCTAGTCGTTTCTGAGCATCTATGAGAGAATGACTCTAAATCCTTTAGAGTACCTGTAATAGAATAGTTTAAACTCTAAATATTTTAGAGTATCTACAATAGAATGATTCTAAATCTTTTAGAGTATCTATAATAGAATAGCTCTAACTCTAAATCGTTTAAGGCATCTATAATAGAATGACTCTAAATCCATTAGAGTATCTATAATAGAACGACTCTAAATCTTTTAGAGTATCTTTAATAGAATGACTCTAAATCTTCTAGAGTATCTATAATAGAATGACTCTAAATCTTTTAGAGGATCTATAATAGAATAGCTCTAACTCTAAATCGTTTAAGGCATCTATAATAGAATGACTCTAAATCGATTAGAGTATTTATAATAGAACGACTCTAAATCTTTTAGAGTATCTTTAATAGAATGACTCTAAATCTTTTAGAGTATCTATAATAGAACAACTCTAACTCTATATCTTTTAGAGTACCTATAATAGAATGATTCTAAATCTTTTAGAGTATCTATAATACAATAGCTTTAACTCTAAATCATTTAGAGTATCTATAACAGAATGACTCTAAAACTTTTAGAGTATCTATAACAGATTGACTCTAAATCTTCTAGAGTGTCTATAATAGAATGGCTCTAACTCTAAATCTATTAAAAATTCTCATTTATCCTTCTGGAAATAATGAATGTACCTTTTGGAAATCACTTTTCAATTAGTTTCGTAGATTGTGGCACTCGATCGACCACCATTATTTAGTCTAGCGACTTTTGAGTCTGGTATAAAGGGTTTTTGCATCTTCGATGAGCACGAGGAATCGATAGAGGTAAACTGATTTTTTTCCTGAGTTCGAAGAAGCCTCAATGGCGGATATTTTTGAAGTGCTACTCAGATTATTCTTAAAAATCGTACAAAATTCTCTTTCCACACAAAACGTGAATCAATGGAAATTCTACCACAAAGACACGTGGCGATCTTCATGGATCATTTCATCAACAACTTCCGAAATCATTTCTCGTCCATCCTCCGTTCAGTTTTGTACGATCCTCGAGCTTCTGAATTTCAAAGATCAAACACACTTTCTCAATACTACGACACAACGAACAACGAAGCTTATAATCCACAAACTCGATAGACCAAAGAATGAAAAAATGCCGGAAGACGTCGATGAGCCACTCGGAGACGTTTTTAACTCCGAAGAAACAACGACTCACGAAATAATAAAACCATTAAGCTCGACAATTTACACTGATTACAACCATGAAACGACAGTTCCGCCGAAATTTTCGAGCACGGTGATGAAAGTCACTCAAACTTAATCGCAATAGCCGGCGAAACATAGCAAAGCTCTCAAAATTCACTTGGACCGCTGAAATCTCCGAATAGACGAATCCCATTCGATTGTTTAAAAAGTTCGCTGACCTTTGTTCATCCCGGCGACGAAAAGGGGCGCCAAACGAAATCGATACTCGAGCGAGAGTCGGAAAGGACGAAAAAAAACGATCATCCTCCAGTCGTAAATACACGCGTACATTCTGTTTAGTTTCTTTTACCATTTTTTTTCCGTTTGAGACGCTCCAAGGGACATTATCAAGCCTGATGAAGCCAGCGCAAAGAAACGTAATCACCGCGTTTAAGTAGAATTCGTCCGAATAGAAAGTCGAAAGCGGAGAGAACGAAATCGTTTGGAAGTGCTGTTATCATCGTTCCATCGTTTATGATAACGAAGAACAAGATTGAACGATGAGTGACAACATAATTCAAACGATCAGGGATGAATTGGGGCAAAAACGAGGAACCCGACGAAAAATTGCAACGATCTCCACTTTATTCCTTTATTCTGTTGACTTCGCTTTCTCTCTTATTTCCTTTCTTCTTACTCTGAAACAACTCTACGGTCTTTTTAACACTAGATTTACCATACCAGTCGAAATGACTGGTACACAGTTTTTTCCAAAAATTCTCCAAATTTATATGGCAGTCATAGAATAGATATTCTACCTCCATCTTATAAAACGTAAATTGCCGAATCGATCGAGTTCTCCACCTCTTAATTCCCCTTTTTTTCAAAATACTTATTTAATATTTTGAAATATGATAGATTTAACGCCGGTAGTTCTAGTGTTAACGCACGGTTTAACGATTCGAACGATGCGCCTCTGCGAATTAATTAAGCATTCACGGGACTTAGTAAATTATTGATCTCAATTTATCTGTTTATTCTATATATAAATGTGTATATATATATCTCTCTCTCTGTTTCTCAGTTAAGCTAATTATGTAAATTGAATGTGTAACCTACTTTCAGACGAGCAATAGAACTCTGGTGCAGAATGTATCTGTGACAGGCAGATCCCCCTCTCAGGATTACTATATGGTTAGTCCGCAAGTCCAATCTCCGCACTGTTTGACCGTCTTAAATATTAATTTCTAATTAACCGTTTGTCTCTTACATACTTTTGATCTTCTACCCACCTTTTTTTTTTTCTCACTTTTTGTTTTCCTGGCTTTCGTTTGACGTAATTGTTTTCCTCGAGTTTCTTTTCTCTTAATTAATAACCTTAACTCAATTAAGTACCTTAATTAAGGTATTAATCAATAACTTAATTAAGTACACAACTTAGTTTCCTAACTCTGATGAATTCAAGTCGATTTTCTTTTTTTTCCTTTCGCCTTTAACCGTTTACTATCGTTTCTCAACTTCCGTTTCTTTCTCTTCACTACTTTTCTTTTCACCTGCTCTTTGTCTGTCTTCCCTCGACGTTTATCGCGATGCCTGACTTGTTTCCTTTGGTCGCAGTTTTGCTTGCGATTCGCGAGCTTTGATCTACTAGCTTGTCCCTTGGGATTCGTGTTAATTTCATGCGAATCTGCGCAATTTACGTGTCGCGATATTTATTCACACGGCGAGGTCCCTCGCCATGCTACGATATTATGTATTTTTCTTTGCCGATCTTTTCTCTTCCGATCGCTCCTTCACAAGTTCAATGTCTTTCGTTTCAATCTTCCGTCCCTTTCAACCCTTCGATTTCAATTTTACCGACGTTATCGATCATTGATAGATGAAAAGTCAACAGAGAATTCTCTGTATCGATGGAAATTCCATCCTGATGGATCGACGGAATCAAGGGTTGATCTTTACGTCCTATTAATTTTTTAAGTTTCTACTTTTTCCATCCTACAGTGTCTCGATCTTTCTTTTATTTCTTTCTATCGACTTTTTGTTATCTTAATGTGTTCCCGTTGACTCCTTGATATCGTATCGCCGTAGAATCCTCGAAGGCGGCTGATATCCTGTTTATTTCAACCCCTGAAAGTTTTCTGACTTCCGATATTTATGGCGAGCGGAGCACGCGAATAATCCCATTGTTATTCCCTGCGTATTTTAAGCAGCGTTGATAATGTTCTTTTAACGCTACCGTGTATACATATTGTGCTGGCATATAAGCGATGTTTAAATCCTTACTATTTCCATTTTTATGGCTCTACGAGCAGGCGAACGGAAATGTTCGCTTGGCTGACGTCACACGCTTCTGAAACTTGACTCTAATTCCTCAAAGCCCCCGTGTGTTTTTATTGGGTTTGCGTATCCATCTTCCCATGAAACGAAAACCGCCTACCTTCTTTTACTTTTCTTTCGATTCATTCTGAGATGTTGCATGCACGTCTGTGCGTATGTATGTACGTATATAATTTGCCCGTATATACGTGTATACACGTAGATATATGTATACTGGGTGTGTCGTGATACGCGGCACAAAGGTCACGAGGGTGATTGATGCCGGGGAAGATTGGAAATTGAGAGTAGATCTTTTCGTAGGTGGATAAGTTTTGGATAACTTGGTGCAGGTGGATAATTTGAGTTAGGATAGCTCTATGCAGATAGATAACTTCAGTTAGGGTAACTGAATGGAGATAGATAACTTGAGTTAGAGTTAGTCGATGCAGTTGGATAACTTGAGTTATTGTTACTCAGTGCAGGCAGATAACTTCAGTTAGGATAACTCAATGGAAATAGATAACTTGAGTTAAAGTTACTCCATGCAGTTGGATAACTGGAGTTAGGACAACTCAGTGCAGTTGGATGACTTGAATTAGTATAACTCAGTGCAGGTAGATAACTTCAGTTAGGATAACTCAATGGAAATAGATAACTTGAGTTAAAGTTACTCCATGCAGTTGGATAACTGGAGTTAGGATAACTCAGTGCAGTTGGATGACTTGAATTAGTATAACTCAGTGCAGGTAGATAACTTCAGTTAGGATAACTCAATGGAAATAGATAACTTGAGTTAAAGTTACTCCATGCAGTTGGATAACTGGAGTTAGGTTAACTCAGTGCAGGTAGATAACTTCAGTTAGAATTACTCAATGGAAATAGATACCTTGAGTTAAAGTTACTCCATGCAGTTGGATAACTGGAGTTAGGATAACTCAGTGCAGGTAGATAACTTCAGTTAGGATAACTCAATGGAAATAGTTAACTTGAGTTAGAGTTAGTCGATGCAGTTGGATAACTGGAGTTAGGATAACTCAGTGCAGTTGGATGACTTGAGTTATTATAACTCAGTGCAGGTAGATAACTTCAGTTAGGATAACTCAATGCAAATAGATAACTTGAGTTAGAGTTAGTCGATGCAGTTGGATAACTGGAGTTAGGATAACTCAGTGCAGTTGGATAACTTGAGTTATTGTTACTCAGTGCAGGTAGATAATTTCAGTTAGGATAACTCAATGGAAATTGATAACTTGAGTTAGAGTTAGTCGATGCATTGGATAACTGGAGTTAGGATAACCCAGAACAAGTGGATACCTTGAATTAGAATAACTCCGTGGAGTTGGATAACTTCAGTTAGTATTACTCAGTTCAGATGGATAACTTGAGTCAGTATAACTCAATGCAGGTGGATAACTTCAATTAGAGTAGGTAAACCGAGATAGATAACTCCAATCAGAATAGTTAAATGCAGATAGATAACTTAAGTTTATTAACTTCCAATTTAATAAATTTTTCAATATTCAAAATGAAAAGGTAAAAATGGAGTAATAGGGACTGCGTCTAACGTAGAAGAGAAGTAGATCCGAAGTCATTGTTCTTTAAAAAAGACTGGAATCTCGTTTGGAAAGATTTATTCGATATTTCCTTCTTACTTTTGTGCAAGAAATCACCGTCATTTCAGTTGTGCGAACTATTGCAACACACTCTTGTATATACACACATGTATGTAAAATGCATGCGCGTATGTGTACGCGTATATGTATGTGTATGCGTATATATGTGCGTAAACACGCATACAAAAGCTGCAAGGTACACTTTACATCGTTTCGAGGGTTTTCAGTATTTGAGAAAATTATGCAAGAAGTTGTAATCCTTCAAAATAATTGCTCGGAGTACTTTGTAAATTTATCTGAATACTGATTATTTCTGTGAGCAGATTAGAAATTATTTATATGAGCTTACAATTCTTGTAGGCTTCTTTTTTAAAGAGTTTGATCAGAGGCGTATTTCCTATTGAGTCTCTAATGCTTATAGAAGCTTCATAAATATAAATTACTATTGGAAATTTCAAATTATAGTTATCACTCATCAAATATTCCACGAGTTTAAATTTATAACTTTCTTCATATCACTGTCAACTGAAATTCATATATATAAACTATTTTGAGCAAACTTTTCAAATCTGATAAAACTTCAGAAACCAAACTAAACTCTCGCAATCACGTTCACCAACTTATACCCACAAACCTTCCAATACATCTTCCTTCGACAAAGTTACTGTCCCAAAACCACGTTTACTCAAAGAAAGCTACTTTCCACCCACAAATCTCTCAGTACATCTTTACTCAAGAAAGTTACTTTTCCAAAGCACTTTTTTCTCTAAGAAACCTAATTTTCACTCACACACGTTTTAATAGTTTTAAAACACGTTTTAAAACAAAGTTACTTTCCCAAAGCACCTTTTACTCATAGAAAAGTGATTTTCTCCCACAAATCTTCCAACACATCTCTCAACAAAATTTCTTTCTCAGAGAAACCTAATGTCCGCCCACAAGCCTTCCAGCACTTCTCTCCTCAGCGAAATTACTTTCCCGAAGCACCTTTTACTCAAATAAACCTAATGTTCGCCCACAAGCCTTCCAACACTCTCCTGAACGAAGTTACTTTTCCGAAACACCTCTTCTTCAAAGGACACAATTGCAATCAAATCTCCTATTTCTTCACCAATTATAGCCCGCCCACAAAACCTCCGCAAAGAAACACCCCCACAGCCATGCCATAATCCACGAACCCACAGTGTACCTTGTACCAGTATGCGTGTTCTGCATGCAGAATTTGCGCATAAATTGTGCGTACATCGGGCAGACAGTATTCGACATAACAACACTCAAAACTACTCTTCATCGCCTCTGTGTTCCGCTCTAAGAAACGATGTTGATACCCGTGGATGCACGGGCTGCGACTCCATTGGCTGATTTTCTTTTTTCAATGTCTCTTACCGCATTTCTTTTCTAATCACTTGCGGTGTGGTGTTGCTGTGATCATTTTAACAGTGATGTGCAATTGTATGTCGATGTGCGTGAGTGTGGTAATACGTGTGTACGTGCACAATAAGTGTCTGTATCTGCTGTCGTCTGCAAACCGCGCGACAGAAGAAGCTTATTTATATATTTGTATATTTATTACATATATATATATCCGCACGACAGCGGAATTCAAAACTTTACTCGACAGTCTAGAAGAGAGAAAAAAAAAAGAAACACACGTACCATTTTATATTCACGACTCTTTCCGCCGGAGACAAGTTTCCTCGTTTTTTTGCACGAGTCCCTGAATACTCGAGGCGAATGCGCTTTAACGTGTACGCAGTTATCACGAGACAATAGTTTTTTATTTTTTTTTTTTATTTGCTACCTTTGAGACACAGTTTCTCAAGCTGCTCGATCAAAGGTCAAGGATATTTACGATTCTCTGCCTATTTTGTCTGTGAAATTCACGGCTTCGCCTCTCGATATCGTAGATCAACGTTGCGAGCAACATGGCCGACTGCTTTTTTACTTCCAGCAGCTGCTTGCAGGGACGAAACTTGTTGTTTCGTATGGAATACCGTGATATTCGAAGAGAAGTACGAAGACGTATCGAGAAACGAACTCGTTGGGTCTCGAATTGCATGCATAACGCCTCGAGTCGTGCTACGAGTGTCGGTTTTTTCGTATGAGAAGATGAAATCGGGTCGGTTTCGGCCGATGATGGCCCTGTTGGGAGTTTAATGTATAAATAACAGAGTTGGAACTGTGACGGTGGGCTTGAATTTGCAGGTTTTCAGTGTTTTTATTATTATAGCCCTTTTTCGGTAGTTTCCAAAGACTATGATTATAGTTTGCCTCTTTTAGAAGGGCCCATAGGGCCCCAAAAGTCCCTAGGCCACTTAAAAATAGAGTACCACTTTTATCCATTAAGAATTCTTCTAAAATTGAATGCAAGAACAACTCAAACTCGAACTCACATCTCATAACCGCACCGTAGTTTCTATCTTTGCAGGTATATAACTTGAATTAGGATAACTCAGTGTGAACAGATAACTTGAGTTAGGACAACTCAATGCAGGTAGATAACTTTAGTTAGTATAACTCAATGCAGTTGAATAACTGGAATTAGTATAACTCAGCGCAGTTTTATAACTTGAATTAGTATAACTCAATGCAGTTGAATAACTTGAATTAGTATAACTCAATGCATTTGAATAACTTGAATTAATATAACTCAATGCAGACAGATAACTTAAGCTGGAATAACTCAACGCAGGTAGATAACTTGAGATAGGATAACTCACTGTAGGTAGATAACTTGAATTAGGAAAACGCAATGCAGGTTGATAACTTGAGTTAGGATAACTCAATGCAGTTGAACAACTTGAATTAGTATAACTCAATGTAGTTTAATAACTTGAATTAGTATAACTCAATGTATTTGAATAACTGGAATTAGTATAACTCAATGCAGTTGTATAACTTGAATTAGTATAACTCAATGCATTTGAATAACTTGAATTAATATAACTCAATGCAGACAGATAACTTAAGCTGGAATAACTCAACGCAGGTAGATAACTTGAGATAGGATAACTCAGTGTAGGTAGATAACTTGAATTAGGAAAACGCAATGCAGGTAGATAACTTGAGTTAGGATAACTCAATACAGTTGAATAACTTGAATTAGTATAACTCAATGCATTTGAATAACTGGAATTAGTATAACTCAATGCATTTGTATAACTTGAATTATTATAACTCAATGCAGGTAGATAACTTAAGTTAGGATAACTCAATGCAGGCAAACAACTTGAGTTAAAACAACTCAATACAGTTGAACAACTCGAATTAGTGTAACTCAACGCAAATAGATAACTCCAGTTGCCGTAACGCAGTTTATGTAGCTAACTTAAATTAAAGTAACTCACTTCCTGCAGATAACTCAGCTCGTCCACACCGACCACGGTCCCAATCGTCCCCTGCCCCCAAAAATAACAGCAAAAAAGCAACATAGGCCCAACATTGTTATTTATACATTAACTATTAGAAAAAAAAGACCCAAACGTCGAGGCACTCTTAATGTTAGAGTCTCTAGCCGAAGCCGGAAGCTTCAGTAGCGGTGGCCGAGGACCAGAGACGCCGTCGAGGATCCGGCGTCTCTTCTTTTAGACTAACGAGGCAAAAAAAACGAAGACATTTAACACCAGACAAACAGTACAAACAGAAACACGCCAGTGTGTGAGCGAGAAAAAAAAATACGTAAACACGCCTAGTAACGTTACTGAGGAGAGCATAGAGAATAAGACTGATGGTATGATTTGTGATTTGTTAGCCAGCGGAACCCATTCGGGAGACTGAGGTATAACGGGGCGGCAGTCTTGCCCGCCGCCACACTTATCCTGTCGGAGTACAAACAAGTACGTAGCTCATGTAGATCGCCTGCCGTATAATAAATTGTATCGTCAAGTTTACCTTACGTACGCATACAGGACGGATCGTCGACGTACGTACGGTGTGCGGGGTGAAACGTCGCCGTTGATTGCACTTTGGAGCTTTCTGCGCGAGATTGCAAAGTGGCTCTTGTTTTCGTAGATTTCTGTGGACTTTATGGTCGCTGGTTGAGGGCCAGGGGCGGTGAGTTTTGTGGGGGAGGTGCTAAGTGAGATCGGGTGCAATTACAATTACTGTGAAATTATAAATAGGTAGAGTTTGCAAAGATGTAAAGGTTGAAAGGTTCATTTTGTAAAGTTATAAAATGAAAGGGTAGATTTTGCAGAGGTTGAAGGTAAATAGGTCGAATTTGTGAAGATTTAAAAGTTGAAAGGTTCAATTGTGAAAAATTTCAAAGTAGAAAGGTTCAATTTTCAAAATTATAAAAGTATAAAGGTAGATTTTGCAAAGTTTGAAGATGAATAGGTAGAATTTGTAAAGTTGTAAAAGCTGAAAGGTTCAATACTGAAAAATTTCAAAGTAAAAAGGTTCATTTTGCAATGTTATAAAATGAAACGGTAGATACTGCGTATATATAACAGTAAGAAGGTAGATTTTGCAGAGGTTGAGGGTAAGTAGGTCGAATTTGTGAAGATTTAAAAGTTGAAAGGTTCAATTGTGAAAAATTTAAAAGTAGAAAGGTTCAATTTTCAAAGTTATAAAAGTAAAAAGGTTGATTTTGCAGAGTTTGAAGATGAATATGTAGGGCTTGCAAAGATGTAAAGGTTGAAAGGTTCAATTGTGAAAAATTTCAAAGTAGAAAGGTTCAATTTTCAAAGTTATAAAAGTAAAAAGGTTGATTTTGCAGAGCTTGAAAATGAATATGTAAGGCTTGCAAAGATGTAAAGGTTGAAAGGTTCAATTGTGAAAAATTTCAAAGTAGAAAGGTTCAATATTAAAAATTTTCAAAGTAAAAAGGTTCGTTTTGCAAAGTTATAAAATGAAAAGGTAGATTTTGCGAATATATAACAGTAAGAAGATATACTAATTAGGTGCACCACACACCTCTCCCAATTACAATTCCAAGCCAGCAATTGTCTCAGGACTCCATTGAAGAAAACCAACGGCGACGTTTCGATGCACGGATACAATGAACGATGTTTCGTCACGAATACTGTGTTTTTGTGTAGCGGGTGTAGGCTGGCCGGTGGGATCCTTCGAGAACCGATTATGCCGGTAAACCACCGTCCACCTGCGCTCTTTTTTCAGTAGTCTAGCTGTCTGACATGAGTGTGCTGCGTGTTTCCATTTTCCCCTCAGTCCGAAACCCTTGCCCATGCCCTGTGTCATATATTTTTCTTATGATAATGCTGCGATTAGAGAGCAAGCATACTTTAATGGCGGTACGACGTTCAATTGCCAAAGTTCCGTATCCTTTTCGGTATCATACGTACACTCGCACCTGGACGAGTCTCGTGATAAGAGACCCTTATCAATTTAATCGACGTTCATTTCGATCCAAGTCACTTAACAACCCTCTCGTCAAGCGGAATATCTTCATTTATGGTATTCCTACTTGCTTCTGTTTCTGACTACCCAAAGGTATATGGGGTTTGCACCTTTTTGCCGTGGAAGTTGTAAATGTTTATATTATAGAGGTTTATGGGGGGTGGGATTTCAAGGACCGCCGGATGAAGCTTTCTTTTTTTTTCGAGCTTCTGACTGACGGTGTTTGAAATCTCTTATTTACGGTGAAACCTCGATAAATGCACGGATTTCGGGGCAAAGCAGTGCTCTTATCGAGTGCCGGTGTCGAATCTGAGCGAGCAAAGTGAGTTGCTCGAAAGTGTCGGCGAGGCGTTGCTAATTGCAACAATAAACTCGTTTATTTATTAACTTTTCTAAATGTAACTTTTCCAAATGTATTTTTGAGATTCTTCCGATTAAAATGATACCAAACACGATATAGTTTGAATTATTTAAATAATAAGTGAATTTATTAAATATTAAATAAATATAATTCAAACTATATCGTGTTTGGTATCATTTTAATCAGAAAAATCCCACAAATACGTTAGCAAAGGTTTCAAAAAAAATTCAAAATGAAAACGGCCAATCCTCCAATTAGTATTGTCTCACCGATACACATTTATCGAGGGAGACTTCTGATGCCTTTATCGGGGTTTTTCTTGTGAATTGTGCTTAAGTTTGAATATTTAAAAGATAAAGTGAAAGTTTCAATGGTAAGAAAACTCGTGAGTGGAATTTTTATGGTGGATTGTTTATTGAGAATAACCATGGCAAAAGGGTTGCAGTAATTTACCCTGGTTTTTCAATGATCCGAGAAGCTCTTCCATCAGTCGTTGCAATGGTGCTTTGGAGGATATTCTTTTATGGGAATATTCTTAGGATCATTTCGACCGCGCGGAGAAGCTACAGCTGTGGAGTGTGAATTTCACGGGGCCCCGTAACAGGTAACTTTGGTTAAAATGATTAGGGGTTGTGAAATTGAGTTGCATCTGCTTCCGTCTCTGCGGTGTTAAAATTTGAAAAATTACAAATACTTCAACACTTCTCACTTTTTCTGCACTTGTCTACATTTATGTATTTTTTAAATATTTATAAATATGATTTTAATTAATTTTAAATATTTATAAATATTTTTTAAATAATGTTAAATATTTAAAAATATTTTTTAAATAATTTTAAATATTTATAAATATTTTTTTAAATAATTTTAAATATTTATGAATATCAATCCTTAAATTTTACATAAATGAAGAATATTTGACAAAAAAGGGCTTCGAATTTCAAGAAATTTCAAAGTACAGAAACTTAATTAGAAATTCTTGCATCAAAACCATAAAAACCCCAGAAACAGAGGCATAATTCAGCAAGGAGCACCTAACTCACTTTAACCATAGAAAACCCTGCAAAAGGACCACCGAATCCCATAATCCCCAGCTGCAGCAACTCGCAAGATTGAGTCTCTCCCTCCCCCTCCTCTCTCTCTTCGAAGCTTTGCTTTTACCAATTATTTTCTCACCCTCCCACCATTATTCTTCTCGAGCCCCATTAACTTTCAGCGGTTCAGCAAGCCCCTTATCGCCATAGACTTTTGCTCAAGCATCGTCCAAGACCTCCCAGTCCCTTTTACTTTCTTTCTTTAGTGTGCGAGTGTGCGTGTGCACGATTGCTCACTTTTGCATTCGACTTTGTGTTTTTTGCTGGACGTCTAACACGGCATAATGCGAGCGAGCGCCAACTAGAGAAGGTTTACATTTGGTCTGTGTGTGTGTTTTTTCCCCCTGAAAATGGGCTCCCGTCAAGCAGAAGCTTCCTAGTGGCTCGTTTATTAAAAATTACGTATGATGTTTAAATGCGCTAATCGCAGGCATGTGATCTTCCGATGTGTGACTGGCAAATCGAACTTCCGCTAATTAATTCGACGAGCTTACGTGTCTCCGGGACGAGTCAGAAGTTAGACGTTAATGACCGATTAATTGGAGGCGCTAATAAGCGAAAGTTTCATGGGAATTTATCATGTCCAGTTTGTCATGGAGTTTCGAGTCTCCTTTGACGAAAATTTGATGGGCAATGAGTGAAAAAGGGGAGGAAATGGGGCTAAGGGTTGCCAGATATGTGACTGCGGTTTCTTCTCAATGCAGAAGGAAGAAGGGATGAATTTCCTGCGATTGGAAATTCAATGGAGGATCTTCCGTTCGCTTGATGAACAGGAAGAATAATGGGATTTTATTGGATTATTCTTCGTTAGGAAATTATATGTGATTTTGGAATATGTGTGGGCGTCTGACGACGATGAATATTCCTTAATACCGATTAACTGCATTGCAGGATATTAAACTGTATTGCAGATTTATATTTACTGTACAGCTAGTGCTGTACAGGTATTTAATATATTTATATATTAATTAAAAGAAGTAGGAAAATATTGTGTATTAGCACAACTGAAGAATTACTTCCACGACACTTGTAGTGTAATTAATGTGGAATGGAAGTTCAAGTAGCATGATCACAGTACTACTATAATCACGATTGTGTACTAATGTGCTCTCTCTGTCTCTCTATCTGTATCTCTGCCTCTATATTGTGCTATCACTATGTCTTTCTAGATCTGTGCCACTCTATAGTTGCCTCTCTAGCTCTATATCCGCTCTGTCTCTATAGCTCTACATCTTTCTATCTCTCCAGCTCTATATTTCTCTGTCTCAATACCTCTCTACCTCTATATTTCCCTAGCTATATAACTTTCCACCTCTATATTCCTCTGTCGCTATATCTCTCGAGCTCTATATCTATCTATCTCTATATCTCTCTCCTTCTATATGTCTCCAGCTCTATACCTCTCCACCTCTATATTTCTCTAGCTCTATAGCTTTCCACCTCTATATTTCTCTGTCACTATATCTCTCGAGCTCTATATCTCTCTAAGTCTACATCCGCTCTATCTCTATATCTCTCCCCTTCTATATGTCACCAGCTCTATACCTCTCCACCTCTATATTTCTCTAGCTCTATAGCGTTCCACCTCTATATTTCTCTGTCGCTATATCTCTCGAGCTCTATATCTCCCTAACTCTATATCCATTCTATCTCTATATCTCTCTCCTTCTATATGTCTCCAGCTCTATACCTCTCCACCTCTATATTTCTCTAGCTCTATAGCTTTCCACCTCTATATTTCTCTGTCGCTATATCTCTCGAGCTCCATATCTATCTGTCTCTATATCTCTCTAGCTCTATGCTCACTCTATCTCTATATCTCTCCACTTTTATACGTCTCTATCTCTCTATCGCTAGTCTCTATATCCCTCTAACTGACCGACGTCTCTTCCTACCTCGAGCCTTTCTCTATCTGCTCCTCTCTCTTTAAAAACTTCTCAACAAACGTTAGCTCGATTCTCTAGCAAGTTATTACACACTTCTCTCTCGTACTTTCGTTCACTCCTTCGTCGTGCAGATCGTATTCGTTGAAAGGACGCGGATAAAGCGTGCGCTTCATCAAAAGCCACCCCCACTTTCTCTCTTATCGAATTCACTCGGTTCAGGACTGTTGCGGACCATTCCTAATTGGATACAACCGACAGGTATGCAGTCTAAGGGCATTCCAATCGAATAACACGTCCGATATGATAAATAACCGGAATCATGTCATATCCGATGGGTATTCTACGACTTTAATCATCACAATATACATGAGGTTTAGAAATTAGAACATTTACACCATTTTTTTTGATTCTCTGTGCAGCTACACACAGATGAAATACAATGAAACTCGACCAATGTAATGGTCACGTATCGATAAACTGATCTATCATATCGGAGAAACAATCTACCAAAGGTATACTCGTACAGTGACGACATTAGGATTCGTTTCGTTCCCAATGGAAAAGTGTCGAACCCAGAGCATTCAATTCCATAAATATGATATCTCCACTTCTCAGCAATCCATAAATCCGCGCTCCATCACGGCCATCCCTGTTTTAAGTTCTTTTTGCGAGCTCATCCCAGCTTCCAACCACCGTAGGTAGGTACGCACAGTAAGGTAGACGGCGCATGTACAGCCACAAGAACTCGCTGCTATAGCCGGTCGTGTCTGGTGATCAAAGTACCAAAAACGATCAGCTTCAGAACCTTTGAAAGTCTTACGATAATATCGAACTCGGGTGAAATGCAACCAAGACACCGAAGAAACATTCCCGGCGCGATCGTGTTCACCAAACACGTTAGAATAATAGCTGTTAAATGAAGCATTTGCTTAGAGAAAAGGCACGAATACCCCGTTGAGTACCGGGGCTTTTGAAGTTTTAGTCTCACCAGCGACGAACGTTTCGCTAAATATTCTCCCCAACAGAAAACAGACAATCGTTACATCGCCATAATACGTCGGACAAATGTCTCAATACCATCATAATCTACCAATGCCAAACCATACCAATCCTCACAATGGTAACCAAGAACCGACCAATCAACCTTGCACATTATACGACAAATATCTCAATACCATCATAATCTACCAATATCAAATCATCCACAATCCTCACGATAGTAACCAAGAACCAACCAATCAACCTGGCTCATTATAAGACAAATATCTCAATACCATGACCGTCTACCAATGCCAAATCATCCACAATAGTAACCAAGAACCAACCAATCAACCAGGCACAATATAAGACAAATATCCCAATACCACGATCATCTACCAATACCAAATCATCCACAATAGTAACCAACCAATCAACCAGGCACATTGCAAGACAGATATCTCAATACCATAATCTACCAATACCAACCATAACAATCCTCACAATAGTAACCAAGAACCAACCAATCAACCAGGCTCAATATAAGACAAATATCTCAGTACCATCATAATCTACCAATACCAGTGCATCCATAACCATCAACAACAACAACCAAGTGCCAACCAATCAACCAGGCACATTGCAAGACAAATATCTCAATACCATAATCTACCAATACCAACCATACCAATCCTCACAATAGTAACCAAGAATCAACCAATCAACCAGGCACAATATAAGACAAATATCCCAATACCACGATCATCTACCAATGCCAAATCATCCACAATAGTAACCAAGAACCAACCAATCAACCAGGCACAATATAAGACAAATATCTCAATACTATCATAATCAACCAATACTAAATCATTCACAACCATGAACAATAATTACCAAGAACAAACCAATGAACCTGGCACATGAAAGGTCAACTATCTCAATACTATGATCATCTACCAATACCAAATCATCCACAATAGTCACCAAGAACCAAGCAATGAACCTGGCACATGAAAAGACAACTATCTCAGTACCATCATAATCTACCAATACAAAATCACGTACAGCCAACACAACCATGAACAACAGTAACCAAGAACCAACCAATGAACCTGGCACATGAAAAGACAAATACGCGTATTACGAATTACGAGTATGGCGTGCTTGTGTGTCGCTGGCTTGCCTCCTCGCTTCCTGATAGAACATCCTTCCCTGTTTTTGCAGCTTCGAGTAATCAGAGCGTTCAAGTCGACTCTGGAAGATTTGGAGGAGCGTCGCTCTGTCCATAGTTTACACAGCTTACACAGTATGCGCAGCTCACGCAGCCACACCGGGCCCCGACCACTTTCTGACTTCACATACATTGACGAAGACCCGACAAACACAGCGCAGAACGCCGGCAAGTTGCCTAACAAGAATGCCGACCAGAATCAGGATTATCAAGGAGCCAGGATGCAGTCTATCAACAGCTCTGCCTCGCCGCTGTTGCTGAGCGTTACAGGACCGGGCAATGCGTACAACCATCATTATACCATTAACACCACCAATGACAATAGATCCTCGTCCAATAGCGCCCCAAATCAGGCCCTGAGCCCCAACCATACGATGCAGAGTAGCAATAATCGGGACACCGGAAATTCCCTGCTTCTGAGCTCCAACAATCTGGCCCTTCCGGAACTGACGAAGCTCGTGCATGAGACCAGCATTTAAAGCTTTGCGTGTCGCCACCTCAAACCCATCTTCCCTCTCATGTTCTCGCCATTTTACTTTACTTTCTACTATGTCTTCATCCTAGAACAGTCTTTCTGCGAGTCGCTTTCTTTTTTACACTTTCATCGTCTCGGAGAGTCTTCTAATCTACTCTACTTCTATCTTCTACTCGGACTATACTCACTTACTCCGACTCTACTCGAATATTTCTAGTGATTCGCTTCTTCATCGTTTCTTTTCACACATTGCCATCAGATTAGACTCGTCGAATCTACTCTGCTACTCTACACTACTCGACCTTTTGAAGTGATTCACTTCTTCATCGTTTCTTTTCACACTCTACCATCAGATTAGACCCGTCGAATCTACTCTGCTACTCTACACTACTCGACCTTCTGAAGTGATTCACTTCTTCATCGCCTCTATTTACACTTTGTCATCGTCGTAGAGTCTTGGAATCTACTCTGCTACTCTCTTCTACTCGGACTCTATTCGACCTTCTGAAGTGATTCGCTTCTTCATCGCCTTTTACACTTTGTCATCGTCGTAGAGTCTTCAAATCTACTCTGCTACTCTCCTCTACTCGAACTCTATTCAGACTCTACTCGACCTTCTGAAGTGATTCGCTTCTTCATCGCCACTTCCTTACACTTCATCATCGTCCTAGAGTCTTCTAATCTACTCTCTTATCGAGACTCTACTCAACACTCTAAAGTGATCCACTACTTTCTCATCGTCCTCGTCATCTCTGAAACTTCTTCGTTTTCTTCTGTGCGATAATACTCAGCTGGTGTCGTAAGTTTCACGACGACCGTGTTCTTCTTGCTGTCTGAATTGTTGAGACGTGTCAGAGTAGAATCTAGCCCAGCTAGCATCATATAACTGGACACTGAGCTGCTTTTATCAGCTTAGAATCTTACATTTGACTCTCTACTCTTCTTCCTGCAGTTCTCTTATCATTCTGATAAAACAGCAAGGTAACACGGTGAACTTACACCAGCAAACGGTCGTACAGAAACTCTCATTTCCGGTCTCTTTTGCTCTCATCGTTGATTCTTTACAATGTTCATTTCTCAGCGAAGCTTTTACCGTTCGAGTGAGGAGTTTAAAGTGAGTTCAATTTTGACAAGAATGCGGCATTCGCAACGTTTCTGGGAGCCTAAATCCCTTTTTTTTTTGTTTCAACGCACTTGGATTGTCTTTCGAGGGAAAGAGAGAGCTACAAGTACTTAAAGCTCGTTTGAAGAACGGAGGACTCGTTGTAGTATTCATTCTCCTCTGCTTTGAACGAGGCAAATCGTATTTTCTTCGATGACTACGCGAACCGAGGCGCGTTTTTTCATGGAAACGCTTGCGAATGGCGTATTTGCAAGCATGAACCGAGCGATTCTCGGATGATTAGGTATGCTAGTACCGCTTCCTCCTTGCAATTCTTAAAGGGACCTAGCACAATGAGAATATGGTAGTAGAGAATAACTTGAAGGGCTCACGGTGATTCATGAGTACAGTTGGCTACTTTGATTCTACTCTCGACGAGAGAGAGTTTAGAAGTCGTCTCTGATTTTTGAGAGTATTGTATTCGAGATTTTCACCGGAGAAAGTGCACGCTAATCGTTGATATCGCACTTATTACACTAAAGGAAATAATTAGAGTAGCGTCTGCTCGGATAACTATTTTTCTGTGATTTTTAACTGATGAGATGGAGCTTGCTGTAGAGGAATATTGATGAAAAAGTGCACACTAATCTCGAGTAATATTGGAGTTAGTAATTGCAACCTGAATTTGCGAAAAGAAGTGAAAAATTCGAGAAGCAATTTTTTTTTATTTGGGAAAGTAATATGGCAGACAGTGAGGTAAATCTGAATCTGAAAAGAAGTGAAAAATTCGAGAAATCATCTTTTTAGCTGCCTAGAAATCTTTTTTGATTTGGAAAATTAATATCGCAGACAGTGAGTTAAATCTGAATCTGAAAAGATGTGAAAAATTCGAGAAATCATATTTTCAGCTGCCTAGCAATTTTCATTGGTTTGAAAAAGTAATATTGCAGACAGTGAGTTAAATTTGAATCTAAAAAGAAGTGAAAAATTCGAAAAATGGTATTTCAGCTGCCTGGTAATTTCGTGGAATTTTGAAGATTGATGAAACGCAGGTTACTCTTCTGCAATGTTACGTCAGCGACTGTGAAGGTGTTAAACATTGTAATATGTTTATACGAATATGTCGAACGGAGTTCGAGTCGACATCTGCTTTAGTTCAAGAGTGCTCAGCAGTGTGATTTCACTGTTTGTGATTACAACTCTTGAGTATATTTGGACAGTATAAGAGTAGACATATGTACTTTAACAGCCTCGCAATAACTGTCATCGACGGTTCTTCATTCCTGAGATACCTGCAATTAAAAATTGAGTGTTTACGTGTGCACTTTACGAGGGGAAAAAATACTCCTTATACAGATTAAAAATAGCTTCAATTATCTATTAAATAAATTGTAAAAAAATGTGAGTCTTTCAAAGCAACGATAGATAATAATTCTAATTAAAGTAGCAAACTGTACTCTGTGAATTTTCACAATTAATTCTTCGCAAGGGTCCAACTTTCTATATTCCGACCACTCGATTGAGAGTCTACATCTCTTCTTTAGTTAGAGTATACTTTATAATTTAATTTATCATTTATTTATTTATTCTTCAACCGTTATTCCAATTGACCGTGCAGAAGCGTGATACACGTTGCAGTCAGGGAGAAAGCTCTTTGAAATTGAATCACGAGCGAAGTTTAAGCTGCAAATAGCTAAATAAAGAGCTGAATTCTAGCAAGTATTTCCAAGCTGAGAAATGATTTTGCGCGGGCAAAAAGGATAACATGCAGATGAAGAATCAGTCCAGTGGTCAAGAGACAAATGAAATAATAAAAGTGCTCAACTGCCTGCTCTTCGCTGGTCCATCTTGTGTCTGGTCGCTTAAGTGCTTGCTTGCTTCGTTATTTTATCTTCTCGCACACTTTTACATGTGCAGGGTGGCCCGAATGTCTCTAGATCATCTTGAAATATAATAACTTCTTTGGTTGTTCAGTCTTACAAGTTAAATCCGAAATGGCGGCTGTTCGAAAAATTCTATCACATTTAGAGCTATTTTGTTATGGACACTCTATGATAGATACTCCCACAGATTCAGAATTTCTATATTATCGACAGTCTATGATAGATACTCCCACAAATTTAGAAGTTCTCTATTATAGACAGTCTATGATAGATACTCCCACAAATTTAGAAGTTCTCTATTATAGACAGTCTATGATAGATACTCCCACAAATTTAGAAGTTCGCTATTATAGACACTGTATGATAGACACGCCCACAAATTTAGAAGTTCTCTATTATAGACAGTCTACGATAGATACTCCCACAAATTTAGAAGTTCTGTATTATAGACAGTCTATGATGGATACTCCCACAAATTTAGAAGTTCTCTAATATAGACACTGTATGATAGATACTCCCACAAATTTAGAAGTTCTCTATTATAGACAGTCTATGATAGATACTCCCACAAATTTAGAATTTCTCTATTATAGACACTGTATGATACATACCCCCACAAATTTAGAATTTCTCTATTATAGATATTCTAAAACAGTTAGAGCTATTCTATCATAGACATTGTATGATAGATGCTCCCACAAATTTAGAGTTTCTTTATTATACAAAGTCTATAATAGATACTCCCACAATTTTAGAATTCCTCTACCATAGACACCCTATGATAGAGGCTCCCACAAATTTAGAGTCTCCCTATCAAAGATACTCCAACAAATTCAGCCCGATTCTATGATAGATACTCCAAAAAATGTAATTACATCTTCAGATGGCCTAGGGACTTTCGCCACCACCCTGCACGTATCTATATACATATAAATTCTCACCAGACTACCTACCCACCTTACTCGCCTGCGCTTGTCTACTCTGAGACTCAATCTGAATGCATATCTGTCTTTTTCGTGTCGACTCCGATATCGCTAGAGAAGAAAAAACGCCGCAAACGTGTTCTATTTCCGCTCTTCGAAGTGAAACGCCCCGGTCGAACGGCGTTTCTTTTTAAAAGATGGACTTAAACCCGCACCTGGCGTAAATTACCATCGTTCGAAAGAAGAAAACCGAGGAATGATCTGCAACGAATTGCAGATCATCCCGATTCGAGGGTTTATTCCTCATTTTTCATAGCGAATGTACTTACTTTCCGTTCTCTCCTACATTGTATCATTCTTACAACCTGTACTTTCCATTCGATCGTTCAAACGATCATATTCAGCGTGCTCTAGACACTCTAGAGGGACTCTCTCTCGATGAAGTGATACCAGTCCCTTTTTTAGAGTCATCGAGCATCCTGCTTTCTCATTTTCTACCCTTTCGTCCATTTCAATCACTCGATTTCGAGATTCATACACTTCTTTCTCGATTGCCTCGAGGGATTCTGTTCCGCTCGAGGCTCCATCCGATCTCGGATGTCTCGATTTCATCCCTTAAATCTTCGATGGATTCTTAGACGAAGAAATATTCATTCATGGGAATTCAGACGAGATTTCTGGGATCAATCGAATCGAAGACACCGAGTGAAACCTGACGACGCAATCGGAACTTAATATATCGTTCGGTGATTAAGGAAAAAAGGGGGTAGCGTTTACCGATCATCCGTGATTCCAACGATCTCGCGTTTTACGCGGGTAAATCGCGGGGATTTGAAACGACGTTGATATCGCGCCGCTCTTTTTCTCTTAGGTTCAATGAACTTTGTGAAAATTTTATAAAAGCGATTTTTTGTGAATTATTTTTCAGCACGTTAATTATAAGTTCTTAACATTCACTGTGGCACATTGTCATTTACAAAGATACATCCTATGAAGAAGAAAAATAATGATTCATCGTCGACCGTAAGAAATGCACGCACAAAATATTTGCACAACCGTTCTTTCTCATCGAACCTTTTCGATCGGTTTTCATCGTCACGATTCTTTTAAGCTCGGCTATCGAGGGATTCTTAAGTTTTCAATCGTTCATTCGACGTTCAACGGGTACCGCGTTAGTATTGGGTTTTCGAAATGGTCGTTTTTCGCGGATTTATCGCACCGGGTTGTTTATAATTCATCTAAGGTGCCGCCATGTTATCGGCAATGCGAGGGAATCGCAGAGAAATACGGATATTCCCTAATTTAGCTAACTTTTGCTGGGGACACGCTGCTTCCGGTGGAGCTTAGATTTAACGAGTTTATCGCGAACTTTGATGGTTCGTTTGCGCGGTTTTGCGAGGCAGATTTACCGATCTTTTCCAGGTGACGTTCAACTGGAAGTGAGACATTGGAAACACCATAGCTTTTATTCGTTGAAAGTACATTTGACTATTTTTTCGAGCCTCTTTTCGGTGAATTGCAGGAAGACACCTTTACGTGTTAACCCTTTGCGGACGGACAGATTTTTGTGTTAAATAGAAGAATAGAAAAACTATTTTTTTATTAGAAAGTTCGATTGTTAATGTATCTGAATCATACATTACTATTTGCAGAATCATATTTCAACGGTTATATTTTAATTTTTCGATTTGAATCGTATATGCATGCCTCGATAAACTATAACCAGATTTTTTCTCAGGCCGCATATATGCGTCAGTAGTCCCCAAAGGGTTAAAATATAACAACTTTTACTTTCCTTTCGCTTTTCTGACTTATTACAATGATTAAGCACAGAACTGTAGACATTTGACGGACATGACTAACTAAAAATAATTTACAATGAGTATATTTATTGCTTGGAAGAGAGTAAAAGTGAATTTCTAATAAATAAAAAGAGTCAATGTACTTTTAAGTGGACTTTTGGGCCACTTATGCTACTGCAGATTGACTATGGCTCCCACAAGGACACAGACACATAAAACCATGGATTCTTAATTAAAAAAGTGATATTGTTACATCGTACGTTCCTCTTTCGTTACTTCTAAGCTTCACCGAAGAAATTTGAAACCGGAAAACAGATTTATCATGATGAAAAAATTAGAATTTTCAGTTTAAAAATTGCACAACACTTTGCAAAGCAGTGTGTGCCCAGCGTGAAAAGAAAGCTTTCCTCCGAAAATCCCACGTTGAAAGGCTCGTTCCATTTCTCGCAGAAAGATATTTTCATGATAAAAACGAACAAGAAACGACGTTATCAATGAACGTACTTAATCATGGGAACGAATCTCCTCGCCGTCCTCTTCGCGCGAAGAAACGCAGAGAAACTTCGACATTAATCCTCTATAATCCGATTTTTTTGCTGTGCTTAAAGATTAGCTACTTTAGTTTCGTATAATTAAGGATTAAATGGCACACTGGCGAATGTTAAAAGTAGATTTGTAAATATATAATTTAATTTGAAAAATCTAAACATCTAATTCTTTGCAGGCGGAGACTTTTTTAATATTGAGGGATAATTATTTAATTAGCGATGAAAAACCACCTTTTAACCGGAAAGTCCGAGTGTTAATATGTGCAAATTATAAATTAATATTTGCGTAATCATATTTCAGTGTTTTATATCTCAGTTTTTTAACTCTAACCGTGTTTACGTTCGCCGATAAATTATAATTAGATTTTTTCCTCGGACTACATATTTTCGTCCGTAGTTTTCAGAGGTTTAATTACAAAGAAGCTTTATTATTTTTAGGAATTAAATTCTAATTATTGATACAGCTGAAGAAATAATTTCAAAGAATGAAAACACTGTTCTGCGTTACCTTTTGAACTCCACTCGACGTAGCTTTCCACTTCATTTTATTTTCTACCGATTTAATATCGACATTTCAAATTCGTAATGACTTTGTAATTTCACCTAAATATCCGCCAGTATCTATAGTTAATTCTGTCATTAAGAAAAATGACAGAAAATGTCCAATTAATTTCATTTAGCTCGCTACAAAATTGAGAAAATAATTCAGTCCGCAAAGCTTTAAAGTCAAAGTCCAATAAAGGATGAATTTACGAACCGTTTGGCTTCGAAGTTTCTCTAGAATCATATTTAATAATTCATCGAATCCATTTTTCTATTTTTCAAAGAGGATGGCGAGCGAGAAACGCGCCGGTTAACCCATTTGCATCCGTGACCGGAATAGTCCGCCCCGTACAATGTTAAACTGCTGCGCGCGGAGCTGCACGGTACTACGGGTCTTCTGCCGTGTTTAGAGCTACGATGCAAATGGGTTAAAACGAGATTCAAGGAGACATTTTGAAGAAGGACGCGTTGTATCTTTTGTTGTTTCCTCTCGACTCTTGGTAGACTTAATCGACGAATCATCCTCGGCTACGTTTTATACCTGAACTTAATTACTGCATCTACCACTGCCAGGTTTATGCGAACGGGAAAAGAAACAAAGGAAGTTGAACGAAACAACTGATCAGGAGCTGTGAAACTTAGTCGTTAGGTCTTCTCCTGGTTGCGATTAGTAATGGGCTGATTAATCGCTCGAATTAATTACAATTGTGTACAGAATGCCCCGTAATTATAATTTTACAACTCGCCTTTATAATAATATTCCTTTAATCGTTCTATTAATCAGCTACGAGTTTACCTATTTCTCTTAATTACGGGACACTTTGTACACTCGGAAAATTTGCATCACTTCAACTAATAACGAAGTCGAATACAATAAAATCGAGAATTCCTTAAAACACTGCAAATTTGGAATATATAAAAACAGTAAGAAAAAAAGGGGAAAGAATAAAATACCCAGAGAAATTTCCGCCAATTTCTTTAATTTCTTATTAAAATATGAACGTTTTAACACCTTGCGTTGATATTTGCGCAATAGTTACAATATAATTGTTATTAAAAAAGGCATTGAAGTAACTGTAACACCCTTTTAATTCTATAGTCTTATAATTTTAAATTATTATATTTGTCATTTGTTGCTCTAAATTAATATATCTATCTATATAATCATCGGAATGAAGAATTATCTATGGCGAAGAGAAGTCACGCGTACGTGACAGCGGCCGATAACAGTTGGCAGAGAAAAGTCACGCGTGCGTGACAGCGGCCGGCAATGTGTTAGCATTCTCGAGACATCGGAGCATTGACACTAGATCCACCGCGGCAGGCAAAATGACTTTTTACTAATTTTTTAAAAAAATGCCTCAAATTTATAGAGGCTTAATATAAATTAAAAATAATAAATTACTTAAGTGATCCTCTTCTTAGTTGCTCGATCCTTCTCTTTTCAAAGTACTTATTTGATATATTTCAACATAAAAAATTGAACACCGGTACTTCTAGTGTCAAATATCAAAATATCATATTTTTGCAAATTTCTTTGGGGTTTCGAATTATTGTTGAAGTGATTCAAAACATTCACAGCGACGGAATTGCTTGAAAATTCGCGCCAGAATCAAATGCCCATCGCAATTAGCACCGCGGCAGGTACTTCAATTTTCGAAATGTTCAAACACATTCTCAGGCGAAATTCGACTTCAGAGCCGTGAAAAACATTAGTTAGCTTTCCCAGGCATCCGTTCATTTTCCATTTCTCATTTCAACAGGCTCTTTGGGTATCGCTGGAATCTCGAAACCCTTTCGATGACAAAGATTCATCGAGTTTCACCTGTCCTTGTCGATTCGACGTTCCAAACTTCAAATAGCTTGGATTTCTCTCTGTCAATTTGTACATAAGTCTCATCATTTTCTAACATCTCTTCTTGTATTCTCTCATTCGCCTATTTAGGTGTCATCGATCATCCATCAATCTCAAATTGTACATTTTCGACAAACCAGTGTACACCTTTTACCTCGAACTTTCAGCGGTTGAGTTATTCAGGAAAAAAGACGTTTTTACGGGAGCTGTGGTGGTTATGGGGGTAAAGTGATTGCAAGTTTCATCCTTTATCTCCATAACCACCATAGCCCTGCTCCTCAATCATTTAATCCATCGTAACCATGGTGGTTCGGAACCACCTGAAGCAGTAGAATCTAGGTGAAATAATCATATTAATTAAAGCTGGAAAATGCAAAAGAAAGGAACCAAAATAAAGCTCTTAATCAAGAGATTAACTGAGTCGCTCAGAAGCCATTGCGGGTAATCCAATGGCAGCCGTAAGCGGAATATTCCGCCCTGTGCAATGTTAAACTGCAGCGCGCCGAAGTGTACGGTACTACGGGTCTTCTGCCGTATTTACAGCTACGATGCAAACGGGTTAAATCTATTTCTTCATATTCTCTGATTTTTGTTAATTTTAATGGAATAAACTTCGTTGTATTAAAACTGAGAGAAATGAGAAAATATGGAAAAAATGGACTCAAACGCATTGGCTTCTGAGCGACTCAATTATCAATCGTGCATAACAATGCAACCGAAGAATCCGTTTGATAATCGAATCTCGCCGATCCTCTCGAAGGATCCATGACGAGATAGTTCTCTGTTTCTTTTTCTCTCAACGAGAGAATTCTTTCCCCACATGGAACTTTACGTGGTCGCGTGTAACCGGGTCCTCTTTCTACTCGTATTTTTCCACATTGCCTTTTTATAATCACTTTTACACGTGACACGTAGAGCCGTCGGTTGGTCAGCTCGGAACTGACTGGAATCAGAGAGGTTCGTTAGAATCTTGTCGTTGGTCTTTGACCGAACAGTTACGCTCTGTCATACACGTACACTCGATGAAATTGAAAGTGACCTTATCCCTTTGACGACAGAGACGCGTATATGCGCCCAGAGTAACAGCTTTGGATTGCAGACGGATATATGCGCCATTGAAGTTGATATAATACTTGTGCAAGTATTCATTTATAGACTTTACGGTTTAACACTTTATCTACCTCTGTCTCTTTTGGATGTCGCGTAGGAGTGGGTGTACCTACTTTTTGGGTACCTGAGTACCTATCTATTTGGGTACCTGGGTACCTATGATTTTTAAAAGTGCCTGAGTAACTATTTCGAAGCTGCTCGGGCACTTATTTTTAAAAGTACCTGAATGCCAATTTTTGAAGGTGCCTATGCACCTGTTTTTAAAAGTATCTAAATACCTATTTTTAAAGGTGCCTATGCACCTATTTTAAAAGTACCAAATTATCTGTTTTTAAAAGTACCTAAATGCCAATTTTTAAAGGTGCCTATGCACCTGTTTTTAAAAGTACCAAACTATCTGTTCTTAAAAGTATCGAACTACCTGTTCTTAAAAGTGCCGAACTACCTGTTTTTAAAAGTACCAAACCGTCTGTTTTTAAAAGTACCGAACTACCTGCTTTTAAAAGTACCAAACTATCTGTTTTTAAGAGTACCTAAATTCCAATTTTTAAAGGTACCAAAACAGCTGTTTTTAAAAGTACCTGAACACCTACTTTCAAAGGTGCGCACGTACCTATTTACAGCAGGTACGTATGTACCTATTTATAAATCTCTATAACTTTAAATTCCAACGTGAAAAAATACCCATGTGTCGTTTTGACTTCAGTTGTTCCAAGCCAACATTTATTCGCTATCATTAGTAAAAAGTGATCAATAGGCCATCGGTCTATTAGTGTCACCAAACAAAAAGCCGATTAATAGGGCTCTGGTGGATAAAGTGTTAATCTTCTGGATTTCTGACAGAAATGGTGTCTCTGGGTCGTCAAATAAATGGTTATTTCTAAATACTCAAGGCAGTCTGTGTCCTCAAAGGATTAAAGGGTGGCAGATGAAGGGACATTAATTATTCAAGCAATTATGGCAGTGGTCCGAGTCATTTATTCTTCTTTCCTGGATATTTAGAGTTTGGTTTCATTAACAGCAAAAATTACATTGAAAAAAGTGCCAAGGGTTGATAATACCGATTACAACCATCAAGGCACCAATATAGTACACCATAAGTAATTCTATAATCCCAGAATAATTGATAATAACCGATGCATCCGATTTCTTGAAAAATCCACGTAAAATGACCATAGTAATTAAAGCCAAAAGTGAATGCAAAACCAACCACGTTGATTCGAAGCCCCCTCATCTGCCATGGTGTCACTTTCGGTTGCCCTTATTTGTACATACATTGCATACATACAATTATATCCCATGAGAGATGACGTAACCAAAAGAAAAATATATTTCTCTATGCGTAGCCTCGAGTAACAGCTTACTAACATTACTTTTTACCTGCTAATTACCATTTAACGAAGTCCCCCCGGGGATTTCGCAGAACGATCATTATACTTGCGCGCGCAGGTGTGCGCGTTGATTGCTAATTTCCATTGTTAACTACCGCGGCAGATTGATTAATTAAGATTAATTGAACGTTAAAAATGCGACGTTGCAATCGAGAGAAGACATCTGGTTTTTAATTAATGACGCATTATTAGTCTGTTACTATATATTAATGAAAAAAAAAAAAATGAAGTATGGCTTAGGCGGATGTATAGTTAACTGTCGATTTAACGATGTGCGTAGGAATTATTATTATTATTAATTATTATTAATTTTTAATTTTTAATTAACTATTATTATTAGTGATTATTATTATTATTATTGTTATTACATAAAATAAAGTTTAAAACACGTTATAAGAATGTTATTTGATTGGAGCCGTTTAACGGACGGACCGTGGACGTTTTTGTGATTTGGTTCCATGGGAATTTTACATTTTTAATGATAAATTTCAGTTCCTTTGCGAGATAATTAAGGATAAAGGTTACATCAGAAGCATCTCTTTTATCTTTCGTAAAGTGATAACAGAGATCGCAAATTTTCTGGAAGAATGAAATTAATATTGAAATCTTAATCAGAGAATGAATCCAGCACTGCAAATGATTAACTTGTAATTGGAGATCCATTCGAAACAGGGAAACAAACGAAGAAGATGCTTCTCCATGTGATCACAGTGTTTTACAGAATTTCACGTCATCAAGGAGAGGTCATTTCATGATTCTACTTCACCATCACTCTATCAATGACCCCATAATTCTTTATGGATCTTCCCATCGACCATTATCTTTCAAATGATCCACTACTGTGTTCATAACTTTCAATAATCCACGTAGAAACACAAATATACCAGAGAGATTTCGAAACAATATGATATCTAAACGATAATAAGATTTCTATGCAACTCTATTTACATCGGATGCAATTACAACGTTTGTGAACAAGAAGGTATTATTCCAACAGAGTTCTATGAGCTGTATAATCATCTAGAGACACGAAAAAAAAATAGAAGACTAGGCGAGTGATCTGTTTCAATGAAGAGACTTAATTGAGAGTCAACGAGATTACCTCCGAGTCTGATTTTCCACGTTGAAACTTGTAAGATAAGAAAGAAGTATTGTACATTCTGCAAGGCTAATCAGATCGAAACTTTGAAGACTCTGTAGGGTAAATTATCCGTGCCTTAGAATACCAGCTTACGTTATTTAATGGTGCGCTTTACACCTGCAAAGCTACAACCTTTGTAATATTAAGAAGTGCTACTATCTCCTGAGCTTTATGTTTACTCTCATTCATTTCAACAGATACTTCAGATTACGCGCTAACTCTTTGGGCAGCCAGATATATCGTAATTGTTCGTGCAGACTCCTTATTTAGGGGGCTGAAGGCTACAGGGTGGCTGAGAAGTCGCTAGATTATTCTAAAATATTATAACTTTTGTCAAGTTAATTTGTTAGAAATTGAAATGATAGATACTCTAATGGAGTTAGAATTACTGTATGATAGGGACTCCCACAAATTTAGAGTTTCTCTGTTACAGATACTCTATGATAGCTATTCCAATAGATTTAGAGTTACTCTATGATAGCTGCTCCAGTAGAGTTAGAGTCACTCTATCATAGATACGCAATGATAGATATTTTAATAAATTTAGAGTCGCACTATGTTAGAAGTTCCAAGAGATTTAGTTATTCTATCATAGGTATTCTATGATAGCTGCTCTAATAGATTTAGAGTGACTCTATGTTAGAAGTTCCAACAGATTTAGTAATTCTATGATAGGTATTCTACGATAGCTGCTCTAATAGATTTAGAGTCACTCTATCATAGATATTATAATAAATTTAGAGTCACACTATGTTAGAAGTTCCAAGAGATTTAGTTATTCTACCATAGGTATTCTATGATAGCTGCTCCAGTAGATTTAGAGTCACTCTATCACAAATATTTTAATAAATTTAGAGTCACTCTATGATAGAAGTTCCAAGAGATTTAGTTATGCTACCATAGGTATTCTATGATAGCTGCTCCACTAGATTTAGAGTCACTCTATCATAGATATTTTAATAGATCTAGAGTCACTCTATGATAGAAGTTCCAAGATATTTAGTTATTCTGTCATAGATATTCTACGATAGCTGCTCTAATAGATATAGAATTCCTCTATGATAGATGCTCTAATAAACTCAGAGTTGATCTATCATAGATATTCAATGATAGATATTTTAATAAATTTAGAGTCACTCTATGATAGAAGTTCCAAGAGATTTAGTTATGCTATCATAGGTATTCTATGATAGCTGCTCCAATAGATTTAGAGTCACTCTATGATAGATGCTCTAATAAACTCAGAGTTGCTCTATCATAGATATTCAATGATAGATATTTTAATAGGTCTAGAGTCGCTCTATGACAGATACTCTAAAAGATTCAGAGTTATTCTATTTTCAAATAGTCCAGCAACTTTTTGGCCACCCTGTACTTTTATATAGACTTCTGCCTTTTAATAAATTAAGATGAATATAAGAGGAGATGTTTCAAGTTACTACCTGAAGAGTTTAGTCACCGAAATGTGATACAGCGATCAATGAATATTACAACATAAATGCTCCAGCCTTTATGTGCACACACAGACACATAACAGCATTACTGTGGTTTCTATGCTTTGCTTATACTATTATACAAACTCTATATATGCACAGACTCACAATATTACTTTACTATTACGGGGCACAGAGAATCTCATGGCGAATATAAACGTATGACTCTGTTGCCTCTAAAATTACAACAATAAATGCTCAAATTTAGAATTCCGTCGTACATTTACATTCGCCACAGTATAATTTCTCAAAATACTATCTCCAAAGCATTAAAAACCTACTGGTCAGGTACGACTGTCCTTTCTCTACCTCATGGAAACCATTAGTCATTAATTGTTAAAAAACCATTGACAATTTTGAGCTCAATGGGACGAGCTTCGCTCATTCTACTCGTGATCTGTCTCTCCATGAATTTTCTATCTGGCAAATTCATTCTTCGGCAAACTTCCAACAGATTTTAATCTCTAATTTTCCTTTACTTGCTATAGCAATCTCTCAAAATGCCGGATAGAAAGTTCACGCATTCCTGCGAGATATTCTTCAGATAATCGAAAGTGGAATGTTTCACGGCATGATTCTGATGGAACACCGGTCTCACTGGCACAAAGCTTCTCATTTATTTTCACGTTCACGTCTCTGCTCATCTACGACTGCGTCTATTTCGTTGTAACTCGCCGCTCTCGCTCGTAAATCGATCTAATTTATTCAAACTCCCCGGTCAATTATGAACGAAAAACGAATTTCACTTGACCCATTAAAAAAACAGAGGAATTTCGCGGAAGGAATCACAGATTTTCGTGAAGCTTCGTAGAATTATTGCTGTTTCTCGAGACGTTAAACTGTGCATCTCATTTCTGCTCATTCTTCCTAGAGGGAATAAAATATTGCTTTAATTAATAGAGGTGTTTCTACCTCTGCAGCTTTAATTGTTAGAGGTGTAACAATTGGGAAATTATTGAAGGTGAAGGTGCAACTCTTAGCTGTCACTGTGGGGTAAACATTATGTTAATATACTATAGTGTAATAAATAATGGATTTATATTGATAGTAATGTAATTAATATATTCTATTATGGACACTCTAAAAGATTTAGAGTTGTTCTGTTACAGATACTCTAATGGATTTAACATATATCCGTTATTTATTATACTGTGACATTTTAATAAAATTAACGCGATATTAATACAGCATAATATAATAAATAATGGATCTATATTGATAGTAATGTAATTAATATTCTATTATGGACGCTCTAAAAGATTTAGAGTTGTTCTGTTACAGATACTCTAATGGATTTAACATATATCCGTTATTTATTATACTGTGACATTTTAATAAAATTAACGCGATATTAATACAGCATAATATAATAAATAATGGATCTATATTGATAGTAATGTAATTAATATATTCTATTATGGACGCTCTAAAAGATTCAGAGTTATTCTAATAAATACTCTGATGGTTCAGAGTTGCCTCTTTGCAATTCAAGGACACATTTTACCCCTCTGGAAGTTTCCGAGTATAAATAAATCACGTGGTTATTTTCGTCTTGAATTACTCTAAAATCTTGCAAAGTTTCATGAAAATCGGTGCAGGAGGATTGCCGAAGTTTCCTTGGGAATTACACGAAAGTCTTTGCATTCAGCATAGCACGGTTCACCATAAGTAGAATATTCCACTGCTCCATGTCCGACAATCGTCGAGTTTCACTACTGCCGATTGTCCGACCGCTTATGGGGAATTCTACTGCGTTTCTGTCCGACTACGCGTACAGTACTTCACTGCCTTATGGCTGACCATAAATCGAGCACTCTACTTATACTCGTCACCGATCACTCGTAGAACTTTACACCGGTAAGGAATTACTTGCAACCTGGAGATTTTGGATTTAATGCAATTTTGTGGAAATGTTGGAAAAACGATGAGAAACTCAACGAAGAAAGTAACGTTGAAACTCGAAATGTGTTTCGACGATAATGAAAAGAAAATGGAGGAAATAGATAAATGAAAAGTTGAGGGTTCAATGTTCGACGAAGCGTTATCTTACGTTGCATGTTACGAGCTATCCTCGGTTTCCGCTTATGGATCTGTTATTTCTTCTTTCTTATCTTTTTCATTTTTGTGTTTCTTTTTTTCACACACTTCATGCGACCGAATTATGCGAAGTTTCATGGCGGTCCACGTTTAAAGCATCGACGATCGAGCTCAGATTGCATTACGAGATGATAAACGACGTTAATGGGGTGTGATATTTCATCGCACTGCTTTTCCGACGGTTGCGAATGGCCAGGCACTTTTTAGCTTGAACCGAGGGCCAGATTGGCTCGTTAATTGATTTTTGTCAATTTTAATGTTCTTGTTAGCTGGCAATTATACGCAAAATGTTATTTCAAGCTTGAGTTTCAATGCGGTTTCCTAAAATTTACAGAAGATATCATATTTCTTCAGGTCACTATCTTTGTCTTCAGTTTGAAAATTTAGGAGATATATTATTCTCAAGAGAATAATTCCTTTTTAATTTCGAAAATTTAGAAGCTATAATACTCTCAAGAGAGTAATTCCTTCTTAATTTCGAAAATTTAGAAGTTATAATATTCTCAAGAAAATAATTTCTTCTTCAGTTCGAAGATTTAGAAATTATAATATTCTTAAGAAAATAATTTCTTCTTAATTTCGAAAATTTAGAAGTTATAATATTCTCAAGAAAATAATTTCTTCTTAATTTTGAAAATTTAGAAGTTATAATATTCTCAAGAGAATAATTCCTTCTCAATTTCGAAAATTTAGAAGTTATAATATTCTCAAGAGAATAATTCCTTCTCAATCTCGAAAATTTAGAAGTTATAATACTCTCAAGAAAATAATTTCTTCTTCAATTTGAAATTTTAGAAGTTATAATATTCTCAGGAGAATAATTTCTTCTTAATTTCGAAAATTTAGAAGTTACAATATTCTCAAGAGAATAATTTCTTCTTAATTTCAAAAATTTAGAAGTTATAATATTCCCAAGAAAATAATTTCTTCTTCAGTTCAAAAATTTAAATTATATAATATTCTCAGGAGAATAATTTCTTCAGTTCGAAAATTTAGAACATATAATATTCTCAAGATTATAATTTCTTCTTCAATCTGAGAATTTCGAAGATTTCAACTTCTCAACCGGAGTATTTCGTCAAATCACCACCTTCTTCCTCAATTCGAAAACTTAGAAAATTCCACTTCTCCAGAGAACGATTTGTCCTTCCAAAGATTCCTCCCGAATTTTCAAACTGAAGAACAAGAAAAACATACTGACAAACCCAAATTATCCGACAGAGTTGAAAGGTGCCTAAGCCCCAACCGTATCGCTCGAACCGGCCCGGGCCATCGAGCGTCCGACACGAAGGATTATTTATTTAAAAAAAAAAGACTCTATCGAGAAGTGGTGTACTTCTATCTGCGTATTGCTCGTTGCATCCTGTTATAACCATGATATTATCCTTTGCTCTTGAAGGTAATAGGTGGCGAGTTGCAGGAACGTTTGATACCGGTACCCTACAGCAAGAGTTCGACAGACCAAGCTGTAAGCGCTCCTCTCTGCTCTATCTTTCTCTCTTTCGCTATATCTTCTTTCTATCTGTCTGTCTGTCTGTCTGTTTATCTGTCTGTCTTTCAAACCTCCTTTATTTTCTTTCCATTCTTTTGTACACGTACAAGCCAAACACGTACACGCAGACAAACACGTCTGACATCGACTCTTCGATTTCTTCTTCATTTTCCGTTCTCCACTCTTTCTTGCGTGACACCGTTTGTTCGCTGCCGTTATATACCGCCCTTTCAGCTTCAACACGCAGTTTCTTTACTCTTGTAGCCTGTTTACTTGTCTCTAGAGGAACTTTCGTTTCAAATTTACGTTAAATTAATGTCACACGCCTCCCGTCCCATCCTCGCTAGCGTGAAAAACCTGCCTTTTTATGCTCGTGTTTTGTGACTGCGAGAGATACAACCTTTCTCACCGTACAAACAAACAAACACACAGACACGCAAACGAGCGAGTCGTTACTTTTTCTTTCTATGAGCTTTTGTCATTGGTTTAAGTGTTCTCCGTTTATATTGCTGCGACGAGCGCGCAATGGTAATCGCATTTATTTCATTCTTCCGATGAGCTTCCTCGAGCGGTTTTAATAGTTCTTTCCCATGGACGGTGATGGGTGGTTAATTATCGTGTTTGCAGCAATTAACCAAGGTATTCTGCGGAGTTTCGTGGACCTTTGGAGGTCTGGATGGTTGTCGATGGTGTTGAGTAATTTTGGAGAGAAGAATTGAGAATTTTGAGATATTTATTTCGTTGCCGGCAAGAGAATAGGTGGATGTATGCTTTAAATAGTCACCGTACATTTAATTATTCTCTTGGTGGACGTTATTCATTGTGGAATGAAAAATGATTGGGTTTTTTGTACAAGGAACTCTTAATGAGGCAACATTTTCATTAACAATTATCAAAGAACGTAGATGGATGATTGCCACCTTCAAATATAGCTTTACAAAGTTTCTTTCTCTCTGAAAACCGTAGAGTCTTTTAATGCGTTCAAAAAGTCTTCGAAAACACTTCAAAGTTGTCTAAGATCTCTAAAAAATACTCAAAGCCATTCGAATCTAAATATTCAAAATCATCAATGTACACCCCATCGCTAACCATGGCTTCATCTTAACCTGATCGGTATACCGATAAAACCAAGCCAGAATACTAATCCAAAAATCCTATATTTTTTACAATTAATTTTAATCAAAATATACTAATTAATCCCTTTAAACCATGCGTACTAAGAAACTATAAAGCTTCAAGCGCCATCTCTTGCTGCAAAGTATCGTATTCGGATCTTATTTCAAAACTACAGAAAGTTCCTATTCAACAATGTTCTACAAGCTTTATCTCTAACCATAATAATGCTCTACACGTGTTTCTTCACAACGCACAATGCCCTAGCCCTATTCATTTCTTATCTCTTGCCGCAAAGTATCGTATTTCACCCTCGTCTCTACCGCAACAAAGTCCTACACGTGTTTCTTCACAATGCACAATGCCCTATTCATTTCTTATCTCTTGCCGCAAAGTATAGTATTTCAGCCTCGCCTCTTACCACAAAGTATCGTATTACAGCCTCGACTCTTACCACACAAAGTCCTACACGTGTTTCTTCACAATGCACAATGCCCTATTCATTTCTTATCTCTTGCCGCAAAGTATCGTATTATAGCCTCATCTCTTACCACAACAAAGTCCTACACGTGTTTCTTCACAATGCACAATGGCCTATTCATTTCTTATCTCTTACCGCAAAGTATCGTATTACAGCCTTATCTCTTGCCACAAAGTGTCGAGTTCAACAATGTCCTACAAGTGTTTTAACGCTTACCATAATAGTGTCGTATTCCAGTGTTATTGCTTACGGCAACTATTTTCTACACAGTCTTATCTCTTACCCCACGTATGTCCTACACATGTTTTACCGCTTACCACAATAGTATCGTATTCCAGCCTTATCTCTTGCCATAAAGTGTCGAGTTCGAACCTTATCTCTTACCACACAATGTCCTACAAGTGTTTTAACGCTTACCACAATAGTATCTTATTCCAACCTTATCTCTTACCACAACGATGTCCTACAAGGATTTTAACGCTTACCACAATAGTGTCGTATTCCAGCCTTATCTTTTACTGCAGTGCATCATATTCCAGCCTTATCTCTTACCACAACATCTTACAAGGATTTTAACACTTACCACAATAGTATCGTATTCTAGCCTCATCTTTTACCACACTATGTCCTACCTAGGTCTTATCTCCTGCCACAACGATGTCCTACAATTGTCTTATTTATTATAACACGATATCCTACTCAAATCTTTTCTTTTACCATCACATTATCGTATTCCAACCTCATCTCTTATCACAATTATTTTTTATACACGTTTTATTTCTTACCTAGCCAAGTTTTATCTCTAAACCGATTAGGTGTCGGAAAAGTGTCCTGCAAAATAAGACAATCGCACGTGCCGTTCGAGGAAGCATCTGTTGCTTAACGATAGCCTGAAAGGAAGGAAACTCTACACACACAAATCCTCGGGATCCTTTCAGTGGCACGCTGCACTTTGCGCTCTGTTACTCAGTTCTCACGTTTATCCTTTCTTTCTTCACTTCGGTAGCGACGAGAAGAACGATGCCGCGAGGCAATACGATACACGAGTGAAGGAAAGCCCGGTCGTTTTCACTGGGAATGACGTTTGCATGATTCAGGCTTACGAAGTGAATTCAAATTAGGCTGATGTTCGATGATTCTACCCGGAGAAGTCTATGTATCTGACGTACTGTTGGTGAGAATGGAGATCGTTAGTTTGTCTCTTGATCTTCACGGTGAAGTAACATCTTAGAGCCGGAGTCAGCAACTTTTGATTATTATAATACGCTGTGAATATTAATTTGAGTATTAAATCGCAATTATTTCAATTAAATTGCATTGAATCAGTTAGACTGAAGAGCCAGGAATTTTTTAAATTTACCACTAGATTTGCCGATGATTAATTACGACAAAATTTGACAGAAATTTTAGAAACATTTGCAAAAAATTCAGAAAAACTCACTTCAATCACCTCGATAGATCTAGAGTTACCATGCACTTTAAATTAAAATTACAGTCTCAGGTAGGTAGATTTCTCTCGATTGTAATTTGAAAGAGCGTTCGCCAAGAAGCAGCTTCAGTCTGACCTTTAATTGTTTCATGAGTGTTACGTTAATTGTGCGTTCTTTGTCCAAGAACGGCTCTAATTGCGAGGAAGTTTAAAAGAGGTAGCCATGCGTTCCTTCAAATGAGGAACAGTTTCCGAGAAAGAACTCTATTGGGCCTTCTTTGGGCCTGAAATTAATAAGAAAGGACGCATTGGTAGCGTTTGGGTTGCTGCTCGATGTATAGGCAACTGTTTTGTACTTAACTTGCTAATCTTTCGGCTAATTATGCTTACGCAAGCGTAGTGTAATGTTTTATTGTCTCCGTTTACGATAATGCGTGGCTCGCGTGACTTTATTGCCGATCGTGTTGTCTAGAATTAATTAAATTAATTTTCTTCTGGTTTTTTTTTAATTTATTTACATAGCGATGTAGAGTTTGTAATAAGTTAATTGTAAAATAATTCCTGAAGTACATAGAGTAGAATATTTCATTGTAATTTAAATAGTAACTATTTAAATGCTAATTTATATTTAATTTTAATTAAAGTATCGCAGTGTTGACTTATCGTGAAATATTATTTTATATTATTACGTTAGTTGATTTTTTTTTTGTAAAAGATAAAATCAAACGAGCCACGATCCACTCGAGAAACGAGTGCAGCCTCCAGGTCACGTGACGCAGTAAACCGGAAACGTGCCGTTTCAGTTTGAAATTTCCCGCGCGATCAACGATTCCGCACGTTTTCGTTTTCCTCGCTCACGCGAGAGAACTATTTTCTTATCGAATCGATCCTTTTATCCACGGAACAACGTGTTTCGTGATAAACAGAGACAATTGCAATTTTTAAGTGCATTAAATCGTTACGAGACTCGGTACTTAACCGTGTCTTTCGGTAAAAGTCGCGCCATCTTCCGCAACGAACGAGAACTGATGATTCCAGTTAACCTAAAAACTTTTCGATGATTCTTTCACTTTCGAACGATAATTGCATTCCCTTTCTTTTCAATAAGACGCGTTAACAGCGACGGAAACATCGCCGAATGACAATTCGTTCGAGCGATCGTAGAGAACTTAGAGTAACCTCGTTACATTTCGTGAATGATCTTCATTTTAACGATTATCACGAGATAATTCAGTATTCTCTCTTCTTTCGTCGTTGCCCCGTTAAACGAGAAGATTACAATTCGCAGTTGATATGCGATTAGATTAGATATCGTTTAATTACCTAGCTTCTCCATGATGGAACGTCTCCTTATTTGTATTTCGCGGGAAGTGTTCGTCAGTCTTCGTTAAACCGATGACACCCGAAGCACGTTCTCGGATAACTTCGCGTTAATTCGTCAATCTCCGGAGATCGACCTTAACGTTCGCCATAGGAGCGAATTCGACGACACTTTTTTGCCGAAATTCGATGAAAATTTTAGCGTTAAAATTCAAATTTGCGCGTTTAGCGAGAACTTTATATCACGTTGACTTCTACTTGTTGATTCTGAGATAAAGCATAGAGTTAACGATACGATCCATTGTATTCCTCTGATTCGATTAACGCCGCTGGTCAGATCCGGTCACGTGGACACATCCGGTATCGTTTGCCATGCGCAATGGCGTCATAGGGAAACTGTAATGTATGTTAATGTAGTATTAAAAAAGAAATGTGCAGATGACAAACGGAAATAGAGAAAGTTGCGCTTTTCCAAGCGGTTGTTAACCCTTTGAGCGCCACGGACGCATATATGTGATCTGAGAGAAATTATAATTAAACTTTATCTATGCAAATATACGCGGTTAAAGTTGAAAAATTGTAATAAAACCGCTGCGATATGATTACGCAAATATGGCTTTCTGATAAAAAGGTGGTTTTTGATCGACAAAGTGGTTGTTTCTCAATATTCATGAAAGTCTCCGTACGCAAAGGGTTAAAGAGAATTTAGCAAGCAGCAGCAGCTTCTTTTTTAATACGATTTGTCGTCTACTGCCATGTACGTTTGTACCTGAATGAAAAAAGGGCGGAAAAAACGATCTTGATGTATTCATCGTCGATTGTCAATCGTTAATGCCCTACCTGATGTTCTGATCTTCTGATATTCAACTTCTGTCGATGATCTTTGTGTTAAATGACTCTTTAAGCTCTGATGGAGCAGCAGTTCGCGATAAAAGGGATTCTCTTCTTTTCTTCTCTCAGTGCCGTTCTCTTTCTTCTCTCTTCTCTTTCTCTCGCTCTCTCTAATTCTCTCTCTATTTATCTATCTATTTCTCTTTCACCTGTGCCGACTGATTCTTGCGAAATGACCGATACAACTTTCTCCAAAACGCGCCTTGGAAAAAGATTTTCGTGGAAGCATTTTACAAAAATTGGCATAGCTATTTTTACAGCTAGAATCGAACTTAAGCTGGGTGAATTAAGTCGATCTCTGTCGATAGTAAATTAGTAAGATTGCCTGCTGAAAATTTGCAATTTTTTAGAATAGAAATGTTTATAGGCATTCGGAGATATATAGGATTTTTATGGTGTTTCAAAATTGAAATGAAATTGGTAGGAAATTGGATGAGGATGAGAAGAGAAAGTTTGAAGGTGGATTTAGAACCTCAGTGGGTTCAAAACACGGCAAATCCACTTGCTGGTTTAGTTTCCTGAAATTTACGAGTCTCAGGTATTTTATTTTGATTGGCAAACATTTATTACACCGTTAATTAATCAATGGAAGTGGTAGAAAGAGAAAGGAAATGGTGCAGCCATATTTTCTTCCCTGCAATTCTACTTTATCGATTATCGCAATCATTTAAATAAAGTTGATATCTTTGCAGACATTAAATTTATATTTGTCTAACAAATTCAAATTTCTGATTATAATACAATATATACAATTATAATACAAATTAATAAAAAAGATACTTTCAATTTTGCAATCGAGTTACTTTAATCTCAGTTTTCTAATTTATCAATTTACAAAAATCTCTAAGCAATATTCCATAATAATATAATTCAAACATCCAAAATACTTTAAATTTTGCAATCAACTCGCTCTAATCTCAATTTTCTAAATTATCACTTTGCAAAAATCTCTAAACAATATTCCATATTAATATAATTCAAATTTCCAAGATACTTTCAATTTTGCAATCAAGTTACTCTAATCTCAATTTTCTAATTTATCACTTTGCAAAAATCTCTAAAAAATATTCCATAATAATACACTTCGAATTTCTAAGATACTTTCAATTTTGCAATCAACTCGCTCTAATCTCAATTTTCTAATTTATCACTTTGCAAAAATCTCTAAACAATATTCCATAATAATACGCTTCAAATTTCTAAGATACTTTTAATTCTACAATCAAGTAGCTCTAATCTCAATTTTCTAATTTATTACTTTTCAAAAATTTCTGAACAATATTCCAAAATACTAACTGAAACAAATGACAACGACCTTCGCCAAAAGGTCGACTGCCGACCCCCCAAAACTCATTAACGAAAAAATCTAAGCTTCTCATTAAGCGAGAAACCGTGTATCGTTCATTCTCGCCAAGAATCCGCATAAAGACTCGTGTCGAATTGTGAGTTGCTTGAAAAAAAAACCCTAGAAAAAATAAAAAAAAAATAAGAAAGAGACGAGCATCGTCCGGCCGGTCGGAAGTGCACAATTGTTAATCAGCAGAGCGCATTGCGTGGTGTAGCGTGCATGTTAAGTACCAGAGAGACGCATTTAGCAAAGTGCTAAACCGGAAACCGGCCTTGTTGTGAGCCCAACACACGGCCCAAGTTTTAGGGGACCTTCTCCACGTCGCAACGTGTAAGTATTCCCTCAATGTTTTCTGTCTGAACGAACGAAAAAAAAAAAATAAAAAAGATACAAGAAACAGCGAATTTAACGCGACGACTTACGCGCTACTCTCCATGAAAAATGCAAGAAAGGAAGGAAGAAAGAAAAAATAAAAAAAGAGAGAGAGATACCGAAACGAAAAAGAGTAATTGCAGATTGTTGGACGTTTCATTGTGTACGGGGGTAAATCTTGAAATTATAGCAATGTTCGTCGAGTACGCGATTACGCCAATGCATGCTTAAAGGAACGCGGCTGCAATCTGTCACGCTGTTAATTACAGCTCACCTTCGGCAAAGCGCAAGTGCATATGCGTGAGCTACGTTGTTATTTTTGAACTTTTTTTTTCCTTTCGTTGTTTCTTTTTTCTTTTTTTATCTCTTACGTAGCCTCTCGCTTCTACGCAGCTGCAAAGTTTCGATGTTCTGAGAACGTACGTTCGTTTTTATAATTAATAAGACGTATTTGTATAATTGCCTGGCTGCTAGCAGTATATATTGTTCTTTGCAGTTCTCTTTTCGGTTGGTTGATTTTTTCTTGGTTTTTTTTTTCTTTGGTGCAGAGCGATTTCGGTTTATTGTGCATTTATCGTTATTGCCGGACGGAATAGTGATGTTTTGCGGAAGGACGGGTTATTTTGGTGTTTTTTGAAATAATTGGAAAGATGTTTGAAGGTTGAAAGTATGTTTTCTTCGGTAAATCTTTCCTGCGAAGTGCAATTAGCAGCTTTATTATTTAGAATTTAGATTGAGAAGTCGGTATTTTGCAGGTAGTTTCTCGGGAGTTCCGCATTTTCTGAGGATAACAAATTTAAAAAAGGATTGCATATCTAAAAACAAGAATTTAATAAACTTTCATAATCTTCAACAGCGTGACTCAAAAGTTACTATAAAATTTGGAAGCATAATAACTTTTTGCCTATCAATGTCTTCAAATCAATCTGAAAAACTAATTAAAAAGTAATTCTCAAGAAGAAGAATTATTTTTTGTAAATAATAAATATGAATTTTTAGCAGATTAGAGTCTCTCTAGTTTTAAATGCCCTAAAGACTTTTGGGCCACCCTATATACAATAAGTCGAATTCACTTAAGAAGCTTAAGTAAAATAAAATTCCAAATAAAAACGAAAATATACTTTCAATCGAAAAATACTACGGTGATGGAAATTGCAAAATGAAAGCATCTAGAACGCATATGCGCTTGCCGCAGCAAAATCACCGATCGCGTTTTCAATGACGATCGGCAGTTTCCTTCAATTTACTTCGGAAATCGTAAGTAAATTGTCAGAATCGTCGAATCACGAACGATCAACGGGTGCATGTGCTGTTTGCGTGACATTGCCAGCATAATTTAGGGACGTTGACATCGGTAAACCCCTTTTTGTTTCGTTAAAAATGACGATCAACGATACGTTCCACCTAATTGCATCAACGAGCAACGTTATTACAAAGTCCTACGATCACTTTGTCAAATAATGATTCCTCGTTGACGGTGCGGACTTCGCGCGTATATTCCCGAGTGTTTGCGCGTGCGCATCGCCGGTGTCACTTCCCTAAATTCTGTGTTTCACTTTTGCCTTGCTGCGCAGGGCATCGATGCCCTGCTGACTTTAGTACTTCGTGTGGCCGCTGCTTTCTGTCTTTTTATCAATAAATAAATATATATATACACATCATTATTATTATTATATATATGTATATCTATACATACATGATTGTTCCCCGCTCTGTTGAAAGAGGTTGATCTTCGCTTCTGATCCTAACTCCGTGGGCCAGTGGTTCTTAACTTTTTAACATTTTCCTCAACGCTTTGAAACTTCTAAGTCAAGTTTAATGTTACTTTTATTAAACTTAACACGTTGGCTACTGCTGTAAGAATTTTTTTAACATAGGGTAGTGAAATAGGTGATACGATATACGGACACTCAATAGCCAACGTGTTAATTTAATCATTCTAGCATCCCCTTTAAAAATACACTTCTAATTATGCATTTACAAGGTTGAATCTACCGCAGATAACTCTTCTCCTATCCCAGGGCTTTACACATCTCCGATCCACCCTCTAATAGGTGTAATTTATCAAAGAAAACCTACACCCTAACGCCAGGTGCGGTGCGTGGGTCGTTTTGACCCATTTCGAACTTTACGCGGGAAATTACAGAAACCGTTTACATTCTTGTTTGCCACATGCACTGACTTTTATTCATTCAACGAGATGAATATATATCAAAATTTCTTCAAAGCCTCTGAATTTTGAAGTTCTGTCGTATACCTATTGATTCGTGTCAGTGAAGATTTGTATAATAAATCTCGGTAAACCCGCGCGCCTGCGCAGTGAAGCTTCGCCAGGGACCGGGAATATTTTTCAAGAACTAAATTAAAAAAGCTTTATATACTGAATATTTTTCAAGAATTAAATTTAAAAAGCTTCATATAATGAATATTTTTCAAGAATTAAATTAAAAAAGCTTTATACAATGAATATTTTTCAAGAATTAAATTAAAAAAGCTTCATATAATGAATATTTTTCAAGTATTAAATTTAAAAAGCTTTATATAATGAATATTTTTCAAGAATTAAATTAAAAAATTAAGAATAAAACTTTTGATAAAAAAAGCAATAATAACTAACACTACCACTAACACTTCTTCCGGCTATCACACCCACGTTGAATGACCGGCCATTAAAATGTTAAGAACCACTGCCCCCAAAGACATACGTCCAAAGCAAAAAAGAAACGCTCACGCCTCAGCGCGGTAGCAGCAGAACGCGGAAGATCAACCTCCGCCTCCCTCGATGGACGTGTAAAGGTGTATCTCCCAAAAGTTGTCCCATTAGATGCCTAAATCGTCTCTGACAGCAAGCTTTCCGTTTACAGATCCGCGTAGTGAACGCATTTCGGCAGGGCCTAGACGCGCGCTACACGAGCGAGCACAGCAGCACTCCATTGGCGGAGGTACTGAGGAAGCAGTCGTCCTTAAGCAAGCGGCTCTCGCAGACGAGCAGCATCGAATACGCCGACAACAACCCAGACGAGCTGACCATACCTGAGATCGACATCGAAAGGCTCTCGAGTCACAGTCACACCGAGACTGCCGTTTAGAGAGAAACTTTCCGGCATGAACGGGTCATCGGCTGTGTCTTCATCCTCTCACGACATCCTCATCCTTGTTTTCTCGTGACCAGCGCGTCAAACACCGCGACGAGGGACGTGTTGTATGATCCTCTACGAGGGACTTGTTGTATGATCCTCGACGAGAAGGGAAGAAACGAGGATCGCTTCTGACTAGTCAAGCGGGATCGTGACGCGAATATATATATATATATAAAGCTCTCGTTGTTCGTCGATGATGACGCTTTTTAGATAAAAAAAAAAAAAGAGTAAAATGGGACAACCTCGGTCTATCTGGCGTTATACGAGAGAGAGACGATCATCGCGTCTCGATGACGACGACCTTCTGTCCACGGGACATCGTCGCGGAGCTCAGCTGATCCGTGCGAAACACCAATTATATTATTACCAAAGTAACGCACCACTGCCTTCCCTGTGTTTAGTTGTTACTTACGTTTATTCTTTTTAATTCTCTGTTCCTTCCCTTCGTCTACTCGTGACTTCAGTTTCGTTTCTGTTCTTACGTATATCGTTTCTTTCTCCTACGTTCCACTCGTCCGTTATCCTCTCATCGTTTCTTTTTCTTCTTCCGATCCGACGATGGACTTTCTTTTCTCCTGCTTTTCTCCCGTCACGGATGCACCGCTTCGTATCGCGGGGGAGGAGAGAGCGAGAGAGAACGACGGGAGGATATGGACGATGCTTGAGAGCTGGGAGGCAGTTTCTTTTATCTCAGTGACACCGAGGCGACACGCGGCTCGATTCGTTTCCTCGTAGATCTCGATTTTTTTGTCAGGTCACGCTGGCATGTCTCATTTGTCGCTCCGCTCTTCTGTGCTTTCTCTCTCTTCCCTCTTTGTGTATCTGCATTCTTCTACATTCTACGCCTTTGCTTCTTCTTTCGCTTTTACCGCTGTAACGGGTTTCTAAGGTTCATTCCACTGCCGTTGGTGCTTTCTTGGTTTCCTGTTTCCGACTTTCTTGCCCCTTTGTTATTTCTTCGGCATTCCTTCTTCTCATTCTTTCTCCTTCACTCGTTGTAATCATTCTTTCTTCTCACGCTTTGCCCTCGTTCTTTCTTTACATTCTTTCTTCTCATTCCTTCGTTTTCATTCTCTGTTCTGATTATTTATTCTTCATTCTTTCTTCTCATTCTACTGTCATTCCTTCTCATTCTCTGTTCTGATTCTTTCTTCTCATTCCTTCTGCTTCATTCTTTCTCCTCATTCCTTCTTAATTCTTTCTTCTCATTCTACTGTCATTCCTTCTCATTCTCTGTTCTGATTCTTTCTTCTCATTCCTTCTTCTTCATTCTTTCTCCTCATTCCTTCTTAATTCTTTCTTCTCATTCTACTGTCATTCCTTCTCATTCTCTGTTCTGATTCTTTCTTCTCATTCCTTCTTTCTCATTCTTTCTTCTTCGTTCTTTCTTCTCATTCTTTCTTCTCATTCCTTCTCCTCATTCTCTGTTCTGATCATTTCTTCTTCATTCTTTCTTCTCATTCTACCGTCATTCCTTCTCCTCATTCTCTGTTCTGATCATTTCTTCTTCATTCTTTCTTCTCATTCCTTCTTCTCATTTCTTCCTCCTTCTTTGTCTTCATTCGTAGTCTTCGCTCTCTGCCCTCATTCTTCCTTCTCATTCCTTCTGCTCATTCTACGGTCATTCCCTGTTCTTCACTCTCTGTCTCCGCTCGTTGCGCTTATTCTCTCTTGTTCCTTCGTCGTTCTTTCTCGGTCCACGCGTCGTTACCTCGCACAATGCTGAGCATTTTCTCTTTGGCTTTTCCTGTCGTCTCTTGTACCTGCGTGCGCGTGACAGATGAACGATGTGTGCATCATGGTTTGAAAGGAAAACGCGTTATTCTCTTCCCCTGTTCTTTCGATCTGCGTGTACTTCTCTTCTCTGCTATCCCGCTTTCCCACTGTTCTCTTTCATTCTCTCTTGCTCCCCCCCTTCTTTCTCTCATTTTCTCGCGTGACTTAAGGATGATCTAGTCACTAGTTTGTATTGCTAAATACTTCCGTGAATATACTCAGCACTGGGGGTGCCTTACAGAAAAGAAGTTTAAAAAGCGCATTGTTTTTTAGCATTACTTCGCGTATATAAAACAAGATTAAAAAGGACAAAAAAAAAGTGAAAAAAAAATACGAACGAGGAGAGAATCCACGGGCGAGGAACTCGCGCCGATTCCTCTCCGCTGCGTCGCGTTAATTAAGGGGATTAACGAAGAGTATTTAACGGGAGAGGGAGTAAAGTAAAAGAAAAAAAATTGTGAAGGATTAATAATAATAAATGAAGTGGAGTAACAAAAAAAAAATGAAAAAGGAAAACGAGAAAACGGACGCCACGACATTGCCATTATTACGCTTAAATCGATACGAAGATCCTGATAGTAAAGACGTAATCACGCCACGGTACGAAGAAAAAAGAAAAAAAAACACAAACCCGCATGTACTTTTTAGTAATAAATACATAGCTACGATACCCAAAAACAACAACAAAGAGAAACCGATTTTTTTTTTTCGACGAGACTACCCGCTTGAGTTTCTTTGCTCGCCGAGGGACCTAAAACAGAGACGAGAAACCTGTAACGTTAACGAGGGCAAAACGGAGCGACACTTTAATCGAGGGAAGCAAGCGAATCGAACACTTCCCTCTGCTCGCACCACTCTCGTCTGTTCACCGTACTTTTTTGTTCATTCGCGTGGCAAATACGGCAATTATTCTCAGGACCTATCGATTTCGCCGGGAACGAAGCGCGTATTCAGTGTCGACAAATTAACCGAAACGATACAAATATCTCGCTATATTCGATGCTGCTCGGTCGCGTGAACTCGCTCGCGATTACAAAGAGAGAGAGAGAAACGACACGTTCGACTAAGAAACGTGTCAGAAACGTGCGCGTCGCTCGATTAACTAGGCCACGGAGTGGACCTAACTCCGGGCTCGATTAAAATGTAATGTTGGCAATAGGTTACTTTCAGTCGAGTATAAATAAGTCTTACGTTTTTAAGTGCGAGAACCGCTGCCAAATAAAAAAAAAATATATAAAAAAAAGGAAAAAAAAAAAAGAGAGAACAATTCACACCGAGAGACAATGCGACGCGTGTTTACCAAATCTACGTGAAGTCAGTAGCCAGTTTTGGGGATGTAGCTTTACGATTCGTTCGTGTCGCGGAAGGGAAAGCAAAACCTTTTTTCTTCGTCCTGAGAAACTACTTTGCGAATTGTGGCAGCGATTTTCACGCGAATACCTGCAATGCCGTGGAATCTTCACGAAATCTGGCTGGAATTCGCAAAGTCTCGGGACGAAGGACGAAGAGATCTTTCATCCTTGTTGTAGGAAACGCGAATACATTTTTCTTAGGTCCATACTGTTAATTCGAAGGGGCTGTAAGGGGGGCCTATTTACTGCACCGTATTCTAGTCTTAAGCACTCTATATGCCTTACACTGCCAGTTACAAAGACGCGCTGTTCTTTCGAATACCATCGCGGTATACACGCAACGATGCCATCGTCGTCGTCGCCGTCGCCGTCGTCGTAGCCGCTGTCGTCGTCGTCGTCGTCCTCGTCGCCATCGTAATCGCCATCGTCGTCTTCACCGTCGCTCATCGTGTCTTTTTTTTTTTCCTTCCTTTCTTATTGTGTTCACTCTTTCTCTTCGTCTCTTCTGCTTTTTCTGCTCGCTGTTGATCATACACTTGTCTCTGTACGTTCACAGTCTGTTTTATCCTGTGCACCGCTTGCTGTTTGTCTTTCTTGGTTGGTTATTCATCCTTGGTCGAGTATTCATTCCTTATTCAACTCTTCATCCTTCTGTCCGATGATCTTTGCTTCTCTTCTTCTTCGGCTCTCTATTCTCCTGCTGTTGCTGAATTATCCTTTTTGCAGTATTTCCAGTGCCCTGTCGAGGTTGAACTGAATTAGTCACACTTTCTTCTTCAGTTCTTTATCCTCCTGCTGTTGGTACATTTTTCTTTTTACATCACTTCAGGAGTCCTGTCGAGGGTGAACTGAATTAGTCATACTTTCTTCTTCGACTCTTTATTTTGCTGCTGTTGCTGAATTATCCTTTTTGCATCAGCTCAAGAGTCCTGTCGAGGTTGACCCAATTAATCACCCTTTCTTCAGCTCTTCATCCTCCTGCTGTTGCTGAATTATCCTTTTTGCAGTATTTCCAGTGCCATATCAAGGTTGAAATGATTTAGTTATACTTTCTTCTTCAGTTCTTCATCCTTCTGCTGTTGCTGAATTATCCTTTTTGCATTACTTCCAGTGCCATATCAAGGTTGAACCGAATTAATTATCCTTTCTTCAGCTCTTTTTCATCCTTCTGATGCTAAATTATTCTTTTTGCACGAGGTCAACAGTCCTGTCGAGGTCGAACCGAATTAATTATCCTTTCTTCAGCTCTTCAGCCTTCTCTCTGATGTTCTCTTTCTCCTGCTGTTGCCAAATTCTCCCTTTCGCCTTACTTCCAGTTCCTTGCCGAGGTAGAACCGAATTAATCAAGCTTCCAACCAGACGTCTCGATTATTTCAGCCTGATAATTGCCACCTTCGATGAGAAATTCCATTTTGTTTCTCTATAGACACTTCACAAGATTTTTCCTATTTCAAAGGCCATTTTTATACTTCAGGGGTTCTTTATTTTTCCCTAGATACTAAAGTTCCTCGGCACGGCCCTGGTTCTTTTATTCGCTTCAAATATTTCTTCTATTCCTCATATTTATTTTAATTCATATTTCTATTCTACTTCATATTTCTATTCTACTTCATATTTCTATTCCACTTCATATTTCTATTCTACTTCATATTTCTATTCCACTCATTTCTTCCTCCGTCTCTCTTTCTCGCTCTTTCTCCCAGCAAACATGAATTCACCCACGACCATACGAACACTCTCTCCCTCTCTCTCGCTCAATTACGTTAATCTACATTCTCAACGATGATCTTTCTCCTTCGACTCGTTGTTTAGAACTGCACAAACGACGCGCCTCGCGATTCTAATTAACTGCTACTAATTTCACGAAGCCTTTGATGGACACGCCCGCATCTCGCGAATGGAGTAACGTCGCAGAACGACGATCCGATTGATGCATGTACAATATTAACAGAAACTAAACTAAACTAAACTAAAGTAAACTAAAACTAAAACTACACTAAAGAAACTAAACTAAACTATAACTATAACTATAAACTATGACTAGCGTCGGTCGCGGCTAATGATTACAATCATACATCGCGTACGTTCGTTAGGGTTAATGAACTTTTACAGATGACAAAAGAGAAAAGGGAAAAAAATACTAATTAATATCTTGCTGTTAACGAAGTCTCTGCATGCTCGGTATCACATGTTTTATCGTTATTGCCGTTATATCATCGCATCATCGTCATCCTCCCTTCTTCTCCTTTTCTTCTTTCCCACCCTCCCCCCTCTCGTTTCACACACTTTACTTTCGCCCAGCCGTCGAGATCGCGCGATCATCCGAGTGAATTCTATCGACTCGTCACATCCCGTCCCTAACTGCATTAAGCATACTTTTTACGCTCCGATAATTCTTAAACTGTAAACTCTATATTTAAAAAAAGAAGAAGGAAAAAAAAGGAAGTAACCACGCATCTCGCGATATCTAAAGAATTGTGTAGAATTAATCCGTGAGAAAACAAAACGGGGGAGGGGGAAGAAAACGAGAAGAAAATGAGAAAAAAAAACAGAGATTTCAAAACGGTTCTCAGCGGTCAGGACCCACGTTCTCTCCGATCGTCGATGTTATCGAGAGAAACGCAATGTAAGAGAGGAAAAGGGGTTGGAGGAACGAAACGAACGAGAAAATCCACGTACCGTAAACCACGCCACGTGAAAACTCTCCATTCGCTCCGTTGCGGATTGTCGGTACGGATTACGAAATGAAAACGTTCTCGTAGCATCGATGCAATGCAAAATGAATGATGAACTGTCCTTGTACATACCTCGCGATGATTGTTCACCGGTGCGTAATCCTGTTACTCGGCCGTTCGCCGAAGTACATTCTTAAAAATGCCCCCTTATCTCTTCCGACGTTGCTACGGAGAAAAGAAGAAGAATGAAACGCCGAGGCTGGTGTTTGAGAACGAGGAAGTCGGAATGGACCGGAAGAGGAGCTAGTGCGAGAGAAGAAATGGAATGGAGAAGAGAAACTGATACGAGGTCGAGGAGTGATGTTTCGCACAGCGGTACGATATTGCACGGATCCCGTTTAACGTCGTTCAACGTCTCGTGCTTCGAACTGATTAATTCAAACGGTCCCGAGGTGAATCGGGATCGCGCCCGTCTTCATCCTGAACGTGTACATATACTATACATACTATTATACATATATACATATAAACCACAAGCCTTTAATCGATTAGTGATCGTTAGCGATCGAACCGAGAGCGATCCGACGTTTTTTTAAGGAGCTCGACGGATGGCGAGTAGCCGCGACTTGTATATCCTTGTAAAGTTAAACTTTAATCGCAGTAACCGAATCCACAGGAATTTAAGATGTTAGCGAGCGAGAGGGAACGCTGTCCTGGACGATTCCCGGCATGGAATTTGTCATTCGTCGGTGGACGAAATCGACGATAGCGTTCTCGTCCTCAATGCGAAATTGTTTGTCGGTGCTTCTAGATCACGGGGACTCGTGCCTCTGTGCTCTGGTTGTCCTTACGGAGAGACATCTCTCGTTTGTTTTATACTGTTGAGTGACCTTTGTGCTCGTGCGACACGTAGAAGTCATTATCGTTGGAGTAATTAAGAAAGACGCATCACTGTTATCGTTTCAACGGGATAAAGATTCTGATCGACGTTCGTTTCGAACGTTTGAATTTCCGCGCCACGGGGATCAGTCCGGAGCGCGCATTCTGCGGCGCATGCGCAGACGGTGAATCTTACGCGCGCACGATTCAACTCTGTATCATGACGTCGAGTGAACGGATATTTTTCTCATGATCTCTTTACGTGACTTGAAGCGAGATCGCTGTCTCAATTTACAATTCTTGCTGTATTTAAGATTCAATCGACGCCGTGCGCGGTGTAACGTTGATCTAGATTTAGAGGACACCCGTATTTTTATGGAAATCTTACGGATACCGGCGTGAGATTCGTGCGCATGCGCGGCGAGGGTTTCTGGGATCTAGCATCACCGATTCAAATCGTTGAACCGAAACGTGCCACTGCCTGCGATAACGAGACGCTGGATGTTGACACTTTCGTACTGGCATTTAGCGTACGCTGCAATTTCTCTTGGTTCTTACGCCTCGCCAATGTTCAATACTCGCGGTAAGCCTCGAACGGGGTGCGCCGAAGTTCCGCTGCGTTAATTGGCAAACTTATATATCTCTCTATCCTCTATCTTTCGTCTAGCATAACGATTATAGTGCTATGCACCGATTAAGTAATATACTTACGAAGTACGGAACATTAATTCGTAGTACTAACGTGGTACCGATGGACAAAATTACCGTTAGCACCTGTATCAGTAGGTTTCAGTACCACCGTTATTTGTTTAGCGAAAAATCACGCGAAACGACAAAACGTGTAACGATGAAAAATCGCAGATTTAAAAAGTGGCGGAACCTTCGGCGCATGCCCGGGAGAGCGAGTCGAATTCGCGAACTGGTAATCTCACGTCCGACGACGTAAAGCTGCGCGGCGTTTGTTCGCGCATCCATTGTAAGTACGTACCATAAGCAATAAATCGAGAAACGATTGGAGACGATCACGATACGATATTCGATAATTATCGATCGATGCGCTGCAATATCATACTGCTTGTTGATCGTCGTCGCTCGGAAGTGGCGGCGCAATGTGGGAAGAAACGCGGAGGCACGGGGAAATTTATTGGACGAAAATCTACCTAGACGCGTCGATACTGTATTAACTATGCGGATATTATTGAGTAATTATATTTTACACACCTAGTAACGTTTATTCGACCTGTTAGAATATTGTCGTTTATTTTAGTAATTAAAGTACAAGTTAATTACGATATAAGGTCACGACGTCTGTAAAGTTTTCATCAACGCTGTCGAATCTGTCGCGCCTTCATCATTATATCCTTGCGACCATTGTTCATCGTCATTTCTGTGCATCCTTTTTGCCGGATTCTATATTTTTTTTTCTTCTTCTTTCTATTTATTTATTTTGTACAACCGTCAACGATTACGAATCGGACGGTGGGAAATTTTCGAGCTGTATTCTTTTCGGATCGATTCCAACGTTGATCGACGAAAGGACAGAATCGAATCGTTGCATGAAGTATCGATTATTGGAAAAGAATACAGCTCTTCTCGCTCGAGATCAGGAGGACGCGACATTATTTATCCTCGTTTTAGGACAACCCTCGAAGTCGCGATACGTCTTCGTAGAGTGGTCCATGAATTTGTACGAGATCGATACGTTTAATTCGACTGTCACGTGGCGATCGACAGTACTATCGATCGAGACAGAGAGAGCGGGAGAATACGAAATTGACCTCGATGTTTCCATTTGGTCTCCTCGAATTCCTCCTTCGAGCGAGGATAAACACGATTGAAATTGAATGGATCGAGTGACCGAACGAATCCACGTTCCGTAAACGATAAAAACCAAGCGATTAATCGCTTCCTGATAACAGCATGTAAAGATATCGATATCGATCCCCGTCGAGATGTATTTTTTCGAAACATCTAATCGAACATTGACAGATCTATCGGATTACTCTTTACAAATCGATGATCGAAATTCTTCAATTTCACCATCGTAAGTACCAAGAATCTCGATTAGTTTCTTGGTAGAACGATTATAAATTAGTTTATCGTATAAATTTCGAAGAGATACATCGTCCATAGGGAACGATAAACGGGATTTCGTATCGGCGCTCGATCACGATCGGCGGATCCAGAACGATGCGAGAAAACTCACCATTGCGGTTGGGACCAAGTCTCGACGATCGTCAAGAGAATATATAGAGAAAGCTAGCGAAAGAGACGATTTCTTTCGGCGGCTTTAGTTGTGTCTCGTCGTTTCTAATAATACCGTAAATCCTAGCTAACCGATGCTCGTGTGCATGCGCTCAGAAAGCGAGATATAGGTTATCCCTGTCGTTTTTTCCTCGACGACTGGACCTCCAGGGCATCGATCTACGACCGTCGACGCAAGGAAGCCGACGGCAGACGGTGACAGCGTGTCAGAAACATATTTCAGCTTGCGAGTATTCCTTTAAAAACGTGTGGTTAACGAACAGCAAGCAAAAGACAAAGCAATTTGAAAGGGTGAATTTGATGAAATAGAAAATAAAAAAGGGGCAGGAGAGGGAAATTGAAAGTAACCGGACAGACTAAACGTTTTGGAAGGACGACGATGATTGTGAGCGAACTAAGGAGATTGTTTGATAATCCAAAGAATGGTGTTTACGTCTGAGCCTTCGTTTTCAAATAAAACCTAGAGTTTATGCCCGCAGATTGTTTTCGCAGACATATTTGAGCGCAACACTTGGCAAACCATTAAATATATTAAACTAGTTATTTATAGCGAGTTCGACCCGAACGTTTTGAGGGTATTCGAAGTTTATTCCATTATCGAATGGGCTATGCCAGGTACCGATGCCGAGAGGAAGTGAGAGCGTGCGTTTTATTCTCGCAAGTTTGCGTCGAGGACATACCAAAGCAGCAAGAGGAATGGTATGGCGTATATAAATATATATATATGAATGAAAATATATATATATATATATATACATATATATATATATTAAACAGTAATAAACCGGAGAGTTGTACTGTGCCAGATAATGTAATATCCTGTGTTACGATTGGAAATTGTTGTAATTCAGAAGTATTTTGAGAGAGTATCCTTTCTAGCGACGAGTCGGAACTTAACCGGTTAAAAGATAAGCAAGTAATATATTTATTGAGGTTAAAGTGTGGTAAATTTTAGAAACGTTGGAATTATGTTTCATATAACGAGTTATTGATTTGTTTCACATGTGCAATCATAATAATGTGAAATGATATATTGTGAACACTAAAATAGATAATGGAAAAATTATATTATGAATTTGAATTTACAAAAGTTTAATTGAACGTTATAAATAAAGAAAAATACACAATTACACGGAGTCCGAGATAGAGCGATTTTTGCGCTTTGGCTTTTTCCGTAGTTGCATCGAGAATTACCTCGGATTTGTTGACTTTAAAGCGGGTGGGGAGAAAAAACAAAGAAGAGACGACACAACATTGTTATACAGGGTGTTCAAAAAAAACATTCAATCTTTATATGGTATATAGGACACACTGTATTGATTGTCAGTACAGTGTATTCTATATACCATATAAATATTGAATGGCTTTTCTTTTAACACCCTGAATAAATCTTTTAGGATATTGCACCTCGATCCTCTGTGTTTCTCTTGGATCATTCTTAAGATAACTCTCCTCTCTTTCATTTACTTTCCGTCTATCGCTTTGACGCTGCTTGTTGTCGATTTCGTGCGAAACAATTGTCTCTCGAGAAAACTCTGATCTCAATCTTAATTGAAGCGGATGAACACTCCGTGCTTGTAGATACGTTTGAACAATGATATCGAACAATCGGCGCGCCGTCGTCGAGTTAATCGATTGTTTTAGGAATTAATTGGAATATTTACGAGCAAATGGTGTATGACTTTATACAATCAAAATAATTATTTATTATTAATTAATTATACTGTACAATATATAAATATAAATACGATATTGAACACGCTTGGAGATATGTTAGAAAAATTAAGGTAATCTACCATTTTAAAATATCTCTCTCTGTCTCTCTCTCTCTCTCTCGATCACTATTCCATATTTTGCTCCTTTTGATGTAGACCGTATCTACGTTGAAGCTCTTCTTCCATTGCCTCCAATTGTTCTCTGTTTTGTTCTTGCGTCATTTGTTCCATTAATTCGTGATTGTACGTAGAATGTAACATCAACGCCAATACACCCGCGCGTGTTGCCATATTCGATCGTATCTGTCTCTCCTGTTCTACAAGCTCGTCTATTTTCAACCATTGTCTAACTCTTTCCATATCTATCTCAGCCCGTCGTAATTTCTCCCAGACGTAATGTTTCACGCAACTTTTCTTCGGTGCTCGACAAAACTCGCCGGTCGGGTCGAACACGTTTGTAACGAGCGGACAACCGCAGACTTCAATTTCACTGATCTTCGGATCTTTACAATGCTCCGGGCATAGAACACGTAATCTCTTGCAGTAAGTTCGATTCACGGGATTGTAATAATCGCAGAACATCACTTGTCCCTCGATACGCGTCTTGAAGATCGAACCGAACGATGCTTGAGATTCGTACTGAAAGTAGAATATGTTAATTGTTATTATTAAAAGAAATCGTAGATGTAATTACTTCAACGGTTTATTACCTTGTTGAAACACTTTTCCATGTGTTTAATAGCAGTCCTCGAGTGGATTTCGTGTCCACATGTAATGCAATACATGCTCATCTCTGTATCGTCATTATCATCGGTTTCGGCTTGAGGATCGATCGAAGCATGCTTCGCACGTTCAATGATTCTATCAAGTTCCACGTGTCTTTTATCTAATTCCTGTAGTATTCTTCGAACGTCGTGCTGCTGCTTTCTAACGGATTCTAAGGCTCGTCTGTTATTCTGTTCAGCGACGCATGGCGTTAATGACCATTCCTGTATTCGTTGAGGTAGAACTTGATATATTCTATTGGTCGCTAATTTTAATCCACACTCGTCCGAACAGTATTTGCTTCCAGGTCTCGATTGTTTTGTACACGCCGGTCCGTAACAGTGTCTCGGTGTATCCAAGTAATCGTTTCTCTCGTTACTCGAATCTCTTCTACGTTTTTTCGTAAATTTCGAAGGTTTGTTGAAGTTTTTCGAAGGTTTCAGGGGATCTCCTAGAACGCGACAGGTTCTCTGTATGCATCTTAGCTTGAGTCTTACGGAAGGCCCAAATTTTTTCAGGTGTCTGCAATGTATAGATGGAAGATTTTATGTTTAAATATGAAGTATCGGGTGGAGGTAAGTTATGTAGAATAGTAGAGAAACTGTTCACCTGCAGGCATCACATTTACCACAGTTTTCAGTTCGTAAGCAACCAGTACATTCTCCGCAACGTTTGGAAGATTTCTTCGCTACAACGGGATCCCAGGGTGCGTCGTATTCGTAGCGTTGATCCGGCTCTTTTTCTTTATGTTTTTTGTATTTACGATCCTCGTGATCCGTTCGCCGCGGTTTGTAACGTGTTATCAGTGTCGAGTCCTCTTCTCTGCATCGCTATAAGTATAATTAATATCCCGTGAATATTTCGATGTGAATTAGTAATGTGCACGAAATTTACATACAACGCAGAAGAACTGTTTGATGCGCTTGGCGTCTTTCTCTGTGATATTAATACAGTCGCCGTGGTACCATTCTTCGCATGCGTCGCAACCGCTGTAAAATAGATCGTGAATTTTGTAGTAAATATAATTTAATTTACTCTATGAATAGAATATATGGAAATTGTACCTACATCATGAAACGCGAACTGTCGGAACTCCTACAAATACAATACGCTTGGCCATCTTGTTTTAATAGCGTGGCAATTTTGCTCTTCCTCTCTGGTAGCATAAACTGCTTTGCTATTTCTTCTTTCTGTGGGACACATAATATTAATTATATTTTATTGAAATAAAGTAAGTTACATAATTAATCGCATGCAAAACTTTTTATGGAGTATATGCAAATATCAATTACATTAATATGGCTTATTTAAAATATTTTTTTGCTATATCAACGAAACATTAAATTATTAAATGTCGATCGATTCTCTTCAGATAATAACGAATACAAATTTAAAGGTTAATTAATTAAAAGCCGAGGTAAACTTAAAAGTAAGCTGGACCAAAAATAAAGTAATGTGTATAAAGCATTTTTACATACTGATAAATTGTGCTGCCTTTTGTCACTCATTGTACGTCGTTTATTATAAATAAAAGTGAATATTGACACGTTGAACCCCTTCCTTTCATACGATTCCAGCACTTTTCATTTCAATGTAATGCAATGGAGGAAAGTGCAGCCATTTCTTAACGTATATTGTAAAAACTTGTAACTTTCACAGACTCTGTAGAAAATACTGTACAATGTTAACTAATATTCTCTACTAAAGTAACAGGTTGTGTTTAATCACACAACAGTTTAATAACATCAGCCATGGACCGCCATGTTTTTACACCATGGAATAGTAAGCCTGTAGAATAAAACATGATGATCCCCTGCATTTTTAATTATAAGTTCCAAGTTTAAAATTAAGAAGGGGAGAAGCTTTAATTAAGTTTCAAAAAATATTTTGCGGTAAAGGTTGTTGGAAGCGGTAGCGTCATTGAATTCTACGCTTACGTTGTATGTTCAAGTGATAAAGAATTTATTATATCGGAAAAGTTATTACAGATCTTTTAACCATTGCTATTGTTGCTTTTAAAAAATTCTATATTCCCTACGAATTTCTAAACAGCATATCGTAATTATGAGTATTCATAATCTGCATCTGAAAAGTGGTATCATATAAGCGTTGGCTATTGATATTTCGTATTCTTCTGGGAATACGACCCTCTTAAGCCATAAACTATGCCAATGCTGAAAAGAGTGGAAACTCGCTATTTTCAAGGTGTTCCGGCCGCACTGCTTTCAACGCCATCTAGTTTTTTGTAATTTTCTGCATTTTTCTCCGGCGGGAAATAACCCTCTTTGAAAGACAAATCTTTAAACAGTAATATCTCTATTATTTCTTGACTGATTTGGATGCGGTTTGTTTCAGCATCTTATTTAAAGTCTAAACTATCGTTCTACCAGTGGAAAATGTTGGAACTGTACTCGTTTGCTTGCTTTAAGTAAATAAACGTGAATACTCATGATACGCTCTTTAGAAATTTGTAGACAGTATGGAATTTTATGATAGAGATAAAGGTAGCGGGTAAGAAAGCTTAACAGTGTTTTCGATTTAATAAATTCTTTATTTATCATCTGTATTATAAACATTTGAGAAATACTCTTTTAGTGAGGTTAGTCCAATAGTACACATATCGCGCCGCTAGAGGGCACACGTGATCCTTGGTTTCGGAATATTCGTACTCCCTCGCAATGAAAACATCATTGGATGCACAGAAAAACTTTCAACCAGTTAATGCAACATGGTCGTAACGAATGATCTTAAGCTCCCTGAGGAGAGCGAATTAACAGTACAAGAGATTAATGTCAGTTGGCCAGTATTACAGGCCGCCTCGTTTTACATCGGCAAGAAATGCGAGTGGGACAATAATGTAAGTTAATTTAAGTTCTACCTTTGTATCGGACAGCGGCGTTATTCTGTACGAGTCTTCTTGCATTTAAATTGTCTTTTCACTGAGATTTCGCCAGTTACATAACATTTGTAATTATTGTAAGATGAATACGTTTAGCTTTTATGTTAATAATACTGAAATTGTCAGTGAGATCGTCCCGTATGGTATTAATGTTTATGGAGTTGTTATAAGAGACGAATGGCCTCTTAACAGGTCTCTCTGTTAAAAATAGTTTGATGATGTATAGTAATTAATACATGGCAATTATTCTTGACATTTAGAAGCAACGAAGAACTCGGAGTGAAGTTACACGGCAATGATGCAGTTTAGAAAATGAATTTAAGATAGAAGTCTTGCCATACATAATTCCAGATACATTTTGACTTGAATTTTTAGGAGTTCATGTTATGTAGACGAGAAAGAAATGATATTAGACACTGCGTTGACGAAGGGAAAAATGTGACATCGTGTGCAATAAAAGTGTTTCAAGGTATTAAAAAACATTGCGCAGATGACTTTAATACGTACGTGAGATGTCTTACAAGATCATCCGGAGATATGAAACTGTCTAAGTATGTCATTTTTATTCTTACCTCAGTTACAATACAATAACAATATAACACATAAGTTTATTAAATTATATTCATTATTTTAAAATCTTTTCATTTCAACTTTTCTAAGATCAACTAACTTATCTTTATTTTATACATTTTTTTAATGGAATTACGTCGTATATGAGATCATTTGTATCAGCCAATAAATCAATAAACAATGTTAACCCTCTATAGTCCGAATTTTCTATGGGATCTGAAGATCAGTTGCACGATAGCACACTAGGAAATGAAAAAAATACTGTTGTAAATGATATATTTAACTTGATCTTGAAACATTGAATTGCAAAGAATTTCACGATCTTTAACCCATTTGCATTCGTACGCGGAATATTCCGCGGATAACGATCGTCTTTTATCACCAGCCGCGGAATATTCTCGAAAAAATTGACTTTGAAGAATAAAATCTTAAATTTGTCTTGCGTTACTTCAAAGTCACACGGGCTCATAGAGGGTTAATAGAATCTTTGGTGTGTAGAAGAAAGTATAACATTTTCACTCACACCATTGGATAAATCTATTGAAATTGTAGTATGAACAATACCATAAAAAATGCTGGTAACATATATAAGTCTTTTCGTTTAGTTTATGGTCGCCAAAGTGTTAATACAGTAAAACCCTGTATAATGTACGACGTTACATGGGGTCCTACTGTACGTTTTTTTTCGAATTCTTTATCAATACTTTACATTCCGCCGAAGTCGCTTATAAATATTCTACAATGAATAAGTCGAATTCTAATTTAGATGTAGGAAAACACAAGCAGCCTTGGATAAGTGTGTCCAAGACAATCTAGGAATCGAAAGGCCGCCTTTCGGATACTTCTGCGAAGCTAAAGTGCACGATTCCAAAAGACCAAAACCGGAAGAACCGGAACCACCGCAATTTCCAGATGCTACACCTCCACCGGCGGAGGGTCCATATCCTAAAGCTAAATATGGACAAAGATTCTTGTGGAGCGCTTAAATGCCGCACAGCATGTTCATTAGTACTGTTCTAATTCTACTTTAATAGTTATTATGATATACAGTGAGTGTGTACTTGAAAAAGCAGTCGTAATAATAACTGAAAACAGTTTATTTATGATTCAATGAGCAATCCTTTCCAGAATTTCATTTCATACGGAATCAGAGACAAATGTAAGTACACCTGACTTAGGTGCTTAAAATTGTAAAGTATAATATAAAAAATAAATAATATATATATATGAAGAACGAATTTTCTATGTAATATGCGCACGATTTTCTAATGTTAAAGCCATGTTAAAGATCTGTACGATTCGTTCGAACGGTAATTACGAAGAATGACAATTTACAGTAGATCTTTTAATTTTGTAAATTTTTTAATTAACTAATCGAATCATGAACGATCTCGGAGAAACATTCGTTTCCGATGTTATTTTGCGAGCAGATCTGGATCAGAAAGAAGTACAGTATATTAATATGAACATTGGCATACTTTATTGGTAAATTGTTTATCATTGCATGATAAGAAATAGAAGACAGTATCGATGAAAGAATCTGCTCTTATTTTCTTGTTTCTTTTTTTACACACGATTCATCGGTATATCGTTTTTTTCCCCGTGCGATACCGAAAGGAGAAAGTACGTCTGTGTATATATTTTTATTACGATTGAAATATGCAACAAATCATTTAATTTGCAGAATGTTACAAACGTCTAATGCGTAATATTACTGCCTGACTTTTTAAACTTATACCACGCTCCGTAGAGCTTTGTATACGACATATTTTGAATTTTTACCCGTGAGCAGAAGTACACGATAGGCAAAGTAAAACGGTTAATATCGTTTACGAGCTAATCATATTTCTTTGTGCGCATTGCATCAACGAAGTTAATATTAAACGGGATAATTAGGAAACACAGTCACACAGCGAAATAAAATTAGCCCAGAAACTGTATTTATCGTCAAACGATGCACACGTGACGTAATATAAATGTTATATACATATCAACGAAGTTCAGATTATCTGTGCAATGTAAATATCAGGAAAATCAATTAAAAGCTCGATGATTCTTTAATACAGTCTTTCAGAAGTCGATGGAAGAAACGTTCAATTGATCGATTCAATTTAAATATCAATGGAAAATCTTAATGCTTATTGTTCGACTACGGATATTTATATAGATTTCAATTTTTATTAACGCGCCGAAAGAAAAATTGCAACGTTATATGCAGTACCGCGCTTGTAGTAATTGCATCCGTTTGTTATCTGCATCCTTGGAATTCCTCGTAAATTCATAAAAATCCGCAGTCCACTTGTAACATTATTTAAAACTAAAAAGAAACTAGAGGAAGAGACGTAGCATTAAACAGATTACATTGTCCATTCGCCCAAATAATCTGAACTGTTTTTTCTCAGTCATTTTTGCATCCCAGCATACATACAAACAGTGGGCATGACTTTTGAGGCACTATGCATATCTCACGTTATTTAAAAGTATTCGTTCAGGTTTCGGTCACAGATTAACTACGAGAAAAATACAAGCACGTGTTTTCCTCAATGTGTTCCGACCAATGGCATGTCTCATGTCGTCGAAATTAAAAGAAATGATAAAACTAGCAAACGAGCCTCTCGTATCGACACGAATCACGCTAATATCTCCATGCCATTTACTGAACACAGTCAAAATATCCACTTGTTTTGACAAATATCACGGAAGCAATGTATTACTTGCACGTTCTAGAACTTCTTGCGGCAACGTATCGTATGCTAGCTCCACGTAATGTCGTAACCGTTCCAATTTGGACTAGGAGCTAAATGTACTCTTCTTCCTTTGTAGGAAAAAGTAACGACTCCGCGGTAGCCAGTTCTTGGTACACCGCTCTGTAGATAAATCGTTGTATTTAAAAGAGAAACTAATTAGTTTCACAGAGAATTCTCGTGAAATTAAACGAGTCGCTCGGAAGCCAATGCGGTTAAGTCAATCTTCTTTATATTTTCTGATGTTTGTAAATTTTAATAGGCCGCATTGGCTTCTGAGCGACTCAAATATAACTCAGATCGGCAATTATAATTACCCTAAAGTCATCCATCAATCCGAACTGCTTGGCAGTGCTTTTGTACGATTGACGGGTGTAATAAGGTATCCTCACTGGACCAGGAGCTATTACCTTTCCGTTCTTCAATTCCGAGTAACTTACCACCGTTGATTGGTATACTTCGTTGACGAAATTGATATCGTAATTATCCTAAAGAATTTAAATGCAATTATTCTCAAGCCTGCAACATTGGCACTAACTTCTTCTTGTAAACTTAAATTCAACTTTAACGCTAAAACTACCGAGGCGATCAAAATAATTCGTTTCCAATTTCTTCGAGAAATTCCTCAAATTAATAAGGTTGCCTTGCCGTAAATATTCCACTTGTATCTTGTAAAACCTAATCATCTTTTTCGCCTATTAATTACTCTTTTTCCAAATTACTTCCTCGACATATTTCGTAAATATAGCGCCGATAGTTGTAACGTTAATCAGGATAGTCTATTTGGAAGCTTTCTTTTCGTCTTATGGCGGTAGTTCACGTGCTAAAGTATTATTAATTCCTTATATAAAACTGATACTCCATTTAATTGCCAGATTCTTCTTACTTTTAGCAAGTAGGTTAAATTCATCTTGGTGAAATGCACAAATTCAGTGTTCAGCTTGATGAATTTTAAATGCCTCTCGTAGAACATTCCACTGCGAATGACAAACATATGAAATGCAATTCTACTTCGATAATTCTAAATGATCGATACATCGACCATCATCTTCCCTAATAAAAATTAAATACATACTTGCTCACTCCAGTTTTCCCAAATGTTCTAGTTCTAGATATTTCCGGTCGAATGCAAGCTCTATTTCGACGTTGTTCCGGTTGCCTGATCCAATCGTCCCAATATCTACGATAATAAACAGTAAAATATTAATTTACCGCAAGACAAGTAGACTCGTTTTTATACTAATACGAAACATACGATTTGGGCCATTTAGAGGAAAGCTCCGTCCACAAATTTCGCGTTAACATCCAACCTAATCCAGGAAAAAAATCTGTTCTATATAGTACATGCGCTGCATTCTCGTCAACGAGACCAGCTTTACCGTTATCGTTCCACGCTGATACGCACCATAAAGAATTATCGGATACTAATAGAGGATAAGTACCCAGGAAATACTCAAAGAAATCTGGGGCTATATCCAAATCGTCTAAAGACAAACGTAAATAAATGCGTTTTAGAGAGATCCTATGAGTTCTGGATGTTTGTACGATATTTCGGAAGTATACGTACCTTCAACTATTATCACAGTATCATATCTAAGTTGAAAGAATACATAATTCAAAGCCCACCCATAATGACGTGCAATTTTGAAGTAACCCTTGAATTTCTTCTCTTTCGGTGGTACTTCTATGTCTGATTGATCAGGTTGCTGAAACATATACTTAGAATTGTACCGTGTTCAATGATAAAGTGTAAAAGCAATTTCACGGAACACAGTACAGCGCGGAAGTTATATTCTGCGTTAAATTTCATTTCTATGGTTGTATTTCAAATTTCTCTGATTCCAAAGTGCGGAAGTTAACGATATCGCAATTTACTTTTAATTAATTTACTTTCACCGCGTTGCACGGGGGCTTACTGTACGTGCAGTACCTGTATGTGCATTATTTGATTTCCATATCTGGCAATTACTTCCGCGGTTTGTCGGTGCTGACAATCTTCAGACACAATAATCGGAAATTGCTCGACGCTCGGTCTATATTTTATCAATTGATCAAGACATCTTTGTACAGTAATGCGATTGCAAGAAAACACCAGAACCGGTATTATCGGGGATCCGTTTGGTAGTTTGTCTTTCGTAGGAACATCATGGGGGGTCTCACTCTGTAAATAACAGTTCCTGTTATCCATAGATAATGTAAAATACGTAATACAGCACATATATCGGCCGCAATAGATCTGATGGCGCGCAGTAAATCAGTGCGGCAAGAGGGACTTCCTATTTCCGCCATATCGTTCCTAGAATCTTGAAACTCTGCCGATAACAATTAAAATAACGAATGTGCGGATTTTTCGGGCAGTAGTGCGTTAGAATCGAAAAAACGTGTGACCAAGGAATGTCTCTAGATATCCGCCCCGCGAATCGGAACAAAAAATTTGCCATCAGATCTTTTACAGCTGGTAATTCGGATGTTTAGCTATACAGTACAGATTGTATAAAATCCTGTTGCGAGAGCTGTACATTCTTGTCTTTCTCCCCTATATCCTTCTCCTCCTTGTTTGCATTAATTTTATCCTGCTCAATGTGATCTCCATTCTTCTGCTTGCTGTTTATTTTCAACTGTGCAGCATCTAATTTTTCTGTGCATAAGAAACAAACCGTGAAGAAGATATACAATTTGTGTACATAAAGAAAAAGATACCACGTACTTCTACGTTCCTTCTCCTCCTTAATATCTTGTAGGAGTTCTTGATTCAGAGCTATCTCTTCTTTCACTCTCTTCTCCAACTTTGTTATCTGATCCGATACTCTAGCCTGATAATAATAACTATGGATATTACTACTATTATAAAGGCTAATGGGAAAGATGGCAATGGTTTAATTAAATTCGATTGACTGTTGCTATAGTTACCGTATCGTGTTCCTTGTTTACTGGTTGATCCAAAATTAAAAAATACGTAATCAAACCCCATAAGATAAGAGAGCCAAAAATAACGCTGACCGACCTGTTCCGCATGGCAGAACCAGGTGTCACCTCATCTGAAATTGAAAAATTACATATTTAATACAACAATTATCCTTATATAAATGAAACTCTACAATTGGAAGTTTAAATTTCCGTAAAAAATATGAATTTATGAGCGTTTCACGTTAAAGTAAAATAAAATAATAAAATACTTATAACTGGAGAATTAATTTTATTTAAAATTATCGAATAAACATCGTATGTTATAATATGATTACAGAGAAATTCGGTTTTAGACTCTCCTTTGCATTATGGTAAATCAAAGGAACGGTAAAATTATACGGAAACGATAGTACAATCGATTTCATTCACCGGTATTTTTTACAAACAAAAACGTCAACAATGAATTCGTACGCGGAAAACGTCAGGAAAAATGATAATTCGCATTAATTAGTCGAAAACTCATCCACGGACAGTTGACGATCTACGTCGACCAACGTGAGAACATTTGGTAGAGATACGTGGAACATTCCTATTTCCTACACGTAGATAACTTACCATTATGATAATTCACGTAATTACTTAGAAAATATCGTTAAACAAACGTAAGCATTTCCTTAGACATACAAAACGATAAGAGATACACGACTGTATCGTCTTTCAGCTGTCCGAGATTGCGTCATAAAGGAAGATATTTTTGCGGATATTAAATCGTCTCTCGACTAAACTAAATTCGATCTAAACTAAATTACGAGAGCTTATACGTTGACAGTATGTCAGACTCCATCATTGAGAGTCTACGGGTTAAGCATGGAGAGAATCATTTTCAGAGAGGAACTATAATTTGAACTTTGGCCTGCCTTACCAAAGTTTAAGGGAATGATTCGTGTCACTGATTGTAGATGGCGGCAACGTCATCGAGTTTAGTGCTTATAGAAGATGGTAGATGGCGGCAGTGTCGCTGAATTTAGCAGGTTATATAAAAAATGGAAGCGGCATCGATGAGAAATGAAATGAATTTTGGAAAGCATTGTAATAATGCTATGCTGGTTTTTGGTAAAATTTAATATATTCAAATGCTAAAAGATCTTTTGAGATGAAAATTACATTGACAGTATGATTATTTTGCATTGGAGGCACAAAGAGAAGTAGATTGTGCTGATTCTAAGAGTACTTTAATATTTGAAGGTGAGTGTAAGCTTTAGTCGGATGGATTATTAATAATTAGACTATTCGAATAAAAATTTGTAATCATTTATTTGTTAATGACACAGGTATGAGATTAATGCATGATATTGAACTCTTCTCATCGTTGTATTACTTAATGGTGATTTTCCTTGCGTGGATCACAGCTGATAATGAGGAGATCATATTTATCCTTGTTAATCTGGCAGATAAAGCAGGAATCTAGTCCGTGCATGGCGCCATTTTTTGAAATTTACTGTGAGTAAATTAATGGAATATCAAACTTTGACGGAATATCACTACCTGATGAGAATTAATTGATTCGGATAGTGGTAATAAGTAAAGTAGACTTTCAGTTATATTATATATATATTCACACATTCATTTTTAATTGCTACACCACTTTTTATGCTGAAAATAATTCCGTGTTTTGTCTGTCTCAGGTAGAACTTCAAAAAGGAACTATTCGTCTGCTGAGCTACAATTGCGGGGTCAAAGATTTTCATCATAATAACCACGATTGGCAAATGAAGTCTAAGTACTGCGGGATCGGGCGGTACCTTCATACGAAAAGAACAAAGGAAAAAAGGTCGTGGAGAAGAAGAGTTATTGGGAGAGGAACTACAACCTACGGATCCTACGACCTACGGATATTACATTAGTATGCAACAATCAACGTCAACGTCGCAGAAGAACACGATGACTTTACCCTGTCTTTTATTATATAAACAATCTGTAGTCTTAGAAATACACAAATATATTGTATGAATATTATATTATATATGTTTATGCTGTATATTGCAAATGATAAATAAAGAATCGTTTAAATGGAAACAATGTTTAAAATTCTTCCGAGAACTACCTCTATTCCATTCATAAAACTCCATATTCCTTATCAGATTCCAACGAGCGCATTAGAATAAGGGAACTTTATTAATAAAAAAATATTACATTGGTGGACCACATTTAGTATTAAACAAAAAAAGAAACTGCAAAATGGGCAGAAAAAGACAAAAGAGGCAAAAGAAAGGGAAAAAAAAGATTAATAAGCCATAAAAAAAGACCTGGTTGATCTACGTTTTTATCGTTAAGCATATCGATAGTTGACACGTTGCTGAATCGAATGACACCTGGCTCGTTGAAATCCGATGAAAAATAGCTGAGTTATAAGCGTTCAAAGTTTTGGCAAAATTTCGCTGAAATTCCAGGAATTTGACGTCATTTTCTCGGTAGTGGCACAATTTTAAAAGTATCAGGAGAACATGAAATGTGAAGAGGTATTCGTTGGTCGCTTGAAATTGAGAGTTTTAGAATTTTACCTCGAAAAATTTATGAAGTATCAGGAGAACATAATATGCGAGGAGGTATCCGAAACTTTGCAAACTTGCGCAGCGATTTTCTCGGCTCCTGTTGGTCGTAGACGAATGTTTCTTTTTTAGTTCGACGCAGCTCTTTGTGCACTTTCAGATGCATATTCGATCATAATTTTAGCGTAAATAGGGAAAAAGTTATTAATGTAAAGGGCCGTAGGGCTGAATGAAGGGACTTTTTGTGAACTTTTATGCATGGAGAATGTAGCGCTTGTCCTGCCGCTTACAGCTAAAAAAAGAAAATCGAGCTACGATGAAAAATGGCCGAGTTATAAGCGTTCAAAGTTTTGGCAAAATTTCGCTGAAATTCCAGGAATTTGACGTCATATTCTCGGTAGTGGCACAATTTTAAAAGTATCAGGAGAACATAAGTTGCGAAGAGGTATACGTCTATCACTTGAAATGAGACTTTTAGAATTTTACTCAGAAAATTTATAAAGTAACAGGAGAACATAATGTGTGAGGAGGTATCCGAAACTTTGCAAACTTGCGCAGCGATTTTCTCGGCTCCTGTTGGTCGTAGACGAATGTTTCTTTTTTAGTTCGACGCAGCTCTTTGTGCACTTTCAGATGCATAATCGATCATAATTTTAGCGTAATTAGGAAAAAAGTTATTAAAATAAAGGGCCGTAGGGCTGAACGAAGGGACTTTTTGTGAACTTTTATGCATGGAGAATGTGGCGCTTGCCCTGCCGATTACAGCTAAAAAAGTAAAACCGAGTTACGATTAAAATTGGCCGAGTTATTAGCGATTAAAGGATCGGCAACTAAAAATGAGACTTTTCGAAGTTTACTCCGAAAATTTATAAAGTATCAGGAGAACATGATATGCGAGGAGGTATCCGAAACTTTGCAAACTTGCGGAGCGATTTTCTCGGCTCCTGTTGGTCGTAGACGAATGTTTCTTTTTTAGTTCGACGCAGCTTTTTGTGCACTTTCAGATGCATAATCGATCATAATTTTAGCGTAATTAGGAAAAAAGTTATTAAAATAAAGGGCCGTAGGGCTGAATGAAGGGACTTTTTGTGAACTTTTATGAATGGAGAATGTGGCGCTTGTCTTGCCGATTACAGCTAAAAAAGTAAAATCGAGCTACGATGAAAATTGGCCGAGTTATTAGCGATTAAAGGTTCGGCGAATTCTTGACTTTCCGCGAAATATGGCCAAGCTTAATCGCTAATAACTCCGCCACTTTTTATGGTAGCTCGATTTTCTTTTTTTAGCTGTAATCGGCAAGACAAGCGCCACATTCTCCATGCATAAAAGTTCACAAAAAGTCCCTTCATTCAGCCCTACGGCCCTTTATTTTAATAACTTTTTTCCCAATTACGCTAAAATTATGATCGAATATGCACCTGAAAGTGCACAAAAAGCTGCGTCGAACTAAAAAAGAAACATTCGTCTACGACCAACAGGAGCCGAGAAAATCGCTCCGCAAGTTTGCAAAGTTTCGGATACCTCCTCGCATATCATGTTCTCCTGATACTTTATAAATTTTCGGAGTAAACTTCGAAAAGTCTCATTTCTAGCTGCCGATCCTTCAATCGCTAATAACTCGGCCATTTTTCATCGTAGCTCGGTTTTACTTTTTTAGCTGTAATCGGCAGGACAAGCGCCACATTCTCCATACATAAAAGTTCACAAAAAGTCCCTTCGTTCAGCCCTACGGCCCTTTATTTTAATAACTTTTTTCCTAATTACGCTAAAATTATGATCGATTATGCATCTGAAAGTGCACAAAGAGCTGCGTCGAACTAAAAAAGAAACATTCGTCTACGACCAATAGGAGCCGAGAAAATCGCTCCGCCAGTTTGCAGAAATACGGATACCTCCTCGCATATCATGTTCTCCTGATACTTCATAAATTTTCGGAGTAAACTTCGAAAAGTCTCATTTTTAGTTGCCGATCCTTTAATCGCTAATAACTCGGCCAATTTTAATCGTAACTCGGTTTTACTTTTTTAGCTGTAATCGGCAGGGCAAGCGCCACATTCTCCACGCATAAAAGTTCACAAAGAGTCCCTTCGTTCAGCCCTACGGCCCTTTATTTTAATAACTTTTTTCCTAATTACGCTAAAATTATGATCGATTATGCATCTGAAAGTGCACAAAGAGCTGCGTCGAACTAAAAAAAAAACATTCGTCTACGACCAACAGGAGCCGAGAAAATCGCTGCGCAAGTTTGCAAAGTTTCGGATACCTCCTCACACATTATGTTCTCCTGTTACTTTATAAATTTTCTGAGTAAAATTCTAAAAGTCTCATTTCAAGTGATAGACGTATACCTCTTCGCAACTTATGTTCTCCTGATACTTTTAAAATTGTGCCACTACCGAGAATATGACGTCAAATTCCTGGAATTTCAGCGAAATTTTGCCAAAACTTTGAACGCTTATAACTCGGCCATTTTTCATCGTAGCTCGATTTTCTTTTTTTAGCTGTAAGCGGCAGGACAAGCGCTACATTCTCCATGCATAAAAGTTCACAAAAAGTCCCTTCATTCAGCCCTACGGCCCTTTACATTAATAACTTTTTCCCTATTTACGCTAAAATTATGATCGAATATGCATCTGAAAGTGCACAAAGAGCTGCGTCGAACTAAAAAAGAAACATTCGTCTACGACCAACAGGAGCCGAGAAAATCGCTGCGCAAGTTTGCAAAGTTTCGGATACCTCCTCGCATATTATGTTCTCCTGATACTTCATAAATTTTTCGAGGTAAAATTCTAAAACTCTCAATTTCAAGCGACCAACGAATACCTCTTCACATTTCATGTTCTCCTGATACTTTTAAAATTGTGCCACTACCGAGAAAATGACGTCAAATTCCTGGAATTTCAGCGAAATTTTGCCAAAACTTTGAACGCTTATAACTCAGCTATTTTTCATCGGATTTCAACGAGCCAGGTGTCATTCGATTCAGCAACGTGTCAACTATCGATATGCTTAACGATAAAAACGTAGATCAACCAGGTCTTTTTTTATGGCTTATTAATCTTTTTTTTCCCTTTCTTTTGCCTCTTTTGTCTTTTTCTGCCCATTTTGCAGTTTCTTTTTTTGTTTAATACTAAATGTGGTCCACCAATGTAATATTTTTTTATTAATAAAGTTCCCTTATTCTAATGCGCTCGTTGGAAACTGATAAGGAATATGGAGTTTTATGAATGGAATAAAGGTAGTTCTCGCAAGAATTTGTAACATTGTTTCCATTTAAACGATTCTTTATTTATCATTTGTAATATACAGCGTAAATAACATGTAACATAATATGCATATAATACAATTGTTTGTTTCTATCATATAAATTATTTATTTAATTAATAATTGCATTCTTCTGCGAGGTTCACACTGATTGCTGCATAACAGTTCCACTGCGTTCGCAAATCGTGGTTGTTACGATGAGATTCCTTCACTTTGCAATTGTTGCTCACCACGGCAAGACTTTCTTTTTAAAGTTGTACCTGAGACAGACAAAATACTTATTTATTTTCAGTATAAACAATGGTGTAGCAATGAAACATGGATTTGTCGGTATACATTTCGATACAATTTGTATTAGAATTTGTATTAATATATATAAATTTGTTCTATGGAAAATGAACGAAGAGTTTAACTAGTTTTTTTCGACAGGAAAAGAATGTGAACTTTCTTTCTTTGAATCATGAACTTGTCTGTTTTCACGAGCTCCAGAGTTTTCGCAAAAATCAAGACTTTCCATAGTGTTCTCCAGAAACCAAACTCAATGACGCTATTACTCCTATCACTTCTAACAAACATTAATATAAAATTAATGAAACATTTCTCCAAACTTTGGTAACGTTGCTCCCATTTAAACTTGGACCGCCAGATAAAAAAGTTGCATCTCAACCACGCGATGGAGCCACTGTAGCAGTGCAGCTATTTTATCCTAGACGTTCAACTGTCGAAAACCATTCTATTGCATTCTATCACAGCATAATGACGGCTACATAATCGCTGAGTACTTTTCAAAAGTTTAAGTTGTTTAAAATACGGTAAAAAATGCTTCTACTCTTACTTTATATATTGTCTATCTTTTAATTTCGCTCATTTGCATTTTTTAGGAATTCAAATTATTTGGAATAATCACAACACCGTAAAGTTTACGGAACTACAACACATTTGTATTCTACGTCGATTCGCGCCAAAACTAACCAAGAAAATGTCCGAGGAAGAACAGTATAAAATTTATGAAAAAGATTCCCGACTTCCTTGTCGATATGGAGCTAAGTGTTATCAGAAAAATTCGGTTCATCATGAAAAGTATAAGCATCCACCGAAAAAAGCAGCGGTATATTATCCTACTTTTTTTTTATTATTCTACCCAGTAGCATTATTTATTTAAAGTTATCCTTTCTACCTACTACTTTCAGAAGAAAACTAAAACTACTAAACGTACGGCATTCGGAAAAAAGAGGAAAAATGACGATAAAGATGATAATGCGTCGGCTGACTCTCCAGAGAGGAAGGCTCAGAAAACAGACTCCGATGTAGATGAAGCAGGATCTCCCAGTTCATCTTCCATTGATAACAATGCAGTTGAAAATAACAATAGACACAAGCAAGAACTCGAAGAGGCCACAGAGAAGCATCAAAGTTCGGATGATGCAATGGATTCAATGAATAAAATTTCTATGAAAACTTTGCTAAAAGATTCCAACATCGATGTAGAAAGCACAGAATTGTCTAATGCGGACGCGCAAATAGTTATTTCTCATTTGTTTCTAACTGAAATGCCAGAAGACTTCTTCGAATTTTATGATCTATGCAAAACCATTTCTACAGAAAACCCGTACGATGCGTTTAAAGGTGTTAAGCTGCAGCTTGTTGGTCCTTATGATGTATTTCGTAAGAAATTTATGGACTCTGAAGTCAATGAAAAACAAGCTCTTCTGAGACATTGGAGATATTACTATGATCCACCAGAATTTCAAGTAAGAAGAATAAGACCCTGTTAAACACGATTCCCTCGTAATACGATCGAAAATCAGTTAATCAATTTAAAAAAAAAAAGAATTGCAAGATTCTTCACTTCTATATTTCAGAATTAATGAAAGTTTAAGACAATTATAAAAGAGAAACAACGCGGATTGCACAGCCCGCGTTACACGAGGGTGTACTGTATATTTCCTGCTTGTTCTGCATTTATTAATTCTATTTTAATTTAAATCACGTTGCAGACCATTCTGAAAGTCGACGATAAAGATGGATTGCATTTTGGTTACTGGAGAGACAGTCCTTCAGAGAAGCCAGTATTCGTGGCGAAAAGTCGAGGAAATGTGAATTGCATAATTGGCCAGGTTGCGGAAAATATATTTGGCGCGGTTAAGTAAGAGCATTTTTCTGACTTAGAATTCATTTAGAAATTCAATCATAATTCCACCAAGAACCAAATAACTAAATATGCCATGAATATTAACCGTTTGAGTCCCAAGCAGCGCGATAGCGCTCTTCGGATTTTACGTCGAAAAATCCCAGTACATTTCAACGCTATTTCATTATTAAATGAAAATTATTTCAAGTAAATTTCAATTATTTCAGTTCAGCCGAAAAGCCAGATTTTGAATGAAATAGGAGCAGTTTGCCGTCCTCTGTTTCACAAATAGGTGTAAAACTTTTAATAAACCGTTCGATATAAAACTTTGTTAACTTTGTATTGCAGCGTTCATGTAGAAGAGACGTTAAAATCGGCCAATCCATTTGAGAAAACACATATAATGCGTTTACAACAGAAACTGAGGAACTACGCTAAAGATAAGAACATAACTTTGGAGATCAAAACAGCAAATATGCAGGAAAGACAAAAAAAAGTTGTTGCCAAGACCTTTCACTCTGCCGGCATTGTGGTGCCGTACAACAAGAAGACCCAGCTGGGATACAGAGACTTGGCGATGGCCGACAGTAAGTTCTTCGATATTAATTTATTATACAAATTATTACCGTGATATTAATTTGGAAATCGCGTTTTAGAAGATTTGCTAAGAAGTCTCAAGCAGATAGAATCGGCGCAGTCACCCGAAGAGAGGAAGGCGCCTATGTCGAAACTCGAAGAAGTTGCGAGACTTGCAACAATCGCAGCTGATGAATGTGATTTTGGCACTTGTTTAGAATATGGACACGATCTCTTTTCAAGTGGCATTATTCACGTTCAAGGCAAGGCATCGCAGATGCTTTCGATTGCCTATAATCTTTTAGGGAGGTCGCAATTTTTAGAGATCCTCAAAGTACACTTGAAGGACAGGAGACAGGGCTCGAATTTGAGTGTACTTATAAATTAATGAATTTGCAACAGTAACATTCTGAACAAGTGATACTACACGGATATGTGCCTAATTACTAATTTGTGGATTAGAAATTTTAATTGTACATTTATATCTGTTTTAAATATAAGTTACTTAATTTATTCTTATAGAATTGATTCTTTAAAAAGAAAGTCCACGTGTAAAATTTCTAGATATATTGTCAGGAGAAGGATAATACGGAGATGAAATTTCAATTTCAATTCTCCCACCATCTCGGACATGTTTCTATCGATTTGAAAATTCTGTACTATCGATATTATGTGATGTTCGATACATTTTTTAAACTAATATACTCTGTACTTGTTCCGTACTTCTATATTTCTGTCTCCTAGCCTTTATTGTTCCTCACATAAATGAAATTGTAACGCAGGTTCTACGAAAATATCAATATTAACAATTACTGTCATTATTTTAATGATTAATTTTGCAAATTACCAATCAAGCTATTCATATTTTCGCGCCAGACCAGTATCGATATTCTCCCGCGTATTTTAAGCAGGTATCGATAATTGATACGAACCATTCGCCATTTTCATAATTCTCGAATCTCTCGAACGTCATCGATAGTATCGATACGCTCGCAGCTCATATGTATATCAGCCCCGTTAGTTTTGAAACATTTGAGAACCGCCTAAAACTCTGGCCGAAATGATAACAGCGGACGAACAAAAAAGATATGAAAAATAATGTAAAACTAACCAGCAATATAATTATTCCTTAAATACCTCACAGCTCGACGATTGTAATCGATGTTGAGCGATGTTAATCTTGCCTGTCGTTTACCGATTTTCAAACGACCGGATTCTCAAGGTTGGCCGAGGTTGAGCGATGAACATAACGCGAAAGTAACATACACCAATGTAGAGGAAAGAAGTGGAGAAATTATTTATAATGATTCGTATGGGGGATGTAGAGCGATTTCGTTTAATTACAAGAAAGTGAGCGTACATCATAATCTCGAAAATGCCTTGATTTAGAACCACGATAATCATCCAGAATCGCACGGAAATGGAATTGAAGTGTAACTAAAACGGAACCGAGTAATCTACGATTATTTCTTATGTTGCTTGAAATCAAACCAATCAATGGCAATTTCCTAACTGTTTATCATGGAAAGTAAAAGCTGCAATAATTTTATAAGTTACGTGGGACTTGAGGAACATGAGATGCAGGTAATTATTATAATACGTCCTTGTGTAAACATTTGCCCCTAACCTTAAACGAAGCTTGAAATTCCATGAATTTATCATGAATTCCAACAAATCTACCGTTATTATTATATTAATTCACACAATTTATTGAATTGCATTTAGCCATTGGGTTCTAGTCGACGTAATTCATTATCTGAGAACAGTATAAAATTATTACCCGGTGAAATACTTATTACCGAGGCGCAAAGTGTTCTTATGTTCTCCCCTGTCGGTGATTTGAAGCAGGGTACGTCAGGTATATTATCAGTTACGAATTTTAAACTGACGTTCATTACAACAGAGGATACGAGCGGAGAAGTAAGTAAATCTGAGAGATTTTTAAGTATCCTATTAAGAACGCTGCTTCTTCCTACTTTAACACAAAACTGGACAATTTTTGAATAGTTTTTATATTACAGACGAAGTCCATTGTATTCTTTATATTAAATATGAAATATTTCGTTTATAGGAAGTAACTCATCAACAGAATCATCTCTATGGGTATATGGACACGTGTTTAACGAACATTGACGATATTTATATAACAGTAGGTGATAAAAAGAGGAAACTGGTACCTGGTAATACTGTACCGTCTAAAGTAAAAGGAATATTTATTATTTGTAAAGTAATTATTTCATGCTACATATATTATTATTATTATAAATTCCTATTTTACAGGAATGTATACAGTATCATAAAATGATGAGAAAGTAAAACGCGCCGTTAATGAAACTAAATATATATATATGGGTTTCAGAATTTAAGGACATGGTCTTTCTCCTTCAAATTTTCACCCATCGGACATGGAAAGAATCTTTTAAATGCATTGCTGCACCATGCATTCCCAAGCAGACATCACTTATTATTTGCATACGATTACAAGTTAGTATGACAAAAAGAAAAAGGAGTACGCAACATTCGTACATGTACAAACTATTCGTTTTCTATTACAGAGAAGCATACTACAGCAGCCTCGATAAAGCTGTCCGTTTATTCAGGGACATTTCCGATTGGCATAGCGAGCTAGAACGAACGATAACTAACGAAAAGATTAGGAAAGGCTGGAGATTATCCACCGTCAATATAGAATTCAAACTTTGTCGTAGGTAATTGATGCACGTATTACAAATACTTCCACGTAATCGGATTTATTATTAATTCAATGCTCGCCACATTTCGTTATTCTAAATAGAGATCATAGACAATTTTTTCCAGTTTGTCACGATACATTATCGTGCCGGCATCCGTGACCGACGGTCAATTAAAGGATGCGGCTAAACTCTTTCAAGGCAACTGTCCACCCATATGGTCCTGGTCGAGCGTGTACGGCGCTGCTTTAGTAAAAATGCCGGAACTTTTGCCATCCGTGACGAACCGAATGCAGGAGAACATAATGTTCGAAAACGTTCGTAAAAGCCACCCACACAAAATGCCGCCAGTCGTCATAGAATTAAACAAAGATATTAACGTCAAATCGATAGCTATAGGTTTCTCGAAATTTGCTAGTCTGTGTTCACCAGGTAAACTTTCCGCGATGTCAAATCTCTCCATGGGAAATATTATATTCTACGAGGTGTGCCATTTGTTTTAGAGAATATTAGACAATTCTGGCTACAGGATAATAATTTTTATTCACTGATGGAGAACACGAAATGGTTGAAATACGTGTCGTATTGCATTCAGAAGGCTGTCGAAGCTTGTCAACATTTACATTTAGGTTTCTCTGTTATTCTGCAAGGTAATGATATATAATGAACTATTTCCGTAGCATTGTTATACTTTATATATACGATATACCGTGATATGATAAAATATTGAGAGAGAGACATATTTTCAGAAGGCGCTGGCATGGATACTTGTTGCATTATATCGAGCTTAGTTCAATTAATGCTGGATCCTTATTTCCGAACTATAAATGGGTTTCAATCACTTTTACAGAAGGAATGGATCGCCGGTGGGCATCCATTCTGCGATAGATTAGGTCATATCGCGAAAAGAAACTCGGAGAAGGTACGTAAGTTGATTACCAAGCCAATGATCATTAAGATAACTGATCACCTGAATTTTTAACATTCCGTTTTGCTTCGTCGAAAAGTTTTCAACTCGTAGGTATTAAATCTTCAATTTTTATTTAGATCGTAGTTCAGTAAAAACTTCGTAATCTGCTAAAAGATCTTAGTCGTTAATTCGTGCAACTAAATAGTCATAATTGAATTAATTTCATAATCCAACAGTCCCAAGTATTCCTTCTCTATCTTGATTGCGTTTGGCAATTATGCCAACAATTTCCTGCGGAGTTCGAGTTCACAGAGACCTATTTAACGACGCTCTGGGATGCAGCGCACGTCTCAATTTTCGACACGTTCATTTTCAATTGCGAAAAGGACCGAGTTACGGCAGCTACGGTAACCGAAATTCCTCTACTCTCATTTTTAATCAGAGGACCAACTAAGTTACGATAAATCCGTAATTAATTCTCTCGCAGGAACCAAATAATCCTCTCGTTCTCCGAAGCGTCTGGGACTGGCGGGAGCAATTCGGTGATCAGGATATATTAATGTTTTACAATCCTCTGTTCAATTCTCACGAAGCCAACGCCACCGAAACCTGTGTCATAAAACCTTCGTATCACGTGGCAAGTTTGGAACTCTGGACGCAGTGTTATTTTCGTTGGATACCCTGCCTCGAGATTCGCAACGGTGGTCAGAATCACGTAGAACTTTACGCCAGATTGTTGCGCAACGACGTGAATCAATTACGAATGAGTATAAACGGTAACTGCGGATCGCCGATCGTGAAATCCAACAGTTACTCCGTTCAGATGAACATCGATAGCTTTTATCCGTTTAGTAATAAAAGGTCTGGGAATACCGTCAGTACTCCTATTATGAATAGTTCAATTCTCGCAACTGAAAGCTTGTTAGACGCGCAGTCATTGATAACTGCGCCCGACTGATGTATATATCGTGCCGAAGAGTTTAATAATGTCGAGATTCGATGGAAACGTAGGATGAATGTTTTTTTTTTGTAGTTAATTCACGCGGAACTTGTATCCCAAAGTATTAGAAGTCAGTGTCTCTTAATCCTTTCAGTGTGAAACGATGACGAATCGATTGTTTTAATGCTTGCTTGATAATTTCATTTATTTTCTAATCTCCCAAGACGTTTATGGCTTTTTCGTTATATTTATTGTAAATATAAGTTAAACGTTATTAACTATGCGACGTAGAAGGCCGATAGTTTTCTTTTCTTTTCCTTTATGTATTGATTATAACAATTTTATCGATTGTTATTCAGCCTTTTCTTTCGGTATTTCGTTGATTTGGTACTTAAAGGATTAAGACGATGTTAAACGATTCCAGAATGAAAATTAGGAAAAAATCTCAGATTAGTAATTGTAATGAAAATACGTCTTTTTATATAAATCACATTGTAAAATAGTAAAATTTAAAAAAAAACACTAATATTTAATAATATGCTAATGTTATAAATTATATACCAATAAAACTATTTTTTGTAGAAAATATGCGAACCCCTTTTTCTCGGCCCTCCAAGTTCCATCAAATTTCAACCTCAATCTATTAAATATAACTCTTATAGTAGTTTTTCTAAAATATAGTAATTTTACGCAGTTATTTATTAAATAAATAATTTATAATCTTGGAAATATAGACTTGTTTTAATGAATATTATATCATATATGCTTATGTTGTATAGTACGAATAATAAAGAATTAATTAAATGTAAAACACTGTGTTAAATACTTTTTACCACTATATTTGTTCCATTCATATAATTTCATATTCCCTACAAATTTCTAAAGAGCATATCATAATTACAAGTATTTATAATTAAATGCTTGTATTCATAATTAAATATTTCTTATTCTTCTGGCCATACGACCCTCTTAAGCCATAAACTATGCGAACGCTAAGGAGAGTGGAAACTCGCTAATTTCAAAGGGTTTTGGCGGCACTGCTTTCAGCGCCATCTAGTTTTTTGTATTTTTCTGCATTTTGCTGTGGCGGGAAATAGCCCTCATAGAAAGACAAATTTTTAAACATTAATATCTCGATTATTTCTTGACCGATTTAGATGCGGTTTGTTTCAGCGTCTTCTTTAGAGTCTAAGCTATCGGTCTACTAATGGAAAACATTGAAGCTCTACTAGTTTGCTTGCTATAAGTAAGGAAATGATTCTCAAAAACATGGGAATAACATCTTTATTCTAAGGAGTCTGGGACGTTGTGACATATATCATCTTAAAGGGCGTGGAAAGCTGTGTTAAATAAAAAAAAGATCATCTCTCTAGCACACGTAGAAGCCGAGAAAAATGAAAATAAAGTTTTCCGGTTTCGGAAAATTCATTCCGATAGATGGCGCCACAGTCGCGACCGCCAGAACCCCGTAAAAAGTGTGAGTTTCCACACTTTCCGCATTCGCATAGTTTATGGCATAACTTTAAAATATATCGAATATATTTTCTTGATTTTCTCGGCTTCTACGGTAGCTAGAGAGGTGATATTTTTTTTGTTTAACGCAGTTTTCCGCGCTCTTTAAGATGATACATGCCACAAAGTTGTAACCCTCTTAAAACAAAGATGATATTTTTGGGAAACATTTACTTACTTATAGCGAACAAACGAGTTGAATTTAAATATTTTCCACCGATAGACCGATAGTTTAGACTCTAAAGAAGACGCTGGAACAAACCGCATATAAATCAGTCAAGAAATAAGCGAGATATTAGTGTTTAAAAATTTGTCTTTCAATGAGTGCTATTTCCCGCCACAGAAAAGTGCAGAAAAGTACAAAAAACTAGATGGCGCTGAAAGCAGTGGCGCCAGAACCCCTTAAAAATAGCGAGTTTCCACTCTTTTTAGACTTCGCATAGTTCATGGCTTAAGAGGGTCGCATGGCCAGAATGATACAAAATATCAATGCCCAACGCTTAAATGATTCTATTTTTCAGAGACTCATATCTTACTAACAATCTTTTAAATATAAATATTTGTAATTATGATTGTCTCTTTTGAAATATGTAGGGAATATGGAATTTTTGAAATGAATCAAAGGTAGCGCTTAAAAATAATGCAACAGTTTTCTCGGTATAATAAATTCTTTCTTTATCACTTGTATTGAACACAATAAAGATATAATACATAATATTTCTTATCAACTCTACTTCTTCTTCCTATTCCAACGAATTTTTCTAACTGTCTATCCGCCTGCGAAGTTGGTGGCTTTTGTTAAAATGTAATGCTGTGTGTATTACAATTTCGTACGCCACAGCGAGACATTCTTGACATTTTTCTAATATAATGGTCGATGTAAAAATTCGCCTCTTCTTTTTTGAGACGAATGATAATATTCGAATAAAAAAAGAACAAAACTAAACAATGAAAATGACGATTAATGAGCATGCATCGAAATTGAAAGAAGCGAAAAAAATCGATCAGACAGCGATAAAATGGGACGAAAAAAGAATTGCTTTAAGAATATTCATTCTCGTCACATGTTTCAAGGCACTGTTGATTCCTACATAGTATGTTATTTCATATTATCTATTTAAATACATCATTTTATAATTACAAGACAATAGGGTTATGTGAAACTACAGCACAATTCACTCAAATCTATTTGCAGCCATTCCACGGACTTCGAGGTACACCGTAACTGGCTAGCTATAACCCACAGTTTACCCATCAAAGAATGGTACACTAATGCCAAGTCTCAATGGACTCTAGATTATCCGCCGTTCTTTGCATGGTTTGAATATTTCTTGAGCCATGCGGCTGCATTTTTTGATCCTGAGATGCTCAAAGTGGAAAACTTAAACTATGCATCGGAGATTACCGTATTATTTCAAAGACTGACCGTTATATTTATGGATTTACTATTCTGTTATGGAACCAAAGAGTAAGAGCAGACAAGAGTAACTTTTAAATTTTCCTTAATTCTGATATACAGAATTGAAATTCTACAGATAACATGTTAATAAGCCAATTAAAAACTAATATTATTACAGACTAGGAAAGCTGTTCTGCACGTCCTTCGATAGTTACGTCATTTTTACCCTTCTCTCATTGTGCAACGTGGGATTACTGATAGTAGATCATATTCACTTTCAGTATAATGGTTTTCTCTTCGGTATTTTACTACTCTCTATAACAAATGTCTGCCAAACAAAGGACCAGGTAAATATCAATACATTAGAATTTTTCATTTTCCTTAAAACCTACTTGCTACTCTGCCACAACACCGTCAAAGATACAATGCTAAAGATAAATCAATTTCAGGTTTCTGTTCTACAAGGAGCCCTATTGTTCGCTGTATTGCTAAACTTCAAACACATTTATTTATACGTGGCACCAGCCTTTATCGTTTGGCTGCTGAAATATTGCATACACAGCGATCAATTTTTCAAACGTATATCTATGCTTGGAGGCATAGTTGTAATTACTTTATTAATTTCATTCGGTCCGTTTATATCTCAGATACCGCAGGTAAAGTTATCTAATAATGTAAGGGGACTGTGGTGAATGAGGAGATTCAAACTCCCAATTGTTTCAGGTAATATCAAGGCTCTTTCCATTTAAGAGAGGCTTAGCACATGCATATTGGGCTGCAAACAGCTGGGCACTGTACATAGGCTCTGATAAAGTGCTGACAATAATTTGGAAGCAATTAGGTTGGTTAAAAGGTGGCAAATCTGCCGTAATGACCGGTGGTTTGGTGCAAGAGCAATCATTTACCGTTCTACCGACTCCTACGCCAATTGTAACATTTTTATTGACCGTTCTTTCTATACTCGTAAGTCTTCTATACTCCGATGATATTTTGCATCTCAAAGTCACATTTCGAGCTAATTGTTATTAAAATTGCAGCCTGCATTGTGCTATCTTCTGTTTAAAAAAGATTATCAATCAAACCCGAAACAATTTATTAGATGTATCGTTTTATGCGGCTTGAGTGCCTTCATGTTCGGCTGGCACGTACACGAGAAGGCTATCCTCACTGCAATCATTCCTCTATGGTGATTACGAAATTAAGAAAATAATTTTTATAGAAAAATTAACTAACTAAAGATACTTCTTTTTTTCAGTGTTTTGGCTGTGACAAACAAAGAGGACGCTAGGATATTTATAATTTTGAGTAGCGTGGGACACACTGCTCTTTTGCCGTTGCTCTATCCAAATAATTTAACACCATTGAAATTGTTACTCCTCTTAACGTACATGATCGCGTCGATTTCAATTTTGACCAACAAATTTAAGCAGCATCTACTTCATTCCTATGAATACATGTACATCGTTATTTTGCCGGTTTTAACGATATATGAAACGATAATTCATAAGCTGATTTTCGCCGATAAATTACCATTTTTACCGTTAGCTCTTACCTCTATTTATTGCGCGATTGGTGTAACCTACGCCTGGATACTTTATTATCATATGTTTTTTCATTTTTTCCAACGAAAGAAGCACATAGGATGAATAAGGTTGCATTGAATTTTCTATGGATGTGAAATTAAGTGAATAAATGTTTTCTATGCATTTCCGTATATTTTATTTCGATAATCCCTGTGGACTTTGGACATTATGCCCTCCTCTGGTGAAATTTCAAACTTTAAACTTAAACTTACAAATATTTCCCGAGAATCCAAATCTTATAAGTTCCAGTATAATCTTTTACCATTATACTCTTTCAAATTTCAAATCCTAGACGGCAACTTGCCGCGCCGTTAATTTCCCTGGTACCAACCGAATAAAGTGTGTTCGTCAAACTACGAATTTATAGATGAAAACCCTAGGCAAATGAACGAACACACTTTATGTCATCGCCAGAGTGTGTAAGATGTTCGAATACTACTGAATACTGCAAATAGAAATGGCGGCCTGGATTCCGAAAAGTGCGATACGAGTGTCAAGTAAGTTTTACTTTCCTCGTTAATCAATTACTTTAATTCAATGTTTATCTAATGCCCGCAGTACATCAAGTCGTTAACGTGTATGTTACTTTATGGTAGCGGATATCACTCATCTGTGCTGATTATTATCGTAATTATATAACGATAACGACCTGCATTGTGTGATGCAGAAAGCCACAATGTATGTGCAGCGACTTATGGAATACAACAGACACGGGAATGCTCATCGAAGCCACGAATCGTTAAGAAGCCAACTACAGCCAGCTTGAAGCGAGGCACAGGTGGACGCAGCTCCTTCAATGGGATAGTATGCACTGTTTTCGGATGCAACGGTTTCTTGGGACGGTACGTGTGCAATCGCCTTGGGAAGATTGGCACGCAGGTAGATAGAATTTCAATAAACTTGGAATTTAATCGAGTAAAGACGGATAGTGTTGGATTAACCATGAATTCATTTTTTCAGCTGATTCTCCCCCACAGGCGTGATCCTTACGATCTTTTGCGCTTGAAACTTTGCGGAGATCTTGGCCAGGTGTTGTTTCACCCGTTTAGTTTGAAGGACGAGGAATCGATAATAAAATGCATCAAGTATTCCAATGTCGTTATCAATTTGATTGGCAAAGATTTCGAAACTAAGAACTATACATTGGAAGATGTTCATGTAGATGGCCCAAGGAAACTAGCCAGACTCAGTAAAGAATGCGGCGTGGAGCGTTTTATTCATGTTTCTGCTTTAAACGCGAGCAATCATCCTGAAGTATATATTTAATTGCTTTATGCCGATTGTAGCTGTAGGATTAGAGTAACAGTAGCTTTGATTCTCAGATTTTCGATTTGTTTATTAGCCGCTAATTCGTTCAACTGGGTCGAAACTATTGAAACTCAAATGGGAAGGAGAGTGCGCCGTAAAGGAAGAATTTCCTGAAGCTACTATTATACGCCCGTCGGATGTATACGGTCAGGAGGATAGGTTTATAAATCAATATATGCATTATTGGAGACGCCACGCGAGGTACTTCCTACAGTAACATATACATTTTAATAGTGTATCATTATTATTACTAATTGGCATTTATTTTTGATGTTTTACATTGTATTTTAACACCTTAAAGATCAGTTCTGCACTTCGGAATCAAGGTAAACCTTTAAACATAGAATGAGTCCAAATCCGGGCAATTTCTTTCTCATTCGATCTTGCAAGGCCAATAATTTCAATAGTATAAGAAGATATGTCAAATTCCAACGCAGGACTGGCCCTTGAAGTGTTAAGCTAGTGTTTTAATCATTTCGATTTGATATGTATACTAACGCTTTGTTTTATTTTAGATATATACCATTGTGGAAGAAAGGTGAAATGTCTGAAAAACAGCCAGTTTTCATTAGCGACGTAGCTGCTGGCATTGCAGCTGTCGTGCAAGATCGGCATACTGCTGGCCAGACTTATCAATTTGTTGGGTGCGTAACGTATTCGATTATTTACTCGGTCGAAACAATTTAATTAAACTTCATTCCAGATTCTGCGAAACATCGAGTACCGTCGATGCGATCCTAAATTCGATATATTTCTGTTTTAGGCCAAAGAGATACAAGCTGGCGGACCTGATCAGATGGTTCTACAATTTAACATCCAACGATGTAAATCAAACTGATTTTAACATAATCGATATCGATTATACGCCATTATTCAAACTGAAAATCGCCTTCACCGAAATGTTCGCTCCTCCCTATTTTCGACAGTACGTGAACTGGGAAAGCATAGAGAGGGTAAGGAAACCTTAATGATCTTTTGAATCAATTAAAAAGAACCGAATCAATTAAACAATTCAATCGTTATTTCAACCTAGACACAAATTAGCGACAATGTAATAAAGGCATTGCCTACCCTGGAAGATCTTGGTGTAAACCTGACCGACATGGAGTCTCAAGTGCCTTGGGAATTGAAGCTGTATAAACGGCAAAGCTCGTATGTGCTATCACTGGGAGAGTTGATAAAACCCCCGCCGCCAAAAGATATTCCACTAAATTAAAATTGTATGTACCAAATTAGAAATAGCGTAAAAATAAACCTGTACTCCTGCCAAAGTAAAGGAATACATCTTTAAAATGCAAACGTCTCATTGTTTCCTCCCTCCGATATACTTTTATCACATCGAATGCCAATTAAGTAATTTAGCATGGCTCCCTTATTAATTTGGAAAATTATTAGAATTAAAAACCGGTCGTTTCGGCAACCTCGGTAGTTTTCAGCGTTAATAGAAAACGTTAACTGATAAGAGGCAAAATACGGCTTTACTTTTTCCTTTTTCTTTTTCTGAAAAGGGAACTTTCGATCTTCGTCTCAAGATTCATTTGATTTTATGGCAATTAGATAATTAAACGGTGATGAGACCAAGTACACATGGATAACATTGATTTTAATCGGTTTTCTTGCAGCGCAAGTGCAATTCCACAGGTTCGCGAGGATTGTTTTACCGTTTATTAAATGACAAATCGTTCTAACTACAATGAAGGGTTACAATGTCTAATTATTGTTTCTGTTACATGTTAAATGTTGGTAAAAAATATAAGCTAGTTTGGTCCTCGGTTACTATGCTGACCGAAGGCCAAGCAGATTTTACATCATAAATGGCAGGGAAAATTCATTTCACTCCCTTTTACTTCATTTTTCATAGTTAAAAGCACAGTATCGTTCTGCGATTATCGGCAAAGAAACGACCAATTTCTTCGTAATACTTTGAGAAATCCTTGAATGGGAATCGTCAAAATGAATTTCAATATTCATCATTGATATGCAAATCTCCCGAAACGTATACCGATCAAATAAATCATTATCCTTGTACGGATTGAAATAATTATCAGCGTATACAATTTTTTTTATACCATGATAAATTTGACCCCTTAATTTTCCCTTCCTTAAAGTTCATTTTACGTGTAAACAAGAAATTACAGAATTACATTGCCTTAACAGTTACATCAGAAGATATTCTTACTTTCGTGACTTGGAAATAATGTTTTATATCGTTAGAAAAAAAGTTCTTTCCAGCGGTGCAACGATATGGAAAATTCTACAATTTCGTTTCTACATTCGGGCGAAGAAGTAACAAACTTTTTAATAATTCAATCGAAAGGATCCTATCGTACAAGGAAGACCACATTTACATAGAATATTTATACGAGTTAAATCTTTGAGATTAAAAATTTTCACTGTTTTTATATTATCTGTAAGTAGTCATTTATTATATGAAATCAACGTGTATTCAAAGGATGTAGAAAAGAATGCGGATTCACGTAGAGAAATATTGAATTGTAGATCGTATTTGAATGTATCAAAATTCTGTTAATGAATTTAAAAGTATCAATTAGCACGATACACCGAAGAGATAAAACACTATACACGATGAAGCGCAAATTATCATTTATTGCCGCCGTTTACCTTTCCTTCAAATCGCGCGAACTTTATTCCTCGAACAAAGGGTCTTTACACGAGTTAAACTTATACTCTTAATTGCTACATACTTTCATTATTATTAAACGAGAATCATTTACTCGGGCCTCGCTCGTTAATCCTTCGTCTTAGAAGTTTCGAAAACCACTTTTTATTAATTTTAAGCCATATTTAACCCTATTGAATTCAATGAAATTTCATATAACTTTTAAATTGTAATATTTACGAATTTGTTACTCCAGTCAGTAAAAACTGTATTTTAGTTTGAATTAATATGGCTAAAGGCAGTCGTTTCATCTAGGATTTACAATTTTAGGTGAATCGAAATGGGGCTATGGCTTTATAATATCAGACGGAATTGCAAATTATTATTATTAAATAATAATTTAGAAAGAGTGTCGTAGAAGTGATTGGGCCCACTGATAGCGAGCCCGGGCCTCTGCCTCCTTATCCGCCATAGCGCTTTCAAAGTTCCTCCAAACTAAGATAAGATATACTTAATAATTAATAAATGCAGTCCAATTAACAAATGTAACCCAATTAATAATAATTCTAAGACGAGGGAAAACGATGAGTCAACATGATGTAAAATTGCAAACGTGAACGAGTTCGACGTTTGCGATCACTTCAAATTTACAAGTATAAATCTCAAGTGTCTGCGGTATCAGGCCCAATTACACGGGCCTGCTTTAAAGCTCGTAGTCACATGCTTGGGATTGTGCGAGTTTCGATAATAATCGGATACAGTGAATCCTGGAAAGAGTTCTATTCGGAACGATTAACTTCGAAGAACACGATACATGTACTGCACGGTGCTGGAAAGAAGTCTAAGTCCCATCTCACAGACTTTTAGGCCCTCTTGCAACCGAAACTAATTGCTTCTAATTAGCTCAATCATGTGAAATCATACAAGAAGATTCTTTTTGTTTCAAAGCACTTATTTAAATATAATAGATTTAATGCCGGTAGTTCTAGTGTTAATGTTAAACACTCTGATCCTACTACTATGGGACTGAGTTTGAGGATTCCAGGAACGATAACGAGCACGATAAGCGGGCCTTACGGAATACCGGGGCCTTATGCACCTGGAAAAACACTAATGAACGAATACATCATCCGAAATTCAAGTTAATTCGAACAGATACTCCTCTGGGCCTTGTGCCATTCGGCTAGACTTCTTTTCAGCGCTGCGCAATACTTCAACAACTGTTTTACATAGTGCAGTTGCAGCAATAGTCAGCAACACGGGGCATTCACAGGTTTATCTAACAGCAAGTGTTTCAGTTTGCGATTTCGACTCGATAAACTTCTCGGGTCCGGACGAAATAATTCACTTGGAGTTTAACGCGGTTGAATTCGAATAACACGAGGCGAGAGTGGAAATAGTCAATTAATAATTATAATACTGTAAGTGACTAGTCGCGCAGTCATTCTTTTTTGGAAAGCAAGATTCGAATTTGAATTATGCGCTATTGTTATCATACAAAATGACCTGCTATGTACAGAAGGATGACACAACCAACGACGAATGTACTTAGTGTTTCGATAGATGAGAATTCTTATTGAACATGAAATTCGATAGGATGAAAAGCGATCTATGAAGTATGCCACGAGTATTTCTGTTACTTTCAAGAGTTTCCACGGAAGGAATGTTTAATTGAAAGAAGACTCACAGCTAATTACCCAAGAACCTTCTGCAAATAATTATTTACAAAAGGAGTACAGTAACTCCCAACGTTAAAACACCTCTTGACCTTTAAAGGTCACCGATGATCAGCGGCAGTTTGAACGTGAAACAATACTTTCATCAAACCTTACATACGAAACATCCCGTATAATCGTAATCAACAAAACGGAAGCACACCTGATAGACCCATCTGAAAATAACTTTACCTAATAATCTCTCAAACGTCTCTCAATAACTCTGCACAATTACATTCCCTAACGCGATTTGAATCCTCCGGAAAAGGAGGACCTTCAGGAATTCACGTTCGCTCGACGTGCTAAAAAGTTCGAATCCCCTCTTCATCCCTCCTATCTATATAATTTATAAAATCCCATAAAACTCAAAATACTTTCATCATTCGGTTCACATCGCGTACAACTACGCAACGGAATACCCACGCAATCGAAAGACGACATCACGAGCCAAGGAGCGGAACGAACGGATGAACGCCATAACCTGTAAATCAAGTCAGCATCCCCTAATGATATGGTGTTACGACTGATGAAGTTTCAGAATCGAACTTACTGGCAGAGATTCATCGACAGCAGGAGGACAAGGAAGATGGTAGTCGGCAATGAAAACACCCCGACAACCCCAGAGCCAAGATTATCTTGGACGACGTTATCATGGCACCTGGCAATAACGTCGAAGTCCACGAGATTCATGGGTTTCCCATTGTACTCTATGGGTGAGATGCAATAATTCCTCTTTTGAAATTCACTCACCGTACCATTCACGAAGTCACTCTCAAGTATATTGTGCGCCTGGCAATCGCATGGGAAGTGATTATCAACAGCGCTGATAGAACTAACTTCGAGTATAATGTCTTTGGCGTGTCTCGGCGCTTCGAGTACATGATTACCATGGAATCTCAGAAGCTCGATGGCATTGTCGTACCTTAAAAACAGTCTTTCTATGAGGTCTACCTTGTTGTTGAGTATGTTAAGACGATCGACGCGAGCAAGGCCAGAGAATGCCTCTTTCTCGATGATGCCTAGATCACTTTCTTGAATGTTCAACGAATGCACGTAGGACAGACCACGGAATGTGAAAGACTGAAGCGAGGAGAGGTCCATGAAAGTTAGCTTGAGAAGTCCGACATGCTGAAGGCCATCGAAGGCGTCTGGTTCGACTGTTCTGATGCCCGATGGGAAGATCAAACGGACGACGTTTGTTAGGCCAGAGAAAGCGTGACTTTGGATTCGTAAAAGAGGATTGTTGCTAAGTAAGATCAGTCGAATGTTGGACGTGCCGGCGAACGAGTAGCCCTCGATGTATCGAATCTTATTGTAAGCTAGGAGCAACACGGAGACATTTTGCAGTGCCGCGAAGGAGAACTTTTCGATGTAGGGAAGAGGTGTGTGCTGGATGGAAAGTTCTCGTAGCTTGCTGAGGCCTCGAAACGCGAATGGCCGTATCGTAGAGATGTTATTGCCGTCCATTGTTAGTTTACGTAACACTCTCAGGCCGGCGAATGCGTCGCCCTTTATTATTGGAAAGTTGTTCTTCGTTAGGGAGAGCTCCTCCACCGTTTGGGGTAGCTGATGAGTGGGGATGTCTTTTAGCCCACCTGTATTGCAGAGCACCTGAAACAAGCATCGTTCGATTGTTCGTTAGTCGTTTGATTTGTGGTTTGATGAACGTAGGGTGTTTTTTTTGGTTTTGATCGTGGAATTGTCCACTTTCATGAGAATATAGGGTGTCTATATCGAATATATAGGTGTTAAGGTTAGTTTATTTAGATTCATTCGTGGAATTGTCTAATAAACTATGTAAATTATTCTTAATTGTTTTACGACAGTGCTGTTATTATTACTTCGATTGTTGAAATTAAAAGAATCATTTCAAAGAAGCCTTTAGTTGCAAAAGATTCATCTAAATGACCTTTGCCAGATTTAGCTTTGAGGTCGCTCCGGACACCTTTCAAATTTAAGTTTTAAGAATTATATTAAACTTGATGGATAATTTCATTAAATACATTTTAGAATATTATTTATAAGTCACGTATAGATATTCTGTTTTACATCGAATATTAATATGTAAAGTGAAAAGGGAATAAAACTTTTACCCGGCATAAGTGTCTACTGCGGCTAACATTTTAAAACACGAAGTTCTAATTGGACTGATTATTTAATAAAACCGTTAATTGCACCGTTTATTACCTTGAATATTTCTTTCAAATGAGTACTTCTCACGAATAATAAATGACTCGTCCCATTCTTTTACAATTTCATAAACTTCTGCGCTTAATAATCATCTAATAACTCTCACGTAAAAACAATTCAAAAAAACACAAACAACAGCTATAACTTTCTGCAAAACACAACAAAAGGGAGCTCGAAATTGCCAGAATCGCAATTACCACTTGAAATCATAATGAAATGACCAAAACTTCCTTAATCTCTATCTCCGGCGTTACCGGGAGTCATCAATAATGGAAGACGAAAGGCATCGGCTGCAACCCAGTTTCCATTTTTGGAATGCACGTAATCAATCGTTAATTAACGGTGCAATTAACCGCCTCTAGAAATGCGGCCTTCGAGCGTGTGGACCAGCAATTTATTCGCTTTTCAGATCACGTGCTACCCGACCAAGCATCTTCCTCTTTCTTCTCCACGATCGTTACTTAGATTACCTGCTTCGGCGAGAGACAAATGCATTCTGCTGGGCAGTCCCAATTTTTTGCGGTCGTGGCTTCCTGCTCTAACGTGAGTTTCGGGATCACCGTCACCGTCCACAGCAGGTAATAAATGCAGATCTATGGTAATTACAAATAATTAACGACCACACAACGGCTACGTTGTGTTGTTGTTAGCGATGGAACCACATGCGACGTCCTGCGCCAGCATCTTTGAGTCAGTTTCCAAGCTGTTTCAATTATGGCGAGAAAATTTCTGCTGATTCTCATATCAAAAATTTGTGATTTTAGAGGGACAATTTTGATTTTATGGATCTTGCGTTGCTGTGTATTTTTTTGGATGCAAGTACTACGGTTGTTTCGTCTGGAACTTACTGTTTTAGGTGGACCTCGAAAAAGGTTTGCGCTTTTTATTTTCTGGGATTTTTTGGGTTCATTGTTATGGTTGATTTATGTATGGCCTACTGTTTTAGGTGGTCCTCGAATCGAAGCTGTGTTTCTGTATTTTTTGAGATTTTTTGGGGTTCAAGAACTATGGCTATTTTGTTTATAAAGTACTGCTTGAGCTGAGTGCAGCATTACAGCTGTGTTTCGTAATTTTTGTGATTTTTTAGGCTGTGGCTACTTTGTTTATGAGGTACTGTTTGAGAAAAGTACTTTATTACAGCTGTGTTTCTACTTTTGTGATTTTTTTAGTTTAAGATCTACGGTAAACTCCAGCTATTTTAGCTAGATTCTGAATTACAGTTATGCTTCTCAATTCTCGAGGATTTTTAAGTTTCAAGTGCTACAGTTACTTCTCCAAGAACCCCCGCTTTAGATAGCTTTCAAACATCCTCTAAAAAACTCCTCTCGACCCACCAACCCTGTCGTTCCAATTTCCAAATAATTACCACCGACATTTATCGATCTAACAATTACAAAAATTCACCCCCAAGAATCATTACCCATCTACGATCACCCTCGCCATCAATCCTCCACCTAACGTTCTCCAACCCCTCAATCCCAATTACCCACATCTAACGATCTTCACCTACAAAGAACACATCCAACGAAACCCGTATCAAACGTCAAACGACATCAATCTCCCCCTCAACCCCCAATCAAGCAACCCCGTGTCATCCTCCACCCCCAGAAGCCTCAAGGAAACCTCGGTCATTCCTACTAAGCCCAAGGAGCCATTCTAAACCGTACAGGTCACTCTCCTCGGCATGCAAATAACCTTTTAGATTCTACGTGCACACAAGCTCAATTGTCGCCTATACGTGCATAGAGAATATCGCATTTGTACCTGCGCTCTGCAATACATCAATCCTGGAGTGTTTAGGGCGCATGCCTCGGCATCCAGGAAAACGTCACGAGCTGGCGATGCCTCCTCAGCGTGTCCTGGAAAGGATAGTCGCCGGGGAGAAGTAATATATGATTTTCCACACCACGCACTATCGAGATCGTACGATGAACTGAGGGTCCGTTCAGCCGATGGCAGACGAAAGAACGATTCTCGGATGGACTTTTATCTCCCGAGCCGCGCGCAACTGAGACGTGTAACGGCCGGAGAAATTTCGCTATCCGCGGCTGCATACGCCGGCTGGGCTCAGGGCTTTATTTCTCCTTGGCCACCCTCTCCTGTGCCAGGCGATGTTCTGCGCATGCGTGTAATTATTCTCTCTGTGCGCGTAGCCGGGAATGAGACTTATTAGAGGGATATAACTATAGAGTTCGTATGACAGGAGAAGGTATACTGACCTGGGGCAATGTGTAGATTTTGGGTGGGTTGGTGGGTATGTGTGTTTTTTTGGGGGGTGGGTTTAGGGTATGTGGTTATTTTGGGGTGAGAGGTGGTGTTTTGAATGGGTGAGGGGGGAGGAAGGATGTGGTGTATTAAATGAGGAGATGGGATAGATTTTTTGGGGGTGATGGGGGTTTGAACTTGGCCTAGTGATTGAGTTTGAAACTTGGAGGAGTTAGGGGTTGTTGGTGTATAATTGGTTTGGTGGTTTGGTGTGGGATGTACTGTTTCAGGTGGGTTATGAATCAATGGGGCTATGGTGTTACGTAGGAAAACAGGACTGATTGAACTGGGACCTACTGATTGCAAGTTTTAGACTCTGAGGAGTTAGCCACCATGGTCTACTAACTCCTATGGGCATTGCGCGTAGGACCCAATATTTCAGGCGGCTTCCGAACCAGAGAGGCCATCGTATCACATATCAAAAATATCCCATAGATTGACTAACCTCAGGTCTTCTGACTGCAAGTTTCAGACTTTGAGTACTTAGCCACCATTGCTTCCTAATTGGTACGGCTATTTGATCTGGGACCTACTGTTTTAGGTAACTTCTAAAGGGTCCTATGGCTATCAAATCACAAAGAAAAAATATTCCATAGATTGATTAAACTGGCCTCAACGGATTACGAGTTTGAGACTTTAAGTTCTCGGTCACCACAGTTCTCTATCTCCTGTGATGACTGCACCTAGGACCCAATATTTAAACAACATATTAACAAAAATTTCCCATAGCCGTAGGACCCAACATTTTAGACAGGTCCCAAACCATCGAGACTATGACATATTAAACAACAAATCAGCAAAAATTTCCCATAAATTGATCAAACTAGGGCCCACCGATTGCAAGACCAAGTCCCCAACTTCTAACACCCCTTCCTCTCCAGAACTTCCTTGCATCCGGCTATTTTATCAGTTAAGTTAACCCTTTGCGGTCCGAATTATGTTCTCAATATTGTAGCGAGCGAAATGAAATTAATTCCACAATTTCTATCGTTGTTAATTAATTCTTTGTAATAATAGCAATAACTATATGTCCCTACGGATATTTAGGGGATATTACAGAATCATTATAAAATTATTTATCATTGTAAAATCATTATAAAAGTTGATATTAGAATGTCAGAAAATAAAATGAAGTGGAAAGCCATGTCGAGTATAGCTCGACATAGGGCTGCAGAGGGTTAAAGTGCAGAGAGGATACAATAGTCGATACGTATTATGAGGAATCGAAGTAGGATAAATGTTTTATTGGAAAGGAATTTTAGTGACTTCCGTTTCCATCGGGATTTGATTGTTTGACGAACGGTTATATGGACGATCGATTGATACGGGGGTTAATCGGGGATTGAGAGTAAAGAAATGTTAGAGGAGAAGTTAATCCGAAAGTTAATCGCGAATTGCAACGGGGTGGGATGTTTTATTGGAAAGGAATTCTACGAGGAGTCCCTATAGTGCTGTAAAGACTCGATTATAGAAAGATAATCTGAAGATTGGGGGGATGTTTTGTTGGAAAGCTATTTTTTGGGAATTTTTATCCTTGGAAATTAGCGGAAATTATGGATGAGATGATGCTTTTCTTTCAGTCGATCCATTCTTATTATTCATCATGATTTAACAAGGTCCTTTAAAGTAGAAAAAGAGGAAAGTATTTTGAAGAGAACTTTCGGGAGTTTTAATTTCCTACGAGAAAACTAGCGGAACTTTTGCAATCACCTAATTACATATTGCTTGGAAAAGAATTCCCAGAGTCGAACTCCAACTGGATTAAATTGTTGCATGAATAATTTCACTATTATTGAACAATTTGAACTAGTAATTCTAACAATAATTTAGATACAGAACGAAGGCAGTTATATCTCTTAAAATGCCTTTAAAAAATTCAAATGCATCCGATTATTTTATTTTTATTAATAAAAATTCTATTAAATTAAATATAACTGTATAATTGAAACAATCGAACGTATTCAAATTTTATAAAAGCACTTTAACAGATATAACTGCCTTTGTTCCGTTTTTAAATCATCGTTAGAATTATTATTTCGAGCTTTTCAACAATACTTCAATGAAAAGCAGAGATTTTATTCCAAATTGTATTTTATCGATCATATTTTCCCAGCTGGAAACGAGTTTTCCATGGCGCGGACATTGCCATGATGCAAAGCGTGCAATTTTCGATTTGCATGGCTCGAATAATTTAGCATTTGTGTATTTTTGAATCTGCACATTGGCTGACTCGCTGGCAATTATTGATATTTATTCACTCAGTATTTTTTACTTCTATTTCGATACAACTGAATTTTTTTTAGCTTCATTCGCTATGATTATTTGCCCCAGGATTTACTGTTTCACGTGAATTTCTATGGCTATAATATGCAGGGTGACCCATAACAATTCACAAGTCATAAATAATCATATTTAATGCAAACAAAAAAGGATATGGTGGGCAAGGAGGCAAAAAACTCGCTATCAATCGGATCCAAGTTTAAATTCCCTCTGTAAAATTTTTCCTCATTATTATTCCGCGAATTTTTATGCATTTATGCAAATTTAACATTGCAAAAATACAGAAAAAGTGCGTAACATAAAAAAAATCCAAGTGAACGAGTCCTCTCCATGGACTCTTCTTCATTAGCAGCGCTTCTCAAACTTAAAATTTAAATAAACATCCGCAGTGTGCAAATTATTAATTAACACGCTTTAAAAAGGGTCCTAAAGCTCCGAAATAATGACGTGTTAATTAATAATTAACACATCTAGTCCCTATTAGTTTAGAGAAACTAAATGACGATTGAAATTAAAGCCGCAGGAGTAGAAAACAACCATAAACAAAGTTACGTGTCCACGTGGATCCTCATCAATGCAGCGATTAAGCCAAACACGCGAAGTATCGATGTTTAATAAACACCATCGTGTTGAAGGGGCAACATATCATTTACGACCGGTAGCTTGTAAACGAGCTGTACTTCATGGTGCTTATTATTGTACTCACCCCATGAGAAACGTGGGGTGAGTTCGTCAATGGTGCGGCAACAAAACAAACACCGCTCGGAACACGCGGCAGGTTTACATCTATCAATGCTATCTGGTTTTGAAACACGATGCCATTGAGATTAAGTTGTTGAAATGAAAAACTTTCTTTCTTTCTTTGCAACTTTCTCCCCTCTTTTTTATTTACAATTACGTCTAGTTTAAATGATACAGGATTTTTTTAGTAGCGATTTAATTTGTGTTGTTTATTCGGCTGTAATTACTGCGATCATTTAACCGGACAGCTATAGTTCTAAGTGGAATTTTAAAGCTGAGATGTACAGGGTGGCCCATAAGTTTCTAGGTGATTTGAAAAATCAATAGGTGATAAATCAGCTAGAAAATGATGGGTCACCCTGTAATGTCACATAGAAAAATTTCCTATAGGGGGATTGAACTCGAGGGGGTTACACCCTTTATCTTCTTGGGCACTGTAGCTCCCTAAATCTAAGGTTATTTTGCTTAGGACCCAATATTTTAGATGGTTTCCGGGTCATAAAAACTATTATATATTATATGAAAAATTAGGAGACATTTTCCATAGCCTGGTGATTGATTTTGCATTTTTATTTACTGTTGATCTCTAAATCTTATGTTCGTTATGGCTAGAACCCAATAATTTAGGTGGCTTCCGAAATATCAAGACTATACTGATATACTAAATAGTGTAGACTACTGACAGTATATCAGTGATGGACTACTGATGTATTAAATAACAAACTCAGAAAAATTCCCCATAAGGAGATTAAACTCGGGCCCTTTGATTGCGAGATAGTCCCCTCAGCCACCATAACCCCCTTCTGATTAAATTCCGCAATTATTCTACAGCGACAGAAATTAGAAATTTACTAATTAACAATCTTTCTAAGTTAAATAACCCTCTCCAATAAAATCGAATATTTTAATTCCCTCAATTTCAATTGGACCTCTAAATCTTATGGTCGTTTTGGCTAGGACCCAATAATTTAGGTGGCTTGCGAATTATCAAGATTATACTGATATACTAAATAGTATAGACTACTGACAGTATATCAGTGATGGACTACTGATATATTAAATAACAAATTCGGAAAAATTCCTCATAGAGAGATTGAATTCGGGCCCTTTGATTGCGAGAAAGTCTCCTCAGCCACCATAGCCCCTTTCTGATTAAATTTCGCGGTTATTCTACAGCGACAGAAATTAAAAATTTACGAATTAAAAATCTTCCTAAGTTAAACAACCCTCTCCAAAAAATTGAATATTTGAATTCACTCAATTTCAATTCTCAGGCAATTCCTTCGAAACGGATGATTATAATCGAATTGTTTCCAATCCAGGTCGAAATTGTCAAACAGCCAATTACATTAGGAATATCTAACAATATATTTTCCATAATTTCACCTTTAACTGTGTCAATTACAAACAGCTGCATTTCCAAACGACGAAAAGAGAAGCATACAGGTAGTACGAATTTCTCAGGATAATATATTTCATAACAAACTTGTACAGTTATAATAACGTACGTCCACATAGTGGAAATGGGAGAATGGTCCCATATTGTGGTAAGTGTAATATAAACTTACAAATTATCAAAAGTGCGAACTCCCGTGTCAGTGTTCCGTGTCCTAGTGTAAGTGTTTCGTGTGTCTCCTCGTGTGTATGTGCAAAGTCAACGTATTAAAAATCAGTCTTAAAAAATAATACGACGCTAGATAAAAAGGCAACTCTTCCTTCTCTCTTTGCCGGACAATATTTACAATCCTAATCCGGCTACATAGAGTATCTAAATTCCTACATTCTCGTAAGGCATCGAAGATTGCGTCTTGCGCAGTGATTAAAATCGCATATTAGAATTAATCTAAACCAAAATACAAACATCGAAGTTCCTTTCTTCCTTTTTTTTATCTTCTTCTTCTTTTTTTTTAATCAAATTCGTAAATTTTGAATTTAAATAAACCGCGCCGCTCTTCGCGCGCCGATATCGTCAATTTTGCCGACAAGTTCTTCGGGTCGTTCGATTTCAAAGAGTTCCTTTATAACGTCATTTTTATTATATTCTATTGGTGTCAAATACTTCCAGGATCCTCCATTCAAACCCTTTGAGCACTACGGACGTATATATACGCTCAGAGAATCCCTCTCGTCACAGCAAATGGACGCATATATACGCAGTTAAAGTTGAAATATTGCAATACGATCGTTGAAATGGAACTGTGCGAATAGTAATTTATAATTTCCATATCTTAGCTTTCTAGCTATCGGATAAAAAGGCGGATTTCCATCGTTAAATAATTCTTTCCAAATTTTCAAAGAAGTCCTCGTCCGCAAAGGGTTGAAGTACTCGAAGAATCAATTTAAAATCGTCAGACAAATTGCAACGATCGTAGAATTCATTTTGTAACTTACACGATTGCAAAGACAATTATCTCGTCGGAATATAGAATACATATCTTGTTCCTCCATTGCTTTAAGTACGTCTTAGACTTTCTTTCGCTAATAAAAACAATTAATATTCTGTAGTCTTTCTTTCACATCTGAACACAATGTTTCCATGCAGTTTCGAGACGACTCCTTGCAGAAGTCTCATGCACACAATTACTTCTACGTTTCGATGGATATGTCCCAATTCAATTATTTCCTCGTCCTTTCAGACACTGCATTCGCAATTATTCTATGTTATTTCGCATCGAACTATTGTCATGCTCATTACAATTCTATTTCTCTAAAGCAACGATTCCCATAGCAAAAAAAAAGAGTAGCCAGCTGTATTACAAAAATACGTGCATCATATTTACAAAACTTGAACGTGATTGTTGCCTGAAATTACCCTAATTAAACGTCCAATCGAATAAAATAATATTCATAATATGGTGGACGGCCAGTAATTTTTCATTAACACGTTAAATGGCCACCGGTTTCCATTAAAATCACATCTTCATACAATAGAAATTTTCAAAATAAGAATAGTTATGTGCTCAGTAATACTTCACTTTTCTAACAGCAATATTTTAATATTGAATATATCAGCATATCCGTGAATATCGGAATTTTAAAATCATATTTCATGGAATTCAACAGTGCCGGTCACCGGTGACCCCCATGGCATTCAACGTGTTAAAGTAATTGTTTTAAATAAGCTTGGGAAACATTGCTTCAAAGAATACAAATCGTCGAAGCTTTCTCCACGTGGAAGTTCAGTCGTATGTTATACAGGGTGGGCCATCATTTTCCGGGTGGTTGGAAATTTTCTTATGGTACTTTTAAAGCCACCTGGGACTTATGGGGCCACCCTGTATTTTACAGCAGCATTGAATTCAATGCACAGGTACAGCGTTTTTATAGTTTACTGTATTGGACTCGGACAAAGAGAAGTTTCACTGTGAATTTCTTTCTGCAAATGCGATTTTCGCGAGGATTAAAATGTGAAATTTAATCTCCTCGGGGTGTACGGACGGTGATAAAATATTTAATGCTTTAACGCTAGAATTACAGGTGTTAAATCAATTATATTTAAATATATTAAGTATTTTTGAGAAGGAGCAATCAAGAGATGAAAATCAATTAACACGTTAAACGTCAGCGATTTTTCGCTGCTCCATCCTTTCTACCGAAGTGAAACTTTTTCTATTAAAATTACATCTTTACGAAGCAGAAACTTTAATTGCACAGACAGATATATATTCAGCAGTATTTTATCTCTTCAACGGCAATATTTTTAAATTTTAAATATTTTAAATTTTAAATATTATGATTTAAAAATCACGTGAAATTTGAATTCGATAGCTCCGGTCATCAGTGACGTCAATGTCAATCAACGTGTTAATTAATTTACATTTTATAGGATAAAAATCGAATATTTACTGTATGGTTCCTCTCGAAATTTCTGGAATTTTTATAAAAAAAAAATAGAATCATTTATCCTGTCTATGGTAATTCTAGCGTTAAATAATTACAAGCTGCACGCTAAAGGCTTTTATAATTGACCTAGAGTTTATTCGCTGTTTCGAGTCCTAACAAAGTATCCTATTTGTTAACTCTTACGGTATAAATATTGAAACATTGATGATTTCAAGAATCACCAAAAGATATCTCGGTAAATTCTCCGCTCTGAATCTACTGTACGTTAATATTTCCTTTAAAAATATCAATGGCTTGTTCTACACGCTGAGGTATAAAGTTTCAAAAGGCAGCTTTGGTTTGTACTTATAGAGTATCCTGCTCAAAATCCAGCAAAAATTCGCCTGGAACGAGGCTCAGGGGAAAGTTCTGCAGTCTTTAAAGTCTACCAAGCATTCAGTTCTATATTGTATATAAAAAAGAAATTCTATATATTCTCTATATATATATAAAAAAAAATAGTCTATAAAGAGAGAAAAAAAAACGACAAGGCACAATCACTGAAGTTCCGTTGCAGGACGACTTTTGCTTTGTGAAAACTTGGCATTACGAGCATTACTATTATCATTTCAATCGGCAGATTGATATTTGTACTTTCAGTAAAGTCTGAGATCCAGTCGCTTACAAGGTACAGACGAAAATAGTTTCTCCGCAATCTCGGAACCTTTTTGTCGAACAATTTCTACGGGTAGAGTCACAGATACGAATGACATCTTCCGATGGACTCATTTCCTCGGAATTCTTATCAAGAAGATCCATATTCGTTTTTTAAAATTCTTGAGATCGATAAAATCAGGACCGATTCCACGCTCGAAACTCACCGAGGTATTATTTACTTGTTTTATCGATTCATATTTGCTATGGTCGTTTTTCATGTGGGACTTATGGGTTTTTAGGTGGATTTCGAACCACCAAGGCTGTATGATATATCAAATGATAATTTTGGAACAATTTTCTAGTGCCCATTGGGACTTATACTCTTCTGCGCCCACTCTGATTGCGAAATTCGAACCTTCTACCCTCATTTAACCAGCCCAATAACCTCCTTTAAGGATTATTCTTTTTATTTATTGCAAATTATCAGATTTATAATCTGTTTAACCACCAAGACTGTGATATATCGAATTATAATTGATGAAAAATTCCTCAGAGCCCACATTGGGGAGTTTCAAATTCATATTTTACCTCTTTAAACACCCCCATAGCCTCATTCAAGGATTATTCTTTTTATTTATTGCAAATTATCAGATATATAATGTATATAACCACCAAGACTGTGATATATCGAATTATAATTGATGAAAAATTTCCCATCCTCCATGGAGGATTTGAACCCGGCTTCTTCTGGTTACGAGTCCAAGCTTTTACCAATTTCCCCACCATAGCCTTTTGTTTTTCATGTTTTTCACGAGAAATATCCTCGTAAATTCCCCGAGTGTAGTTTCGAGCGTTTGAATCGAAAGTTAAAAGACAAAAAAACTGATCGACCCGATATCAGCTATTTCCCGAGGGCGGATAACGTGAAACTTGGATAAATCGATTTACGGAAACTCGAGAAACGAAAATTCGCAACACGTTTCATTCACTCTCGCATTCTCCACGATTCCTCCCTGCAAATCGTTTTATCCGGCCGTTGAACGGCCATTTTAACGCTCTAAAAAAAATGTCCTCCGCGAGTTTGTATCCTACGAGCTATTATAATTAAAATTCATATTCTGTTTATAATATAATATACCTTTCATAACTTATATTTATAATATATATATATACATATAGCTATCTGTATACATATATATATATTTTCTTGTATACATACATATATATATATATATATCAGCGTCTGTAAAAAACACGGTTTCATAGAGCTGGTAACGCAACGGTCCGGCTTATCAGTCTTAAAGTTAATGAACGATATTTGTTCGTTGTACAATGAGGTAGTTCGTTCTATGTCTATTGTGTATGCATTAGGTTTATATTATTGAGCAATATTGCAGCTGTATCCCAGGGCCATATGTTCGAGTAACGATAATGTAATCTTATAATTACCAACAAATTAACAGCGATATTCTCAGTCGTCAACGAAATTAATTCCATGCGTACATACAAACTCTTTATCCCCCCCTACCCAATCTCTTTCCCTTGATTATAAATCTCCCGCTTATAATCGCGTCCTCCTGACAGCATTTAATGCTAAGATAGGAATATTCTTCTTTTCCAAAAGAAAGAGAAACTCGACCGATAACTAATATACATTCTCTCTATCTTTCTCTCTCCGTTCCTTAAAACTCTCAACCCTAAAATATAGTACTATGTCGAACGATTGCAAAAGAGAAAAGAAAAAAAAAAAGAAAAGAAAAATAAAACGTTGAATCACAATGGCAAATAATAAAATCGTATATTAATATTCACTGGTCCAAAAGTGTTTAAAGCTTAATGCAAATCATATTTTACAATGGGATCCGTGATCACGAGATCCGTGCGCCCGTCGCTGCACGAGGCGACTGCGCATCTAAGATTCTAAAGGGTGTTTTATATATTCCCGCCGAAGTAATCGATCGTACTTCGATGCTAGTCCGCGCGCGAAAATTTGAATCGTGCGGATTGCGCGAGCGTTTTCTCATCGTTGAGCGCGATTAAGATCATCGTCGTATTAAAGGCGCGCGAAGTCACATCGCGGACGAATTATTATTGCAATTTTTGTACGATTGGGATTTCGCGAATCGAATCCCGCTCTCGATTATTGCAAGTTCTCGATGAAACTCCGACGCGCGAATTTTGAACCTCTATCGACGACCGTCGGCATTAGGCTTTAACAATTTTGGAACGCAAGTGCTGATTACATTCAGTCTCTTGAATTCACGACGCATTATCAGTCTTGTGTAAGGTAGAACGTCACGAAGATTACGGGTGACGTGTTTCCGGTACCCCGTTTAAACTTCACAATGGGTTCACCGTCGTAAATAAATGCGCCGCATGTCGATACGATTATGGCTTACGATTAAAATCGTGATAGAGATAATTATCAATCCCTGAGTCTCCTTTTAGTGACGATTAAAATGAAGAACAGAATTGGAGAACGCCACTGACTTAGCTTTCAATTATAATGCCTTCGTTTTTTCTCGTGATTCTTGTCGTCTCCTTGTTTCTCTCGGTACGAATGCACAGTCGGTTTCAAGAATGGTGTCTCGGCGTGGAAACTTGGTAAACGTTACAATTCTCTTATGTTCCCGTGAAACATGCATTTTTTATCCATCCTATACTACAGGCTGATTCAAAAGACACCGCATCGCAAATAAAATCCAACTAAGAAAAGAATAACCGTCAACTTTTAATAGATAAAAGAGCTACTCCATTTTTAAATGTCCTACTGACTTTTGGACCACCCTGTACTCTGTCAAATTGCAAATTGCTGAACTATTTTCAAATTTTTTCCGAAATCTCCCAAGACAACGACAATTCAGTAGCCAATAATTCCAAGATGGATACCGCTCCTCGCCAAGTTTGCACCCCCTCGTATTCCACCATCCTCCAACCTCCGCACAACAGTACCCGAATTTCCCTAGTCAGTCTAAGCTCCCTGACGTAATTACCGAACAATAGTACGTCTAATTGCTACCAATAATCTCCCACAGGCCTACTGGCAATAACGAGAAAGTATTAATTACGCGTTGCACAGGAATCCGAGTCTAAATCCTCCTCTTTCTTGATGATCGACGTAGGTGGAACTATCACACGTATATCCGTCTTACGGGTTACGGAGAGGTCTTCGACCTGATCCTCGTTACTTTGCTCCTTCATGGAGTGCATGGTAGGACTCGGACTGCATCGAGAGATATCTAACATGTCCCTATCGACCATACCGTCCCTATTTTTATACGATTCGAGGATCGAGGCTGGGCTCTCGATCACAGCGTTGCTGTTCTCGTTCTCATTCTCGGAGAGGGCACCACCATAGATGCTACCGTTTGCATTGCCACCGATACCATAGGGGAAACAGGCGCCACTGCCGTTCGTGCCACGTTTGAACGGCCTTGACGTCGTGATGCCCAATTTTTTGACTTTGTCGTAAAGCGTTCGCGATGGGACCCCATACTTACGTGCCGCTTGAAGAGCGCTCATTCCCGAACGTACGGCCTCTATTGCTGACATTATGTCGTTTCTGGTGTATTGCTTGTAGCGTTTCCATTCGGGCTTCTGCGCTGGGACGTAGTTGACGATTCCTGAAACAGAGGAGATGCTGCTGAAGGATAGTTCAACCCGGATTGAAGAGTCCTTCGATGATAAACCCTAACATTTCTACCGTGGAACCCCTCTATAAACGACTCACAAATTGGCAATAAATTATAGTCAACATTGCCACAGAAAATGGCAATTTATTACTCGTCATTTGATATAAAAATAACTGCAGAATCATGAAGAAAAATCAGTTGTTCTCCATCCTCACCTGTTTTCGTATCCCCGGCATAAGACTGCGGCGAGGGTTGTTTGTCGTCCTCGTCCATCATTGAGACATCGGTATAAGGGCTATGCGCTGGTTCCCCGTGCATGAGATCGGTACTATTGCGTCTATCGTTATCGTTCGACGATCCGTTGCTACTCGCGCGAAAATGATTCTCATGGCTGTCCGGATGCAGCAACGGAATACCCTGAGAGCTGTCCGCATGTCCTTGGCCCAGTACCGTCCTTAGAATCGGCGTGTCCCGATTCATCAGCATGTTCGATAGCTTCTTCCGTTTCAACGGTAACGCCTCGAAGCCATTATCGTAAGACCCACCGAGCATCGTGTGTTGAGGATGAGGTGTCGGTTGTTGGCTCGTGCTCGAGTGGGAAAGTGGGAGACCTGACATGGCCCACATAGGTAATGCGAGGCGATTCTGGGTCCTATCGACCGGTGACTTCCCATAGACGTTGTAAGAGGTCCCCGTGGAATGGGGTGGCGATGTATGTCCGCTACTGTGAGCAGCGCTACTCGTCGTACTCGTGCTGATAGCCGGAGGAGGTGACATGGATGTTTCGACCTCCTCTCGGCGACCTTGAGAACCATTTTCTTCTACGAGTCCCTTGACCTTCAGCACCTCGGCTACTTTCAGCAGGCCACCGAGTTGTTCTTGCGCGACGTTCACCTCGCCTCGGTACATGTACTCGAGTATGGCCTTGACCTCGCAGTATTTCACGTCTTTCAGGACAACTATGGGATGTTTGCAGGGTAGATCGATGAAGAGGGTTTGGAAGTAGGAGGAACAGGCGGCTAGGACCATCTTGTGGCATTTTATGGAGGCGCCACCGTCCACCGCCAGGGTAACGTCGGTGAAGGCTTCGTTCTGGAGTAGTTCGTCGAAAACGGTTAGAAGATTGGAGCGATGGTTGTTCCAGCGAAGACAGTATTGCTGGGACGTGCTAGCCATCCTGAGGTTGGAATATTCGATGATCCTGGAAGATGAGAGTCGTTCGTCTTGAGATATGCTTTCGAACGAGCTGAATTAAAATACAGGGTGGCTAAAAAGTCGATTGACCAACGTTCTCCAAACTGAGGTCCGCGGAAAAGGTAATTTATATTGAAATGTGCAATTTATTGAGTTAATTAAGTTCTAGTTGAAATAAATAACTGGATTTTTGATTAATCTATTTATGAAAAAGTGAAATTTGAATGCAGTAATATATATTTTTAAAGAAAATGGGGCCCCGTAGACGTAGGCCATTTTCAGATACAGCGATTTCTTCAAATTTATAACATAATGGTGGCCTCTCGAGGGGCATAATCTGTGAAATTAATTAAAAATAACTTCACAGAAGTATATTTATCATTTAAAAAAGAATAATAGTGAATTTTTAATAGATAAGGAGTTATTATGTTTCCACATGGTGCAGTGACTTTTGAACCACCCTGTATTGTACTCTGCAATTCGAAATGCAGTGCAAATCGTGAATTTTAAACGCAATGAGCACAGTTACGGCAGAACCAAGCAACAAATAATTTACACAGAACATATAGCAATAAAAATAAACATGACAAATTATTCAATTGCATATAAACGAATTATTTGCCATTTCTAAGTAATAACTTCGATCACCTCGCTAAGGGAATACAATTTAATTCGGCTTCAAGCCATCGCAGCCATGGTATACACATATCGCGCGGAAGAAATTTCCCATGGGTCATGGCGATCGAACCAGACCCCAATATTTGGAAATACTTTGCCCCCGTTGTCAGCACAACCCCGTGTAAATGTTTAACCGAATCATTTTCATCGTTCCATTCCGATTCGCACGTGAAAAATATGCGACGTAACAAATGGATTTTAAATTGGTATATGTTTCCTTAATTATCCAATAAACAACGTTCCTTAAAAATTTTCTCTCATTAATCGACTATCCGATTGCGATCGTGAAACTATTAATTTTAAGGCCAGACGAGAATAACAGTTTCCTTTACGTAACGTTCGATTAGTGCGAAAAATTAGTAGGTCGTTAGACCGCCGCCGTGGAATTCGTGAAAGGCAATTATTTTTCGTACGTTATGAGTCACGCGCATGGAGCTACCCCTCGTTTCATTAACCGTGCGCCTAATTCCGAGAAAACGCGTAAAAAAAAAAACTGCCGCCTATGCGTATGCGCAGACCGTGTCCGATGCGTGCAACGCACATGCGGAAGTTAAAATTCGGGCTGTTGAATCGATCCTCCTCCCCCATAGGGGTTAAAGGCGCAGATAAACTGTCCTTTCCCATTAATGACGCAGTCCGACGAAATTGCGAAGTAAAAGAAACATCGTGATACGTATTATCATAGCCGCGATAATTGGAAAGTCGCCTAAACAATAAGTCCTAGGCGGAATGACCGTAGCAATTAAAAAAAAAAGGGGGAAGAAGTTTGAAAATTTTCAATTTGTGTCATAGAATAAGTGTAAGTTTTTGTTGTTACTCGTTAATATGAAATGTTATATGAAAATACGCAGTTGTCAATTAACAGTAGAGATAACGCCGAACTACGGTCGATTGATTTGAGAGATTTCAAAGTGATGAATAATTGAAACTAAAGGAATAAGGGGCTAAAGAGACTTTATCGTTTCGATCGCCGATATTCTGCATGATAGACGAGAAAGTCAAAGAATTTTGAGCGATAGACGTAAGTTTTTCTATAAATTCTGACATCATTCAATTCCATTGCTCCGATATCTCTATCGTTATCATCTCTAAAGTTGCTTTAAGAGTTTCCAGCAACTATCCGTGAATTCCGAAATAGAAAGAGTGAAACACCACATAGTAATTATTCCTTATACGGTACTCTCCGCTAATTTACCGCGTTTCTTTCATAATTCTACAAGAACATAACGGTACAATTATCGCAATTAGGCCCAAGTGAAAATTCCACTCCGTAAGACCAACCATACGAAAATTCAAATAGACGCGAACTTATGATATTTCGACTATAAACATCACGCTTCAAACTATCTACCGTTTCCAAATGGATCGAAGTACATGAGATACGAGAGTTTACGATGGATCAACAAAAACTGCCCATTGCGCTGCAAGTATCAAACAAAAAGACGTGGAGCACTATCGCGAAAAACTTACTCGTGACGATTCCCTTTCCCCGCAGCACCGATGGCGCCGTGACGACGTTCAAATGGCCGCCGAGAAGTACGCTAGGAGACGTACGAAGTTTGCGTGCGTGTGCACTCGCATTCGTCACTCGATCACTCGTGTAAATTCTTCCTCGATACGCCTAAAATACCCTGTGCATGGCGTGCGAAAGCGCGTGCGCGCGCTCAACGTCGGATCAAAACAAACCACGCGTGTCTGTCATTCTTGCGAAATCTCCCTTTAAGCGGAGAAACGTGCGAATAGAGCCTACGACGTGCCACATTTATGAACCAACTCCGACTGCTTTTACTATGGATGCACTCAGCGGGATGGAAATTCTTTTCTCTCGCTTTCTCTATTTTCTTCCCTTTCTCTTTCCACCCCTCTGTTTCTTTCTCCGTCTAAAGCAACTTCCTTCTTTGTCTTTCCTTCTTTCTCTCTCTCTCTCTCTCTGTTTCCTCTCCGCGTGTCCCTTTTTCAGTCAGTCTTCTCCCTCTTTCTTCCACGACCCTTTTTCTCGCACTCTGCAGTCTCGTGATTACTATTACGAGCGCCCTTTGGCACAATCCCTTCGGTCTTATTCCATTCTCTTGTTCCTTCCCTGTTTGCCCCCGTTGAGATCTCGATGCAAGGCACGATGTCGTCGTTATTCGATGATGCGATACGAGTGCACACCCGCAGGAGGACGAAGTCTAGCACGAACGAAAATCCTCTCCCACGGCCTACTCGGCGACCACTGACGAGCCGTGCGTAGAAGACGCGCTCGGCCGAGCTGGTCATGGCTCGAGTCGCATAGGGGTGGCGAGAAGAGTGTAGTGGTGTAGCCTGTCTCCGTCTCTCTTTCTCTCTCCCTCTCTATGCACGATCGTGTTTGTGTGCCTTTGCAGTGGCGTAACCTGCTGAGAGGTCTGCGGGATGGAAGAATTCGCCTCGAGTCCTTCGGAGTCAGCGCTGAGAACTTTGCCCCGTGCGATTTGCGTGCGACGGGAAGCATTCCTTTTCGTGGCTATGTTTGCGAGAATGTTTGATACGTATATTGTAGATTCGATGATTGGGAGGATGTGTAAGACAGTGGATCTTGGGTCAGATGATTATAGTAGTTGGAGCGGAGAAAATAGAGGAAGAATTAGCTGCATCGTCTGATGCGAAGTGGCCGGATGTTGAGTCTACGTGTAACTGGTAACGGGTGATAGATGGAAATACGATTTTGATTAGCAATTTAGCTGTAATTTTCATTTGCGCTTAAGATATTGTGCGATTAATCGAAATAGATTGCCATTATGTGGCATTTTGCTGCGCGGAAGTAGCTGTTAAATGGCAAAAGTGCAATTCTCTCCTATTAGAAAATACACGAAAGATTTCTAAATCTACAATCTATAATAAAAAAGATCACGTCAAAGTATTTTTTAAGAATATCAATGTTACATAATATCTGCTACCGGAAACAATCAAATTTCCCTGATCACATCCTCCCTAACATTAACTTCTCACGCTTAAAGTTTCCTATTATAGAAATAGCACGTCCAAGCTTCGAATAAATATCGAACAGAGCTGTAGATCAGCAGAAATGTAAATCAGTTCAACAACAACGAATCAGGTGGTAGAGGGTGTAATTCCCGTCCGCTAAAAAGGTACGAATTCAAAGTGAGAGAGTTACGCCACTGAATGGCACGCACGAGGAGACTTGCACAGCCATCGCCGTCCCTGGTTGCACGATCGGCCAATCACGCTGCGTCTAGGCCAATATCCTGCAGGGTATATAACGTACACACGCGTAACCGGTGCAACACTTGCGTGCGTGTGTCCGCGCACGACGTTTCGCCGTCGTGTGTGTACACCCACGTCTTTTGCCCCGTATCAGTGTCGTACGCATGCGCGTGTGTGTGCGCGGGGACGAAAAACCTGCGTGTCTGTGTATGCGTAGCCGAAAATTGCCACCACGCCCTGGCTTCGATGCGTCCGCTGATTGCGCCTGCGTAGGCTTATAAAAATCTTTGGCTTCCCTCGAAAAAAAAAGTCGAAATTTCATCCGACGTAACATTTTCATAAAGAACACAACGTGCAGTATGAATGCAATGACAGAAAGAATGACTCTGCTATTTTATCTACACTGTCATTGAGGATTTAAAGGCCCTAACGAATAAAATAACAATACGCATGCTTGAATCATTCTAAACAGAACCGATTACGATGTCCATTGCTCCAATTAGATTTACGATGCAATATCACGGAAGCGAATCTCAAATATATTTAACGGTACCGCTGTATTTCTCCGCACGATGGAAATTCACATTTTTAAGCCCTCGCAAAGTGCTGTGCTAAGAACGGCCGAAACTATGCGCCTCGATTTTCCTTATCTCGAGGAGTTCGTAAGGCGAAAGAAGAAGACACGATAAACGAGACGATAGCGACGCGCCGGCCGAAAGAAAATCGTTTCCTGTTCGTGTGCGTTTCCCTTTGCGCGCGCATTATGCGTGCGCGCACTAACACACGCCCGTTGCGCAGACGAGTGGTGGTAGAATGTGCGTGAATATGCCTTTGCTCGTGGGTCTAGGCCTAGGCGAAGAAAGAGGCGAAGGAAAAGGGGGAATGCGAAGCTGGTAAGGTGAATCCTTGTACCGTTGCGCCATCGAAAAATTCCATATTCGGCGGCAGCGTCGTTACGTTGATCTCGGCTAGCTTTGATTAGGGGACTTCGAAAGCTTCGACTATTCGGAACGCACTAATTGGCATACAAATCAACCATGAATACAGTATAACTGTAATTAATGTTAATCGTACATTCGAAGCAGACAATTTTCGAGAAAATAATCTCCAAGGGAAGCATATATTTTCAATGAAGAAAGAAGCAGAATTTTCTTCAATATATTTTCATAATTGTAAAGTAATACAAAATATCCAATGTCAAATTGCGTGGAATTATCTAACCGATGATGTTTGAAATATCGGTGTTATGGATTTATTTCGTTGAAATTTTCTATTGTCAGCTTGCGTTCGAATTTTGCGCCATTATAATCGTCAGTTAGGACTGCAGGGCTGCACAAATTACTGTGCTTTTGAGGGGATCCACTTAATGGGACATCCACCCCGCACTCCAAATTTAGCATCGCGTCGCTTCCCCTCGACGGATGGCTGAATTTTCATTACAAAAAAACCCAAGTAAAAACTCCGAAGGAGCCTTTTGGCATTAAAAAAATCATTGGATCGAGAGAGGCATGGCTCTTGAGCCGGGGTTTCGCTCAAACTACGAAAAAGAAGATCCAGATCCGACTAGAATATATTAGTGATAAGTATAGCAACGTTGCACATTATCTATCGTCAGCGAAGCGATGATAGAGGGATACCAACTGTTTGCTTATCGGGTCTAGAGATAGCACGAAAGTGTCGATTTCATATTCTTGCGTATTTTTTGAACTCCAAATCTTCTTAACCTTAGATCCTCACTCTCTGCTTCGTTTAAGTTTCACGAACGAAGTAAAACAATAATTATCTTCCAATGTAACAACAACAACATCACTTTAAAGTAGCAAAAATACAACAATCCACTTCAAGACCCACCGACAATTTTGCAGAAATTGCAACAATTTCTGAAACAACCTCAACGTTTGTTTATTTCACAGTTCTATCTAAAAATAACAAAAAGTCCTACTTTTTCATTAACAATTTAATGACCGCTCACACGAGTAATATTACTTAATTATTATTGTTTTTTTTATTAAAAATACGTGTGTTCCCACACGTTCAATTATTCCGTGAACCTATATAAAGTTTGTTTAATTCAATTCTTTAAAAATACTGCCGGCCCTTGGCGAAGTTCAACTGCACAGACGTGGAGCCACTAAAGTCTTAACTTTGCATTTTTATCAATCTGAATTTTATCAAATCGTAGACCTGAATTTGTTCGACAACGTTCGTTGATTTTATTAATACGAAACAGGAGATGAAGCCTGCAACGTGAAATTGCATGAACCGTTATGTGAATCACCCTGTATATCCACATCTATAAGGCATGGAGATTCACGTAGGTGTAAGGTTTTTCTATGGGGATCTTTATACGGGTCTAGGCCGCTTTCGTGAGACACTCAAAGGTAGATGCAAGCGGCTTTGAATCCCTCTAAGAACCTGTTTCTCCTTGCATGCTCTTCCCTATCGTTCTCGCGGTTCGTCGACGACCCTATCGAAATTCTGACTTTCACGTATCCCCTAGAAAATAATTCCCGAATTTTATTCCATCCGATCGGTCCACCTAGGAATTCTTCCACGTTGAAAGTTTAACGTCGTAGCGTTAATTTGAGAACCCCTGGCGTTAAACCTGCCGATTCTTAATTATCTTTTATCCTGCTTTCTATATTACGCTTATTCTCTCTAAAATTATAATTAAAACTGTTCGAAGCAATTTAATTAACCCTTAGGTGATACTGTGTATGCTAACGATGTGAATATTAATATTCTATTGACCCTACAATGATAATTGAATTAGCACTAGATCTACCAACGATTAATCAAATATATTTCAAGCAACTAAATAAATACAGTAGAAGAAGAGAAATGAAGTAGTTGAAGAACCTGATCGATTTAATTTTCCAAACTATTAATCGTTAAAACGACAAATAAACACATCATAGCCTCAGAGGTTCAGAACCGCCCTAAAACAGTAGCTGCCAAGCAAAACGACTTGGCACTTCATGCCAAGAGGTCAAAGGGGACGAAGAAAGAATGCAATTGTGATTTAAAAATTACGAAAATGCACTGGTGTACTTAACGATGAGAAAATCGTCGCAGGTGAATGAAGCGACGCTTTTGGCATTTGCGGTGAATGACTAAGCCGCGGAAAGGCAAAGCAAATCTTAAATGGCAGAACCGAGTGCAGTCGGTTACAAGGAATAATTGCACTTGACGCTCAGAGGGGGGCTGCCAAGGATTCCCACCGGACCAACAATACTTTTACCATTGTACGACTAACAATGTATCAGCAGGTAGCTGATCATCGATCGGGGGTCCCTTCGGTCAATGGCCTTGCAATGCACCACCAAACGACGAGGTCCTTTTATGTACAACCTCCTTCACGCAATTATTTATCCGTGGATTTCTATGACTTTCGGAGGGAAATATATTTTCGATGATCACGAGGTGGAATACGTTCTCGAGATCGATAAAGTTTCATGATTATGTATAAAATGATGTGCACATTTTACGGAGTACTTTTCATGGTTAATGTACTAGATGAATTAAATAAGATTGCAATAGAGCCTTTGATACTTTCGTTAATAAAAAGTGCAATATGCAGTGGAATTAATTGCAATGGAGTTAAGTGGGATTCCCAGGGAGGAAAATTGATGCGTTATTTGTTACTTTAGGGGTAGTATGCGTCTCTATAGTATAGCTGTACTCCTAATGTTCATCTACTCTTATTGCCCAAGTACTCCTAATGCTCAATTACTAGTAATGTCTAAGTACTGCTAATGTTCAACTACTCTCAGTGTCCAAGTACTCTTAATGTTCAACTACTCGTAATGTCGAAGTACTGCTAATATTCGACTACTCTTATTGTCCAAGTACTCTTAATGTTCAACTATTCCTAATATCCAAGTACTCCTAATGTTCAACAACTCTTAATTTTCAGATTTTCCTAATGTTCGAGTTCTCCTAAGGTTCAATGGATTCCAAATGTTCAAGTACTCCTAATGTTCAACTACTCTTAATTTTCAGAATTTCCTAATGTTCGAGTTCCCCTAAGGTTCAATAGATTCCAAATGTTCAAGTACTCCTAATGTTCAACTGCTCCTAATTTTCGGATACTCATAATGTTCCAGTTCTCTTAAGGTTCAATGGACTCCAAATGTTCAAGTACTCCTAATGTTCAACTACTCTCAATTTTCAGATACTTCTAATGTTCCAGTTGTCCTAAGGTTCAATGGACTCCAAATATTGAAGTACTCCTAATGATCAATTATTCGAAATGTTCAAGTTATCCTATTGTTCAATTGCTCCTAATGTTCAAGTACTCCTAATGTTCAACTACTCTCAATTTTCAGATACTTCTAATGTTCCAGTTGTCCTAAGGTTCAATGGACTCCAAATATTGAAGTACTCCTAATGATCAATTATTCCAAATGTTCAAGTTATCCTAGTGTTCAATTGCTCCTAGTGTTCAAGTACTCCTAATGTTCAACTACTCTTAATTTTCAAATACTTCTAATATTCCAGTTGTCCTAAGGTTCAATGGACCCCAAATATTGAAGTACTCCTAATGTTCAATTGCTCCTAATGTTCAAGTACTCCTAGTGTTCAACTGCACCTAATGTCCAATTACTCCAACTTTTCAAGTACTCCTAGTGTTCAATCACTCCTAACGTTCAAGTACTCCTGACATTGAAGTACCCCTGTTCTTCAACTACTGCAAACGTTCAAGTACTCCCAGCCTCTGTACCTCAATCCAATTACACCGACTGCAATAAGATTCTCCTAATTGCAATGAATTTAATTGAAATCTTCTCGAAGCTACCGCGTTATTTCAAGATGCGTCCTAGGAAGACGTTCTAGCCGATGCTAGAAATCAGTGGTACAGGAATGGCGGAGTGGCAACATCGTTTCCTGGGTCGCAATAAAAAAATAAGTAAGGTGTATCCTACATATAGGGCGTGGGTTTATCTGTGGTAGGCGAGTGTCAGTGGGTCGACACCCGCAAACCGGTCCTGATCACGTGGAATGTGAGCCCGCAGTGCGATGTTGCCACGTATATGCATGATTTCCCAAAAGTGCATCCACCGGGGCCTGCTGCGCGCAGACACGCGTGCAGGCATGCACACACGAGCTTTGCCCTTCGTACGATTTTCGGGAAACTGACTCTAGGGCCAGGTTTCACCAACTAGTCACCGAAATAATATTCCGAGTTTACTATCTTCCCGATTCATTTTCCCGCAGAACGCTTTCCAACTTTCGCGCTAATTGCACTTTCGCGGCGATTATCTACCGCTTGGACATTTTGCAATCGTAAAAACGTAAAGTCCATTTCCACGATGAAATATTTGCGAGAATTAGGAAAGAAATTTTGTCTGACTTATCAATTCTATGTTATCGTTCGTTGCTTCGTAGTTTCTGCGTCTTAGCCAGATACTACCCTTTGAGACTTAATTAAAAAGCAAATTCTACACCTTCAGATGTACTTAAAAATCAGATTCTACCTTTCAACCAAATTCTACCCTTTGGGACTTAATTAAAAAACGAAATTCTATACCTTCAGATTTCATTAAAAGGCAAAATTCTACATTTTAGCCAAATCCTACCCTTTGATGATTAAAAAGCAAATTCTATACTTCCAGACTTGTCCAAAAAGCAAAATCTATAGCTTAGGTAAATTCTATACTTTCACAATTAATGAAAATTATTCCCTGCGTTTACCACCAAATTTTAATTTTCCATCGGTCAGGGGAGTTCTTATACAATAAAAATAAACTATTATTTTCTCAAAGAGTACAAAGCAGCTCTTGCACCGGCTCGAGATATAAATATAATAGCGATCTCCAGGCGCATAATTCACGCATCTATGCGCGCACTATTCCCACTCGTTGGACAACCCTACCCTCCAAGGTCATTCTTCCCGTATTCTCCCGCGCCCTTTTTATGCCTACCCGAATGGAATAGAAGAGTTTTTATAGTGGCGTGTCCTTGGAGCCCGACAATGCCAGCGTGTTTCCTGTAAGGCACCTGTTGTCTCGCTGCTCTTTCCATGCCACGCCTAATGTGCACATTCGATGCGATCCAAGTTGCTTTTTTCCTTGCGTAATAACTTTCCTTCTAATAGACATTTCGAAGCGTCGCGTCGCAAGAGATAATCTTTCGTAATATCGAAAAAAAAACTCGGTGATATCTTTCACAGATACTCACGAACATGGGAATAAATCATTTTGGGAAATTTGCTTGTCGAATTGTTGTACGATTGCCTCAAGAAATTGAAATATCAGGGATTTCTGCTATGGCGTTTTTGAAAGACAGCTAAAACTGTAGACGAAATGATGATGGCAATTAAAGCCGAAAGAGTAAAAAAAGGAAAGTTCAAACAGCGGTGAAATTTGTTATATCTAAATAAATGTGTAGATAGCTCTTCCAAAAAGTGGAAAGAAAAATCCAAGCGAAAAAATTTCCTTGCGGAAATGACTTCCAATTAGTTTAGCAGATGGCCTTCAAATGACCTCCATTTTGTTCCTTCAAAGATCTTATATTTTTAGCTGATCTAGTAACTTTTAGAGCACCCTCTATCATAGAAATATACTTATTAATCAATAAACTGCTGACATTACGAGTAAGAAATTACAAAAACCTAAAAACAGACCTGTAAATGTTTTAAAAGATCAAGTTAAAACCCTGCCAAACGTGTTCATATTGGTACATTAAAAGTATCAGTTTATCCGGCTGAATGTATGAAAAAAAAATGTATTAAAATGTGAAAAAAGATAGACAATCGGCGTGCATTTCTTTTTGAACAGTGAAAGAAACGTCCAATGCTGTTTTATTCACCGAAGAAGTCGTTGAACCAGATTACCGGAGCATCGACCACGGAGTCGACGGCCGGTAGAAGGCTGCGAATAGAAACCTGTTTCTCTATGATTGCGAGTTCCACGCCCTTTCTGTGGGTCCCTTTTTTGTAGGGTCTTATATGTGTTACAGGGTCAATCCTTGGTAAAATGTTGCGAGGCAGAACTGCTTCGTATAATAAGCGAAAACGCGTAAAACCTTAAGAAAATACTTCCCCATTTTCTTTTTTCTGTTTCATTGTAGTTCAAGTGTTACGTAACACTCAAGAGGAACGAATGTTGCGTTAATGTAAATATTTAATTACATCGAGAATAAATGTTGAATTATTGCTTTTGATTCTTTGAGGTAGAATTACAAATTTTGTAATTGGAAAATTTCTAAGTAGGCTAATTAGATAGAAAAAATGGTGGAATATTTTTAAGGCTTCTAAGAGTTGCACTTTTTTTCGTTCTGAATTAGAATAAAAATTGCTATTTTCTATGCAAACGCATTATATATATTGCAATTATCTTTTAAAATATGAATATCGACATTGAATTTAACGATGATCGATAATTTATCTGCGACGACTCTATTACCATCAAAGGGAGCGTCGTTAATTTGCTGTTCAAATTCACATTTTACACGAAATTTGAAAAATTCTAAATTTTCTCCATGTTGTTCTATATTTTGAGATAATTAATTAATTTTGATTAAAATAATAGAGTGTCTATATTCCGATTCAAAATGTTACTTTGATGATACTTAAAAATTTCTTCGAGAATTACAGCTTGGCTCAAAAGTCATCTATTAATAATTCACATTTATCCTTTTCCAAGCGATAATTAAACTTGTCGTTAATTAATTTTAATTAGTTTTGCAGAATATGTCTTTCAAACGATCAACATTTCGTTCTAAGCTTGGAAAAATTAATAGCAAAAAGGTTATTACATTTGAAAATGATCTATCGACTCTCGGGCCATCCTGTACACGACAAATTACAATTAATTGTGAATAATAAACACTCACCTACGTTCTTTGAAGCAAACTTCGGCTTGAAATCCTCAAAAATTATACTTTTCGCAAACAACGACTGATGAACCATACTTTCACTAAAAACAAACCCGAATTGAACAAAATCAAAACTGTTCTTTACAAAAAATCGATGACTTCACTCATAGAATTTTCATGTCTTTCTAATAATTCACTCTAACAATTTAATGAAAAGAGTTGCAAACATTTCTGTTAGTATTTTAACACAAAATGCTAGAATATTTGTTAAATGCAATTTACCACGAGAAAGGAGCAATAACGGGAAACATTTTGAAGATTTTTCCAGCAGTCGAAGCTTCACCAGATGGCACTCATAGCTGCACAATGCCGATCAATGCTGATTAACACGACCCTAATCCGCTTGTCGAAACGTCGCCGAGACGTTTTAAATTTGTCAACCTCTTGGTACATTTCAATCGTGTCTTTTATTATGTAGAAACGTGCTCCTCCACCTAAAACAATATGAATATATTAGTAAAGAAACTCATCTCCGACACGTACGAGGAATTTACTAAAGACATTGTTACTTTTCAAGAAACTGTAAGTTAATTCTGATATTTCTAGTGCAATTGATTTTAATGTTTGGATTTTTGAAACAATTTTGTAACATGGAATTTGGTAAACTTGTGTCAGCTCGTATTATAAATATGTAAGTTATAATATCTTCTGAGTTACAAAGCTTCCTAGTTAGGCGTGTTTAACCCTTTTAACATTCTGTATGATAAAAAATGCCTGGCGTGTGTGCACTATTAACTTTTGGTCTTTCAGTACGGAAGTAGGATAAAATTTGAGGAATTAAGTAAAGACGAGTTACAGAAGAAGTTATGGGACGCTCTGTTCTCTCATTTATTAGATAATACTCATTCGTCTGTTCATCATAATTGCCTGTCTACTCTGCGGATTATTAGGTAATATAAAAATGTTGTACGGCATATAATGTAAATAAGAGATGTATATTAAAGCGTAGCTTTGTAATTTTACCTAAGCTTATGAAGTCCTTGTTGAATTTTTGTGAAATAAATCTTTTTCTATTACCTATACAAGTGTTACAACTTTTCCAATACCATTCGTACGATCGTCACGAAGATATCACAATAATGAATTTTATAGAATATTGTTATGTAATTCAGTTGCATCGTTAGTATATAAATATTTCTCTCTATTAATTCAGCCGAGATAGAGTCGACCTGAATGAGTTAATCTCAGATGAAAGAATAAAAATCTTATTAGATAATGCTGCTTTATCGAATACGGATCAAGAACAGATTTCTTATACCGATGGTAAGGATAATTATTTATACTTGGACCTTTTAAAGACACTAACATTTCTTTTTAAATCTGTTATATCGAAAAACATATAAACAAAGTACAGTGTTAATGGGGGAAACCAAACATTCTACTTTCATGATACTTATTTTTCAGTTATGATCGAATCTCGGAAGGTACTATGCAACCTAATATTCAATAGTACAAAAGTACAAAAAATACTACCGACAACATCATGCTTAAAATGCCTGATAGCACGTATGAGAGAGTACAATGACTCCGTTCCTTCTGAAGTTATGCTATTTGACACAAGAATCTTATTTCTCGTTACTGCTTTGAATGTCTCTACACGAGAAATAGTTAAAAATGAATTCAACGGCGACGACTGTCTCATTAAATTGCTGGAGAACATATGTGTTCGATGTGAGAAAGATGAAACGAGAACACTTAAGGTACGTCAGAGAATTCCACTGCAGCACTTTATACAAGCCAGTTAATCCATTTGCATCCGTAAGCAGAATATTTCGCGGATGACGAACGTTTTTTATCCACCAGCCGCGGAATATTCTGCCATATACAATGCTAAACTGCTGCGCGACAATTAATATATTTAAAATTCTATTCAAATGTAATCAATCTTTTCTCTCAGACAGATGACACAATTCTGGCATGCGATATATTAAGAACTCTCTTCAACTTGTACCTAGAGTTAGACGACACAACAGCGATGGAAGAAAGGAGCAAAAACCTAGTTACAATTCTGTACAAATTGCTAACATTTAAATGTCCAAAGGAAGATGATTTGCAAAGGTAACTAGCTATTATTACAGTCGATTTCAGACCGTCACGTTACTCACATACTGACTCCATTATTTCAGCAATGTTGCTAATATGCTTGTAGTAATACCATACAATTGCTACGTCTCCATCATACCTGCGGTTAATAGCAATTCCAGGCATATATACCAGAATGTCGACATGACTGCTGTGTCCATTCTGCTCACATTTCTAGATCGTAGATTAAACTGCAAAGAGGATTTAATAGGGAATCTCGGTCCAATCGTAACGTCCTTCGTTAGACTCGTGAAAGCAGAGAGACTCATACGCAAATATGTTAGATTAAAGGTAACAACATAGATAAATATCTTCTTTAGCTTTTATTTACAATTGCAAAGTATTATTTTCTCAGATTATACCACCTCTGAAAGACGTAATGCATCGCCCGGAGGAAGGGACAACTCTAAGGGCCAAGTTGTGCAAATGGCTAACTTCTCCTCTCACAGAATTGCGAGATTTGGTCGCTGAATTTCTATTTACTCTCTGCAAAGAAAATGGTACTGTTCAAAGGTTCATAGCTCGAAATTTAACCCTCTGTTCCACAGAATGCTCGATTGGGGACTAACTAACAATTTGTACCAAACATATGATATAATTAATTTATGCAATAGAGGGTTAATTTAAAGCCGATTAAAGAAATTATATTGAAACTCTGCTGTTCTACTAGTCAGCCGGATGGTAAAGTACACAGGATATGGAAATGCCGCGGGTATGTTCGCAAATAAAGGATTGTTAGGCAACAATCGCAAAAAGCCCGCTTACTCGTCAGACTCGGAAGACAGCGAAACCGAAGAGTATCTAAAACACAAAGATAAGTGAGTAAAAAGGAACTTAATGTAATACTTTCATCATTCGAACAATTACCGTAATCACATCGACTTGTAAATTAAACCACAATTAGTTCATAAATATCGAACGAAATCTAATACTTAATCTGCCGATCTTCATGCAAATTTAAAGTTTGCTAACCGCAACTAAAGAATCCAAATGGGACACTCGCTAAACCTTGACGAATGCCGTATCTTGGATATTTCCGATATTGTTATTATTAATTAAATTTGTCATAAATACATAAAAATTCGCAATCGTTAATAATTAATTGCAGGATCAACCCGGTAACTGGCTGTTTCGAGCATCCGAAGCCTAATCCTCTGGAAGGGATGACGGAGGAGCAGAAGGAATACGAGGCTTTACAGCTCGTACGACTTGTGGACAGATTAACAAGGTCGGAGAAACAAAAGTTGCTTCAGTAAAATCGACTTGTGTCCTAAAATTGAACTTAATTGAATATTAATGAACACAGGGAGGGCCTCGTGCAACCTTGCCGTATCGGCGACGACGGGAAGCCGAAGCCCATAGAGCACGTTTTGGAGTTGCAAGAGGAATTGCCAAAACAGCAGTACAATTGCAGAGACTCGGACTCCGATTGAAAAATTCCTACAAAAATTCAAATATTTAATATAAATAGTACCATAAGTACGAACTATTTATCAAACAAAGATTTTACGATGAACAATGTAATATTAATTGAAATAAATGGAAATACCAAGTCCCTGCCGAGTTCTCCAACACTTATACGTACCGAAATCACGTGACGCGCTGCAAGGTTGAAAATATTTGCGTTATATTTTAAAAAATAGAACGTACAACTGATAAATAAATCCATCTGAAAGTTTCTGTTATCAAAATTTCACGGTACAGCGATCGTTAGAGTAATCGCCGAAGGAATGAATGACACCGGGGACGATTGGTTTGCTTACTTTATTGAAAAAAGAACAAAGAACAACATTACAAATTAAACAATTGGCAGGAAATAAAAAATATAACAGTTTCCAAAATCACATGAAGTATTTAAACATTACAATTTTGGTAAATTATGTTATGTGCTTTGTGAGCATCACAATATATTATTATTGCATTTTGCAGCCTATGCGCAGACAAGAACGTATGTTTCTACATTGTTTCAAAGAACTGCATAGTTGAATAAACGTTGAAAACGTCTTACCGCGGGATGTGGCGGGCGAATTGACAAGGTAAATGGCAAAAATCACGAAGTCAAATTACGAATAAAAAACAACACGTACACGATCCTTAAACGAAAAAAAACACCTTCTTTACATATCCCGCCTCTCTCTCGTTCACATTTAAATACCTTTTTAAGGCTGATTATATACATATACATATATTCTCTCTGCCCGTCCCGCGAGAAAACCTTTCCAAAGATGCGCGATACATTTGACAAATATATAAGTAGCAAATGTTCTCCATATATCTTTAATTACGTAATAATATAGTATTGTAGATTAAAATATTTTTTTGTTGTTGTTGTTGTTGTAAAAGTGTATATAGATGTGTATACGTATAATACCATAAATTTGAATATTTCATATAAAAATGAAACTAAAATTTAGTAGGTACGGTGTAGAAGAAAAGGAAGAGAAAAAAAAAGGAAAAAAAGGAGGAAAGCAAAAAACCCGCTTTATAAACGAAAGGAGAGACATCGGGTTACATACATACATATACATATATATGCGTATACACATATGTATATATACACACACATACACAAAATGGAAATATATATACATATACATATTTTACACATATACATATACATATGTATATATAGATATAGATATAATTATATATTATATAAGACTAGGCTTAACAAACTTTGGGGGAGGAGGAATATTAAAATCAGAATCGTCGAAGATATCGTTTTCAAGGACTTAATCGAGAAACGGATATACATATATGTATGTATACATATATATGTATGTATATATATATATTTATATAAATATTCGAAATACTTTGAAAACGAAGTTCGCGATGATAAATATATTTATTCTAAAGGCTGAGTAGTTTCGGAGGGGGAAGTTTTCAGGGAAAAAGGGGGGTGGGTGGGTGGGCGATTGGGTGGGTGGGTGGTTGGGGGGACTGACATATCGATTACACGTTCGATATATGTGTGCACATCATATAAATCGCACGTGTAATGGTAAATAATACATTTCACGTTACAACGCGACCATGCTCCTTGGCATCCCATTAGCATATAAAAAATATATTTGGAATACACGCTTTTTCCATATTGCATTACGATTTACCATTTCTCTTGTCTTGTACTATTCCTTATACAGTTTACATTTTGAAATATAAGCGATGTCGGAACATTTAAAAACCTTTATCTTTTTGTTTTTTCGTCTCTTAATCATCTCCTTCCTTCTTTCCACCTTTGCGAATAGTCCGTCTAATAAAAATACCAATGGAGGTTTCAGGATAACATGGTTTTACGCGAATCAGCGAACCGCGAATTTGTCTTCTTACTATTTGGTTTTATCTCCCACGATTTCACATCCGTTAAAACGTACGCGTGATACATATATGGATACAGTTAGGCGAGTCCTATTCGTTAAGACGTCGTTTCGTTCGTTTCGAATTCCAATATAGAATTCAACGGTAGAATTCAACACAGAATTCCCCGGTTCACCCGTATGGCTCGGCTTCGTTTTCTCTTCGACGTCCTTTTCATTTTCTTCCCCTCTCTTTTCTTACTCTCGTCACCCTGCCCAAGATTCTCAACTTTTGATTCTGGCGTACATCGTACGAAGGAGTTATCATACTAATTATCTAGAAAAGCTCGTAAATGATTTGGATTATGATCCAATGACCGATCGATAACTCTTCGAACAACGTAAACCCCTTTTGCGAGGTACTTGACCATTTATACGCGAACGTAAAACTTTTATTCGAGCATAGTTCAACCCTTTATGACTAGATTCTTCACCCCAAGGACGAGTACTTTACTTTGGCGTCCCTGATATATTGCGACGGAACACGCTGTAACGGACACGTGTCTGAAAGTCGTTGTGCGGCTTCGAAAACAAACATGCAATACGAGACGTTTCTTTTTTAGTCCTACGAGGAGACCTCTCATGGTGTAACACAGCCAGTCTGTGTTGAAATTGAAATTGCAAGGGTGGAAGTGTCTTTGTACACCGTAACACAAAGGGTCAAACGATTTGAGTCTGTTCTGCATTTTTTAACGAGGCTATGGTGGTCATATCGTATAGAAAAAGTGGCAAATTTCCTAGAGATGAGGGGAAATTTGAACCTGGGCCCACTGATGGGAAGTTTGAGCCTTCATCTTGTAACCCACCATAGCCACTTCGCCTGGGACCCACTGTTTTAGGTGGGCTGCGAACCACCGAGTCTATGGTGTTCATATCACATAGAAAAAGTGGCAAATTTCCTAGTGGTGACGGGAAATTTGAACCTGGGCCCACTGATGGGAAGTTTGAGCCTTCATCTCGTAACCCACCATAGCCCCACGCGTGTGTGAACTTATTCTTTGTAGTCTTCTACGTTAAAACTAGATGTGTCTGATATGTATAAAAATGTTAAATAAATATGTTAGATGAGAAATGGAAAGTTCAATGATTTCATTATTTGCAGTCTGTTAGTTAGACTTAGAAAATTGAAAGAGACCCTGCGTTAGAAATTTATGGAATAATTAAAAAAAAAGAGAAAGATTCAGAACGAATCATTCTGATCAGCTTGGTAGATCTAGCGTTAATACTTTCAATTTTCGATAAAAAAAGGTTACTTATAATGATCAGTACTTGAGAATAATTTAGCATAATAATTAACAAGTCGAAAGCGAAGAAATATTTCTTAGGAAGAGGGCAAGAAGTTTATTGTATAGAATAAAAATTATACTTTTCGCTTTCATCCGTTTAAATAGTAATAAAAATGCTTAAGGAATTGTAATAATTTGTATAAATATTTCAATATTTTATAATATTAATATGTACTGTATCAGCTACAGCGAAAAAATATACGTATAAAAACAGTAAATATGAGTTTCGACAGATGTATATTATGCAGTTCGCTCCATCGACTAAATCGATTGACCCTTTTGTGTTAATGAAATACAAAGCTCATTGCCATTCGATGCAACTTTAATTGCCAATTTCACACAAACGTAAGCGTAGCAGCAGCTATACTTTTTGAGCATGCTTCAGAAGGAATCCGTCCTAAACCGATCGAACCTCCTTCGAGACTGTGAATTACAATTACAAAGTCCGCTCGTTAGAAGATCGTCGAACAGAGCAATTAAGCAGTATTCGCCACCGTATCGCCAGAATTCTGGCTGGACGAAAAGCAAAAAGAAATCGCTCTTCGCTGTTCCGAAACAGAGGAACTCTTTTTACATCAATAGACTTGGTTCCCTGTAAACAACGAAGCCCTTTCCGCCCCATTGAACGCAGTCATCGTAATGGTATCAAACGATATCAACGACCGAAGACAATGTTGTTAATTTAGATTTAAATTAATCTTGAAGAAATTCAGCACGCGAAAAAGACACTGTCGAATGCCCAAATAAAATCTCGCAAGAGTAGAAGAAAAATACGAGACGAAAGCTACTCAGGACCGTGTAAAAAGACCATCTCGTCCGATCATAAAGGGTCAAAGATATCCTTCGAATCTACTTCCCTTGGAATTCCAGTTCGAGCCTCTGCTCAAAGGAATAACCTTCGAATCTAATTCCCTCGGAATTCCCGCCTCTGCTCAAAGAAGTACCCTTCGAATCTACTTTCCTCAGAATTCTCGCCTCTGCTCAAAGTAGTATCAAAGAGAGGGTAGACCCTTTGGAATTCCTATTCAAGCTTCCGCTCAAAGGAGCACCCTTCGAATCTACTTCTCTCGGAATTCCCGCCTCTGCTCAAAAGTACTCTTTGAATCTACTTTCTTTGGAATTCCTGCCTCTGCTCAAAGAAGTACCTTTCGGATCTACTTCCTCAGAATTCCCGCCTCTGCTCAAAGTAGTATCAGAGAGAAGATCAACCCTTTGGAATTCCTGCCTCTGCTCAAAGTAGTATCAAAGAGAAGATCAACCCTTTGGAATTCCCTCCGCCGCTCAAAGTACCCTTCGAATCTACTTTCCTCAGAATTCTCGCCTCTGCTCAAAGTAGTATCAGAGAGAAAGTAGACCATCGGAATTCCCGCCTCTGCTCAAAGTAGTATGAAACAGAAGTTCAACCCTTCAGAATTCCCGCCGCCGCTCAAACAAACACTCTTCGAATCTTTCCTCGGAATTCTCATTCAAGCCTCAAAGGAGTATCGAAGAGAAGCTGGACTTTTCGCAAAGCCAAGAGAGAAATGCCGAACCACAAACGTTGCCGAGGACCGAAACGTTCAAGCCAGGCTGAAATTCCCAAAGCGATCGCAACGGATGTTCGCGAATTGCTTGGCTGCGAGCGATTAAAATGAATCCCACGACAAGAAGAATTCCCATTCTCTCGTATTAACGATCTAAGATGCCGCCTCGAACCTTTGGGGAAAAGGGGGAAGGTGGGACAGCTCCCTTCTTTGAGCGAGCTTTTCCTATACGTTTATGTTCTGTCGTTCAAAAAGCGAAAAATACAGAGAGATCACGAAACTTCAAAGGTGCGCGCGCATGCCGGCGATGCATCAGTCACACCAATGGAATGCAACGGTTTCTAGTATGTCCATGTGGTCAATTTGATATGTCAAAGAAAATATCTCCGAAAGGAACATGTTTCTCTTTTTAATATCAAAGTAAACGTGGCCCGTATATATATATATATATACATATACGTGACTCGTGTGCAAAAAACGAAAAACATTCGTTTCATCATCATCGTCGTCGTCGTCCATTGTTTTTCTATTACTTTGCCCTTATTTTCTTCTCAGCCCGTTTAAGTATTATCATTTATTCATTTATTTAATTATTATTTACGTTCAAGTAACTAATGCGAATATAAATAAAGCTACAGGCTTATTAAGGAATGAAACCAAGTTACGTTATACGCGACTATACGTCTCTCTCGTTTACTTATCACCTAACCATAGAATACATTAAACATTTGTACTTTAACTGACTAAGCAAGGATTTTTTAATTGTTTATTCGTTTTTTTTTCTTTCTATCTTTTTCTTTTTTGCTCCGTCTCCTCGTCTTCTTTGTGTCTTACACTAAGGAGAACCACGATGATACCCCATTAACGGCGGTTGAACTCAAAAGAAATATATATATATATATATATCTATATATGTATATATACATATATGCTCGTGTCTTGTATTTCATGTATCTATGTAAAATATGTGTAGGTGTACATATACATATACGTATATATATACATATGTTATATATAAATAAATCTACGAGGAATAAAAATAAAAATAACCGACGCGCTTTCGTTTGTAAATACTTCGAATAGTCTGTCTTCTTTTGGCACTAAAGAATTTAATTACATTTCGGATAATAAATCAGGGATGAAACTTAAGAGGGGGGTGGGAGGGGCGGGGGATCTGGAATGCGGTTAACCGTAAAAAAACCAAGTTAACCTCGAATAATCTTCGTTTTCTTATAATGCCAAAGACCCTCGGTCTACGCTAAACATTTCAATATTTCTTAAACGTTCAAGAATCACGAAACACGGCTCTCTTTCGATTGATCTGCAAGTGAACCGGTTCTTCGATGAAAGAAATATCGAGAATGTACCAACGAATTTTTGTGACCTGCGATAAAATAAAAAAAAAAAAGGAAAAAATAATAATAAAAGGCTCCTTTGAGACGCAATATACGTTGATTTTCGTTGCTATCACTTTCGTAACGGTTTTGTAACATGACACATCGAAAAGTCACCTGTTTCGAACGTACGTCAGAATTCAAAATGCCAACCCTTAAGTCAGTCTGCCCCTGAATTACCCATTCAACGATATACCGATCGTCCGAGAGACTTTTCACTTAGTCGCGAATAAATCGATCGGTACTTCGAGTTCGTTGGTAAAGATAAAATATATGGAGAGGCCGATGGACCTCGTAAAACGAAATAAATCAAAAGAAAAAAAAAAAATAACGACCTCGTAAAGAAATCGAGAGACAACGTGCCTTCCGTCATCTCGGTCTGAGTATTGAAAACGAAGGATAAAAGGGGGGAAAAAAGAACGAACGGTAAACGATAAATACTAGAACGCGAAATAAAATGCGAAGAATTTGCAGGACGCTCATTAAACAGCGAGGGGACTTTTCCGCAGAGGCGGACTTAACATCGGGCCCCGCAAAACCTTGACTTCTATTCTAATGAGACCAAGACCAATCTCAGACGTGTAATTTTAATTACAAGTTTACAATCGGCGATAAAACCTGATAGTATATTTATTTTCCCCTTTAACAGGCCCAATATATTCTTCTGGAACCCGGGGCCTCAGCTTTAATCCACCTCTGCTTTCCCGCGCTCGCAAGATTCAAATTGCCCCATGTTTCTCTCTCTCTCTTTTTAAATTTGTCGTGTCTATGCAATAAAAAAGGAAAATTCATTCGAGAATGAGTAGTCACGATGAATAAATAGTTCGAATCGGCCGGAAGCGGACGCAGCGTCCGCCGGAAACCACTGTTTTACCGATCGTCGTACGTAAGTACGATCTAACAAGCATCCTAAAAACAATCGATATAACACGTAATGCCTCGATAGAGATAAAATTAACGATATTTAAAGACGACCTACGAGAATGAATAGAGGAATGAAACAAAAGTTATTAAAAAAAAAAGAAGAAGAAAAAATATAGTAACGAAATAAGTAAACTATTGAATTTCTCACACTCTCGCTCCTTCTCTCGGAACTTCCGCGTTCTTTCTCTCGCAAACTTTTGTACAAATATACGCCGAATGACGCCCGAAGAAAAAGATAGACATGTATATATATGTATATATAAATACATATATGTATGTATATTATATAAATGTATATGAATATACATACATACAAATATTTAGGACATATAATTATAATATATATATATACGATTTCACTCTTCTTTTTTTTTTTGGTTTCTATCATAACACATAGAAGTCATGATCGATGAAAGGTTTCAGCAGATCGATTGGGCTGCCAATTATTTCGTATCATAACAGTTTTGAGATAACTTTCATTGTTACACGCCTTTTCTAATTAATAATCGACCGCGACACGGCTTCCACTCGGCCATGATCTAATCGGTATTAGCAAAGACATACTTTTTTTCCAGGATTACTAGGAAGACTATGATTAATCGTAGGCTAGAATTCAGTTAATGTTGTGTCGTGTGTGTGTGTCTGTGTTTTTTTAAATCCTATCATTAATATATATATATATGTATGTGTGTATATATATATATATTTGTATGTATAGATGCCCCCGTTGATATCTGCAAAAATTCACGAGTAAACCTTATATCGTATAATGTGATGCAATCTTCAAAATCAGGAACATGTTTTTGTAATTACGTCGTTACGATTTCCATCGGTTTTCCATTTCATTTGTAATGACGCGGACACAATTCTCACGTTCTTCGGTTTATTGTTGCTGCTATGAATATTCTCGTTTTATCTCATTTACTTTTGTTTCTTTTATGGCTGGCAGATAGATATTTTCGTGCATATTTCATCAAGCATGTACCCTTCGCGACTCGGATTCCCTTTTTCTGTGTTTCGTGCACAGAATTGCGGTAAAATTCATATTAACGTCCCAATTGCAATTCATAAGCTGTACTGTTTTCCTTTCTATATTTCTTTCTCGGTGCTTCGATCACGAGGAATCGAGTAGCCCAACGACTTTTCTGATGGACGATAACATTGTACATCGATGTGCTCTAAGCGCCACAATGTTCAGGAACAAAGTGTCTTTATCAGGATAAGAAAGAAAAGCTGAGATTTTGATTTTCGGAATGGAATTCATTGCGAGAAGAATTGCGAGGACACGTTAAACTGAGATTATTAATCAGCGCACATCGTCGTACCAAAGAAATATTAGTTTGCCTCTCATCGTTGAGATAATAGTAATTAATCTGAGACAAAGTAATATTAATGTTGATACTTCAGGCGCTTGGATTTATCGGTGCACAATGGACAATATTCGGTCACAAGAGTAACTCTGAGTTCGAGAGTTCCGTTTGAGTTACCGATGACAAAAATCATAGGTGTGAGATCACGATAACGGTGATCCAGGTAACTTCAAGTACGAATCGCGAAATTAATGGACAATCGTTAAAGTCATTAAGCTGCACACAGATAGCACGTAATCGTAAACGAACATACAGAACAGTCGATGAACCGAAATCGTGTCGTAGAAGTTTAGGTGGCACCTAAAAAAGGCCTTGGAAACTGTGTTTTAGCGATAAAAACATTCGTATTAGTTAAAAGTAATACGTTGAACATATCGAATGTTATTTAATAGACTGACAAGTATTTTTTTTCCTTTTGTCTCGAAACTGCTTACAGTCGATAAAAGATGATATATCCATTTTTGTTGCTTTTTTTTTATCCCTTTTAAATATTAGTTTAACAATGTAAGCAGAGTTTATGTATTTTTTTACGTAGAGAGTGACTATTATAATTCTATACATATTAGGATAATAAGACTTTTGAGATTGTAAAAATCATCAAAAAATCTATCACAATTACCATTTACGTAACAAGTAATTCTCGTTTTTTTTCTTTTTTAATATTATTATTGTAATTTAAACATCAAGGCAAATAAGGGGTGAATTTCAACAGTGGCCTAAATTAGCCAAGTAGTCTTCCACAGATAAAAATATGTAAATAGAGTAAATCTATACTAAAATATTCAAGTATATATAAGGTGAGCGTAATATAATAATTTTGTGAGGTAAAAGACCCTCTTCATTAAATGGTCATCCATTCGTTACACTATGAGTTCCTTTTTTTTAATATGACTGGCAAAAATTTTGCAACATATCTTCTCTTTATCTTCTCTTTTTTTTTTCTTTCCTTCCTCAATATCTTTTTATATTCAACGTACCATTAGAGACCATCGGCATTGTGTCGGGTGTTATTGTGCATCAAACATAAACACACCTTCCACAAGGCGTCGCTAACAGCATCTCGTTGGTACTTCTAATTATATTTACCTAGCAACAACATCAGAGACTCTGTAAGGACACAACTTATCCTGACGATACTATTATCACAGGCATTATTTATATAACTCTGCTAACCATGACTATTAAATACTTCAGAATTACTTATTTTTTTTTCCTCTTTACATATATAAAATTAAAACTTCTAATAATAAAAGATGATTACGACTGATTAGCTTAGGTGTATGTACGTAGGCTTCGTGCAATTTACTACAGAATGTTATGCGCAAACTTCTGTCCCTGCGTTTCACTCTAAAAAAAAAGACCCATTTCTTTGCGTTCTCCTCCCTCTTTGAACTCTTACGAAATACCCATCCGATTGCATCAAACCTGCCTAACCGTTTACTGTTTCACTCCCTCGAATCGTATCAGCATCGTCAATGCTTCTCTTCGTTTCTTTTTAATTCATTTTGCAAAACAAATTTGTCAAAGCTATCCCAGTAGAAATATATATATATATGATGTATCTATATATATATATTTATATGGATGTGCTTTCTAACATTTGGTATGGCAAGATAGTTATTCACATTCAATCGTTATTATAGATAATAATTATAACACAGTATAGCGATCTGCCGAATATATCCGATGTATATGTTGTATACACATTGCATTTTAGTTTTTTTTTTTTAATCAAATCTTAAGGCTGATCATGTAAACAACCCTAAAAAATATGTGTATTTCTATATATGTATGTGTTTTTTTTTTCTTTTACGTGGATCTCCTCCATTTACGGATTCATGTTAATATATACATAAATAGAAGTTATTTAGCAAACTGTACGTTATTTTTTTTATCTTTTTTACATAGGCAAAGTATCGTCCCTATGATACCGGTGGTACATTGCTCTTTTTGTGGTATATTTGCTTACGAACCTTGTATAATATTATTACACGACCGTTCCGCCCCCGTCATTGTAAAATGTTGGAACGATTCTTGTAATTCTCATAACAAATACATTTACATGGTATGGATATATTATTCGCTAGCACCACGAACCAATAATTCACACACGCATATATATTATATTTATATGGTGGACCATAATAAAGCATCCTGAGTAAATATTGTAACCATTACGTGTCTCGCCTAATGTTTTTTTTTCTTTTCTTAACAATGCACAAACGGGATCTAGTATCAGTGGCAAGTCTAGAATAATTGTTTCAATTTTTTTATCTTTTATATCATCAATGTACGAATTACGTACGATTTCCTCGTCTGCAAGACATTTAAATGTTTGATTTTCAACGTTTCGTAATCTATTTCTTTTCATATTAACGTCACTCTTTATAAATCACACCCCCCCCCCCCTTCTTCTTCTTCTTCTTGTTCTCTCTCTCACAAACTACTTGTCTTCACAAATGCACGGAGAAAAAAGTCATCAGGAACATAGCTCATTTTTGTTTTTTAAGCTTCGTGTGCCTGTCGTTAACGAGCGGTACCGTTTTTTTCTTTTTTTTTTTTTACTTTTAATTCATTCGTTTCTTTAGAGATATATGATATGATAAGAGCAGGAAGTACTACCGAATGTCGCAGCATGCAACGCTTTTGTCGTTTGCATTAAGCACAAGATTTTTTTTGTTTTTCCTTTAAAATTACCCCCCTCCTTTCCTCCACGTGCTTATCGAATAATTCTGTGACCCTTAAAGAAAAACCTTAGAAACTTAGCGTGTCTACGAATAGAGAATCGAAGTAACGTTCGAGTGAAAGGGCGAATCGCCGTTAGTCCCTTTCGTTTCTCCGCGTGTCTTCGGGGTTCGCCGAAGAACCGAAGCGAAGATCACGCGTTACTTCGTAAATGGATCGAAATCAGCGTGTAAATGGTGCTCATCGGAGACTAGAATAATTTGATTTGTAAACATACCTAAAATACTGACGTGTCAAAGATGATGCGACCGATTCTGACGGAAAACCATTTTTCTTCAAGCTCCATCTCTCACCCTATTCTTCCTCAATGTTTCTCTTGTCTCTCGATCTCTTGCAACAATCCCATCGTCTTCTATTGATACGGCCAACTTCTCCCAGCCACTTTTCATTTCTTCTTCTTTTTTTTTCTTTCTTCGTCTTCTTCTTCTTCTTTTACTTCGTTCAATTTGTCTTGGCAGTTTACCAAATGCAATTTGCTAAATTACTATTATACTGATTTGGTCGGAGACATACGTTTACCTTTTTCTTCTTTCAATGTTGTTACTTTCATAAAACAGGGACGCATTATACTTTATTTTTTTTTTAACCGGCTGTTAAAGCTGCATGCTGCACTTGTCTTCTATTGCTTCGATAGGCCCAAATCTCAAAGAACTCGATGCCACGGGCATTTATCGTTCATCCTTCGTTGAGAGTAGATCGATTCACAAGGAAGTACCACTCACAGGAAAAAATTACGACAATTATTGGTCTGCATTCTCGCTTCATGATATGTAAAGAGTGTTCAGTACGAGGACGTGATGATTATTTTTAGCCAACGTTACGATATATCCCTCCGAAGTTATTTTCAAGCCACAACATCGAGAGACCTATAAAAATACCGTTTTATGGAATCATTCGAACGTGCGTTCAATTGAACTTTAAGCGTGGAAAGTCAGCCGATCGCGGAGACCTTGAAACGAAATCGATACTTTTTCAATGTTCAATGAGTTAACAGTGGAACTATCAAGGCAGTCTAAATGGCTGGCAGCAGAATTTTTAAATAAAATGACTTGAATTTCTTCGATTTGTTGAGTCCATCTTTCAAAATACAGATCAAATTAGTAATTAAATAGAAATTAGAATATTTCATTAATCCGCCAGACTTTTCTCTGTGCAGCTGCTAAAAAAGTTTGCGTATCGCTGATACAGACGATCGAATCGACCAATCTTCTTTTATTTCTTCCATTTTAACGTAATTATCTACCATTTGCATTTGACCAAGTCAATCATTGTTACTTCTAGCGTTAAGAGTGTCAAATAAATCGTAACGATTTGTTAAACTTCGTGAATTACAAATACTTCGATAAAAATATAGTATCGTTCAGGTTTACCTTGACATACGGGCATTCGAATTCCGAGATTAAAGAGCCGTCTCTAGAGAAAACAGCCACGTGGAAACGATTACCATGAGAATCTCCAATCAATACATCTCCTGCATCGCTAATATCGATCCCGTTTGGGTAGTTTGTTACATTGTCACAGCCAATGCGACGCAAAAATTTGCCTTCTTCGCTGAACACCACAACACAATGTCCTTTGAAGTCGCAAACAAAATATTCTTTACCTATCGATTTCAAGATACAATTACGTAAAGTGAATGCGGATGAATCGAATACGATAGAGAAGTAGAATGAAGTCCTTTACCACTAATAGCAATATCACTTGGTTCTCTCATGTACTCGCTGCAATCGAACCACCTTAAAAGATTTCCTGTATCGTTGATCACGAACACAGTAGGCGACACACTGTCAACAGCCACAATATGACCTTGGCTGGTAACAGCTAGGCCAGCTACAATATCGATGTAACGAATTGCTATTTTTTTAATGAAGTGACCGCTTTTTGTAAATATTTGCATTCTAGATCGTTCATTTCCACGGTCACACACAACGAACTTGCCGCTATTTCGCATCACGGCTACTTTTCTAGGATACCACAACTGTCCCTCTTCCTTGCCAGGAACGCCGAATTGAAATTTGAAAACGCCAGTCTTTTCGAAAATCTGAAATGAGCATGATAAACTATAACGTAAAGGGAGACGGAAAAATAAAATATAGAAATCCAGCAAAATTCTGAAGTTAAATGAAGTATTTAATTGACAAACGTAATATAAATGGATCCTACGTTAATTTTAAGTCGTATCTACCTGAATTCTGTGATTATGTGTATCAGCAACGATGATATCCTCGTCAGTTCCCAAGCAGAATCCATGAGGCGAGTTAAACTGACCTTTACTTGGTCCTAGCTGACCGAATTTACAGCGAATATGCATAGCAGTCAGCTTTGTATTGTTTGTACGTGGGTGAGCATAATTCCCAGATCCAGAACCAGTCACATTACTGACTGTATTGCCGACGACTACAGGCATATTATGCATAGAATCTGCCATTAACTCGTCTGAAAGATGAGTCGATCGATGTGTAATTCAACTCCCGCCAATAATCGAACGATAATCGAAAGAATGAAAAATATTTTACCAGCACCCTGTGAAAGTATCGGTGATGTGGACGAGGATAATGATTGAAATCCTCCATTTAAAAGACTGTTAGCAGCTAAACTCAAGTTAGGAGTGTCTACAATAGCCGGTGAAGGGCCACGTCCCAACACTAAACCACCACCACCATTGATTGTTGCACTTCCAAGATCTAGACAATGAAAATTGTATCGAACAATTGAAATTTCTTATCTTAATCATCTGCAAAATGATAGTACACTTAATACGAACAATCCCTCACCTTGATTACCAAGCGAGTTTCCTAATTTAGCAAGAGCTTGTAGATTATTAATAGCATGACTCGTAGAACTTAAATCGCCAGCAAATAAATCCGCTAAAGTAAAGGACGGAGTTGGACTAGGATTCGAGCTAGGCCCAACTACACTCGTGTCGCCGACCATGTCAACTTTCTCCGCTAAGCTCGCTAACTGCTGTAGATTGTACTCTTGAATACTAGTGAGGCCATGAATAGGACCTGGAGGAAGGGAGACAGGCGGTGGTGGAGGTGGAATATTCTGAGGACTGGATGTGGGAGGTATAACAAATGAAGGTTCACCTTCGAATGAAGATTGCATTGACGCAGGAAGAGAAATAGGAGAGCTAGCGCTAATGGAACTTGGACAACCCATTGAGGTATGAACGATTTGTTGATTTGAAGGAACCCCCTGCATTGCTGACACAGGCTCAGGAATAGCTTTCACTGCTGGTGTACTCTCTGTCCGAAATTGACCGAATACTTCCTGCAATTTTATTTAGATTTCATCCTATAGCTATCGCTATTATAGATTCTTCGGCGAGGCTCGCCGTGGCGAAAGGGTTAACGACGGTACGCTTACCTTCAAGGTTTTTTCAAATTGATCGTAATCAGTTTGAAACTCAATAGAGAAAGTAACATTTGGTTTCGGGGTGTTTTTTATAAGATTCATCAACTGATTGCCAACAATTCGACGAAGTGCTAGAATTTCGACGGCATCGCCATGTTCTAGCAGTCTGGAGGTAAAACGGCAAGCATCTTCTATTCTCTCCACAGTTTTTTCGACACTGTGCAAAAAATCGATGTATCAATATTTATGAGTCAAATTAATATATTATTCGAATGAAGGAATAACTAAGTTACCTATGGAACGTGTCCATTATCTCCAATTCCCTATCAGAATGTAATTTCTCAAGTTCATCTAATGCACTATCTCGACATTTCTCTAGAACTGCTTTATAACTTTGAAATGTCTCGATAATCAGATCTTTTGCTTGATCATGTTGCGCTTGTAATTCACTAAGGGCATTTTCTAATTGAGCAGACACATGACCACAATCTGCAATTCGTGCTTTACTTTCGTCCATTAATTTCTTTAATTCCTCCTTCTGACGTGGCTCTGCATCTGCCAATCGTTCATATTGATGATCAGGTGCTTTGTGCTCTACGAGCAAGCACTCATTGCATATAGGTTCCTGTTTGAAAACGGCATATAATGAAATAGAAGGAAGGAGAAGAATAAAGTTACAACGTGCAAACAGAAGGACTTCATTCCAAGGCAAATTATATAAATTTTTAATATGCTATCCAGTGTCAGAATTACTTTAATTTAAACAATATGAAAATTTTCGATTATCCTCTTAATTTCAACTTTACTTTTAATTGGTAATCTACTAATGATACAACATAATCACAAGTTTATCTATTTTTTCTTTAAATATTATGTTCCATACCTTGTATGGGCTCTGATACTATTTATTTAACCCATTTGCATCGTAGCTCTAAGTACGGCAGAAGGCCCGTAGTACCATGCACTTCAGAATATTCCATGGCTTACAGATGCAAATGGGTTAATTTAGCATTGAAATAAAACATGCATCTTTATTAATAATTTAACCTCAAGTACAGCAGATAAAAAATGAATATAATTTTTAAGCCACAGTAAAGACAGTTCTATACACGCAGATATAAGAGTTCAATTACCTGGCAAGTATAACAGTAGAATTTCATATTCTCGGTAGGATGATATTCACAAAAAATAGGTTTATGTATTGGAATAGCTTCGTTAGATTGCTTTAAATCTTCGAATGCCACAACCTTGTGGCTCTCAAAACAACGCATAAACTCATGCGCCGTATTACAATTCGGGCATAGGAAATTGGCACAGTCCGAACATCGCGCTACCGCGCTTTCTTTGGCCTTACAGGAGGTACACAGTACAGCCATATTTTCAATTGCAGACATATCAAGTATATTGGTTAAAACATAGTCGCACGTGAGCGACGCGGCACCCTTAGAACTAATGGAAGTTTCTTGATGACAGACAGGGCAACGTATAACAGAGCTGACCTTGGGGTCGCCCGCCTCGTCCATCAAAAGCTTGTCCAAGCAAGCCTCGCAAAATACATGAAGACAAGAGAGGACTCGTGGCGAGCAGAGTTTGCTCATGCATAAGGCGCATTCCTGATCTCCGGTTTCGCCGTTCTCGCTTGTAATCTCCTCGAGAGCACATTCAAGGTTAGAGGTATCATTGCAACCGTTGATGCTATTAATGTTTCTTTCATTGAAAATATCTCCATTCTCGACATCCTCGTTTGTCACGATACCGACCGAAGATGGTACTGAGGCTGTTCCAGAAGGAACAGCTACCGTGGACGATGCCATCCCGCGGTTTTCCTCTTGTTTATGTATTAGCGATTCTCTTCTCGTAACGAATCGCTTTCACAAATAATTCGATAATCCGTGAAACCAAAGTTCTTTTCGTTTAATGTTCCGCTCTATTAAATGGGATGCCGAATACCTATAAAAAAAAGAACCACAAACTTGTTTCAGATTACGTGTTACGAAGGCCAAGAGACATCGTAGCATCGATCGCGTGAAAACAAAACACTGCTTGTCAGAGTTCCCTTCGACGTGAAAATCCGACATAAACAAAATAACAGATATCCGATGCCGTAATGCGCACTGAAAAAAAATCGAATTAACACCGCGATGGACCGCAAACGGATTTCCGCTTGTGCACCTCAAAGTCCGCACTAACGTATATGACTTTTTTCCTCTTCTTGTCCGAAAAAAATTAAATCATTCCTATGTCTATATCACACATTCTAGATTATTCTCTCTTCATCGTCCAGTTACATTTAAATTACACTTCTTTTTCGACACTTGTCTCGAAAATGCTTACCACTTGGGGGTTCGTATTAAATTTTCGTTTTCAACACGATCAACGTTTCGCCTCGCGTATCGGGACTAACAAACATTATTGATCACGCGAATCCCGAGTCCTTCGTGACTGTACACGGCGACTGTTTCAATTTCAATTGTTATCGACAGCTCGACCGCAAATATTTCGGATTTTTTCATATGTAGAGCGGAGGAATAAATCATTCGAATCAAGAAGAGCTGACCCCAATGCAGGAGCCCTGCAAACAATTAATGTAATGATGGTACACTTATAGACCATGGACGGGGCTCATAAGCTCCTCTAAATTTCATCGATGTAACGACAACAGTGCCATCTTAACAGGCCAATTCGCGTACTAGACTTTACTAGCGCCAAATAGAAATAGAAAATTCAAATTCAAATTTTATAACGTACTTCCGCATTTCTTAATCGTATGGAACAAGCTGAATAACGAAGTTCTTTCTTTTTTTTAACATAAATGCTTTTGGCTTTAATTGCTATGGTTACTTTGACTAGGACCTACTGTTTAAGATGGATCCCGAAATATCGAGGCTATGATACATTAATAAATAGCTTATTAAGAGTTTATAATATACTAAATTATATCACATTTTCGGCTTTAACTCCTATAACTTTGCCTATAACCTACGATTTCAGATACATTAAGTCCAAGGATTAAATTCCAGCCTGTACCTCCTAACCCACCATACGTTCCTACTAAATTCTAAGTTTTTCTTACGAAAGAATACAACTCTAAATATTGTTTAAATCAGCAATTACATTATTCTATCGTTCAAATCGAATCAGCTTCGTAAAGTATCGAAATAGGAGCTTAATGAGACCCTACACATCGACACGAAAGAGAATACCTTATCAGTAACCCAGTTATATATGTGTAAGCATATGCATTGCATAGAATGCATGCATGGTGTGAATTGGTGTGAATGACGTAATATTACGTACAGAGTTAACTGGGGGAAGAGTTTCTCTTATCTGCTGATGCATAGGCTGTCGCATTTCATTTTTCGTTTTAATTTTAACGTTTAACTTTTCTTTACATAATTAACAAAGTTTATTAACGATAGAAATTTATCTACTCCGCGCAGAGCTTACTTGAAATCTCGTTAAATGATAAGAAATAGGCGGACTTCAATTTCAAAGTCCTACTTTAGATAATAAGCTTAGTTAATAAATTATCTAGCCATTATCTAGAAATGAAATGTACGAATTTCTTTGCGTAAAACTTGTTACTTTAAAACGAGAAGGTTCAAATTTGCAAACGACATAAAGAAAGTACATGTTTCGAAGTATCGAAGATTTAAGTTATCCACGTTAGCCCGCCTTTGCTATTCGCGACTTACAGGAATAAATTTTCAAAAAAACGTTACCTTTGCTTTAGCTGCGAGACCTCCTTCTTGTATGCACTTAATAAAACGATTAAATATATACTTTCTTTACATTTCCACGAAACTTTCCGCGAATCCAACGTTTTTATTAAGACGAAACTTCACACGGGACTTTACAATGCTTTATGTCCGCCACATTTCTGGGCTGATTCTCAAACACCAAATTCTATCACTCTAATGAGAACTGCATTTCTCCGAACTTTAAATAGCAATTTATAATAAGTAAGAATAAAATAAGTAAGCTGAGAATTAAAATATCAAAGAACTTTGAATAAATAAACCTAAAAACCCTCGTACTTTTATAGACGCTGATATTTTCACGATGTTGCATATATATATCGCTATTGCGCAGCATTGCAGCTAAATCAACATTCACAATTGTTCACCGCGATTTGCATATTCTAAAAAGTCTTACGGAATCTTAGAATTCTTAATAAAGAAAATATTCACATTACCATATTTACATTATGTTTAATTTGTTTAATACTCGATAATTGGAGGTTACGCAGCATTATATCCTCACCCTTTCTACTTTCGATATCTGATCGCAATTACGCATGAAAACATACAACATACCAAATGAATGTTGCAGTATATCAATTTAGAAAATAATTATCAAATTATACCCAGCAATTAATTCTTTCAGGGATAAATATATACGAAGCCTACGAAAACCGATAAAACGACGGAGATAGCTGCTTACAATAAACTAATTTCGCCCAAGTTCTCTACACGTCTCATCCTCTAGCAAAAGACAGTAAGACATAATTTGAAGGTTACGTAGAACATCGATCGATTAAAAACACCATAATTTCGATAAAAAACTGCGAAAGAAAGTAATGTCCAACTCAACAATATTCGTTCTGCACGACTAGTATAAGAAAAGAAACGAAAATATATTCTAATATACCAGAAAATAAAGTCTATACCTGAGAGGTGCATGTTCCTTCGCACGTGTGTTTCTAAAAAAACAAACAAACCAAAGAAAACCCCATGGAAATATGTGGTCCCAACGATGAGAGCCATCTTGCCAGGCTCGACGGTAACTTCAGACACCATAAAATCCTAGAATACCTTCCTCTAAAGTTCGTATTATCAGTGGCCGGATGCACACACATCAGCCCTTAGTCGCCATATTGTTGTGTCACGTGATGAAGGAGTAGCGAGGTGAATCGCCGGGTCGAATTCGTGAAGAAGAATTGAAAATTCAGGTGTCGTTGATTAACAGAGAAGCATTTGCAAGATGGATCCACGTAAATTAACAGAACTACTGCGCGCTACGATCGACATAACGCAGCAGAAGCAGGCCGAGGAGCAACTTAATCAGGTCAGTCGACCGATCTAAAACGTGCTCCAACGATCGACACTTCGACAGAAACATGTGCTTCTTTGCTGCAATTTTTCATTTATCTTCCTGCCCTTATCGTCATCATGTTTCATTGAAATTTCAATAATTCTAGGGCTCCTTTCGGCTAGGAATTTCGTGAAATCAGCTGTTGCAAAGACGGACGTTTGAAATTCCCATCCTACACTTCCGTTTTTCCTTCTTGACATTAACTTTTTAACCAAACTTATAACGGTTTCAGTTTGTTCCTGTTCCGTTTTAAGTATCTTGACGCATTGAATGCCAACTGTATTTCGCTTTTCTCGTTATTTCTACCGAGAATAAACGTTTTCTATTGAAATCACATCCTTTTGGAGTAGAAATAATAAAAGTTAAAGACAGTTATATATGTCGAATAGTACCTCACCTATTTTTCCCTATTATTTTAACGTCACAAATATTTAATAAGCCAATAAATTATAAATATTAACAAGAAATTGTATTTAATTTAGTAGTATTAGTTGCCAAGGACGTCCGAGGCATTTAACATTTTGAGCTAATACTTCTTGTATCGACCGGAATGACTTTTTGTTTTTGGACTCTCAATATTGTTAATTATATAATCACATGGTATACATTTGTTTAAATTATATATAGAATATACTGTTATAGGTCTGTGAGAGATAAGTTATAGATAGGTGGAACTATTGCTTTAGGTTTTATTTTTTCTCTTAAGCTATTAAAAATGATACCTTCCTTCTTTGTTCTTTTTATATCACCAAATTAAATACAGTAATATTCTAATGGACTGCACAATGTAGTAAACAAATATGTATGAAATTTGTCCGCAAGAATTTTCAATGTTTCAATATGATTATATAATAAAAATTCCATTGAGATTGAATTCCATTACTGTAAATTAATTAAAATCCTAAAACCATTACCAGATTGCAGTTTTATAATACTTGCCACTGCATTTTAGAATATCGGAGTAAAATTGTGCTCGATGCAGAAGCTGAAGTTCCGTTACAAATATAAATATTATTGATTGTAAATTCAAGGCCATTATTAATCGTATATTTTTTCGAAATTAGAATCAGTCAGTAATTATTTGTATAAAAACTGATTCCAGATTCACAAGATCATTGGGTTTGCACCGACGTTACTCCAAGTAGTAATGACAGCAGAGGAAATGCCTATACGACAAGCTGGTAATGCAAATGAATTATCCATTAACAAATAATACTTTCATACGAAAAAGAAAAGTATCATTAAGTGAGGTTAATTAATACTTGTTTAATATCGATTCAGGCGTTATATATTTGAAGAATTTAATCACAACGAATTGGGCCGACAGAGAGAATGAAGGTGGTCCTGTCGAATTCAGCATCCATGAACAGGACCGTGCAATGATTCGCGATGCAATCGTTGATGCCGTTGTACACGCGCCAGAGCTCATCAGGTGAATATTATCTTTGTTGTTTATTCAGTAAAAAATGGTGTATTTACCCGTTTCAGTGCCAGAAGTTTTTAAAAATCCGTGTTGTACAGTGCCATGCATCGCGTCTGTTTCTTCGTCGATATATGCGAAATATTCATTTTATCGCCAATTGAGAATTTCTGCTAAACGGCGCGGCAACTTTTGCCACAGCATTTGAACAACGCGATCGCGTGGCACGAAAACTGTTAAGAAAAATAATGATTATCCAATTAACAAAGTTTCAACTATACCTTTTGTCTCGTTGTTTTAGAGTACAATTAGCAGTCTGCATCAGTAACATTGTGAAACACGATTTTCCTGCGAGATGGACACAAATAGTTGATAAAATCACGATATATCTACAAAACCCAGATGCTTCCTGCTGGCCTGGAGTTTTACTTGCACTTTATCAACTTATCAAGACCTTTGAGTATGTTCTGTTATCTTTACATTGTTTCGAATAAAGGACGAAATATGTAGAATGGAAGAATGGATAATTCAATTACAAATACTATCGTTAATTCCTGTTAAATATTTCTTTTAGGTACAAAAAGGCGGAGGAGAGGGGACCGTTGAACGAGGCAATGAACCTTTTACTTCCTATGATTTATCAAACGATATTACGTCTTTTGCCAGACCCTTCGGAACAGTCGGTTCTACTTCAAAAGCAGATATTAAAAATATTCTTTGCTCTTACCCAGGTATATAAATAACTCTTCCATATTCCTTCCTTTTCTCGTAAGATCTTCGTTTATTCTGCCGCAAGAACTTTAATCAATCACCATACCTTTTCCTTCAGTACACACTCCCATTGGATCTAATTTCGAGGGAAGTTTTCTCACAATGGATGGGCGTCGTGCGACAAATAGCTGACCGACCCGTTCCACCTGAAACCAATAATCCTGATTTAGACGACGACGAGAGAGCCGAATTGCCTTGGTGGAAGTGCAAAAAATGGGCCCTACATATTCTTCATAGAATGTTTGAAAGATATGGAAGTCCAGGAAATGTAACCAAAGAATACAAAGATTTCGCCGAGTGGTATCTAAGAACCTTCAGTGGAGGAATACTGGAAGTTCTTTTAAAAATCTTGGATCAGTACAGAAGAAAACAATTTGTTTCGCCCCGAGTAATTCAACAGTCGATCAATTACATCAATCAAGGGTACGCGATATTTAACATATCCTCGAATAGTGTAACTTATTATCAAATCAATATAAGTAATAGCAGAGAATATTACGAAATTAATTACAATTACCCGATAACATTCTGCAAATTATTCGTACTACAAGAAACGAGCACGTATTTAATAACGACAAAAACAATTCGAACGTTTATTTTACAGAGTGAGTCATGCATACTCTTGGAAATTCTTAAAGCCACATATGTTTGAGATAATACGCGACGTTCTCTTCCCGATCCTCTCGTATTCTGCAGCAGACGAGGAACTCTGGAATAACGACCCCTATGAATATATTAGAGTTAAATTTGGTAAGACGTAACACATTTCATTCGATATCGGAATGTCATTTATCGATGGAATTAATATTTAACAAGATCGATCAATTTCCAGATATATTCGAGGACTACGTATCGCCAGTAACTGCTGCGCAAATTTTATTGCAGTCAGCGTGCAAAAAACGCAAGGACATGCTACAACAAACGATGCAATTCTGTATGGAGGTACTGACAAGTCCAAATGCAGATCCTAGGCAAAAAGATGGTGCACTGCACATGGTAAGTATTACTGTAACAGGAGAATCCAGTATAAATGTGGAATTTATTTCGAGCCTAAATGTTTATTCAGGTTGGAGGATTAGCAGATGTGCTGTTGACGAAGAAGATATACAAAGAGGAGATGGACAAGATGTTACTGCAATATGTTTTTCCTGAGTTTAACAGTCCCCATGGGCACATGAGAGCAAGAGTAATTAATACATTTTTATACATCGTCTTATTGTGTATTAAAATTACGAAATTCCTTCGGTCCAAAGTTTCATTAATCGAGATTCGTCTAATTAATGCCCCGTTGATAATTCATACTTAGCAGTTATAACTTTCCAGGCATGCTGGGTATTGCATTACTTCTCCGAGATAAAATTTGAGCAAGAACAAATCTTAATTGAGGCTATTCGGTTGACGACGAACGCTCTTCTGACTGACCAAGATTTACCAGTTAAGGTGGAAGCTGCGATCGCTTTGCAGATGTTACTTTCTTCCCATGATAACGCGCAAAAGTATATAGAACCACTAATTAAACAAATAACACTTGAATTATTAACAATTATACGAGAAACGGAGAATGACGATTTAACGACTGTTATGCAGAAAATTGTTTGTACATACACCGAACAACTTATGCCAATCGCTGTTGAAATTTGTCAGCATTTGGTAAGTACCTTTCTTTCAGTTACAATTAGGTCAAGGTTCATTGTAAAATCGAACAACTACCGAACAAATCGTCTTCCATTCCTTTAGGCTACAACTTTCAGCAGAGTGCTCGAGACTGATGAAGGTAGCGATGAAAAAGCAATAACTGCCATGGGACTGTTGAATGCAATAGAAACTTTATTAACTGTGATGGAAGATCAGCCACAGATCATGGCCCAATTACAGCCTATAGTGCTCCAAGTCGTTGCTCACATCTTCGGACAAAGTGTTATGGGTATGTGACATGATTCGTCTGAATAGGAAGGACAGAAATACAGCAATTCTGTCAAAGTACTTCTTTATATCATGATAATTGAAAGAAAAAGAATTAAGAACAGCAGAAGGATTCCTTGTATATATATATATATACAAATTATAATCTCGAATGCTTACATAAATTACATATGTTCATTTTATCTTAGAGTTTTATGAAGAAGCTCTTTCTCTGGTTTACGATTTGACTGGAAAGACCATATCGGAAGACATGTGGAAGGTTTTGGAGTTGATGTATCAGCTGTTCCAAAAGGATGCATTTGATTATTTTACCGATATGATGCCCGCCCTTCATAATTATATCACTGTTGATACTCCAGCGTTTCTTTCTAACGAAAATCATATTCTGGCCATGTTTAATATGTGCAAAGCGGTATGTTTGTAATTTATTGCTCAGCGGAATGAGAGAAAAGAATGAAATAAACCTAAAACGACATTTTTTCAAAATAGGTGTTAACCGGGGAAGCTGGAGAAGATCCAGAGTGCCATGCTGCCAAACTGCTGGAAGTCATAATTTTGCAGTGCAAAGGACATATAGATCAGGTAGTTCTATTGTTAAAAATTGAACTTGCCATAAATTGCGATTCGATGTTTATAATATTATCCTTTTAGTGCATACCTTCGTTGGTACAATTGGTGTTAGAGCGATTAATGCGAGAAGTTAAAACTTCAGAACTGAGAACAATGTGCTTACAAGTTGTAATCGCAGCCCTCTATTACAATCCTGCATTATGTCTCGAAACGATGGATCGATTGCAGGGCAATTTCGGGCAATCGACAGAACCCATTGCTTCTCATTTTATCAAACAATGGATACACGATACAGATTGTTTCCTTGGGTAAGTGTTTTCTTAATACTCTACACTTCTTATCGAAAAACTCATTGGGGATCTGAAAAACTGATCGAGAATCTGAGAAACTGCCTGGACCCTTAGAAACAGAATGGAATTCTAAAAAGAATCGCTATTTTTGAAATTACAATGAGTCCAGTGTTGGAAAAGAAAGAATACTCTCAAATGTTCATAAAATTAGAATCAATTCCTGCAACACGTTGGAGTTACATTAAAAAGATGTTTGCTCGATTCACTCTGGTTAAGATTGGTAAATAATCGTGAAGATCAATGTGCATTTCTCTTATACAGCTTACACGATCGAAAATTGTGCGTACTCGGACTCTGCACTCTAATTAGCATGGGTCCAGCGAGACCAGGAGCTGTAAACGAATGTGCTCAACAAATCATACCGTCCTTGATTTTACTGTTTGACGGTTTAAAAAGAGCCTACGCGGCTAAGGTTGCCGACAGTGACGAAGAAGTTAACGAGGAGGAAGTAAGCGACATCGACGAAGGTAATATCTATCTAGATTGATGCCTTTAAATACACAAACCATTTCAAAAGCTTCGCAGAACATCGATTTAATGATAAATATCTTTCAAATTACAAAAACATTAGTTACTCTTATCATTTTTATACAAATAACTAACAAGAAATGTTCTACACTTGATCTGTAAGAATGGAAAAAAGTGCAGAAATTAAACGTTACAGAAGTATTGTCGTCGGACGAAGATGAGATCGATGATGCTAGTCAGCAATACCTGGAGAAATTACAGGAGAAGGTGGGGAGGTCTGCAGCGCAGCACGGTTTTAATGTATCTTCATCGATTCAAGACGGACATGGGGATCATAATTCGGACGTCGATGACGATGAAGGTTCAGAGTATGACGCCAACGAAGAAACCGCTCTTGAGAGCTATATTACACCTCTCGATTCTGAAGACACCAATCAGGATGAATATGTTGTTTTCAAAGAAGTTATGCAAAGTAAGTATTCGTTTACGTGTCAGAATGCGTACTGTTCGGAGTGTCTTATAATTTCTGCTTTCAAACAGATATTGAGAGATCAGACACAACTTGGTACAGAGCGTTAACAGGTCACTTGACTTCGGAACAACGAAAAGCTCTGCAGGAAATTATTGTGTTAGCAGATCAACGTAAAGCCGCTCTAGAAAGTAAAAGAATTGAACAAAGTGGTGGTAAGTCTTTCTTAATTGCAAATACGAATTTGAACGTAAAGACTCTGCATTCGCAGAAATTTACAGTAATTTCGGTCAAAATTTCTTCTAAATTTACACTGTGCACGTAAATAAACTAAACTCATAGTAAATAAAACTCAATACGATCCGATTAACTCAAAAATCAAGCTAAGAATCTAAGACACTTAATTATTAATAATTTATAACAAAGGTGAAAGAGCCGAATAAAATTTGAACCCCACTGAATAAAAACTGCATTAAACTGCCCAAAAAAAATTATGTCTAACGGAAAAGATAAAAAGTATTATAAAGAATAAGGAAAATTGTATAAAATCGCATTTTTCTTTCGCAGGTTACGCTTTTCCCTCGCAGACTGTACCAACGTCGTTCAACTTTGGCGGAACTCCTTTGAGCCGATAAGAATTCCCAATTGTTTCTATTTTAGTTTAAGTAAGTAAACAAATTGCGAAGCATCCGAGTCGAGTATCCCTATTAACGCGCCGCGCGCAATCTCCAATCCGTTAAAATCGAGTTATTAATGAGCCGGATCGAATGCAAGCTCGTCTCTCTATTTCGTTACAACACATTTTTCTGGCTTTCACGAATCTGGCTCGATGCACATACCAGCAATAGCATCCTTTCGAGCGTTTGGAAATTCATTCCACGATGGAATCTGTGAAGAAGCACGCTTCTTTGATAATCTCAATGTTCCTTTATCTTTCAAACGTTAAAAGAATGTCGATATCGGGCAGTATTCGTTAGAAAAGAGCATCGTGCTCATTTCGAAATGAATGTTCACATTTGAAATTTTGATTATTGGAAGAAGTAGAAGGAAAAATCGAAATAATACGATTCGGATAATCGATAGATTTGAATATTTTCAAAGATGAAAGAAACAGCCATAAATTATATTATATCGGGCCAATCTATAATTCCGTGGGTATTTCGTAATATATAAATAATATTAAGATATTATTTAAATGCAATTGAAACATATTTAAATATTACTTAGATATCACGAAATACCCATGGTCTTATGGAGTGACGTGATACTTGGTGAAAATTGAAAATTAAATAAATGATTCATGAAGCATAAATTAAGTGAAGTTGATTGAAAAAATGCGATGTGATTAATGTGGAATTGTTGTCAATGGAAATTATTTAATTCTGCGTCGAAACTCATCCAAAGACAATCTCCTGATATAAATACATCGATGTACCATAGGTAAAAGTCATTAAAATTTTGTGAATAACGCTTTGAGTTCGCAGAGCAGCCAGAAATTGTTATGGTTACAAATTTACCGTAAATTTGTATTAAATTGTATATGCAATTCGTCGGAATTATGTTAAAAACTTGAATCGAGGAGTAAATTTTTGCTCAAAGGTCGCTATTATTGAATATTGAATAGAAATATATTTGTATACATATACGGAGGAAAAAACAAACAAACAAACAAACTAAAAGTAATTTCTTCAAATTGTTTTTTATGCATATTTTCTGTCTGTATACTGAATTGCAGTAAATAATATAATAGGCTATTTATCTTTCGACTTTTTAGTTCACACTTTTATAAATACTTTAATTACGACTAATAATTCACTTTCAGAATTCAGATATTAAGGCAGCTAATGAGATAAAGCTATTTAGTTTGTTAAATATAATGAAAATATATGACTATAGTGAGAAGAGAAAATTTGAACATACGTGTACAGTGTAATAATTTACATGTTTACAATAACACGTGTTAATTCCTTTTTTTGTCTATGTGTGATATTTCTTTTTTAATGTATATTAACATGTTTTTAGGGTATTAGATGTTTGATATTATTAAAATAAATAACTCATGCTATTTGTTGCAATGCATAACATCGTTGAAATGACGAACTCAGAAACATTGTCCTCACCGTAAGATAACTTTAATGTGTTTGCAGTTGAAACCGGACGATTTGTTTGATTTGTCGAACGATTAAGCGATTTTTAATTACGCCGAAATTTCTTTGAACACAGATATTCATCCATGGTGCACATAAAGCCTTACAGAAACAATTTTGAAGTCCCTAAGACACGACGGTTTAAAACTCTACTTAAAAATCACCTTCGGTAACAAACTGCGGTTGATTCGAACAACGAAACTAACGGTAAAACCCGTTCTGACGATATGGATGTTGATTGTAAACTAAACAATTTTTTTATATTGGTTTTTGCACCTGTTCTGATGACTTGTTATCCAAGAATTAAGCTAGCCAGCAAGCTTCAGAAATGGCAAGGAATAGTGGATGAAAGAAATGAACTAATGGACTGGTAATTCATGTACTTTGAAAAGTAATCGCACTGATTGCACTTTAAAACTGAACCAACTGCTTTTAATTATTTGATTAGTAATTCTGATCCTAAGATATTACGTTTTTTTTTGTCATTTATTGTCAATTTAATGGTAAACAACCGTGGAAAATTTGAGGTCTCAGAAGCCTTAATGGGTTTATGGTGCACGCGACAAATCTCATGTGTTTCTCAATTCTTACGGCCTCCGATTCTAACATGCTAAATAAAATTCTGAAAGTGAGGATAATTATACGACCATCCTAAGGACTTTAGCAGCGTGAATGAATCTTTTTCCGCATTGACTAATTGGGAATTAAGCGGTGTAACGATGAACACAATTGTTTAAAGTGTACAGAGATCTCATACTTTTATACATAGAATACTTCCGTTCGTCTTATCTTCTCCTTTTAACTTAAACGTGTACGATTTTACTAAAATCCATAAATAAAAACTATCATAATGATAAATGACTATTTAAGCAAAAACATGAAAAACGGTTCTCTCGATCACTCTGTACTTCAATTTACAGATTCCAAGGAATATGTTCTCATTTGAATTTCTAAATCATCGTGCTTCTTTGCCGAGCTCGTACGAAAATCCATCGTCCTGCGCGATCGAATAGTTTTTCTTTGTAAGAAAGGAAAAAGGGAGAGAACAAATGAAAGAAGATGCGAAAATGATGGTGAATGAATGATCGAGTGAATGTGAGATGAGGATGGAAAGGAGAGAATAGTTCGATCGCTCTTGAAACGCTCGAAAAAGTGCCTTCAACACGCTCGACGCGGATGGGACCTAACGTAACAGCAAGTTGGATCGTGGCCAGGACGCTTTTCTAGTTTGTAAGTTTCGTAAACATTGTATTAAAGTATAATAAATTAATGATGATTAAACGACGATTATTTAATCCGGAACATCCCCAGACTTGACTCTTAGCTATCCTGTTGGAACAGTGTTTCTGAAACTGCGGAAAAGTATTTCTCTTCTATGGGATCGTGACGGGGCCTCTCTGGGACCACTTAATCGAATTTTTTTGCTGGTACAAGCAATACAGCTGCACCCATCCCACTGAAAGTACATTAGATGACTAAGATTTGTCATTTTCTGAATAAATGCAGCTTGTCAAAAGCTATTCTGGCAATAGCAGCCTACACGATGTCCTTCAGCAACCGAAAAAACTGTAAAGAGACCGTCGTACAAAGAATCCTAAAACAGTTTGAGACCCATTGTGTTGGAAGAATCTGTATTGGAAAAATCAACGAGTTATAGTTTAAATTGTAATTTGCAATCGTGGAGTCAAGAGAATTTACATGGGGGCTATGATAAAAAGGAGGCTCGGACTCGCGATCAGTGGGCCCGAGTTGAAACTGTCCTCCGTCACCTATGGGAGATTTTTCCTGTATTTATTTAGTTATTATAATAATAGAATTTTTACATATCACTTAATATTCTTTTTACGTTCGACTTAGAGTGATTTACCGACTATTTGCCTGTCTGGAAATGATATACAATTAACACATTGTCCATGGTATACTACAAAATCAATTGAAGCTTGAATTCACCAAGTTTTCGGAAAGTATGCGGCTAATAAAAAATATATAAATAATGTCATTCGATAAAAGAGGTGTAGACAATGTAAATTTTCAATTACCGTGCACAATGTGTTAATTGAAGCAGTAAATGAATTTTTATAAACGACACATCGTACCACGATGGATCTTTTAATTAACACACTCAAGTGCAATTTATTTTTCTATTTACGATTAACTTTCGTTATACATATTGGAATAAATTTTGATCTCATTGTACCTTTAAATTATTTTTTACGATACCGATACATGAATCATCACTCCGTATTAATATAATTTGCATGCAAGTCGTAATTAATGCGATAACCACGGATACACATCGAGTGGGGATTAAAATAACGAGTAATAATTTATAAACGGAGTGACCGTAGCAAACTACTTATTACGACATGTAAAACAATATTAAAATCATAGAAATATTACATCCACCTAAATTTCCAGAAAATATCATTGATAAACGATGTTTCAGGGGTTGAATAACGTTGTACAAATTATATTTACGTTGCGACTGTTTAAGATACATTACACTATTACTTTGAAAAAAACAGATAACAATATAAAAGAACGAGCTATAATTTAACATAAATTTAATTGGGACCAGGTTAAAGAATATGACAATGCAAAGATATTTTCCTTAACAGCCTTATATTCCACTTTCGATCAATGCATAAATTAAGTTACCTGGTTTCGGATAAAGAGCGTGGCAGGATATATGTCCGTTCGAAGAAAATAATTCGAATCCTGCAAGATAATTCTTAAGGCGGAGATACACTTTGCGAGAAGAGTTACGTCGAACGCAGTCGTTAATACGCTTGCAAGTTTCGTACGTTTATTTTCATTTCATTTATTTTTTTTATTCTTTTTCTCTTTTTGTTGAAGTATAAAGGCGACTAGAGTTGCAGATGCACCCGCTCGAAAAGTTACAACGGTTACCGTCGGAAATACATCTACGATAGAATTTTCAATAACCATGTTCATAGATGCCCTTACAAGATTAAGCTATGACGATCACATATCGCGGATGCATTTGCAAAGAGACCTAGAAATATTATTTCAAGCAAAATCCAAAAATACAGCTACAATAAAGTAGCGACACTTAGAATCACAGATGTTTCCTGAAGAAAAACTCTCACCGCTTGCTAGTCGACAATGATTAATAATTTATCTTAATAAGTTCATGGAACCTTCCTTTTTATTTCATAAATAATTCTACCGAACGTGTAAGAAACTTGCGAACGTAACGTGAATCCTTCCCAGAGTATCGAGAGAAAGAGAGAGAAGAGTATCCCGCAGCTCTGAGAGAATAACGCAATGGTGGCATTTCTGCCTATGGTTTATATAACCGAAGGTACGAAGCACTCGATCGAGAGGACACAAAGAGGCCTGGAGAAAAATGAACGAGAAAAACACGCTCAAAGCAGGGGGAAGAGCTTTTTTCTTATCTCGATCTCTCTCTTGCTCCTGTATCACGCGAGACATCGTTCGAAATAAATTGAGCCAACACAGCCGCCCCTCATTGCTTTTGCCACGTTCTGTTCGAAGGCTCTTCTGTTATTTTGTAGAACTTCTGCTGCATCCTTGTTTAATGGATCTTCCGGATTTGGCTCCTAAAAAAAAAACGGGATAGATCGAATATTCTTAGTATATTATACGATTTGCTCCAAATAGAAATCAAATAATTCAACGTTTCGTATAATATTCGTAATTTTATCGTTAATTTTATACTTTTTCGTAGTCGTTCGGTTTGCTTTGCTCAAAGTGTACTAGAATTTACAAGAATCGTATTAACTACCAGGAAAAGATACTGCAATCCATAAACGATAGAATTGATTGTGAGAACCGGCTTCCAATCTTCCCTCAAAATGTTCAGGCACACGTTGCCCTCCAGGTCGATATTTGGATGATAAACTTGAGTTTCACATTTTACTTTGGGTGGTTCGTGTGGATAATTTGGTCCAACTTTGAAACTGAAGGCGAATCTGCCACCTCTGTAGAATCCCTAAAAAAAAAATATATATCCTGTAAGGAAATTCTGCCTATTGGAAACCTATGAAACATATTTTCATCTGTATACCGTACCTCATCTGGACAAATTATCAATTTAAAGCTGAGAAGGTCATCTGGATCGTGGAATTCCATACAACATGTCTTTGGAAGATTAAGTTCATTTATATCTGTGTGTAAGAGATGCTTAATTAACCAAAGAATTATAATCATTATAGCTTTACAATATCTTTATAATGTGTAATTTGTACTTATGGCGATTGAATTTTTTCTCAAACTTTCTTTCTTTTAACATAAATGAAACACTGCAGTTTTTTCATAGAAAAATCATGTGAATTCTTAAAAGTATTAACTAGTTTGCATTATGTAACTTATTGCTATCTAAAATTAATAATAATAAAAGAAAAATATGTCAAGTAATAAAAATCATATTTTTCATAGCTCTGTACTCTGCAAATGAATTAAAAAAAAGAACATTATATACTAGAAATCCGTATAATGTTCCTGCATAACTCGATTGAAAACCAATCAGCTAAATCTAACACAAATAAATTTTTTCAGCGGCGACTGTGTTATCCATTAAAAAGTTACCAGCATCATTTTCCAACATTTCGACAGAACCTACAAAATTCTATTATTTTGCAATAAAAATTGCATATAACCAGGATTCCAAGGATCTTAAGAAAACATTGTTAGAGGCATTGTATTAATGATATTAAAAGTCAAATAATTACTAGGCGTAACGGAATGTATATATACATTATTCCTGTGATTCTAAGAGAAATTGGAGCAATAAATAACGAATTATAATAAATTTCCAAGTGAATCCACATCCATAAAAAATGTTCTCCCGCATAACGTATTTGTTGCCTTGTGTACCAATCAGTAGGGAAGTAATAACGTCAAAACTATAATTAGAAATAACTTTCTACAATCTCAATATTTATATATACGACGAGAAATACAACAGAAGAGTATCAATTGGAGTAGAAAGACATCTCAACATGAAAAACTACAGTTTTTACAAAGTCCAACGTATTATTCACGATGATACATCTTCCGATAGGAAACTTTCGTATTTTGCACTTGGACTCGAAGAATAATCAATCGAAAACGTGAAATGTCAAACAGAAAACAGTACTGGTAACAATAATACGAAGGTGACGAAATAGATCGCAGTACCTGAAGGTTAAACACAGACGCACTTGGAAATATTACGTTTGTTAGTGCATTATATAATACGGATATCGTAAGGATTTTGAGATTTTTATTAAAACGAAGGAGAAACTATGAAGAAGGACGATGAAATACCTTTCGTAATCCTCAGCTGTGCCGCGGATGCTTTCTTCTGGGTCCCAGCCTTTGGCGACTCACCATCCTTTTTCGCCTGCTTTAGTGAGAACAGTTTGATCATGATAGAGTGGCGATGCCCGGCTTGGAAGGCATAAAAATCCTTTACTTCGTTTCAACCGCGCGCACGAACTATGATGCACGTAACGCAAAAATTTTTGACAATGGAAACAACTATTGGACGCACTGTGATCTTGAAAGTGATTTCACGTGGACGGAGCAAAAGACGTTTCTGTTACGGTCACGTCATCCTGCTGAATCTTCAATGGCGCGACGGTAATCAAATGTACTTCCATCGCACTTTACGATTCGAAAGTTTCACTTATCATGTATATAAATATATACTAGAATTGAAAAAAATATCAAATTTCTTCTTTTTACACTCTGAATTTAAATTAAAAACCGTAAAAGTGTGATTGCTTTTAGAGGAGCAGGATAAAAGACTGCGATAAGTATAGTTCGTGATGTAACGTCTTCAATCGTGAAATTAAATTCTCTAGCAGTTTGTAATTAACGAGTAACGTTTCTATATGTAAAGCAGAGAGTCTAAGATTAAATGACAGGATCGTTGTCAAAGTTGTAGAAATTGTTTCCTGTTAACAATTGTAGGAGGCGGTAGTGTTACAGAATTTAGTGTTTGTAGGAAACGGTAGAAAGCGGTAGTGTCATCGAATTTAGTTTTTGTAGGAGACGGTAGATGGCGATAATATTATCGAATTTAAATTTTTGACAAAAAATTATATGAACAATTCTAAGATAATAAATTTTGAAAAGTTATCGCAAAGATTAAAGATTTGAAATCTACGAAGGAATCTAACTGTCCGAACTGAGTGCGATATTTACCTAGAGGTTCGAGGCTTGCGTTATCAAATCTATATATTTAAAAGTCATTACGATTTCTTCGCATATATGACAAAAAAATTACGAATGTAATAGAGCGCATATACCGTCTATGATTTCATCAAAGCTCGATATAAAGTATTAAAAAAAATTTAACAGGAAGAATGTACAGAATAATATACGTACTCCGAGAGATTTCAAAGTCACGCGGAGTACGGTGAGGAGGGTGTTCCGATGCAACGCACCGAGTCGATCATTGATAACGTTTAAAAATTCGTTTCTCGACTTCTAGGGGTCGTAGAGGGATGCATTTTTTTTACTTTGAATCGTGAGAGTGTCTACTTTGACGTACTGCTGGGTAGAAATATCTGTATTCATTAGTTTAAGCGTGATGCTCATTTTGCGCTGTCGAGAGCTTTGTGCGAAAACTACTCGTTCTCGAATCATTTTTAAGGACTCTACCGAAAGCCCAGATTTCAAGGAACATATATGAAATATGAAAATAACATTAAATATGGAGAATGGACGAAAGATATCTGGAAACTCCCAGAATTTTAAGGATTCGCAGCCAATTAGCCCGTTATTGCTTTCAATGCGAGAAAAATAAAATAAAATAAAAGGTTTCGATTCATTGCGAGCAATAACGACCCGGGTCCCACCACGTGGAGGTTGCTGCGACTAAGGACCCAAAAATTTGGTCATCCATTCTCCACAAAATTTAAAATTGTAAAATTTTGTCTTCCGCATGAAACATTTTCCCGTCGCTTTTCCATGACGGACGCTTAAACGAAAGGAGTTCAAACGACAGGAGAATGTGCCAGACGAAATTTCTTGTTCTACTTTACTTTCATTGTCTATCTGACATTAGGAGAGACAGATTTCTGACCGTGATGCGTCGAGCATCCGACACTTAAGGACTAACGCAACATTTATTCCGTATATTTCGAAACTTAATTATAGACTTAAGAGATAGTAAAAACCGACTTAAATTAACCGTACGAATAATCTTAATTTAAACATACGACGACCGACTTAACATCTAACCATTACGATCTGACCTTCCGCTCTACATTCCAGTCAGATCATCGACATGGGAGCAATTGCGAAATACTATTTCCTATCGCGAGTATTTAAATATATACTCGTTCTTGTTCTTCTTCTTTCTTCAGCCAGTAGTCTTGAAACTCTTCAGTGATGAATCTATAACCCCATAAACCACACCAGTTAGCACCCCCACAAAATATGTTCCCCATCCCGAAATCCTACCTAAGCACAAATTATAAACCATCGTCTTCCACCTACGAGGAAATATAATTCCAATAAAACTCTGTCTAATTGAAAGCGAAGCTTTCTTTAAAGAATATTGCCCGACTGCTTATCTGTCAACCAGAAAGCAAGCCTCTTGGCAAGAAAATAAGAAGTGTGTTCTGCTTGATGCAGAATGAAGAGAAACATCGTAACACTTCCAGAATAAAGGAAGTCAGGGCTTCGAGGACAATGCAGACGATACGCTGATTCAGAAATCAAACGTATCGAAACCGTAAATAAAGAAACCATTGAAAAATGGTAGCTAGATTACAACAAAATCTAGGAAGCAATATTTGGAAAGCTGATGCAATTTATAACACGAAATGCCAGCGATGAATCCATTAATCGCCAAGCTTTTTTGATTTGTGCAATCACTGTAACATAAACTCAATTGTTAGTAACGTTTCATTGTACTGCGGATTCCTCGTCTCTAGACGTCTGTCTCTGTTAATCTCCATGTGTATGGTTTATTTCTCAGGTATCTGTAAATATAATTCTGCAATCTGCAACAGAATCTTATTAATTTTGTCCAAAATGGGGAATTTATAGCGGAAGATCACCGATTTTCGAATATTTTAATGGACGAGTATGGAATTTTACGAATACCAAAGGAAGTATAATTTATTAAAATTTATGAACATTGAGATAAAGAAATTTTAAGAGCTTTACCGAAGCAAAGTTAAAATTCGAAGTTACACATCAAGCCAACAAACGTGGTTTGAATGATATGGAAAATTTAGTAAATTGTGCAATATATCAATCATTTTGTGACAACAATTCATTTAAATGAAAAAACTAATTTCGAAGTATTTTCATCCGAGATTATTTGAAACCTTTCCATTATCCGAGCAGAGAAAATTTATAAATCATCATTTAATTCACGGCGCGGAAAGTGTTAAATAAAGATCAACTTCCTCCTTTGCTACAATATCACTCTACTATTTATATAAATAAATAAATATCCAAAGACGACGCGATCATTATCTATATTTGCCATCCATTTATCGAACTGTAATTTATCGTTCTATATTTCTCGGACGCAAGTTTTACATTTTCATTGATTGAAAAAAAATATATATAACGCGTGGTCCGTAATTTTTGTAACGAATTTCCGAGAATTTATCGAAACCTCTACGTCGACGCGATTGTCTCGGAAAACTGCAACACGCGATGAAAATAACACCCAGAAAATATGTAATTAATAACACTAACAATGACAGTCCGCAGTATATTTCCTACCTCGCGAAATTTATTTTTACAGAAACTCTTTTCGTATTTGTGTCATCAAATGTGCACATAATTAATTGCACTTTTATTTACAAAGTGGTTCCAATGACCACGATCAAATTCAGCCTCTCATTGATCTCAATAAACAACAGATAATACAACTTGACAAAAATTATATAAAAATCCTCAAAATTTCTCTTATTAACAGAAACATTTTCAGCAGTATTTTAATTTGCAAGCACTTGATACATAATAGAAAAATCATGACATGAAGCAGCCAAAAGGCGCTTAAAATCCCGAAATCATCGAGCAGCCAAAAGGCGCTTTCAATGAAAATCGCGAGAAACCCGTGCCTTTTCTGGCCTTCATTCTTCGCAACGCTACTTCAAAATCCGCCTATTGCCATTCCATGGCTATCATTGTTCGCAACGCTACTTAAAAACCCGTCTATTGCCATTCCATGGCTCTCATTCGGAATATTATTTAATAAACAATCGCGTACTGCCATTTCGAGGCTTTCATTGTTCGCAACGCTACTTCAAAACCCGCCTATTGCCATTCCGGGGGCTCTCATAATTCGCAACACTACCTATTCGGAAAAAAAGGAGCTAACGTTGGGAGCAGGCCTCCTGAGGCACTCCATGGGCAGTTGCAATTATGCAACTGCAATTGCTGAGTCTCAACTCAGCAGATGCGCATCTCTCTCAGTTGCTTATGTATTTCGCAACGCTAATTTCGCGATTGATAAAAGAAAAACGCGTCAGATTCATATTTCGCAACGCTACTTTACAATTTATTGAGAGCAAACTCCCGAGCACCTATTTTAGATGCTAAATCGTGATATTATACTCTAAAATTTAATATGAAAATGCAAATTTGCAAGAATATTCTATAAAATAATAAAACAAACTCCCGTGCTCCTTGTTCAAGGGCTACGTCGCAGCACTACTTTAACAATAAATTATTCAAAGACAAACCGGGCACTTTCCGTGCTTTATTTCGCAACGCTACATTAAAGAGTAATTTTTCAAAGGAAAACCGGGCACTTTTCGTGCTTCATTTCGTAACGCTACTTCTACAGATTTAATTAAAGCAAACTCCCGTTCGCCATTTCGGGCGATCTCTCTCGCAACTCTATCTCTAATTTATTATAAAATTCTGATAAAGAAAAAACCGAGTATATTCATCTCGCAACACTAAAAGCTACCAATTAATTCGAACAAACCCGTGGGTACCATCCGGGGCTACCGTAATTTCGCAACACTAACGAGCAATGTAAGCGCAACTCTAATTTCGCGATGAAAAACCGCATGCAGCCAAGATGCGCTCGTTGGACGGGAATGTTACATCCGTCGGAGGACAAACACAGAAAGCGAGCATAGTGAATTAACAAATACTAACAATGACTTTCCATTCTAGAACCCAAAACGGATTCGAGGATGAAAAGCCATTCGCTGCTGCCCTCTTCGTGACAGTTTGTCGGGCCACTTCGGCACTTGTTAGCCACTTCTTCTGCCGCTAGAGAATGCTCGAATACTTTGCGCCAATATAATTCTTACTATTATCAAAATTAAACAGTGAAAACCACACCACGAGCGTGCAGAGCGTATTCGCTGCTCGTGTAGCACAGTTTTCATAAAAAAAGGCAAAGTATTCGAGCCTCGCGCCGGGAGTTTCACCACGTGCGCAGAAATTTACATACTAGAAACTACGGTCAAAGAGAGGGGGACACTCGGTTTGACCGTAGTTTGATCCCAGGTCCAGGCATATCACTTTTACCCGACCTACACAGAGAATGTGATATCCTGAATTCCTGGCCCTTCCTGCTTATATTTAACTCACATTCAAGAACGGTATGCTACCTACGTACCTAATACCTATATTTAAAAATGCAAATCGCGACTCAAACACACAAACACACATCACTCCACGGTTCTCAATCAGGAACCCGGGTGCATGGGCCTAAACTAGAGAGGACTCCCCGGGGTTCCTCCGACACCCGAGTTCGCATACAACTTTCATACTCTAAAATGTACGTACCAATTTCCTGGAATCGACTGACAAGGGTGGCGACCATTGCGTTATTTCATTACAGTACTCTATCGCGATTTGAAATGTTTATAGAATTATAAGTATTTGTCATTGCATCGTTTGATATTTAAGGCAATGTATATGGTATATGTTGCAAAGATTGAGAGAATTTCATCATTGGAATACCATATACATCGATGAGTTGTAATATGAATGAAGAAGAGAATAAGGCAAAGTGTATTGTTCAAGTTTGTATAAATTGTTTTGTGATACCAGAAAATTTCAGGCGACGCAAGATCCACAGCCTAACACACACAACACACATGTGGAAATTACGTCGTGCACGATTCGCCACCGCAGTGTCAGTCGCTAATTTGTTTAAAAAAAGGCCGTGCCCACCGCCTTTACCCATTCGAAATGCACCTGGGCACTCGAATGAGTTCGGGCTTAAAGTGAACACGGCAGGAATTTGTACTCACTGTGTTTCTTGCTGAAAATCCTAGCTGAGAAGATGATTAGTAAGATTCTAACGGTTTGATTTATGAAAAATTGAAGCAAGTGACTCGAATTTTATATTTATTCAAGCAAATGACTCGACTATTATATTTATTTAAGCAAATGACTGGACTTTATATTTATTCAAGGTAAGAAAATTGAAATAGGAAAAGTGAACTTTATAGAAGCGAAAGACTTTACTTTATATATTTGAAAATATTCAAAAGTTTATTTGATAATTAAAATGAAATATTGAAAAACGGGCGACCTCGTCGTCAGAGGAAGAATTTGTAACAAGGAAATGTTTTAATTGTCACTCTGACTTCAAGATCTACCCGTCGCGAAGTGCCTTCTTGTAGATAATTTTTTAATAAAATATCATTAAAACGGCGCGAAACAAATTTTCTAAATTCCGATCTTGCGTGCATCAAAAGCACAAATAGAGCGATTTGTGTGAAGCATAAATCGTCTCAACGATATCTATTAATCGCGATCTTATAACAAATCTTGTTATAAGAATATTTTTCCAATGAATATAAAGAACGCAAAATATTCGTAAATTATTCATTTCTATTGATAAATTCGCAACGCTATTTGTAAATTTCATGATTTCATTCTTGTAAATAATGCAAAAATCGCGCTACAAGAAGGCCCTATCCTAAGCTACGATAAATATGACAGTGCACAAGGAAAATATGACAGTTTCTACTCACGAGTAATTTTTCAATTACTCGTGTTCACTATGCTCGCTTTATAGAACAATACAACCGATCTCCAGTGCCGTTTCGGACCTTTCATCCTACGGCATGGTTTGGAGACCGGAGGGACAGTCAAAATTTCTGACTTACCGATGTCGACCTCTGCCGCTGTTATCTCTGCCATTGTTGTCTCTGCCGCTGTCTTCACTGCCGCGTTATCACTGTCATTGTTGTCACTGCCGCTGTTATCCAAGTTGCCCTCAAGTCATCTCACGGAATGTCCAATGTCTAAGCAAAACGAAGTAAAACTTTAAAGTACCTCCTATTTCAATTTGCAAAGAGATCGAATTTAATTTTGAAAACTGAGGATAAAAGAAAACTCTATGTATCGATAAATGTTAAGAGCAATTCGTAAAAATCGATTAGTTTAAGAGAAGTGTTTGTGTTAAACTCACCATTTGAGGGGAAGGGCCGTCGCAATTTAGCAGGGTACAGCGATGCTTCACGAATTTCGAACAAAGTCTGTAAGAAAAATTAAGCGCACATGTTAAGTATTTATTCGCTGAGAATTTTGTATGTTGGGTAATTCTTTATTTTTATTTATTTTATTCATAGAAAGTCCAAAGAAAAATTAAGAAAAATCGAAGAGGCAATTTTAGGAAAATTTCAGCTCACCTTTAAAAGCTCTGTCCTTCGCCAGGGAGTGATTGTCGCCGTTCAACCATCCCGTTATTTAACTGTTCTGTAACAAACAAATTAACATTTTCATTAGTTTATACATTTTTTTTTATTTTTCAATGAAGTATTTTCATTTTACGAGAATGTTGTACTTACTTTTTAAATTCGTGAAGCCTTGCCCGATGGAAATCCTTTCCACAGCTGCTCCTGTTGCACTGACTCTACTTCCGGATCGGTGTAATTTATCAAATAAAAAAATCCGACCGAGATTCATTTCCGGCGAACAATTTGACTCTACTTTCGCGGAAAAAAGAATTTTTAATAAATTGAAGAATTATTGAAATTTATGTACAATAAAGAAGCATTATTAAAATTTAAATATGCAATATAAAATTCGAAGCAAACACTGACTCTACTTTCGCGGAAAAAAGAATTTTTACTAAATTGAAGAATTATCGAACTTTATGTACAAGAAAGAAGAATTATTAAAATTCAAATATGCAATATAAAATACGAAGCAAACACTGACTCTACTTTCGCGTAAAGTTACTATAAATTTAATTTATTTATTAAAAATATACACAAAATACGGAACAAACACTCCAGCGATGCCTCACGAATTCGGACGAAGTCTGTAAAAAAATAAAATGCAAAATTTAAAATACTTGCAAGAGAATCGACAACTATTGAAGAGAAATTTTAAAATTATGAAGTGTGAACGTGATAAAATTTCAGCTTACCTTCACAGACTTCGCCCATCGCCGAGGAATGATCGTCGCTGTTCAACCATTCCCCTCATTTGACTGTTCTATAACAAACAAATTAACATTTTCATTAGTTTCTATATTTTTTTTTTAAATTTTCAATTGAAAATTTTCATTTCTCGAGCATGTTATACTTACTTTTAAAATTCGTGAAGCCTTGCCCGATGGAAGTCCTTTCCACAGCTGCTGCTCGATGCACTGACTCTACTTCCGGTTCGATCAATTTAAAAAAAATAATGAAGCTACCGCGACCGAGAATCATTTCCGGCGAACAATTTGACTCTACTTTCCGCGGAGAAAAGAATTTTCAATATGTTATTAATAATTTTAATAACGGATGGCAAACACTGACTCTATTTTCGCGTGAAATTGCTATAAATTGAAAAAATGTTGACAAATAAATATATATATAAATATAAATATAAATATAAAACGAAACAAGCACTGACTCTAGACCGCATTGCGCGCGGCCACAATTTTGCTGAAAATAAAAAGGTGGGGGAAGGGTTGCACAAAATATAATAAAACAACATATTTTTCTTTTCTTTCCAATCAAGTGCTTGCTTATTGAAATACTGCTGTTCAATTACCTCTTATTCATTTATTTGTAATATTCTTTGTGTGAAATAATATAATATTCTATCGATTAAATGATTGAATAATAAATGTATGTACTACGGACTAACATCGTTAATGTCGTATCATTAGACATAATTATCCCTCATTGAATTTAATTATTTAATACCCTATCGATAAATTTACGAAAATCTTTACAGAAATTACGGACGAACCTAACGAAGGATCTCAATTATCCCACTTCAACAAATACGAATATTAATTACGTTTATACCAACGTTGCGAAACCTATAGAAAGCCATTACAGCGTCTTAAAACGGAAGGCTAAGTCGTAGCATCGAAATATTTTATAACGATCGCGATTTAATTGTAGCATCGAATTATAGTCGTCGAAATTTAACACCATAATTCGAAATTACTGCCAGCATAAGACAGATATCTCAAAGACGAATGTCGAATTGGAATTATTGAATTAATACTCGTATATTGTGAAAAGTTTCGAAGTAATATCGAATGAATTCAATCGTTGCATGCTTTTGTTAAACCGTATTAATTCGTGATATTGTAAATTCAACTCGTCGTTTGTTCGACTTGACGTCGATTAATGTGAAATTCAGTAAATTCTGAGAAAGAATCGCGAAAATAAGGGGAAAATTGAAAAGGTTACTTGTTATGCCGGAATGGTGTACAACCTCGTGCGTGTTCTAACCTGTCAGCCTGTTGCTTCTGTTGACCGCAATGTCGTCCGAAGGGTAACGCGAAAAACTGTAAACGCGAATGAAATTATCAATAACTGCATAAAATGTCGTAAATCTTGTATATTCACGTTAGATTGCAATATTAATCGCGATATTCAACACTAAAATCGAAATATCAAGGAGAAATAAGAGTATGAATGTTGGAAGCGAGCAAAGGGACGAGCACGTTTCGTCGAAGTACGACGAAGCTTTTATTTGCGTAATTATTTCGCGATATCTGTCAAATTTGTGATTAATATCGCGATAATCGTGGATTATGGAATAGAGTAAGCAATAATACGTAGTTGATAAACGAGAGGACTATTGTTTTACGATCGGTAAGCGAGAAAATTGTAAAAAAGGTCTGACGTACCGTGAATACGTCTTGTCGTCGCCAAGCCCAGCAGGAGAAAGAGGCCGGTGATCCCTCTGTCGGAAACGAAGAGCCTATTGGGCGGCTCGACTTCCGGGTGGGGTGATGCGGCGGACCAATGAGAGCGCCGCGTTCATCGTACGCAGATCCCTGCCTGATCCACGGGACGGCCAATAAGAGGATTGAAATATCATTGAAACTTAATTACATCTTGTTAATAAGATATTTGGACATAAACAATTTCGTAATTAATGTTACGTTATTGGTAGATTATCTTTTTCATATTAGTTGTTAAATACCTTAGATGCCGCCACCATTACAAGTTGTGGGAGAGATTTAGCATCGGCTCAAGCGTTTCTTTCGCCCCGGCCATAAGATAGTGCCGGCTCTAGATGGTCCGTCACCCCTTTTTAACATAATTTCTTCACTTCATTTTTTCAAGCTTTAATTTTATGTTTCTCGACTCCTGGTAGCCATAGATGGGTGAACATGGTTTTGTTGGACGCCTTATTAGGATAAATAATAAAATATAAAGGTACTAAGCAGAAATTAAACATGTAACGCTTTGTATTGACATCATATTGGAAAGATATCTGTCGTATAATAGTCCGCATAAAAGAGATAGAGCTAAAGCATCTCGTTTATCATTTTCCTATATACAAATTCAAACTAGTAGACACAGAATAAAGTTAATACAAAAGAGCCATAGGGTCTTACCTTTTAAGTAGCTAATTACGTTTTTCTTAAGCACATTATATTTCGAATTTTTTAATAGAATGCGGTAAATTCGGGAACGCTACCGCCTCCTACAAATATTAACATGAAATATTTCTCGAAACTTTGATAACGCACCTGCCATTAAAGCTTCGATTGATCTTCCCTGATAATCACCAATTCTGCCTGGTTGCGATCAAGTCGATCATACTTGATAATTAAACGAAATGAATTGTGTACGAAACTGCAGAAGGTGAAGTGAACTTTTCAATTTTACTTATACTCTATAGCCCAATATTGCAATAGTTGGTACTACTTACAACAGACTAGGATTTTTAACGCTAGCAACTTTCAATACAAAGATATTTAACAGTTTTATCTATCTAAATACAATCTACCTGCATCGAAGTTTCAAACATAGAATAATACAGACAAACGATTAAATCTTTGTTTACAATTGATTAAATAGATAACGAACACAAGAGGGCGCAGGGAAACCACGTTGATTTTCCCCATCGAAAAATATCTCACATCGTTTCATCCACCGTGGAGAAGAGCGATCGCAAGATCTCGCCGTGTTTGCGGGGTCACGTGACTCCGCGCTCGGACAGTTATTTTTTTAGGCATGATGGCGCCAAACAGCAGTATCCACATTAATGTAAATATAATATCGATTCGGTGTACCGCGCGAGGAAGAAAGCCATCTGCCGTGATTACGGAGGCTATTTGAGGGCGTCGAGTGTGCTCGACAGGAGCCCTCGGCCCACGAAGTGAGTAAACCCGAGCTGGTCGCGGTTGCGACTCGAATCGCTAATGAGGACATCTTGGTTAGGCTGCCGTGACAGAGGCGTACTCGGGACATTGCCATCTCGGAACTACCGATCGAAGATTAATTCGATCCCCAACGATATATTCTACCGGCTGTTAATCGTCACGTGCATCCTCGCGCGCGAAATCACACATTCTGCTGATAGATCAATAATAACGCATTTACTGCCTTCTAACCAGCTCTATCTTTCTCTCTCTCTCTCTGTCTAACGTGCGCGCGCGCGTGTGCGCTCTCACATTCGCGTGTGCGTGTCAACCTGTGCCCGCGTATTTGTATCCACTTCGTGTACGTGCGCTTTCACAGTCCATCGTATGCGTGTGTATATCTACGTTCGCGTATGTGTTTACCATTTAGATCTATATGTGTATGTGATCTGAAATTTGTGTTGGTTATTGCCATTACAAATGTGTGGGTGCGTATCGAAATTCGTGTGCGATTCGAGCCTGTCGCCATCTGTATTGTCAATGTTGTCGGCCAGCAGGAGCACCACCAGCCCAATGGACCCGTGAGCATTTTCGAATCTCCGCCCGATATCCTTCTAGACGTCTATTCTTGGTCGCGGGTCTCGACTTCATTGCGTCGAGACGTCAAAATTCCTACGGCGATTCATCACGGCCGAGAGTCGGGGCGCCGCTCGAGCGTCGCCGCGGAGCAACTTCGTCGCAATGTTTACATGCCACCCGCCACAGTGGTCAGTTTCACGAAGATCTGTGAGCTTTTCACGAGTCCTTAGGGCCTCGTTGTATCGCCGTAAAACAATTACGTTCCGGATGAGATTCTTTTTAGTGGATTGCCCCATTTATAACCTCTCCGCGGCGGCCATCGAGGATCGACGACCGTGGACCCCCTGCGACATGATCGGTTCTTACTATCGGCACTTTTCACCAATTTTTTTTCTCATTCGTGTATAGTTTTGCGTTGGGTAATTTGTCCATGGGAATTTTCGATATGTGAGGACTTTTGCAGTTGTGCATTTATATTTGAACCGGGTGCTTTTCATGTTGTATTGCTATCTTTGTGGGTTTATGCTTACGTATTTAAATCATTGTATGTGATTTGTTTATGGTACTGTTAGCTGTATTTCAATTTGTTTTTTTCTTCGTGCATCGATGTTTATTGTTAAATACTGGAGATTTTGTGCATACTTTCGTTAGTTTCGTTTCGGAGTACTTTTTTTTTCGGCCGTATCGTGTCGTATGCTTTTCATGCTGCTGTCATTTCTATACATGTTAACTAATGTGCCTTAAAGTTTTACGCGTTCTGGAGTCAATGGATGGATAATATGACAATATAATTACTTTAATTGAACTTGTTTCGATCAATGAATGATTGTTTATGTCAGATGATAGTTTGATTATTAAAATGCAATGTCTTACAATTGTTTGCAGCTAAATGTAGGATTTCAAATAAGATGTTACTTTTAATATTTAAATTGAGTTATGTCCAAAGTGAATCTCGAATATAACTGACTTTTTTTTTCTGTTGCAGCTCTGAGAGGAATCTACTTTCTAGATAATAAATACATGGACGACTATGTAGTAAGTATTGATGTAAATTGCTATCTAAGAATTTCAATGGATCACTGTAATTGAGTAAACTAACAACATTTGCGATTGTAGGGTGTGCACGGCTCACCTGCACGTGCCACGTACCGCTAGCTCATTTGGTATAGTAGAATGGCACAGCGAGGCAAGCGAATCAACAGAAACGACAATGATTTGGCGTCTTGCCCTGGCGCAATTAAGAGGCGCAAGTGTAGGCTGGGTCCAGCGACGGGTTCGTCGTCACTGGCAGCCACCATGGGGCCCTCAGAAGAGGAGGAGACGATGGCGTCGTCCAGTCAAGGAGGGGCATCCTGGACCCCCAGACCTCTCAGTGACATCAAAATCTCGAGCATATACAATCGCTCCTCCGCCGAGGCTCCCGCGGAATTATTTCGCAAGGATTTGATCAGTGCAATGAAATTACCAGACAGTGAGCCATTGAGCCTCAATGATTATTGGGTCATCACTGATCAGTGGAAGCAGGAATGGGAAAGAGGAGTTCAAGTACCTGTCAACCCGGACTCTTTGCCTGAACCAACAGTCACAATCACGCAAGCATCACCTTCAAAACAACATGGTGAATTCAAATTGTAAGTTGATTAAAAATTTCTCGTTTTTTTTCTTTCCTCAGAAAGGTGCTCGTGAAGAAGAATCAGTGAGACCAATTGAGGGGTATCTTTAATTTCGTAAATCAATGGACATTCGTCGTTAATTGGTTCGTCTTTTTGTACAGAGAATGCCCAAATCAATCTGGCAATGAACTCAAAATCATATGGTTCCATTTAAAAAAACTGTAGTTATTCTCAAAATCTCTTTTACCGTTCGATCTGCAAAACGATAATATGTACCATTTTATGATATCTTTTATATCACACAGCTTTTATTGGCACATTTTCTTTGTTAACTTTAATCCCTCGCGAGATATTTCGGCCATTTCCAATTAAACAATCTCTATATTGAATGAGATTAATATTAAAATTAAGGAATTCGTGTAAAATAGATAATTTAATACATGTGATTAGACATTAAAACATTGTATATTTTGTACATAGTATAAGACGTCTAATTATCGACTTCTGTTTGTAATAAAGAAAGTATGTTTCGTTTTTACTGTAAAAATTTTATTCAATCGATTAAAAATATCCGAATTAGCAGTTTCTCTTTGTTTCCATATAACTTTTTTTCTTTCACGCGGAATTATACATGCTAACACTTTTCTTATCAATTTTATCATAGTCGTAATATATTTAGAAAGAATTCAATTGTCTCATTGACTTCTTCTTCGTAAATATACTGTATTATAATCACTGTTACTGACACTGATCAACAACTTTTTAGACCTAAGAAGTTTGTGAGAATATCTCGCGATGATTATTTCAACACTGAAGATCATCATTTAAGCACAACACCTGCAAGGGCGGAAAAAGCTTGCGCCTATGATCTCGATGACACTGATATTGCCTGGTTGGATGTGTTAAATGGAGAACGTGCTCAGGTACCTTGAAAATCCATTAAAACTTACTCCAACCCCTTGCCCAACAATTTCTCTCGCGACTGAATGCGTAATAAGTCCGAAATAATTAATGAAATAAAATTTTATCACTGATCTCGAACATACCTTATAATTTAGCATAAGCTTAGTAGCATAGAATTAATTTGAACTTCTCCTAACCCGCTGATATTTTTAGCTTCGTACTTTTCAGAAAACTTCGAAATTTCTTATTTCATTTACCGCGCCACACGTTATTGTAGGGCAAGGAGTTAATTAGTGTTTCAACCTTCGCGCTGTATATGATTAAACGAGAAACAATGGTAATTGATGATCTTAGGCCGGTCAATTGCCGATCATGGAGTCGCAGCTGGAACGGGTGATAGAAGAACTGGAAGTCCGCTGTTGGGAGAAGATACAAAACATTGTGAAGAACGCGGAAGGTCTCGGTATTGAGTACGACGAGAATGTAATCTGTGATGTCTGCAGATCCGTAAGTCTCACTGTAGTAGGTTCACGAAATAGAGTCAGTCATTACGAAACTCGACGACCGTTCTCTAATGACTTCATGCCTCGCTACTGGACGTAATCAGAACCGATGAAGATGTTCGGGAAAACACGTGTAAGAAAAAAAGTGCAAAAATGCGACAGCCTTATCAGTTTGTAACTTCAATCAGTTTCGAAAGGACACAGCCTTATGATCCGATACGTTAAAAACAACTAGGTCATTAGGTGAGTTTGCAGTTGTCCGTTTAAAGATTTAGTTAAAAGTTCGATAGAAATGTAAAAGACTATGTATCTAAATCTTCCGATTAATCGCGAATTATTCTAATTAATTCCATTTTCATTTCATTTCTCTTCGAAATATATAACGTCCGTGCTAAACATCTTTCTAATAAGGCGATCTTTGTTCTATAAGACTGACTCAATTTCTTGAATGTAAAGCTCTCTTGAGAATTCTATCCGAAAGTAAGTCTTCATTCAACCCATTAATCGAATCTTTCATCAGCCCGACTCCGAGGAAGGAAACGAAATGGTATTCTGCGATTGCTGCAACATATGCGTGCATCAAGCGTGTTACGGAATCACTTCGATACCGGACGGTTCCTGGTTGTGCAGGACGTGTTCTTTAAGTCAACGGCCGGACTGCGTTCTGTGTCCTAATAAAGGTGGTGCTATGAAGTGTACTCGCAGTGGGCAAAAGTGGGCTCACGTTTCCTGTGCTTTGTGGATTCCGGAGGTCAGCATCGGTTGTGTCGAAAGAATGGAACCTATTACGAAAATATCTAGCATTCCGGTAAGCAATCGATGAAACAAGTATTTAAAATGCTTCCACATCTCTTTTAACCCTTTCGATACTGCCAGTATCGATAGCTATGGTGGTTAACACGATAAAAGCTTAAACTTCCGATCAGTGGGCCTTAATTCAAACCCTTTCTCATGTATGGAGAAATTTTAGTTATTCAATGTGTGATCTATCACATTTAATCTATCGGTGATCTATCATATTCAATCTATCGGTGATCTATCACGTTCAATCTATACGCGAACAGATTGAAATTGACGCGGTGAAATTTTGAATTGCAGCAAAGTCGCTGGGCTCTGATATGCGTGTTGTGTCGCGAAAGGGTTGGTGCTTGCATCCAATGTAGCATAAAGACGTGCAAAACAGCTTATCATGTGACGTGCGCCTTCAAATACGGTCTGGAAATGAAGGCGATCATCGAAGATGAAATGGCTGATGATGGAGTGAAACTGAGGGTATTGTATAAAACGCTATCTTACCGCCATTACGTATATATTACTTATGATTATAAAGCATTAGCTCGAAACTAAGTGGAAAACGATTAGAAATCGAGTATATAACGAAAAAGTGAAGAGCTACTTTGAATTACAAACTGAAACATGTTTAACATTAGATCTACGGAAGCTGTCGCATTAACTGATCTCTGTTTTTTTATAAATATTTCTCAGACTTATAAAAAAGGCAGTACAGCGAATATTTTTATAATACACATTACTTTCTTCCTTTTCGCTTGATTCTTCTTTTCTTTTTAAACTACTTATTTAATATATTTAACTGTAACACATTTAACGCCCGTAGATCTAGCGTTGAGTGAACCATTTTTGCAACAAACTCATTCTATAGTCGCATAATTTAAAATCTCAAGTAATGTAATGTTTTCAAACGTAACACAGAGAAACAGGGAAAAAGAGAACGCAATGACTATGTTTGCAGTCTTACTGTCAGAAACACAGTAGAACAAATACCAAGGATAAGGTCCAAGGCACCGGCAGTGGTATAGGAAGCGGAGGCGACAAAGCAGGATCAGATTCTGAGGATGGTGAATCCAGAAGACGTAAAAGAAAGGATATGACTTCTGAAGAAAAGAACCAAGCTCGTGCTGCTAAGTATGCATTTTTCGTTCATTAAGACGTTGCAGTTCCACTAACAATCAACCAATTGGAAATGGTTACACGATATGGTCTCCTAATTTCCTATAAACCATAGATCGATATTTTATGGTGCGCCTCAATTGTCATTTAACTTGTTCGATCGCCGAATTCTTGCATTTCAGCTGTAATTACAGCCAGTCTCTTTGTTTCTAATCGAACTGTAAGCCGGCTTGGTATCATTTACATTAAGATAGGCTTTCTCTTGATAGGCTGCAAGAAATTGAAGCTGAATTCGATAAACAAGTGAGCCTGAAAGACATTGCCTCGCAGCAATTAGATGTAGACCCGGAAGGCATTGTGTACATCTATAACTACTGGAAACTCAAAAGAAGAGTAAGCGATACTTCAGTAATTGTAATCGATCAACGAGATATTAACTATCGTATCAGTTACCTTTTGTAAGATCTTTCATACACACATGCTAATTCCAATTTAGATTATCGTTTTGCCACAAATTTTAATGATGCACTGCATAATGAGTATATTAAATTACGTCAAAATGAGTTATATTAAAAGTATAAGACTTTGTCCGCCAAATTAATCTATCGAAAGGTTGAAATCAAATTATCGCGCGCCAGTTGCATCGATTCTTATTAAAATAGAATTATTATCGATGATACATTGGATAACAGGAAATAAAAATTATAGGCTGGTCATAATAAACCACTCCTGGCGCCACGCTGTGGAGAACTTTCGGGCAGCGGATCGCGCGGTCAAGGGCATACTGCGGATCTCGAGAAAATGCGTACCTTCGTGCAGTTGCGGCAGGACCTTGAACGCGTTAGGAATCTCTGTTACATGGTCGGCAGACGAGAGAAGCTCTGCCGATCTTTCCTGAGATTAAGAGAGCAAACGTTCCACAAGCAAGCTCTTGTGATGTCGGGTCCTCCCCTACCACCGGCTGCAGCTGCTGCAGTCATGGAAGCCAACCACGGGCCTTCGATTTACGACAGACTCTATTCTCATCCTGATTCGGAGGACCACACGCACGATTTTGAAACGATCGTTGCAAGAATCGCGGGTACGGATTCTCCGAGTGGCGACGAGAAGAAAGTACAACAGCAGCAGCAACAGCAACCACCGCAGCAGCAGCAGCAGCAGCAGCAACAACAACAGCAAGACTTCAACGGCGCGTCTAATAAGAAACTTTATTTCAACGGCTCCGTCCGAAGAAAGACTCTGTACGGGAGTGATCTATCGTCTGTTAGTAGCAGCGAGACTGACGCGACGAAGGCGAAAATAACGGAGAAACCGAAGAACTTGAAGCTCGAAAGTGAATCGAGCACCGAAGAGGAGAACAACGCCCCTTCGAAGACGAAACTGTCGCGAAGAAAGACGAAGAAAGGTGCACAGTCGACGGAGAAGTTGCGATCAGTGCTTCGTGAGAGCAGCGGGAGCGATAAACTCGTGAACAGTAGATCGCATACTCTTCAGCATATGGAGAAAGAGTTAGGTAGTGCTTCTGGTAGTGACAGTGATGAACTATTACCGTTGAGCGCAAGCACGACGCAGCATGTCGTTGCCTCAGCTATTTACTCCGATACCGATTCCGACTCTCAAGAACATACGTCCCATTCCGCTGTATTGATCACGAAGGCAGCTGTAAAAGAATTCTCTGCGGCGAACCTGTCGAAAAATTCACAGAAGAATTTCTGCAAGGACTCGAGACACAAGGAATCCTCGTATACCGATACGGGAACGAAGAATAAGGAGAATCAAACGAAAGTGAGCGTTAAGAAGAAAGAGTACATACCTTCGGCACTAATCGTACCGCAACGGCAGGCTGCGAAGAAGGCTTCTGAGATTATGCAACGGACACAGGGCAAAAAGGATAACGCCGTTGTAGATTCCGTGGCGGAAGTAGTTAAATCGCCGGTTGAAGAATTGCCAAAGTGTTCTTCGTCGAAGCAGCTGAAGGATAAGAGTCCTAGTAAAAAGCAAAAGGAGAATAAGCCGTCGAAGGAAGTGAGGAATAACGATGTGTACGATTTCGATAAAGAATTCGGCGATGGAACTGAGATTCTGGCTTACGTTCCGCAGAGACAGGCTGCCAAGAAAGCTGCAGAGCACATCAAGAGCGGTATGGGTAGTAAAATTGTACAACAGCCTGAACAGGAGACTCTGGATGGAAAGACGAAGAAGGATTCACCGGAGAATAATAAAAGGAAAGAACTTAAGAAGGATGAATCTTCCTCCGTCAGAAAAGAAGAAACCTCTTCGCGCAAGGAGGAGACATCTTCGTCGTCTTCTTCCTCCATTTCCTCCTCGTCTTCTTCCTCCTCCTCTTCCTCGTCATCCTCCAGAAAGGAAGAGTCCACCTTCAGAAAAGAGGAGCTCGCCTCGAAGAAGGAGGAATCTTCGGCTAGAAAGGAGGAGACCGTTTCGAAGGAGGATCGCTCAAGGAGGCCGAGGAAACCAAGCGACCGGAAGCCAACTCTTTCAAGCAATAGTGAAAGTAGTAGTAGTAGTAGCAGTTGCAGTAGCTCAACGGAGAGCAGTAGTGATTCTGAGAGTCCTGGCGATAGAAGGCTCTCAAACGAACTGAAAGATGCTTCTTCTTCGACTACATCCTCGGAAAGTGATGCGGGCAACAGGTCGAAAAATAAGACAGCAACGATAACACCGACGACGACGACGACGACGACGAATAAGAAACAGCTTCCTGGGAAAGTAACGCCGGAACAAGAAACGGAGAAAAAGACGATCGTAGGCCGGAAACTCAAGAAGCTGCCCGAGAAGAAGCTTAAAACTTCCGACGGGCGGCATGGACCAGAGTTTCAGCCGCCTACTGAGAGAGAGGAACCGCGTAGAACCTCCAAGGAACAAGACGAACCACAGCAACAGCAGCAACAACAACAGCAACAACAGGAGACAAATATCAAGAAGCACGATCAAAGAGATAAAAAGCAACAGCCAGCCGGAACGGAGACTGATGAGGATCTGCTCGTTGGGTCTAGAGATCACGATGGGTCGAGAAGTGTTTCTGGGTCCAAACCTGCCAAGAAGTCAAGTCAGATTGGTAAGCAGCAGCCCGTGTCGAGAAAGGAGGATAATAAAAGCAAATCTGAAGGTAGGAAGCGAAAACCGAATGAAGTTATCGCGAAGGACGAGAAGAGCGGGAAGGAAGCAGCCAAGAAGCCGGAGAAACGGTTGAGTCAGAAGCAACCGGTGAAAGAGATCGAGAAGAAGGTCGAAGAAGAGAGGAAGAAGGAGGAGCAGAAGGTGCTTAATCAAAATGAGACCGTCGAACCTGTGGAGGTTCCGAAGATCGACGAGAAGAAGACGAAGAAGGCTGGTAACAAAGACGCGATTAATACTTTGGAGGAGGAAATGAAGCAGCGCAGAGCGGAGAGAGATAGTCCGAAGAAATCGTTAAGAGGGTTGGATAAACTTCTTGAAAAGCGAGAACACCTTGATAAATTGTCTAAGAATAGAAGTATGGAAGTGAAGCTCGAGAAAACATCTTCCGACGAAGACAAGAAGGAGGAGGTTGATTCGTTGCGAGATGATCAACTCGTGAAGGAGAGCGTGAAGAGCGAAGATCGTAAGAATCATATCACCGAGGTTGAAATACCGATCGAAAAGACGAAGTCGGAAGAACAGAAACGAGAGGAGCAGGAAATAATTAAGAAGGATATCGTAGAAATGTTGCAAATAGAAAAGACTCCAACGGTGAAGAAGAAGACGGAGAAGAAACTGGAGAACGTCGTGGAGGTGGAGAACACCGAAGCCATCATTCCGGACGAGGAAGGTCTTCAAAAAGAACCTATCGAAGACGATACCACGAAACCCACTCCAGATAAGATCGAAAGTGCCGAGAAAGAATATCAGAAGAAACGAAAATCCACGAATCGTTCCATCTTTTCTCCACAGCACGGCAAAGATCCCAGCGTCTCGGAATTGTTCGACTTCGATCAGGACATGTTGACGGAAGAGATGGTGAACGACGACGGATTCGGCATCAGTCGAGACGTCGAGGAAAGAACGGCACCGTTGAGCTTCTCCTTTAACAATGAGCTCTGGTTTAAAGAGGATTCGAAGGAAGATAGCGCGCGAGAAACTTTGCATCTCGTAGAAAAACTGCGCATGGAGCTCTCAAAAAAGTCAAACTCCAACCAGTTCGAGTTAGAAGTTGTGCCTCCCGATGGTGAGATCAAGAAGGAGGAGTTACCAACGGAGAAAACATTCGAGCAGCAACAGCAGGAGCAGCAACAGCAACAAATACAGCACAATCAGCAACAGCCGGAGGAAACAAAGATCATCGAGCCCACAGAATTAGTTGTAGAGGTGAAGAACAACACGGAGCTTCCGGAGGAAGAAACAATTGCCAACGAAGGACATCCTATCTGCAAGAACGCTCTGGAGGAGAAGAGAAAGAACTGTTATCCGAATAATGACGAGAGATACGTAGCCTATGAGGAGGATCGGGAGACCAGCAAGGTGAGCTTAGTAGAACGATCGAAACTCGATCGTGCAGAGACAGATGAAAGATGGGTTCCACCGAGCATCAATAATTTCGAGCCTACCGACGTGCAACACCTCAACGCTCTCATGGAAACTCAGAATCATCGATACGGCAATCACCAATTCCCCAATGAGTCAATTGAAGAAAATGAACAAATTGCGCGCTCTCATTTGAACGCTGCAACCATGCAGGAACAATATCTTCTGCAGCAGACACACTCGATGCTTCATGGACCGCAAGAAACACACGAGAGAACGATCCTCGATCAACAGATACACGAGGAGAATCCTATGGAGATGGTGAACAGACACTTGATCGGATTACCAGCTTCCGAGGATGATCAGGGAGCGGAGATGATGGACAGGGTACTCGACAAGGAGGATGATGTCGTAAGACAACAGGAATATGGTCAAAACTCGCCGTACAATGATGTCAATGGACGACAGGACACTAGATGGGCAGAGAGTCAAGTTCTCCCGTCTCGTAGGTCCACATCTTCGTCAATTACTTCTGCCTCCTCCGCGGAAGATCATGCCATTCCACCGTACAAAAATGTACCAGCCATTCCTTTCCCTCCGTGCTCCATGGAGCCGACGTATTACGCAGACTCGAGCTACGGCACTGGACCTGTGTCACTTTTTCCGCCACAATCTTGCGCTGCACCATTACCATATCCTTCTCCTGGTACTGCCATTTTTCCACCAGCGTTTGGAGCTGCTTTCCCAACTGCACAATCGTTACTACCGCACGTGAAGCCGCTCGAAGATTCCTTGAATCTACAAGCCTCGCCTTGCACCGCAGCCTTTACGTCTTCCTCTCACAACATGGCATTAACTGCAGCTATGGTTTCACCTACCAAGATAGCAACTCCACCTCCACCACCGCCACCACCGCCACAGCTTCCTCCACCGGCAGAGAACGTTGAAAGGACACAGCAACTTCAGACACAGGTCGTTGATTCACCTTCCCTGGCGATGAGTTTCTTGAACACGTTACCAGCGGAGAGTCACGCTAGTGATGCTATCGTGGAGAACCTTCAGGAAGTTTTAACGGATAGCAAGAATCAACAATCGGGAAAGAAGTCGCCGTCGAAACCAACCAGAACGTCTGCCAGGGTAACATCGCTCCAAGGCAAGTCTCCGGGCAAGTCTCCAAGGCAGGATGCACAGAAGACGGTACCTGGAGCACGAGGACGTGGCAGAGGTACGAAGAATTCAGCTCAACATTCTGGTCACAGAGGACGAGGACGTGGACGGGGCAGAGGACGAGGTAGAAGCGGTCAAAATGTAGGACTGCCGTTAGTCTCTGGTTCAAGTAGTGGTCAGCATGATGAATCCATTCAAAATAAGCTGGTCGGTACGGTTTATGACTTCGATTCCGATGAAGATTCTACCAGCGAGGCAAACATTGCTGATTTACGTACTATGAGAGAAAGAAAGAAGTCGACGGATGCCGCTACAGCAGGTGTCGAGAGGAGAGAACCTGCCGTTGTTGCATCCGGTGATAGTGTTCAGTCAAGACTTTCTAGTCCTGCGGGAAATCGGAAATATCTGGAGGACAGGAGACTCTCCTGTTCACCTGGCAAGGATGGTTCCGTCACCGTGGAAGGAGAATCGAATGCTGGACAAAGTTTCGACACCGTTCTACCACTTATTCCTGGCCCTGTGGACATGAGGACGTACAATTCTATTCTCGATGCTTCGAGTTCTTCCACGTTGCACGATCAGTCGTATGGAAATCACTTCCTGGGAACGTTCACCGGCGTTTCCGCCAGTGATTCCGCGCTGCCGGATATCGAGGAGGACTTGGAGAAAGAACTGAGATCTGCTCTTATAGGTAAACAGGGTCAGGAAGCTTGCTCCAAGCCGAATTTCGATGCTACCATCGATGCCTCTTCCTCAGGATTCACAGACGCTAATAAGGTTTCTCTGACGGATTCGAGGAATCAGTTGAAGGTCAAGATCAAAGGACCCTTCCTCGACGCTAATTATGTTCCTGCCTCTTCAGTGCCACCTCTTGCTCAACAAGCGCCCGTAATTATTACTCCGGCTGCCACCAGTGCTTCCGTAGCTTCCGGAACGTCGAATCTCAGGAGAATGCGAAAGAAGGAGTTACTCAGGCAATACTGTTCTCAGGATATGAACATGGATGAGCCAGGTTGCGGTAATCTTGCAACATCGGCGCCTATCATGCCACCTATCAATCGTACGGTCATCACGATACCTAAGGCCGTTGCCTCGATGACCAGTATACCCACCAGGGAAGATTACAAAGCTGTCGTTGACGCGAACATGGAGAAAAAGAGAAGAAAAGAGAGACCGGCAGGTTTCCTGGATGCCAACGACGAGGAAGGAGGCGTCGAAAGGAGACGAGGCAACGCGACTAATGGTGCAAACGCTACGGGTAATCCAACAACCGGAAACGTCGATAGAAGAAGAGGTAGGCAGAGTAGCGGAAGTAGATCAACTACAACGACGACCACAACGACAACCACCAACAGTGGCCCACCGAAACTGAAAATTAAGATCGGTAACAGTATAATCGGAGGGCAAGATACCGGGCAGGATGATAGAGCAAGAATCAGGCCGCCGAAGAAACGATTGAGCAGTATTCCTAGTAGTACACCGAGTATCGAAGAGTTACGTAGAGAAAGCATGAAATTCAGACGCATGATAATGGCAGGCTTCGATAACGATGAGAAAATTCGTACAAAGAGCAAGAAGGATAAGAATGGTAAACGGAAGAAACGACAATCTAGTAGAAAAGAGGCAAGAGTACGTATTCTCGAGGGTGGAACGGCGCCGCCGAAGTTGATCATCAGGATAGGTAAGAGTAACGATTCCCCGGATGAACTTCCAATTCTGTTGACTGAAGAGGAGGAAGAGGAAGAGGAGGAACGACATCCAACAGATAACAGGGTTGGTCCTCCGCCTCCGGAACCGGCGAAGGATGAACCCGTTTATCCAGCTGTAGCTTCTAATATCGAAGAGAAACAACCCACTGACCCTGATAGCGGTGGCAGTGCACCTAGGAACGTTCGTTCTGCCAAAGTCACACCGATCAGATTAAAACTTACACGCTGTCAGGAGGGCTACGAATTAAAAGGTTCGCCAGTACATGGCGATGAATCTTTGAGTACTGAAAGACCGCGGAGTCCCGGAATTTCCAACGAGGAGATAAGAAATCCACCGATTAAAAATCAGGACGATGAATCCTCGAGGGAAGAGGAAGATGACGACGAAGAGGAGAATAGTTCCGTTCAAAGAGACTCTTCCACGTGTCCTACTGCGACGAGTATACCGCAAGGGTGTCAGGTTAGGTGATAATTAATGATACTCGTGGAATCACGGAGCATAGGACACGGTGCTACTACAATCGGTTAAGATGGACTTGATGTGTATGCTTGCGGCCGTTATTTATAATATTCTACTGTCGTGACAAGTTGAGAAGCGAACGTTGAATGAACATTTTAGGAAGAACGATTAATCGTTTATATATATATAACAAAAAATCTCTTTATACGATCGATCAGCATTAATTGAAATTGATATACAAAAACACCACTTTTAATACGGCATTTTTTTAGTGTACTGATAAATGTTTTTTAGAACCGGATTGTATAAGATCATGACAGACTATTTATTTTTCTCTCTCTCTCTCTATCTCTCTTTCTTCTTTTTTTTTTGTTACGATATTATTTGTTATTTAGACATTATAGAATTTCTTATTGCCTTTAGAATATTATTGTACATCTTTTATCGAGAGTCATGTTCGCAATATTTATATTTCACATCTCTTTTTTTTTCCTTTGTCTGACGCTTGCTAACTTATTTCCTCACGACAGCAGAAGTGTAGTATGAACATCGACATGTTGAAACAAGACAAAACCAGTTGATTTTTTTTTAAGGTAACGAGCACGTTCGGCAATAACGATGGTAGTCATCTCGCTTTTTAAAAGAAGGAAAAAGGAATGCTCGCTATCTGTTTGTGCACGTGTATCCAATTATCGAATATCGGATACGTGGTACAAATGACTGTGAACAGTAGCGGCTCTCCGTTTTTAACAGATAGTAAAGAAATGTAGATTAACGACTGACGTGCAAGTCTCAATTCGAGTTTGGAATATTGAAACATTCGAAATTACAGTCTTTCAGTGAATCAACCAAAAACCACGTAATCTCCGTTCGCAAAATTTGTTACTACATGGCGAGAATTTCGATGGAATGCTGAAGCGCGTAAGAGAGGATTAAAACGTTCCTTTATCAGCAGCTAGCAAGTTTTACTCGTTTCGCGTATAGTCTTGCAGAGGATTGTCTTCGACGGTTCCGGATGACCTCCTCGATAAAATTCATTTCAATCCTTAAAAAGAAAAAAAAAAAGCAAACAACAATACTCGAAAGACGAAACCGGCGTGCCATTTCGCGGCGGCGGCGACGATGTTGTCCATGTTTCCTTTCCTTAAGAAAGTAACGGACGAGAAATAAACGTAGGCCGTCGACGAAATCTGTTAATTCTATCATCAAAATTATCGACAGGTTGGTTCATTTTATCACAGTTACGGAAAAGAAAAGAAGCTTCTGCCCGAGAGAATGAGGTTAATCAATTTTTAGGCAATTTCGTCTTCGGCCTTATCACGACTTTCGCGGTAAGAGCTAATTAATTGTATATACTTGTAATCTACGATTGTATTTAGTTTAAGTTCGAGAAAGAGAAATTGTAAAAGAAAGTGCGTGAATGTGTGTGTATGGGTCTATGAAAAAAAGTGTGAAATGTGTGAGTGAAATCGGGAGGGAGGGGAATGGGGGGTTTATAATCGATGCGAAGCTTACGTGATGGCTGTGTTACCACGCGGTCCGATCTTCCAGGTGATGCCGGACCGCGCAGAAACGTTCGGTATCCCCCCCACCATCGCTGGATTATTTCGAACAATTAAACCAGCGTTATTGTCAGTTGTCATTACTGTAAAATAATGTAAAAACAAAACTGTTGAGTCGTTGGACGAAAAAAAAAGCAATCCGGAAGTAGAGTCATCCGTTAGGAGGACAAGTTGTGACTTTCCGAATAAAACCGGAACCTATTGATGGTTCGTACGATCTTTAACATTGTGTCGATATGTTTTTCTTTTTTAATAATTTGATAGAAAGTTTCTTGAGAAATTTGTTTAACGAATAATCGATAATGAATGTTCGTAAGTTGTTCCATCCTTCTTACAAGACATTGTATATAGCGAGGTAGGAATTCAGGGGAGTTGCCTTTATTTCGTGCAGGTCGTGTAACGTTATTAATTCCTATGGAAATAATTTATTTTCATTTATTGTAGAATTAAGATCCGACTGAGAAGTATAACGAAATTGTAATGGTAAATTGTGGCTGGTTACAGTTTTGACGGACAGATGTTTTTGGAACTTGCATAATCACGAGTCTATGATGAATTCAATCATTATTATAAGTTTAATTGTCAGAAGGGTGCAATGAATTACGAAGGATCCGATTATTCTTCAGAGTTCAATTAATTTGAACGAAAGAGCATGTTATTAATGATGTCTTGTAGATTTTATAAAATACTATAAAAGAAAAAGAACAAAAAAGTATTTACAAATGTAATCGTTAAGGATGATACGAGCCATTCATAGGTTTATCATTGTCTCGAAAAGTTATGGCATTTTGTTCTCATGAAAACACCTCAATCGCAGCGGCAAACGTTAAAGAAGGCGTTTATTAGTGAAAAACTTCTTCTTTTTCAATTTGCTGTAAAAAAAAGAAAACTCTCCGCTCGAATTTCGGGGTGCGGAATTCCTCTGCGCGGGCCGGTTTGAATTCTCTAATCCAGAATCAGCCGGTGTGGTAGGCTTCGTTAAAATCAAATTCGCACAATTAACATACTCTATTTGTTGGTTGAAATCATCTTTTCTTGGTATTTCAAACTTTGTTAATAATGCGTGCCAAAGTAATAGCAAAATGCTGGACGGACACTTCATTTATTCGTTGGTTTAATTGATCATCCTCTCAGGATGCACGGTACTTTCAAACAGGCAATTGTTCTATGTGAATTTTAACATACCATCAGTTTTTTTTTACTTTTATAGAAAAAGAAAAATATTCCTAAGATCTCTATTGTTCTTCTATTAAGTGCAAAGTAATTACAAAGATCTATGAAACAAATAATACACACGTTTCAAAAAACACCTAAAATCAAACGGTTCTTTTAAAAATCAAATTTTTCCCGCGATTGTTCAACATCAAAGTTTTCATCGCATTTCTCATCTATAACTTTTGCCCAAAATAATTTAAATATTGACAAAAGCCACAGTAAAATCCAAAAATTACAGACTATACATTCAATCAATTTTTTAATCGCTTCAAACCAAGTAAGTTGACTCTATTTCCAAATTTCCTGTTAAACAAATCTTCAAACAACCGGCTGATTCTCGGATTAAAGAAAAAGCATTAACCCTTTGACTGCGGTCAGAGCGCCTTTCGTAAATATTGATGGATCTGTGAGAACGTATATATACGCCTTTCCTATACATTGATAGGTCTGCAGAGCGTATATATACGCCTTTACAATACATTGATAGGTCTGCGAGAGCGTATATATTGATGGATCTGAGAGAGCATATATATACGTCTTTCCTATACATTGGCGGATCTCTGAGAGGGTATATATGCGCTTTTCGTACATATTAATGGTCTGTGAAACCGTATATATACGCCTTTCGCAGTCGAAGGGTTAAGAGTAGAATGGGAATTCTGAATTCGTAGAAGGAGAGTGACGTTAGAAAACCTGGAATCCGGAGGGAATAAAAAACAAACTCGTCGACGATAAGCGGAGCCTTAGCGGAGCCTATGCGTTGTACAGAAACGGGAAGCCAAGCGGAGCCGTGTAATTTCGAATCGTTTCTTACTTACGCTAAACATAGAGACCCGATAAACGATGAATTTCTTACGGTCGTTGTATGCGTTCACATCTCGTAAACATGCGTACACGTACAACGACACAGACATACGTACATATATAAATATATAAATATATAAATAGTTTTATTATATTGCAAAGTGAAATAATACGATATTTAGCTACTGTATATAATGTAAAAGAAAAGCTGGTCTTGTAAGATACGGATTAAGGTGTTTTAATGTGCACATAGCCGCGTCATTGTCAATAACCATATTATTACGATTAATAATAATTACAGTTTTTTAAAAAAAAAAGTGACAAGTTATCGGCTTTTATTGTATGTCATCGAATTATTCCATCGGCGTAAGAACATTTTGAATGAGGGGTGCCCTACTTCCTTCGAGGTGTAGAATCATTTTCGTTTCTGAATGTTGTATTATTTTATTTAATAATTTATTTCTTTTTTTTATTGTTTCAGTTAAATCTTGTATTTACTTGTTGATAATACATATTTTTTCTATGGTGACGTAGCTATAAATTGGTATGGGGCCCATGCTTTGAAAATTATGTGAAATCTGTAGATTTTATATGTTTATGCTAATAATTATTTAATTTTTGTTACGATTTTATAGAAATATTATATTCGTAATAGCAATAGACATTCTATATTTTCAATGATTCCTTTTATTCTGAGATTAAGAACGTAAACGGATCATAAAGTAATTAGTTAATTAACATAGACTACACATTGATATGTACATAATATAATTATTAATCAAATATCCCTTTAAATTGAATTTAAATAACTAAATTCATTTTGAAGTAATTTTGAATTGAATTTCGCGGGGAAATTATTGCGGCGTTTCCTCGCCAGATGGCGCAGCTGTCTTGTGTATCCCTGTATGACCGATCAGCGTAAAATACGAAGAGCAAAAGTAATTGTTTTCCAATTATTTAATTGAAATCAGGATTAAGATGAAGCCCACACTTGTAGCCGATGAAATGTTTCCCGAGGGAGCAGGTCCTTACATTGAATTAGAAGAGGTAATCACATTTTTTCCTAACCAAACTGAAAGATAGGTTATGTTTATCAATTTTTAAAGCCAGATAGAAGAACAAAATTTATACGAAGTAAGTATGAATAGGAAGTACAAATCAATTAGACCATTTTGTACGGAAATTAACGTTTTAATCTAAGTAATATTAATTGTGTTTCAGGTGGGAGGCAGTCGCCTGTTGGTGGATCTAACCGCGAGTGAAAAAGCGGTACATGCAGATTTCTTCAACGGTGATTAATCGAATTTTATGCATTTCTTTATCATTACTCTATCGTCAAGCTTATGAATTCACGTAAATAACGAAATATCTTTTACAGATTTTGACGATCTCTACGACGATAACGATCTAGAGTGAAGAAGTTTCCAGCTTCGTACACCTTTGCTTACTTTGTCTTTGTCGAATATTAATCTCAACGTTCAACACATAGGTAACAAAATAACAAATTCTACTTCGTCAATATCGAATATGTTTCTTTCAATGAAAAGTAAATTATTTAATGCCACAGATAATGTAGATTTTTACTATTCTTATCATTGAAGAAAATTATTTGTACGATTATATATATTTTATAACAATGATAAAGAATTTTCTACACGGTAATTATAATTCAATTCTCGATGGAAATATATATATTGATTAAGAAACGAGGGAAATAATAAACTCGGTGTATTAACATTATTACAATTTATTATTTATAGTTCGAAATTGAATCAGACGTGCGCCCGTAACTATAATACCGTTTGGCTCGGTACATTAGCTCGGACGTTATTAATTATAAACGTGCCATAAGAAAATGAGTACTGGTCATAATGTTTCGTACACATTAATATCGATATCATTGTAAAGATTATAATTTACAATACATAGATGCTAGTCATATAAACCTGTTAAGATGACGCACAAGTAAAATAGCACCCCGGGTTTCAGTCGCGCCGTATAATCCATGAATCTTGTCGATTTACTGTGTGCATCGAGAATCTTCTCTTTTCGAACGATCTTAAGACGCTCCGAAGTTCCTCAATTTACTACTTCCTTTTTTTTTTTTCTTTACGCTGTTCCATTTATTTCCCTCCGCTTCCTCGTTCTTTCTCTGTCTCTCCCTCACTCTCTCACACTCCCTTTCGTTCGTTTTTGTTAGTTTTGTTATCTCCTTGGCCCCAATCGACGTTTAAATTCACCTTTTGACCATCCTCATTTCGTTTTAATGGATATCTACCAAATGTGGCAACGAGACTCCACTTTCTGGGAATCCTCGATTACCGTCACTTGTCCGCATTCTGATTGCGTACAAGAATAACGCTCTTGAGAGCGATACCAATAACGACCATGTCAAGTACGCTGTTGACAGTGACGAGTATCCTAAAAAATGACAATTGTAAATTCAATATTTATCATTGTCAATTATTCACATATTAACTGTATTCCCCGAGCGGAAGATATTTTAATTCAGGTAATGCTTTAACGCCAGATCTATCGAGTTTGTGAAAATCACTTGCCCCGAATTTTTTCTAGATGTTCCAGAAATTTTCTAACGCTTTCTTTTACAATTTTCCACGTCTATGGTTGGTGGCAATAAAACGTCGAATTTGTAAAGAAAAGGGGCAAAGAACTTTGTTAACTTGTTAAAAAGGAAGTTACTGAAAGTAGAATTGACACGTATATCTAACAATTGATAAATCCTCGGTAGATCTAGAGTTAACGACATTCTGTTTCAGATTGATTTAGAGAGGCAGTCTTTCATTGAGACAGGTATATTCTTTTGACAAATTTTAGAATACAGCTTAGAACACGTACGAACCCTGAGTCCAGCCCCGAGAAGATTGTTCGGAGTGCTAGTTAACTTCAAGATCGCTGTCGGCTTGATCGTCTTGGTCACTCTCTTCGTCTTCATCCTCCTCCTCGGAGTAATACTGCGAGGGTGGCGACAAAACATCTTCGGAAAGCGAAGTGTGAGAAGACGAAGGAGGTCGGGAACCTTCTAATTTTGTATCCAGGTCTTCCATCGAAGTACTTGGTCCAGGAATGGTTACTGGGATAAACTTTTCCAAGTCACCAGTTGCCAATTCTATGAAGAAGAGTTTTAGCAATAAAATTTTCGAATCGAAATACAGCGAATGAGTAATACTTTTCAGTTGGGAGTATTAATTCAATGATCTCAACGAAATGAATTAAAGAACAATTACGATAATGTATGATACGTACGTTCCACGTATTTTTCCAAAGATTTCGGAACCATCAACTTAGCTTTTCGTAGATTTTCCTCAGTGCATTCCCCTTTTTCCAAACCTAATGATAATTCATTGATTAGTTCGTAATGAAAAAAATGGAGAGGGTTGATTTGATTAATTACCGAAAGCTAAGCCCATTTGCTTTAAAACCTCAATATCATCGTGAATTTCGAACTTATCGTTAAAATTGAACAGGTACTCGGTTCTGTAATGAAAGTGCTCATGAATTAAAGTATGAACGTTCAATTAGAGAATATTATTAGTTATATAAGATCATACTTGTCATTTGAAATGCTGCAATCTATAACAGTCTTTTTGCTGGTATTCACAATCAGGAATGGCAGCTGTATGGCAGAATTTGGTTTTGGCGGACCGCGCAGACTTTCGTTAATGCGATTACGTTCCACTAGGTTTTTGAAAGAGATGTGTGAAAGTATTAGCTGATGTAATTGCTGCGTTTTTGCCTTAATCCTCTCGATTTTCTTCTTCTTGTCCTTCTCGAGTGCCAAACATTCTTGAAGGGAGTTAGTTGGTAATCCCAGCCACCTAATCTCCTTCTTCTCTTTTGAGATGATGTTCATTGCCATCAAGACATTTAAAGCATCGTAAACGCGTCTTCGAATATTTTTCTGGTCGTATTGCTGTAAAAATACCAAATTTCACCATCTGCTCTCTTTATCTTCCTTTATCAAATCGAGATAAAAGTATACCTGATCCGTGAGAGAATTTATGTGAGCAGGATTAGTAAATTCTCCGACAAGTTCGTCCGCAACTTCGTTGTACGACGTCGTACCTTTCTTTTTGACTTTTTCGCAAACTTTCATGGAGAAGTGACGCAGTCCCTTCCCGACTTTTTCCGTCTTCCTTCGCTTGCTGTAATTAAAAATAATCCGAAATTTATCGTAACACGAGGAAAATAAGTTTCAAATTTTGATAAATTATTCTTTCGTAAATATTCCGTTCTAGTTGAAAGATAAGTGCAATGAAAATTACTCAGGCACAAAGTCGCCACCCTCAACGTCCTGCCGCTTCCTAGAGCCACTGTGGTCCAAAATAGGACTAATAAACGTTTTTCCACTTGCATCCTTAACGAGTTGCTGATTACCAGATTGTTGTTGTTGTTGCTGCTGCTGCTGTTGTTGCTGTTGAGTAACTATTGCCTGCTTTATGTCACTCTGTGTAACGAAAAAGAATGCGTTTAGCGAGTGAATTAGGTGAAATCGAAAGATACTCGAGGAATTACGAGATAATAAACAAATATACCATTTGTGCAGATGTCAACTGTATAGTCTTGGTCAGTACAGGCTCGCCAGATTTGGCTGTCGCCAATTTCGTGTTTTGCAGTGGTATTGTAACCAATCCTAAAATTTTCATTGTCACAATTACATTCCAAGTTCCCCATTCTTAACGGGGATAATTAGAGTAAGAAATATCATATCAGGGATTAAATGATCAGTTCAGAAATGTCTATAGAGCTCTGACAAAGAAAGTAAACTCATATTTCTCATTTACCTAAGAGGTTGCAAGGTTTTAAGAACAAAAAAATAATTCACAACATTAAAAGCTTAAGAGGAAACGAAATACCTGCTATTCCTGAGATTTACTTACTTTGGCCAGGCGTTGAAGGGCTCTGTAGACTGATAGTTCTGAGAACTTGTGCGTTGGATGGTAAAACCTAAAAAAAAACAGCATTTTCTTTAGAGTCATAAAACCATTATGGTCAAAGTGAAAACTTTGAAAAATTCAACAATCCAGTAGTATGAAATATATCTGTAATACTTATCACATTTAAATCTTACCTGAGATTCTTGGCTCGGAGTCTTGAAGACCTTAAGGCCACCTGCATTTGTTGTACTAACGATGCCTCCCAATGTTTTATTAGCTGTACTCTGCACTACCTTTATCACTTGTGGATGACCTGGTAAGAATCATAATTAATTACAATTTATTATTACACACTTGCATGGCTTTTATTTATAACATTTTTTAATCACATACATATATATCTTAAATTAATATGAGGAAGGTTAATTGCTTTCACATTGATAAATTCTTGTCTCTTTTCCGATACTTATACTTGCCAAGTAAAATTGAAATTATTTTTCATCCAAATTAAATTCTTTCTATTAAATTCCAGCAAAATTGTCAAAAATAATTGAAAGATTTATAGAGAGTTATCTAAACTCAAAGAGGAGCTAAATTGCACTATCATTAAGATAATATGTGTCTTAAGAAAAGTATGCTGCGTATCTGTATGATTTAATGATCTTTACAACAGGAATTCCAATTGGTAATTAACTGTTTACTGAATAATAATAAAATTGCTTAACAAGCTCAAATCTGGAGCTTCAGGCAAACCTCCAGCTTTGGCTGAACGTAACAGAAATACAAAGAATCATGAAATCACAAGAAGCTCCAGATTCGAATGAGGTCTCTGAGAACTGAAAAAGAATCTTCATGATTAAACAATTGTTAAGGGAAGGTAGAAAGATGTATATGCATGTAAAACAGACGAGAATACTACAAAGGTAAGTCTGATTTATTTGAAAAAAAGGAATGAGAGTATAATCATGTTTTAACAGAGACTAAGGGCACACTATTTCGTCGTTGGAAGCGCGGTTAAAAACCGACGTAATTTAGGGGTAGAAAGTGGATCGTGGATGGATGAAAATGATTGAAAACCATGCCAAGGATAGTAGAAACTCGGTGATATACCGGGAGGTATGCCCATAATGTTCCAGCGGATCGGGGATACTAAAACCGAGGGAAAAATCGAGACATCGTTGTCGAAGCTAAGCATGCCGATAATTGGCGCGCACTCGGCATACTTACCGTTCGCGTCGTGTATAAGAAAGTTCATCGTTTTGTTTTGTTGCGTCATCCTCGAGGTTAGAATGCTGTCCCGGCGTCACCGACGATCACGACGATCGACCGAATGCCGAGTGAAAATAAAAAGATCATAGGTACACTCGCTAATCTTGGCTCGGTCTATCACCAAAATGGCGACTATAATATAGAACCATTTGAGAAGGAAATACGCTGGTACAAACACACCGAGAAGTTCTACCGGATGGACGATAATGATAATCAGCCGTTTATTTATTGTAATTGTGAAACCATTTTATGGAAAGGCTCGTTTGACCATGGGAATACTACAGAAAATTCTGGCTTCCGCGTGCACAGTACGGAACAGAGACGAGCTTGGCGGCACGACAAAGTTAAACAGCTGATTGGCTGCTCTCTCAGTCACGTGGCTTCTCCTGTTCCACGTTTATGGGCACAGCGCATCTCCACGAGAACTTTTGCCTAGAGTTACAAAACGCTAGGTGTTTCTAATCAGCAAACTTCCTTTAGATTCGAGAATACTCATTGGTCGCGTTCTGTCTAGTTGGTTGTTATTTGTAAAGCGCGCCTATTGATATAGTAACCATGGAAATCACTAAGCTCTCGGAGCGACTGTGATTGGTAGTTAGAATGAGTCTAGTTACTGTGTCCTATCTTTATCACTAGGTAAACATATTTGATTCGTAGATTACAATATGATAATGGAGATAACATTATAATAATAGTTACAAAGTCAGTTAATTACAAAGAAAACCTAGAAAGAGAAGTATCAATTAAGTATTTATTAAGTTAGAACATGGGTTAGCAGCGTTAACCTATTAACGTCGTTCCTAAATATTAATCAGGTTAGAGAAAATGAGAATTCAATGTACATATTTCTACTTCTAATTAATTTACGTTCTACTTTTTAAACCTAATTGCGTCTAAGGGGTGGAGCAAACTTTAGTTCCTTCCAATACAATATGGCTTCCATTACGATTCGGCCAATCAAGCGAAGGTTATGATCCCAAAGCCTTTTAATTGGTTAGGGAAAAAATATCTAGGAAATCATGACCAATAACGTTTTTGCACTTTCGACGTTACTGTGAGAAAATTTTGATAAGAAACGTCGCAAGATCGTGCAATTAGTCAAAACTTTTTAAAGATAAATGCTTTATTGGTGGAGCTGTCTGAAAAAGGTCTATCGTGTTACGTAGAATACGAGTGGGTGATCGACCGCGTCGACGTACGGTTTTATAGATATTGAGATTTTATCGTCAATTACGGAGTACGGAATCAATCACCTTATATGTACGCTTTTAAAAGAACCGTGTAAGATACTTCAAGCAGAGGCCAACGGTTTATTCGAGATCTAGCTGGATGGTAAGATTATTTTAAGACTGGCAAGTACGATTGATACAACACAGGTTAGACGTTTCTCGTCAGCCCCTGCTAATCTACGTCTATTCGAGTTGCGATTTAATTTCAATATAAATTTCCATCAATTTCACAATTAATTATCGCTTATCAGACGTTTTCCTTGAAAACTAGTAACCCCGTAAATTCCGTTTTCCCTTGTCGATCCTTTTCTCTTCCTCCTACTTGACTTTTTCTTTTGCCCATCGTATTGTCGATTGACTCGATGCATGACCTCCATTTTTGTTGCGACTATTTCGTTTGAAGTAATCCTCGTAATTTTCGCTATTGTGTATAATCCATTTGATTGTTTTGCGATTCGTTGACTGTAATTACACGGGAATCTCGCTCGTTCGATTGAATCTGACGAAAGGGAGATATTTCCAAATGAGAATATTCAATTAACGTTTACACAATAGTATTATTCGTTTCTCAACGAATTGTGTTGCAATAAATTATACATCTGTATCTTCTTTTAGTATTTATAGGAAAGAGAGGGTCGAACGTACGGAAGAATTATTAATTAATGGTATTCTTAATGAATTTTCTAACGATATAATCTTTTGACATGGTTAACAACGACTTATTTTAAGTTTATATATAGCATGACACTTATGTCAATGTGTCAATATATATAATTAAAACGTTAATGCTTCTTTATATTAAGAGCTTCTGATGCTTTAATATAAAGTTGACACTTCTAAAGGTTAACAGTTTATAGAAACTACTTTTTATAGAAAGATAAATTTCAAATACCTATAAAGAGAAAGTAATTAATCATAGTTGTTGTTTGAGTTTAATGTCATCATATAGATTTCCTATGAAATCAGTTATTTATGTAATTGCATTTGCAAGTTCCATGAGAACCTGGAATAAGAAATAACTATATCTACCGTGATCAAACATAACTGTAAGTTAACAAATATGACTATCAAATATTCTTTATTCTTTCCACATGCTCCACAAGGTCTGTACATTGTGAGAAACATGCCTCTGTTCGGAAAGTCTCAAAAGAGTCCGGCGGAGGTGGTTAAGGCTCTTAAGGAGGCCGTAAATGCTTTGGAACGTGGCGATAAGAAGGTAGAAAAGGTACGTTGTAAAGCCATACATAGGTTTCTATGACGCAGTATGTTCACTTTTAGGCTCAAGAAGATGTCAGCAAAAATTTGGTACACATAAAGAACATGCTGTATGGAACTGCAGAGACAGAGCCACAGGCAGACATTGTCGTTGCCCAGCTAGCACAGGAATTGTACAATAGTAATTTGTTGCTTTTGCTCGTGCAAAATCTTAGTCGTATAGATTTTGAGGTATGCTCGAAGACCATGATATTTACAATGATGACGATGATCGATGTCTTATCTATAAATATGTTTCGATGCTGTTTCCAAACATTGTTAGATGTATTTTATTAAAAGAATACATTTAGCAATATCAAATTTATTCTTCTAACATTTGTTTGTCACTGCAATAGATATAAAGAAAGTGTTAATAATGGTATAACATGAGAAAAAACTTTGCAGTAAACACTGATAACTGTTACAGTTTCATATTTTTGTTTGATAATGCATTAAGAATGTTAACAGGGTAAGAAGGATGTCGCTCAAGTGTTCAATAACATTTTACGGAGGCAAATTGGAACAAGATCTCCAACAGTAGAGTATATATGCACAAAACCAGAAATTTTATTTACCCTTATGTCTGGGTAAGTTCATCAACGATCGGTGTCGATAAAACAGATCGAATTATTTGACAATATTACTTTAGAAATTGCTTAACCCATTTCCATCTGTAAGCGAAATATTCCGCGGATAACGATCATCTTTTATTACCAACCGCGGAAAATTCCGCCCTGTACAATGTTAAATTGCTGCGCGCGGAAACGCATGGTACTGCGGGTCTTCTGCCGTATTTCGAGTTACGATGCAAATGGGTTAAAAAGAGGTTGAAGAGTTAATTGCATTAAAATTCTCTATTTGGTTAATTAAAATATTCTATTCTTTATAATTTTAATTTTTGCGACTCACAGTTAGGGGCGTTATCTAATTAGATAATAATTTCAGGTACGAGCACCAGGACATCGCGTTAAATTGCGGCACTATGTTAAGAGAATGTGCAAGATACGAGGCCCTCGCAAAAATCATGATCTACTCGGACGACTTTTACAATTTTTTCAGATACGTTGAGGTTTCAACCTTTGACATAGCTTCCGACGCGTTTTCTACGTTCAAAGTAAGCGATGATAAGCGCATGATATATCGTACTTAAAGTAAAGCATACTCCTGGTGCATCCGGTACGTTGGTTTTTAGGAATTACTTACCAGGCATAAGATACTCAGCGCTGAGTTTTTAGAAGTTAATTACGATAAAGTTTTCTCTCATTATCAAAGGTTATTGAATTCGGAAAACTATGTAACGCGACGACAGAGCTTGAAACTCCTAGGGGAACTTCTACTTGATAGACATAATTTTAGCGTACGTATTGCTTTTAAAAATATTCTTCTAGGAAGTACGTTCACGTGAAGATATTTATATAACTCTGTATTTGTTAACTTTTAAATTATAGGTTATGACACGATATATTTCTAATCCTGATAATTTAAAACTAATGATGAACATGCTCAAGGAGAAATCTCGTAATATACAATTTGAAGCGTTTCATGTTTTCAAGGTACTATCATATATTTGTGCATTGGTCAGCTAATAATTACAGTTTCCTGCGATTTCTTAACATCTTATATTGTAATATCTACAGAGATATTCACTCCCCTGTTAATTAAACATCTTACTTTCATTCAGCAAAGAGCACAGGCCTAAAGTGTGAAACTTACGATATATCGCATTTTATTATCTGTATCAGTTTCGCACTACATATGTTTCATTTTGCATATTAATTTACAGAATGGTACTCCAACATTTTCGATCTACTATCTCGTAGATTTAAAAAAAAAACATACTCCAAAATAAATTTTCTAATGTGTAAATAACGATGTAACTAACAAATCTTACTTCTAGATTTAACGTTAATATATTAAAGCGTTTCGATAATTATCCAGGTATTCGTGGCGAATCCAAATAAACCGAAACCTATTTTGGATATATTGCTGCGTAATCAGGAAAAGTTGATCGAGTTCCTGACACGTTTCCACACCGATCGTTCGGAGGATGAACAGTTTAACGATGAGAAGGCATACCTTATTAAACAGATTAAAGAACTAAAATCTGTACATGAGAATTAAGTCCAAAATACAAGTTATTGCTACAGCTACCGTTAACTACTACTCTGCGAGTCTACTATTCAGCTGCTGTTGCTACTGTTGCATCGCCACAGCTACTGACATAGCCAACAACCATTGTTCTCGTTCTTATACTCGTTTCTCTTTCTCTTTACCCGTCCCCCTCAGCGCCTCATTCTGTTTTCTTTTATACACTTTCTTTCCCTTTGCTCCTTTCTACTTGTTACAGTTATCGTTGATTGACTTACAGCGATTTCATACAGACTACGACGACGAAAACTACGACTACGATGATGATGATGATGATGATGTTTATTATTATTATTATTAATTATTAATTATTATCGCTATTATTTTTATTTGCGAATAGTTCTGTAAATAAAGTTTTCCGTTTAATCACGTAATATTGTATATTATATACAGGTATTATTGCAGTACATATTTCCGCCAGGTTCTTTATTAAAAGGAATAACTGCTTCAAGGAAAACAAAGCCTTTTATTAAGCCGATAATTCATTTACGTTTTTTTTTTCGTTGATAAGTTATTAAGGATTTAGTGCTCTAATTTCTGAAATTTCAATTTGGACTCATAGTTTTCGGTTTTAATTGCTATAGTCGTTTTATGTGGGACCTGTTTCAGTTGGGTTCGTAATCACCGAAGCTCGGATATATTAATTAATCAATTAGTAAAAGTTTATAAGCGCCAAAGGGAAATTTAAATTCGGCCATACTGATTGAGAGTACTTATTGTTCATTTTTTTTAAATTTAACTGCTGTAGTCTTTTTCGGGTGTATTTTGAGTTTAAGTGATATTCAAATTATCAAGGCTGTCGTATCCAGAGGGTACAAGTTTAAATTCGAACAGTGCTACCAAAGTCTATACAGAGAAATTTAAAATATGGGGTGTTTAATCACTTTCTCCTTTTATCTGAGTACTGTTATCTGTCTGATAAGAAAGAAAGAAATTTTTACAGCGAACATTACAATAGGAGAACGTCAGGAGTGTCTCGCTGTAGTGTAAAAAAAATTGATACAGCATTATATGTTTCTTTTGTATAATACAAATGATAAATAAAGAATTTATTGAATCGAAAATACATGATAGGACAACATATTCCCTTTCCAATTTGTTACGAGCATATCATAATTATGAGAATTCCTAATTAAAAACATGTTAATAAGATATGTGTCCCTGAAAATTGGCATAATATAAACGTTTAGGCTCTTAAGCCATAAACTATACGAATGTTAAAAGAATGGAAACTCGATGTTTTTAAGGGGTTCTCGAGCCAGTGCTTTCAGCGCCATCTAGTTTTTTGTAATTTTCTGCATTTTTCTCTGGCGGGAAATAATCCTCGTTGAAAGACAAATATTTAAACATTAATATCTCGCTTATTTCTTGACCGATTTAGGTGCGGTTTGTCTCAGTCTCTTCTTTAGAGTCTAAACTATCGGTCTGCTAATGGAAAACATTGAAGCTCTACTAGTTTACTTGCTATAAGTAAGCAAATGTTTCCCTAATATAACATCTTTGTTTTAAGTGCGCTTGAACTTTGTGACGTATGTCATCGTAAAGGGCGTGGAAAACTGCGTTAAACAAAAAAAGATCGTGTCTCTAGCACTTGTAGAAGCCGAGAAAAACGAGAAAATATATTCGATGTATTTTAAAGTTAAGCCATAAACTATTTGAATTCTGAAAGAGTGAAACCTCACAATTTTTAAGGTGTCCTGGAGACCGCGACGATGGCGCCATCTATCGGAATGATTTTTCCGAAACCCGGAAAACTTTATTTTCATTTTTCTCGGCTTCTACGCGTGCTAGAGAGATGATCTTTATTTTGTTTAACATAGTTTTACACGCCCTTTAATATGCTGTATGCCAGAAAGTCCCAGCCCTCTTAAAACGGAAATTTTATTTTTCAGAATCACTTACTTATAGCGAGCAAATGAGTAGAGTTTAAATATTTTCCACTGAAACACCTATAGTTTAAACTCTGAAGAAGACGCTGAAACAAACCGCATCTAAATTGGTCAAGAAATAAGCGAGATATTAGTGTTTTAATATGTATCTTTCATTGAGGGGTTATTTCCCGCCAGAGAAATTGCAGAAAATTGACAAAAACTAGATGGCTCTGACATCAGTCGCTCCAGAACACCTTGAACATAGTGAGTTTCCACCCTTTCGGCATTCGTATAGTTTATGGCTTAAGAAGCCCGCTTGTCGCGAGAACGAAAAGAAGTTCCTATGTTCAACGTTTATATGCTTATATTATGCTACTTTTCAGAGGCTCATATCTTACTAAAATTATTTCAATTATGATACGTTCTTTAGAAAATTGTAGGGAATATGGAATTTTATGAATGGAACAAAGGTAGCGGTCCAAGAAATTCTTCATTTATATACGATCAAACATGAATTTTCTGACATACATTTAGATATAATTAGAAGTCTACTTTAATCCTTGGCACTATTTGAATAAATTTGCCAAGGTCCGAGCATTTATCTCATCATGCTATAAACCTTATGACGTTTAACAAAACCCGTGATTATCCCAGCCATGTGACCTTTGACCCAGCGTGGGGGAGTATCATATGGTTACCAATGGTGACAAGATGGCAGAAAGGAGTTGGAGCCAATCACTTCAGAGAAAATCGAGCAATCGGATGGATAATTTGATGACTGTATAATATCTATAAACAAAAGTAGAAAGTTTTCTTGCTTAAATGTAGTTCGATCTCATATTTAACAGGTATTGTTTCAAAGAAAACGTCCGCATTTAGATGGAAATCGTGAAAATCAACTCGGCCTCGTATGAAGTGGATTCGATAAGGAATGAAATCACATGAAATTGCTCTGGAATTCGGTAATGGTAGCTGATGTATTTACCAGCGAGGAGTATGGAATAAGCGAAAATGTTTGTAAAAGACCCTTGCGGCATCGTATGTATCATCGTCACATACGTTGCGGTATTTTATGCCGATTATGTCGTCGTATGTTGGGTTATTCTGCATAGTTTGCAAGACAGGTGTGTGTCAAAATCTTTATATTTACTGTAATCTCTATACACACTGTACATATATCATTGTATACATTGTTTCTCTAGCAATTATTTCACGTATTATAATGAAGTATTGGACATCTGCTTGCTTGGGTATTTTTTTACTTAAATAACTCTTTAGCTGATGATCAATAGCTTTTATATTACTCCAAGCTAGCATTGTCTTTAGTTTATATTATACTTTCGTATGTTATATAATAACTATGAATGCAATATTTAGTTTTACCAGAATAAACTTATATTTAATGAATTATATTAATTACAAAGGAGGTAGTACAGTTTATACCGAATGTACACTGTTACACATCTTCCAAGCTATTGAATAGCTTTCTGTATATTCTATAATTAGATTATTTTGCTATTAAGTAGTAGTTTCATGGATAAATGTATATGAGAATGTAAATAATTACGAAAGTTGATTTAAAAAATTGTTAGAACTTTAAGATTCTTTATCCTAACGACAAATTAAATTGATAAATGATGATACTTCAACATTCAAGTTATCATGTTGCTATTGTGCAGCCTATGGGGACCGTTTCACGTGGTGGTATTCAATACAGTCGTATTGCTATTGACGATGTCACATCTGAAAGCGGTCTGCAGTGATCCCGGCATTGTTCCATTACCACAAAACCGTATGGATTTTTCTGACATTCATACAGAGAACTCTGAAGCAAAGGTTGACTGTCTACAGAGCGATAATTGGACAGTTTGTACAAGATGTGAAACATACAGGCCGCCAAGGGCACACCATTGCAGAATCTGCAAAAGATGCATCAGGAGAATGGATCATCATTGTCCTTGGTACAAGATATTCATACAATGAATAATCAATAGAGTTTGCTTTTAAAATTAGATTCAGGTTCTTTAATAAAATGGTGCTAAACGTATTCATTTAATTGTTTAAAGGATAAACAACTGCGTGGGGGAAAGAAATCAGAAATACTTCATTCAATTTCTCGTCTATGTCGGAATGTTGGCTCTGTATGCAATAATTTTGGTGATAATGTCATGGACAATGGAGTGTCCTCACTGCAGCAATGACATTGCCATTAAACAGAGTCGCATGTACGTATAAGAAAAATGCCTTTATACTGTTATCTTTAAAGTAGTCAGCAATCTGTAGGCATATGCTTAAATTTTGAGTAGGTACTGACGGACCTGTGAGGGCGTATATATACGATTTTCGTGCATACTAATCTATCCGTGAGAGCGTATATATACTTCTCTCACAGTCAAAGGGCTAAAATAAAATTCTTGATTGTAGTTTTACCATTAACTGTTTTTACAGTCTAATTATATTTTTTCGAAGTTGAGAGAAAGATAGGTAAAGGTAAAACCTACAATCATGTATTTGAAATCCTGCATTATCGCGGGACCCGCGTGGAATATGTTAAGATCTAGAATACGAGAGTTCATCGTCAATTATCTACAAATCGATTTAATTATTTTTCCCATATAGTTTGCACTGTGTGATACTGGTATTGGAATCAGCGTTATTCGGGATGTTTGTCGTGGCAATACTGGTAGATCAGTTTCAAGCTATCCTAGGAGAGGAGAATGCAACGGAACGCATGCAAAATAATCATCATCAAAGAAGAAACGGCTCGCAAACACTGGCGTTGCTCTCTCAAGTCTGTGGTAAAGGCCATCCAGCTTTGTGGATACTTCCTTGTCAAAATCTGCCGAGATACACGTTTCGGAAAGATGCGTACCTGATTGACCATGAAGTTTGAGTAAAGACATAGTTATTTTTCAAGCAAATAGTACTTCATTATGGGCATTGCGCGCCATAAGATTTTTTCCATATAATTCCCAGTGTTTTTCTTTGTGTAATTACATATAAACTGTAATTTCACGAATGAAATCGTAAAGCTAAAATCGCTTCTAGAGCAGGAAAGAGTAGGGGAAAGATTTTCATACGGTTACGGCTGCCTTGAACATTTTAATTTTTACGTTAAGTTGTTCATTTTAATGTTAATGGTCATGTAACGAACAAGGTATATTTTATATATTTTTCCAATGTATTTTTATTGAAAGTAATTATGTAATCGAGTAGTCGAGTTGATAGAGTTTGAGGGAAATTTCATTTTCGTCAAGGATAAGTGTCTATGGTACAAAATTACGTTTAAACGTGAAATATGTGAGGTGCAATTTTTTTACGCATATTTGAAAACGTAATTCCAATGGTTATGTTCCAACTTTTGCGCTGTATATACATATTTTTATGCTATAAGTACTTTCGATTATACGTATAATCATTATATATTATGTACGATAATGTTAATATGCGGTACGATACAAATTGTATCTTTCCCATAATTGATTTACGTGTCATTCCATGTAATTAAATCGCTTTGGACGTATATATTGGCAAATTAATACTCACGTAATTAAACCAAGTATTAAATAGAAGAAATAAATGTGTAAACGAAGTAGTCTTTAAATTTCTTAGCAACCCGATTACGTGTAGGATCTTATATGTATAAAAAAAAAATGTATTCTTCGATATTTTATGGCTGTTTTTCCATCTGTACGTAATTTTAAGATATATTTATTTTTGTGATACATGTAAAATTGGCGAATGCCGATCGATCGTTCGTACGAACACCGAAGAACGAAACCATTGTGAAACGGGAAAGAAATAAAATGGATTCTGCATGCAAATCGTAACGGCGGAAGAATCATTTTAAACAAATGATTTATTATATATAAATTTTAAAAGCAAGCTGCCATTAAGCCAGCTACATTCTCGAAATCAATTTTTTCTGTGATGTTTTTAGTTTTAATGTTTTCATCTTGGTTAGCGATGAAAATTATCGTTTTGCTCTCCTCCTTCCATCCGTATTTCTTTACCCAGTGCTTCAATGTAGCATCTGCAACAAGAGTTTTAATCTGTAGACCTTTTTATTATAATTTTATAAACATTTCGGGAACATAGGAGAAACTAAGAATTAAAAACTTCTGCAACTTTTACCTTCCACACCACCAAGTAACTGTGTTAGTAGAGTTTTATCTATCGTCTGGAATGTAATTCCTACAACATGACAAACAAATTTTCGTATGGAATCCTGAAATCCTACAATTCTGTCGCATAAATCAGCCATGGAAAGAACTCTGTCCCAAAAATGTTGAAAGTCACACTGCTCTAGAATATCTCCCAGGCACATAATTTGATCTATTGGACTCTCCTGCATCTGCAAAAATAATTTCTATCAGTTGCAGAATACATATTGAGAAAAGAATAAAGATATTACCTTTTTCTCACTCAATAGACACTTGCATAAAACGAAATCGGTATGAGGAAGATTCGTGAGTGCCTTCAGTAATATTTGACAAGTGATATCCATGTTGAATCGGTGTGGATTCAGTTGATACAGTTTCAAAACTGCCAGATTTGCCTCTAAGTCGTAAGCATTTTCCCTTGATTGGATTTCAACATATTTTTCAAGAGTTGCCAGGTGGTCTGGATTGTACCTACAAACGAAATGTTATCAGCATTGTCCTTTAAAACAATTATACTTTATAATATATCGCAGAAGCCTCTATTTAAACGAAACACAATACAGTGGAACCCTGCATATCGTGGGAGTTACATTCTGTGCTGTTTCACTTTTATAGTTGGACAAATTTTATGTCTCATTACAGAACTACCACCTTATGCAGGGTCCTACTGAGCTAATTAAATCATGTATTCCATATCTGTAGTAAGATTAACAAATTAGTTTTTAAATTATACTTATTATTCACATATTTTTCTGCAAGATTCAAAGTCACATCATGAATTCAAGTAGGTTATGTGACACATTTCTGTGTACTTTTCAACCAGTACCTTTCAATCCCCTTCAACATTCCAGCTACTGTTTGACGCATTGCTTCAGCCATTGTTCAATAGAATTATGTACGTTTTTTAATACTCAATGTAAAAGGTAATTCTAATTAAAAAATATGTTCCACTCAGATTTATAAAAGTAGAAACACCCTTCAAACTTTCTGGACTATCAGCGGCTTGTAGCGGCCATGTGATGATATAGAAAATTCTATATTTTGCAGGTTGGTAAAAGGAATTCTAATTTATCTACTGATCAGTGCAGGAAACACCGGAAGTACCGGGTAATTGAATGTGCATCAAAACTGCAACAAGTAAGTAATGGATACAATTGTCGTATGGTTTTCAAAGACTGCATTAGGTTTATGTGATTATAGAAAGTTTAGGTTTAATTACCAATTGAGTTAATTAGAAATTTATATTTCTGATTAGGTAAATGAAGAACCAATGGGAATATAGATACGGGCCAACACGTCCAACTGATATTCAAAATACTCTAGGAATGCTCAATTTTGCATTAACTATAGCTTTTCAATCGCTGAATTCGTAAAGTTGAGACTCTCATTTTTCGACTCGGCACATTTGAAATTATGAATCTTAAGTCTTAAATTAAAGTTTAAGCATTTTCCTGTCTATTGGCCATGTGAAATAATGTAGCCAACTATTCAGGCTGTCACAGAGTATACCAAAGTAAACACAGAGCACTGTGTTAATGCATTTGTCATTCGCGTAGAAAAATGGCAGACATAACGTTTTCTAGTCGTGCTTACTGTAAAATTATTTTACATGCCGCTAAATATCCCCATTGTGCCATAAATGGTTTATTGTTAGCGAAACAAAAGAACAAGAATGACAGCAAGTCCACGGAATTGCATATCGAAGATGCAATTCCATTATTTCACATTTGCCTTCACGTATCACCAATGGCAGAAATTGCTTTAACAATGGTAAATATTGAATTGCGTGAACTGAGCAGCTTTTTACAATTTCATGCTTTAACACGTTGCAAACGTTCGTTTGAATAAAACAGTATTTTAGGTTAATTTCCTGTTAATTCTACTATTCCTATAATCCTGTTAATAAAACGATAAAAAAAAACCTAATTTTTCCTGGAATATACGTAAAGATTGTTTTAGGTTGACCAATTAGCCACCAGCAAGGGCCTAATTCTGGCAGGTTATTATCTTGCAAACGAGAATTTACATGATTTGAGGTAATTCATTATCTTTTTCGATAAATTAACCCATTTGCATCGTAGCTCTAAGCTCATAAAAGATGATCGTCATCCGCAGAATATTCCACTTACTTGCAAATGGGTTAACAGTTAATTACTTGTACAACATACGAATTGTACATGTAAAAAGTACGATACTTAAACTGCAAGTTTGATATTTCTGGCATTCCTTTTGTAGCACCGATAGACCAGCTCACAGGGTAGCTGATAAAATAGCAGAGAACTTCAGCAATGCTCTACTGGTCGTGGTAAGTTTATCGCATAAACAGATTCTAATATTCATACAATAATCGTGCTTTATCATCAACAGGTGGACAACAAAGAAGTGACGCTTAACATGAACTCTAATCCTTTGAGAGTTTCACAGTTCTCAGATGGCAAATGGAAGCCTAAAGATAATAAGACAGAGTAAATTATCATTTTGTAGATCCAGTACTGTTGCCAGGGCATCGTTTAATGCCCCAATTTTCTAATTATTAATAATTATTCATTACTTTTGCAGTGTTCTTTACGATGGAGGAGTAACACATACAGATGCAATGTGTGTATTATTGAAAAATGAGCAGTATCGAAATCTCGTCGATTTCGATAATCATCTCGATGATATATCCCTTGATTGGCAAAATCGTAAACTAAATAAAATTATAGACACTGCTGTAGAAAAGCACAAATAAAGATAATTCACAAAATTGTAATTACCATGGAAATTTGTTACATTAATATATCGAAGAGGACTGTTTGCAATTATTTATGTTTTTATATGTACCTAGCAAATGTTTATGTAAACGTATTTATATATGAGAAGAATAAACTTTAAAATGTTACACGAAATTATATATTGATGTCAATAATGAAAAGAAAGTTTAAACAAGAGAAAATTGTAATTAACAACTCTTTCTTCAACTGCAAATATCTACGAACTGTCATTGATGCAGGAATTAACGTATTTAATAAATAAACTACGACAAATAATTTAAACTAAATCTACCTTTGCATGAAGTATTGAAACTTTTCACTATCATTTTCAAGTTTCTATTTACATTAATTACACTATAAACTTTAATCATTCAAATTGTCAAATAAATATTAAACTGACAATATCGAAATCATTTTAAATTTTTTTATTCACGCAAATATACATGACGATGCAGAAAAAATTCAAAGTCATTTCCTCAGGTTTTTTATATAAACATTTGCTATTAGTAATTCTTCGTCTTAATATTAAATATTAAATAATTAAAAAATTAACAATATTGGTCGAATTAAATGTATTCGATACAGCAATAAAAGTGTTTCGAGTTTAAATGAAAATCTAACTTTAGTACAGTTCGGCCGTCAGAACGTGCGCTATTATAAACAGCCATTGAGATTTTCTATAATTTTTCTTAATTTTTGTACGAAGAAAAAATTGACAAATTATCAATAAAAACATAGAAATATGTATATTTCGCTGGTCAAGTGTTCGATATAAGAAAATGCCCAATGAACTATCGTAATCTCGTCTTTCCTCGTGTTTTGGTTATCCGAAACATTCAAATGTAATCAATGCATAACATAGAAATGAAAAGATTAAAAAACGAATTAATTAATACGACAATAGAGTCGTATTTAAGACGACGTCACTATCAGGCAGGTTACGTTTTTTTTTCACATTTTATTTACTTTAATTAATACCTTAAGTGAACTTACAATGACTATGTAGTAAATAAGGTAACCTCTTCATTCCTTAAATGTATTACAGGCCAGCGACGTCTTTTATAATAACCAGGTTTACTGCCGAAACAGTGATGAAATGACTTTAAATGCGACTGCTGATTCTGCTACTTCCCAAGATAATTCTATTGTGTTCAGTGCTATTAGCATAGATGTTGCAGCTGCGGATCAAGCTTATCAACGGTACTTCCTGGTTTCTTTTTAGATTTTATTAACACATTTGTGACCGCTGAGGTGCATTCGTGTGTTTTCAAATTGTACTGACATGAACCAGCATCTTTAAAAATTCTGTTTCCAAATGCTGAATCCAGCTATCGGTATAGGAGAGCTAAAAATTTGCTGTTCACGGATGTGTTAATAACTTTAGACGATAATTGAATGCAATGTAATATAAGCAGCTTGTACTTTATGTTGTTTATGGCATTTACTTTTCTTACTTTATTTATGAGTCTGTTTGATTTTACGTTGTTTCTTTCAGATTGAAGATGTGGGTGAACATTGCACTTGACAATAAATTAAGAATGGAATTAAAAGGGCTTTTGTACCCAGTGTTTTGTCATTTGTATTTAGAAATGTTACATGCCGGAAATAGGCACGCAGCAACACAATTTTTGAAGTCTCATCAGAACGAATTCAGTACAGATACGGAGAAAGATTTTTTAGAGGAGCTCTCTAGTGTATTTTCGGTGCAAGATATCGAATTAAGGCCTCTGGTAAACTCGTTTAGAACCCGAAAATACAAGGTGGACATGTCTGATATCGCTCACATATGTCTCCAACAATTTCTCTCGAAACATGGGCATATCATACTGATGCAGGTAGTCTTCCGACATGTTTGAGCCCACTTTTCCTGATATTCACAAATACAACGATCGTATTATTCGAGGCATGACACAATATATTCTTTTATTCAGATAATAAACACACATTTGACAATCATCAAAAGGATGGACGTCGTCGAAACGGACGCGGAGAATTGCGAGGAAACAGGTCCTCGGTACGAAGTAGGAATTAATGGACACGTGGAACAAGCCACCTGTACAGGGGTTGATCGTGAAATGCGAGAATTACAGGAAGCCATAAGATTAATACGCAATAACGTCCATCAGCCACTGCGAATATTTACAGTGAACAATGCTGTTGAAAAGTAACTACAAATGCAATTCGATCGGAACAAACATTTCTTCGTTATCTAATACTTTTAATTACATTCTGCAGTGCCAGTTGCGGTGTAGTTCCACCAAACATGGACAAATTAGCCGTAGGATTCAGCAGTACAGAAATAAGAGTATGGGGTATCAACGAAACAGTATTAGTTAAGCCAAAGCGCGAGCAGCCGCGTTACTCTTTTACCTCTCATGCACCATTTTCGAACGAGTTTTGTGAAAGCACGGATGTAACGTAAGTTTTAAAGTCAAGTCGTGATCGATATATCCTTGTAATATTTGCAATTGGGACGAAACTTCTTTACAACTATTGTTTTTAGGACGGAAGCAGGAGCAGTAGTACTCAGAGGACACACGGACATAGTTCACGATTTGCGGTTTATTCCAGAATCGGAAGTTTTATTGTCCGTATCCAGTGATAACGATATGAGAGCATGGAGACTTAATGATTACACGTGCGCTGCTATTTACAGGTGTGCACATAGATTCGAATTCATTATATTCTTCATTAACACGTTGAACGCCATGGGGTGACCGGTGCTATTTAATTCAATGAAATTTCATATGACTTTTAAATCGTAATATTTACGAATTTGTTAATTCAGTGAATATTTACGCGTTGGTCTCAAAAAGGTATAGTCTTGCTGTCTGTAAATTTCTTTTTAAATTTTCTGCTTTGCAAAGATGTGATTTTAATAGAAACAATTTCGATTCGATAGATATTACGAAACTAGCGAAATACCGGTGGCATTCAACGTGTTAATTTACGCCAAACTTGCAATTTCTTTTATCACCATCTACATTATTTTACAAGAAAATCCTCAGGATTTTCTGCATACATCGAATTACAAAATACTGGACAGTGAAATATTGATCAATTTCAATTCTGTTTCAGCGGACATAGTTATCCTATATGGTGCATGGACCTCAGTGTGTTCAATTTATACATAGCGACCGGTTCTCACGATAGGACTGCCAAATTATGGTCTTTAGATAGAACATTTCCATTACGAATATTTGCTGGTCACTTTTTAGATATAAATGTACGAATTAATCGCGTATTAACCGCGGCAAGTAAATGAAATGCGAAATATCCTCCGCTTACGTTATCAATTTGCAGAGTATCAAATTTCATCCGAATGCCCGATACTTGGCAACCGGATCTGCCGATAAGACTGTGAGATTATGGGATAAGGACGATGGAAATCTTTTGAGAGTGTATATCGGTGCTCAGTCGACGATCTACAGCCTGGCTTTTAGTCCCGATGGGAAATACTTAGCAGCATCCGGTTAGTGCAGAGTTATTCGGCACGAAAGTTTTACATTATCTTCGAAATCTGATAGATTTGTTGTTAAACAGAGTATGAAGTAATTCTATCGACTCGATTAATCGATATTTAATCTACATAGGCGATGATAAATCCATCTCAATATGGGACCTGGCGACAAATGCGTTATTGACCGAGTTAAAGGGCCACGAAGACACTGTCATGTACTTAGATTGGAGTTCAGATGGTCAATATATTGCCAGCGGTAGCTTGGATGGCACTATTCAATTGTGGCCCACGCAAGAATACATTAAAGTGTCAAACAGGTAATTGAGAATTTGATCGAAAATTGTGCGGCAATTGTTCAACTTAATGTACGCGATTTACATTGTGTTTCAGCAGTCCATCAAATACAGTACCTGAAGCGGAACCACCTCAAATATACTCAACTTATTGTTCCAGTATTCTTTCTTTGCGTTACTATACCAAAAATAATTCATTACTGTGCATTGGAACGATAGAGAGTTTGTAATAAAACGGAGAAGAATTATTAAAGGAGATATATTTATAATCGAGGTATTTTACTGTATATCCTCTTATTTACAATGAGATTGTCGTTCCTGTGTTGCTATTTCCTAGCAATGGGAGTAAAATAATTACACTCTATTGTTATTCGTTTGTCATTCCGAGAGGAATATTATTTTTTCAAAGTTACAATCGTATCTGTAATGGCGCTAATCCATTTTGCAACCGCATAGGCTCCAGCGTCCACTTCTTTCAAATATTGGCTCTGTTTCACATAGCTGGCTCGTCCCGCTCTGTAATTAAATATAAACAATTAATATATTCCTTTTATCTTTCACTTTGCATCTACAATATGCTATTTTCGTTCGAAGTTCGTTCACCAAATTCACTTTGGTAGCGAAGGTGTTACATATTTCATATGTTTAATCAATTTTTAATAAGAGATTCCTCATGGAGCAAATAGTAATATCATTTTGTGTACCTTGGCTTCATATTTTGAGTAGCCGTACATCCTTTCCACGATTCTGTTGCAATATCCCGATAAATATCAGTCGAAGGCTTCGCCATCGAGTTTTCCAGAGCTGTGCAAGCAGCGTCGATCGTATCTACCTGAAATAACATTGCGCAAACCACTTTAATAAGTTTCTTTAGTTCAGAATTCTTCACGTGTCTACAAACCATGGTTCTATCGCCAGGTTTAGCTTTTCCATATTTCATTAAACAGTTTAATCCACAGCGAAACACATGACTCCAGATATTCAGCCATCCCTTGTCCCTTCGAGCTAGTGACAACTCTTTTGCAACAGTTGTGAAGAATAAACAGTACAATGCTCCTGATGTTCCACCCATTCGTTCCTCGGCGATGTTCGCCAATTGCGTAAATAACGAAGAGGGATGCGAGAAGCATAGATTATTTAAATTCTGCAGGATACCTAAAATTATATGAGATGCAACTAGCTTCGTAATTAATTCGATATTTGCTCTTGTATTATATTATATTTACGGTTCTTTGGAAAGGTGATACGATAATTGAAAGAAATACGGTAGAAATATTTTATTTATGGTGGAAGCATACCATCAGCGAGTCTTTTATGCGTTGTGCCGCAATCCCCATCGCCGCAACCACGGTCCAAGTTATTAAGATGTGCTTCGTTCTCGATGATACTTGCACACACGTTCTCCAGGCATTGTTTAATTAATAATTTTTCCTGCTCGTTCATTTCTATTCCAATTTTCTCGACAGAGTATTTCGCCTCTTTTTGCATCGATGGCTGCACGGTGTTCGGTGGAACGCTGTACGCAGAACCTGGCCAACGAGGTGCATCCGTTGCATCGTCCAGACAGGTGATCAATGAGTTTTTATGGGATTCAGGGAGTTTTAATAAAGTTACGTGTATCCCAGCACTGCTTAACGACGTTACTAAAACTCCAGAATACACACGCAGTGGCTGAATGCTCATATTTTCTGCAAAATTACATTGCAGTGGTTAGAACAGTGATATTTTATATAATCTCTATGTATTATTAAAGTTCATTCTTGTTTCGTACTATCAAAGGATTCATCATTGGCAATTTTTCATCGTTAAAATAAGGAAATCGTAACTTACTAAGCTGAGTTACAACTTCATAAACAACAATTCCTTGCTCAAGTTGACTCAGCGCTCCGAAGTTATTCACGATCGCTGCTACGGAATCATCTTTCTTTAATGACAGTGATTTGCAAAGCACTCGAAGCATGAATGCAACAACTTCGCTAGCTGATCCCAGTTTTATTCTTTCGTATCCAGCCTCCCCATGAACGCCCATACCACATTCGATTTCGTCATTCCCAAGTTCAAACATAAGCCCTTGCCCTGAAACGATCAGAATAAATTAGAATGCAAGGGCAAGATTAATAATTCGTAACAATATAAGCAATCGTTTTATAAATTTTATCTTATCGTTTAAACAGTAACCTGGTATAGAACATGCACTTAGTCCAACTGCATAGGTGGCCATGTTTCTCAAAGCCACTTGCGTAATTGTTACGATCTCTTCCAATGGCAATCCTCTTTCAGCAAGTGCACCAGCTATTTTACTTACTAATATCATCCCTGTTAAGCCACGTTTACCAGCGATACCCTGTTCCTCTTTTGGTATGCTGCAATCGTCGTCAACAATTACATCTGCAACCTAAAACGCAAAACATATTTTTCCTTTCATTACGCTAAGTTCGGAGTTAATTATTGCTTGAAATTTTCTACAAACTTATTTAACGCTACAATGCAATGTTTGAAAGATACGTATTGCGATTAAATATCTCGTTAATTAGTTAAATTAAGATGTTAAACTCTGCAGTGGAAAGTGGTTGTCTCATACCTTCAGTCCATCTTGCCTTGCTTTTTCAATTGCTATTCCAAAATTAAGGCAATCTCCGGTATAATTTGGTATGATGACCAATACACCAGCTGGAATTATATAATTAATAATGATTGTTTAATTGAAAAGCTTCGAGGATTCGGTGAAATATGGTATGAAGATTACCTTCGTTATTATGAGCTGTAACTCGTTCGATGGCGTATCTAATGTGTACTGCTGGTGGTGCGGCAAATATCGATCCTGCTATCGATGCTGTCAACATGCCACTTCCGACGAAACCTAGGAATTAAAGATTTTTAATCGTTAAAGCAGCTGGAGGATTTAGCGCCATGCTTTTGAAATGTATCCGTGTTCGCGCCTGCGCGTCTCTTAAGGGTGCGAATCCCGGCGAATTTTGTCATCGACACTTGTTAAAATCATAGATGAATAATATATTGTCGACTAAGCAGACCTTGAAAATTATCAGATGTAATTGTTAATTAACATAGTTTGAAATATTTAACTGTTTATCTGTACTTTTTGCAATTTCTACTTTGACCTATCAGAGCCGCATTCATTTTGAATTCTTCTTTCGCGCGCCGGCGCGGTAGCATTATTCAAACTCGTTTCAATTACCGGACGTCGCTCATTTAGTAATTAACTGTAGTTACAGTAGCATCGATTGTTTCTGCTGCTAGCAAAATCATCAAAGCTATAATATATTAATTAATAATTTAGGAACAATTGCCCATTACCGACGGAGAATTTGAATTACCCACTGGTTGCAACTTCGAAGTTTTAGCCCCTTAATTGCAAAATCCCAAGAATCTATACGTATCATATCTTATTTCATTAATTAATTCCCAATTTACATTAAATGTTAGTAAAATCTTTTGCTTTTTAGTAAAATAACACGAAATAATCCAAGAAAACGGAGAACACAAAGCAGGAAGTTACCTGCCGCGAATGGTTCATGTCCACTTCCGCCGCCGCATATCACGGACACTTTATCTCCTCGATTCACGAGCTAAAACATAGTTTAACACTGGAACAATCAGCGATAAATCTCTTAAAATTAAACATATTGAATAATTACTTTGTAAAAGGTTGTTCAATTAACACTAATCGTACCGAAACTTTGTAGATATTTATTCTTACCATAGCAGATCTTGAGACCGTTTATAAAATAGTACGATTAGTGTTAAGTAATTTGTTTTATAAGACAAAGGTTGAATATTTACTGTAAGTTCCTCCTATTGTCAAGGGAATCTTTATAAATAATTAAGAAGCGACTTAGAGTCTAGTGTTAGTTTAAACGTACACTAGAAACGTATAGCCAGAGACACCTAATTACGTAGTTAACGCAGCGATACTAATTTGCAGAAACTTTGCGAGGTTATGCGCATACATACGTTCGGCATAATAACAACTTTATGCGATGCTTGATATTCAAGTTGTGGATATGCATAACAATGGCCGGATAACGATTCCGTGACGGCATTGTTGACAGAATTAACCAAATGTTTCGTAGATCTTGATGAAGCACTCATGATGACAGTAGATGATGTATCACTTCACTGAGCCGTACAATTTAATACGGAAATGTTAAATGTAATCGTTGACCTGTAGGTTATCACTAGCATTTTATCGAGAATGATACTGTAAATCATTTAGAGAATTTGTATACGTAATGCAGTTTCGCAGCGCATATCGAATACACCGAGACTAGAATTAGAACTGAGATGTTCACGTTTGGTACGCGATAGGTCTACTGAGTCTGTAAAGTCTATGTGTAATTACACCATGAAACAATGAGTATTTATATTTTCTTGATTCTTATTTTATCGTGCTGCCTTACGACTTTTCGACAGCTGGAAGCTGGAGATGTGAGAATGTCGACTGATCTCAAGCTGTCGTAGAGGGGACAATTTGATGCTTTAGATATCGCGCATTCTTTTGAATATAACGCGGGAGATTTTGTAGCTATTTGCAAAGCTTATTTTATAATTAAAATGTAATAAAATACCTATTGTATTGTTCAGATTTTAGGCGTTTTAGGATTGTATCATTTTATTTTATTTTTATTTGTGGTAGGTTACTGGTCGGTGAGCGTTTGAGAGCGGAAGCTTCTTAATAATAAGTTTAATTAATAATAGAAATTAATAATAGGCTAACGGTAGATAAAGGGTAACAATTACCATGCATGATAAGATGAAGATTACCTTGTGGATTACTTGGAATGATCACAGTCGATAATGAAGAGGAAATACTCCGGTTGGTAAGTTACCGGATCACTTAACGTGGCCGATAAAACAGAAAAAGAATTCGACAGTGGCGCCACTTTATGGTATTTATCATAAGAGGATACATTCGTAGGATGTTAAGCATTGATGGAAAATAATCGGTAAATGAGAATTAGTTGATGAGGTAAAGTAGCCTTTCAATTGTATCAAAATGTAAATGACAGAATGCATATTTGATTGTTATACCATTGTTTATGCTGAAAATAAATTAGTATGTTGTCTGTCTCAGGTACAACTTCAAAATGAAAGTCTTGCCCTGGTGAGCAACAATTGCAAAGTGAAGAAATCTCATCGTAACAACCAAGACTTGCGGACGCAGTGGAATTGTTATGCAGCAATCAGTGTCAACCTCGCAGGAGAATGCAATTATGAATTACATAAATAATTTATATGATAGAAACAAACAATTGTATTGTATGCATATTATATTACATGTTATTTACCCTGTATACTACAAATAATAAATAAAGAATCGTTGAAATGGAAACAATGTTTCAAATTCTTGCGAGCACTACCTTTATTCCATTCATCAAACTTCATATTCCTTATCAGCTTCCAACGAGCACAGTAGAATAAGGGAACTTTATTAATAAAAAAATATTACATTGGTAGACCAGATTTACTATTAAACAAAAAAAGAAACTGCAAAATGGGCAGAAAAAGGCAAAAGAGGCAAAAGAAAGGAAAAAAAAAGATTAATAAGCCATAAAAAAAAGACCTGGTGGATCTACGTTTTTATCGTTAAGCATATCGATAGGTGACACCCTGCTGAATCGAATGACACCTGGCTCGTTGAAATCCGATGAAAAATAGCTGAGTTATAAGGGTTGAAAGTTTCGGCAAAATTTCGCTGAAATTCCAGGAATTTGACGTCATTTTCTCGGTAGTGGCACAATTTTAAAAGTATCAGGAGAACATAAGATGTGAAGAGGTATTCGTTGGTCACTTGAAATGAGACTTTTAGAAATTTACCCCGAAAATTTATGAAGTATCAGGAGAACATGATATGCAAGGAGGTATCCGAAACTTTGCAAACTTGCGCAGCGATTTTCTCGGCTCCTATTGGTCGTAGACGAATGTTTCTTTTTTAGTTCGACGCAGCTCTTTGTGCACTTTCAGATGCATATTCGATCATAATTTTAGCGTAATTAGGGAAAAAGTTATTAATTTAAAGGGCCGTAGGGCTAAATGAAGGGACCTTTTGTGAACTTTTATGCATGGAGAATGTGGCGCTTGTCTTGCTGATTACAGCTAAAAAAGTAAAATCGTGCTACGATGAAAAATGGCCGAGTTATAAGCGTTCAAAGTTTTGGCAAAATTTCGCTGAAATTCCAGGAATTTGACGTCATTTTCTCGGTAGTGGCACAATTTTAAAAGTATCAGGAGAACATAAGACATGAAGAGGTATACGTCTATCACTTGAAATGAGACTTTTAGAATTTTACCCCGAAAATTTATAAAGTAACAGGAGAACATAATATGTAAGGAGGTATCCGAAACTTTGCAAACTTGCGGAGCGATTTTCTCGGCTCCTGTTGGTCGTAGACGAATGTTTCTTTTTTAGTTCGACGCAGCTTTTTGTGCACTTTCAGATGCATAATCGATCATAATTTTAGCGTAATTAGGAAAAAAGTTATTAAAATAAAGGGTCGTAGGGCTGAATGAAGGGACTTTTTGTGAACTTTTATGAATGGAGAATGTAGCGCTTGTCTTGCCGATTACAGCTAAAAAAGTAAAATCGAGCTACGATGAAAAATAGCCGAGTTATTAGCGATTAAAGGTTCGGCGATTAGAAATGAGACTTTTCGAATTTTACTCCGAAAATTTATAAAGTATCAGGAGAACATGATATGTGAGGAGGTATCCGTATTTCTGCAAACTGGCGGAGCGATTTTCTCGGCTCCTATTGGTCGTAGACGAATGTTTCTTTTTTAGTTCGACGCAGCTTTTTGTGCACTTTCAGATGCATAATCGATCATAATTTTAGCGTAATTAGGAAAAAAGTTATTAAAATAAAGGGCCGTAGGGCTGAATGAAGGGACTTTTTGTGAACTTTTATGCTTGAAGAATGTGGCGCTTGACTTGCCGATTACAACTGAAAAAAGAAAATCGAGATACGATAAAAATTGACCGAGTTATTAGCGATCAAAGGCTCGGCGAAATCTTGGAGTTTCCGCTAAATGTGGCCAAGCGTGATCGCTAATAACTCCGCTATTTTTTATCGTAGCCCGATTTTACTTTTTTAGCTGTAATCGGCAAGACAAGCGCTACATTCTCCATTCATAAAAGTTCACAAAAAGTCCCTTCATTCAGCCCTACGGCCCTTTATTTTAATAACTTTTTTCCTAATTACGCTAAAATTATGATCGATTATGCATCTGAAAGTGCACAAAAAGCTGCGTCGAACTAAAAAAGAAACATTCGTCTACGACCAATAGGAGCCGAGAAAATCGCTCCGCCAGTTTGCAGAAATACGGATACCTCCTCACATATCATGTTCTCCTGATACTTTATAAATTTTCGGAGTAAAATTCGAAAAGTCTCATTTCTAATCGCCGAACCTTTAATCGCTAATAACTCGGCTATTTTTCATCGTAGCTCGATTTTACTTTTTTAGCTGTAATCGGCAAGACAAGCGCCACATTCTTCAAGCATAAAAGTTCACAAAAAGTCCCTTCGTTCAGCCCTACGGCCCTTTATTTTAATAACTTTTTTCCTAATTACGCTAAAATTATGATCGATTATGCATCTGAAAGTGCACAAAAAGCTGCGTCGAACTAAAAAAGAAACATTCGTCTACGACCAACAGGAGCCGAGAAAATCGCTCCGCAAGTTTGCAAAGTTTCGGATACCTCCTTACATATTATGTTCTCCTGTTACTTTATAAATTTTCGGGGTAAAATTCTAAAAGTCTCATTTCAAGTGATAGACGTATACCTCTTCACGTCTTATGTTCTCCTGATACTTTTAAATTGTGCCACTACCGAGAATATGACTTCAAATTCCTGGAATTTCAGCGAAATTTTGCCGAGACTTTAATCGCTAATAACTCGGCCATTTTTCATCGTAGCTCGATTTTCTTTTTTTAGCTGTAATCGGCAAGACAAGCGCCACATTCTCCATTCATAAAAGTTCACAAAAAGTCCCTTCATTCAGCCCTACGGCCCTTTATTTTAATAACTTTTTCCCTAATTACGCTAAAATTATGATCGAATATGCATCTGAAAGTGCACAAAGAGCCGAATCGAACTAAAAAAGAAACATTCGTCTACGACCAATAGGAGCCGAGAAAATCGCTGCGCAAGTTTGCAAAGTTTCGGATACCTCCTCACATATTATGTTCTCCTGTTACTTTATAAATTTTCGAGGTAAAATTCGAAAAGTCTCATTTCAAGTGATAGACATATACCTCTTCACATCTTATGTTCTCCTGATACTTTTAAAATTGTGCCACTACCGAGAAAATGACGTCAAATTCCTGGAATTTCAGCGAAATTTTGCCGAAACTTTCAACGCTTATAACTCAGCTATTTTTCATCTGATTTCAACGAGCCAGGTGTCATTCGACTCAGCAGGGTGTCACCTATCGATATGCTTAACGATAAAAACGTAGATCCACCAGGTCTTTTTTTTATGGCTTATTAATCTTTTTTTTTCCTTTCTTTTGCCTCTTTTGCCTTTTTCTGCCCATTTTGCAGTTTCTTTTTTTTGTTTAATAGTAAATCTGGTCTACCAATGTAATATTTTTTTATTAATAAAGTTCCCTTATTCTAATGAGCTCGTTGGAAGCTGATAAGGAATATGGAGTTTTATGAATGGAATAAAGGTAGTGCTCGCAAGAATTTGAAACATTGTTTCCATTTCAACGATTCTTTATTTATTATTTGTAGTATACAGGGTAAATAACATGTAATATAATATGCACACAATACAATTGTTTGTTTCTATCATATAAATTATTTATGTAATTCATAATTGCATTCTCCTGCGAGGTTGACACTGATTGCTGCATAACAATTCCACTGCGTCCGCAAATCTTGGTTGTTACGATGAGATTTCTTCACTTTGCAATTGTTGCTCACCAGGGCAAGACTTTCATTTTGAAGTTGTACCTGAGACAGACAACATACTAATTTATTTTCAGCATAAACAATGGTATAACAATCAAACATGCATTCTGCCATTTACATTTTGATATAAATAAAAGTCTACTTTACCTAAGGATTGACACTATTCGAAAAATGTTAATTCGCATTTGTTAACTATATTCCATCAAAGTATGATATTCTACGAATTTATTCTCTTAGAAATTAAAGATAAATTTATCATAAAGTGGTACTACTTACCGGATCTTTCCCTCTTTTAATTATCTCTCAGGTCAACAAAGGCAGAAAACTTGGCAAAAGGAATATCTTCCCCTCTTCATTGCCAACTGTGATCGGGACAGGATAATCACCATTATGTAATAACGATGAGAAGGGTTCCAGATCTTTCATTAATCTCGTACCTGTCTCATTAATAGATAAATGATTACAAATGTTTATTCAAAGAAAATAATTAATAGCAACCTTCGCGACCAAAACGGCACTTATCCCCAGATACTAATTTAGTCCTAAAACCAGCACAATTTAATTCTCTTTGTGCTCCAAACACCAAAATAGTGGCAATACAATTATCTTTCTGAATATCTCTCAGCCTCTCATCATCCGAGAGATCAAATTTCTCTTTATTTCTACATCATTTATGACTTAATAAGAACCCTTTGTATTTTATAAAATAAAAAGGAAAACGTTTAGCTTATGCAACTATATGAACTTATTTTTAATATAAGTTCACGATAAAAATACAATTTAATTTTAAACCTCCTGCAACAAAAAAAAAACGGTGACTTCTTCCAAAAGGAACATTTAAGACAATCAACTACAAGTTAATTACTTATAACATATTTATTTGTAATGTTTTAGTAATATATTCCTTATCGTAGACATATATTTATATCGTATGGCAGCATAGTATTATGACATTGTATAATATAGGTGAGGTGACTGACAGAACGATTCATTATTTTATTTCTCTCATTAATCTCCGGTCGAAGAACAATACCGGCTACCATTCTCTCATTCACACGTGCATTCTCATCTCAAATTCTCTTTGACACAGTCACACTTCTACGCGTATTTCCGTCTTCGTTTCTCCCGATCGTCCTCTCGATTCTTTACACTCTTTCTCCCTCTTCCTTCCTCTCCAACCCGTCACTTTTTCATTCCCTCAATTACGTATCGCTCGACGCTACAATACAGCATACAAATTCCACCTAAAATTGTCTCGTCTCTCTCCCCGCTTAATTCTTGTTCCGTCCTTCCGCTGTCGATTTGAATTAGCCTTCTAATCGCGCGTCGCGGGCGCGCGCACTTTCGAACGTTAACTGATAAACGACGATCGCGATCCTCGTTAATCACCGATATATCTACATTGTTATGTTATGTATCGTCGTATATTATGCTCGTAACATTATCTCATACTTACTCGGCTAGTTAAAATATCAATATACATTATAATATACTCTAATAACGATAATGCAACATCGTTAATTTATTATACTTTGCAACTTAGAAAAATAGTCCTGGCTAGGCGTCACCGCGTCACGTGATTCGCAATCGCATTTCCGGCTGGAAATCTATCCTACGAGGATTTATGCTCGCCGATTTAACCCTTCTGTTTGATTTAAACTTCTTTTTTCTCGTTACTTAGAAACAATTAGTTCTCTGCTGGGGTGGAAATAATTATAAATGAATATTTAACCAGTTATATTCGCTGGAGAAAGGGTTAAATCGCCTTTGGTAAATCTGAGCCTGTGGAAAACTTCCGCGAGGATCATCTAATTGACTAGATTCTCCATTAATCATCGTGAACTAGAAGAGAGACTGTTTCTGATATAGAAGAATGATCTCTGATTTCTAATCGTCGAAGGAAGGATCTTTGGAGACATCGAAACTTCTACGAACTCTATCGATCGTCCGAGTCATTTTCCACAGGCGATCGAGGCTAATTACTTTCGTCGATGATTTAATAATACGAGTATTTGATTCACTTAAAGTCCTGCTCTATCACAAACTAATTACAACCGTTTCCTCTCTATCTATGGTACTTTTCGTAAGCTTTTCAGAAGGCTATAGGACGGACAAGTCAATTAAAATTCCACATATTTAACTGGGCTTCAATTAAACTTAAATCAAATTTAAGTTAAACTTCAAAGTTAATTTAAATTGTATTCCATCAAACTTAACATTGATGCACAAAGTTAACTCCAAAGTTAATTTAAATTATATTCAATCAAACATAACATTGATGAACAAATCTACGAACTACCAGTGCAAGATTTAAAAATTGTTCAAATTTCCAATACTTGCGATTCACTTAAACCCATCGCTACTTAGACCGACGTACAGTCACCTCTATAAATGGCGCGTAGAAAACGTACAACTTAACGATAATTTACGAGAAACTTCCCATAGACAACGGGGAATTTAAACTGAGATTAATTAATTGCAAGTCCAACCCTACATTTATTAATCTATTTATTAATCTTACTAATCCACCATAGCCCTCCATATTTATTATACTTCTCATTCTTTATCCAAGATGAAATTTCAAAGTCGGGTGTATCATTTAAATTGGACAAATCCCTAAGTCTTTAATTATTGAAACGATAAATTCTTAGAAGTAAAGCCGACGAAAAGTACCTAATCAAAGAATTTCAACAATCTCCTGCTAATTATCAGCGCGCTCCGCGCCCAAAGGAAGCTAATTATCGAGCGAGAACACGAGACGCGGTCACGTTTACAATAAAATCTATGAAAACAATCAACGGAACAACGGTAGTACTACCTCTTTGAAATTGTCACGCTCTACTAAGTCTACTGTTGATTTCATAAATCGGCTGACGGTGACACGTGACCGTCAGACGATCCCCTTGGATTAGCGTGGACTTAACACCGACTTAAATTTCGTCGCCGGAGGAATCGGCGACTTTAGAACCCTAACTTTTCGCTTCTTTTCTTTCCTTGCTTCTCTTTAATTGCACGAGACTCTTATCGATTCGCTATCAAGCATCTCTGTTAACACGCTGACTAACAACAGATGTCTCGAGTCAATCTCGATAGGATTGTAAAAAGGGATAATTGTTATTAATTATTTGTATGAAATGAGGTTCAATTTTGGATGAATAAAATGAGTTTGAAGTTCTTTGAGAAAATAGGCAGCAATATTGGGAAGCAAGTGTTATAATACTGGATATAAATTAGTATTTTTGCATAAGAATAATTACTAATTAATTATTTAAATGAAATCTTTGCGAAATATCGATCATTGACAGTCAACGTGTTATCAAACGAAATAATGAATGAAGCAGGATCACTTTTATCAATCCTTTTCACTCGTAGTCAAAAGAGAAATATCAACTCTGGTTGTTAATAAAAAAAGAAGTAATAATTCATTGATAAATTAATTCAAGATCAAACTGCAATTTTCCGCTCGAGTAAAAAGGACACGAACAACAATCGAGATAAATAATTCATCGACCAGCAAGTCGAACTATGCAATAAATTCAGAATAATAAAAAAAATGCCTGCCAAATGTAATAGGAGAATGCGTGTCGTTAAACTATAAAATGCATACAGCTTATAGCTATCGATTCCAGTTCCATTTTGTCATTATTTAACGTTATTACTGTTATCATAAATATTAACATTAATATTATCATCGTATATAGAACGACAGTAAAAAAAGTCAGTCCTGAAAAGCAGATTCCTCCTCCTATTACATTCAAAAAAATTCTTATTTTTATTAACTAAAATATTAAAAAAACTCAACCCTCGTCTTCGATTCGATCGTCGTGAATTCCGTTTCAGACGTAATTTCATGCGAAACAGCGAGGAATAGGATATCCACGTCTATCTACTGTACGGCGCTGAAAAGATGTCCCGCTGGAAGTAGCGCTAAAGCAGTGGTTCTCAAACTATTCAAGAATTCCTTTCGAATCTCGCGGGTCATCTTTTTAACGGCGTGCAGTAGGAGCGCGAACGTTTGAATGCTCGCACCGCAGAGAAATCTGTTTCGTTTTGCGTTAAGGTCTATTTTCATCCTCGTATTGTGCTCATACACTTTCCTCGAAATGCATTCGGCTTTGGCGGAAGAATTTCGATGGTGTTTCTTACAGTTTGTACATACAGAGTTTCTTTGAGGGTTGTCTGAGAGGAGGAAAGAGCGAAGCGATTACCCTGGGTAAATTATGAGGGCTAGCCGCGTAATTCAAAGACGAAATGAGACAGTTCAATGAATAAAATAGACTACGAATTAACCCTTAACGAAGTAAAGACATTAGGAAATTATCGTGCATTAAATGTGCTCGGTTCATTGGGACATTATTAATAAAAATTTACTCAGTTCTTGGCAATAAGTAATAGAGGATTTTTCGAATGAACAAATAGAGGATTAATATTCATTTGCTGAAGAAGAACATTGTAATATCAATCAGCGAGGAAATTTTCATTAATAATCACCGAGAAACAGATCTACGTTCACTGATAACAGCCTTTTGTTCATCAAGGATCAAAGTAACGTCAAGTTCCCATAAATATTTCTCCAAGCAGCAAACAGATAGTTAACGACAACGCTAATAAAATACATACAAAACGCATAATAAATAACGCAAGAACAGCCGTAAATTTCGCAGAAGTCTTACCTGGCCCTAAATTGCAGAATTCAATTCCCAGAAAGCCGAACGCACGATTTACAATTGACACTAACCTCAACCTTCTCCATTCTCCTGTCTCGTCGTTAAACTATACGCACAAACTTTCATGACATTCGTGACAAGTACAGGGTGGTTCAAAAACTCACCAACCGATTTAAAGTGACAACAAACATTCCTCTTCACTAAGTTTCTCAAGCCTCTCCGTGAATTTCTACTGTACCTAATACTAAAATACTGTAAAAAGTAAGACGAAGAAACAAGAAGTTATCAAAGCCTCAAACATGTTCATGATTTTTAGCCCACCCTGTAGTAATTCCTCGCGTAGTCGATGCATATTGATTCTCAGGTTAGCATGTATAGCAGCGTGAAGGAAAGAAGGCTAGCGGAAGGAATGTCAGTGGAATGTCTGATCCACACATTTAAAGCGGACTCCACGAAGAAGATGAATGAGTCACATGGAAACTGAGTGAAAGGAGGTTCGATCGAGAGGCCTCTCTTACTGTGCCATCTTTTTAACACCCCACAGTACCATAGGATATTAGAAAGTAGCTAGCGGAAGGAATGTGAATGAAATGAGACTCTGTTTCACATAATCGAGAATTCAGTCACATTGAAAGCAAATAAAAACGAGAAGGTTCGATCCAGAGGCCCCTCCTGTCCCTGTGCCGTCCCGCTAGCCATCTTTTTAACACCGAACTATACGTACCGGTCGATGGGCGTTTTGAGGCGCGCCGCGACGCGCAGCTCGAACTTACAAATAATAAGAACTATATTGACACGCTACTAGAATTTTTAATATACACGGTGTCTGAAGTTTTATCTGACGAAGCTTGTCAGAATATTCTATGCGCGAAAATAGAAGGAATTTTACTGGAAAATCGATCAAGTTGCCACGTCCAGTTAATTTCAGTCACAGAAATCATCAAATCGTTAGAAGTCCTTTGAATTTTAATTCTATTTATAGTAATAAAAAAATTAAAAATAATTTTTCTAAGTAACTTGTCGACTATCAAATGATACACAATTAACATTATACAACTGATAACTAATATTTTTCTATTCGTGAACAGAATACACTGATGATCGTCCAGAAAAACTTCAGACATCCTGTATATATATAATTTGTTTTTTATATATATCTACTTGCTTGATATAGCGATCAACGATAGTCGTTCTTCTTCATTTATATGTATATTTATATATAATTTTGCCTTTTCTTTCTGTATATATATATATATATAGTATATCTCTCGCTCTTTTTACCTGTGATTTTACGCGCGCACTCGTTCTTTCGGATCATCCAGCAGCTTCGATTGATACCTTCGGATCCGATCGATCCTCGGACATTGTTTATTTAATTGCTGACAATTTATTTTGTCCACTCAGCCACGGCAATTTGTTCAATTAGCGGATGAATACTGACAGAACATGCTCGTCCGTTTGCAGTTCTCTTAATCTTCCATTTCTCACCCTTTTTCATTAACTTTCTTATCTCTCTCTCTGTACTCCTTTCTCTCCAACATTCTCACGATTCTCTCAAGTATTCTTCTTCTCATTAATTAATATTTATACCTTCTTGTAATCTATTTCTATATTTATATCAATGCGCCACACGTTCAGCTCTTAGCACTCATTCGCGCCAGCGTTATCAACTTTCCCGCGCTTTCGTACGGCCGTTAAAAATCTCTAGAATTTTCAATTCTCCGGGCGATTTTCAATCGTCCATCTCTTTCCTGCACTTCGCTCTCCATTCGTTCTCTTTCTCGCTGCTTTTTTTCCCGTTAATTTTGATATAATTAGAAACTACGGTCATTCAATTTCGCAGACATTCATCGCGCTGAATTTCATTCGCGTTCGTCGAAATTCGCTTCACTTTTGTGATTCCCCCCTTTTAAATCTTCCTTCACGGATTATTCCCGTTGCATTTAATGACAGGGGAAGTGTTCGTTAACGGAACTAATTAAAAGACACGATTTTTAATTGCGATAGAAGTTTCTTTATTCCGTGTCTCTTTGGAATCAAGCGCTATGGGGATTTCGCATGAGAACCACTGTTTTTACATGGGCGTAGAAACACCGGGGCTATAGATGGATATAAATTTACCGGAGTTAACGAAGGACTATAATGACGGAAGAATTTCCGGTGGAATTGAATTCATTGTTGCGATTCATTGAGAAATATTTTGTTTAATCGATACTGCAGAATGGCGTAAGGGCAGCGCGAGATCAGGGTGTAATTAATTCTAAATTTTACGAGGTAATTGTATCTAAAAATTTCTCGCTGACTTTCACTACAGAGTGGATGTGTATTTTGGATATTTCGTCGAAGGTTTAAGAAAATACGAGATCGGGAGATGGATATGTCGAGAACTCAAGAAATCGATGAGAGATGAATCTTATTTCTGTGAAATTAATTCACCGAGCATTCGTACTTGACTCGTTTCTACTTTCATTCAAATTGTTCATCGATAAAGAGTCAAAAATTAATTGATTATAAAATCAGAGAGAATCCTCCGACAGGAGAGGCCCGAGAGAATTCATCGAATTTTATATATCACATATAAAATTAGTATGAAAGTTAATGCGATAATAGAACGCCATAGAAATATCCATAAAATATAGCAATTTTATATATGATATATAAAATATCGACGTTCAGCTTCATCAACGAGAAATTTGCAAGTAATATTCGTCAAGTAGAAAATGCTCGAAGAAACGATACAAAAGAAATATTCACTTCTAAAACAGGAGGAAAAAAGATGTCTAATGCAGGAAAAACGAGTCAATTTTTCTACTGTTTCCTTTATCCAAAAGATTTGAAAGATAATGAACACAAATCTTCATTGAAATATTACGTAACGAGTCTGTCGAGAGAATGTACTCTTCGAAGAAAGAGAAGACGACGCTAGGTTGTATTATTTTCCATTTTTAATTACTATGCTGTCTTCGCGATTTGTTCAAACCCATCACTACTTTAGACTCGACGTACAGTCACCTCTTTAAATGGCGCGCAGAGGGGATGTCTCTTATTTAATAATTTCGAACAAACTTCACAATTCTCATGGGGGTTTTGAACTCGGACTCAGTAATTACGAGTCCCTTAATCACCATGGACCCCCACGAGACATGGTTCTTAGGTTTTTAGGTAAAATGAGGATGAAACGTGTCACGATAAAGATCTTTTTAAGAATGCTGGATGCAAGAGGGGTCTTTTAATCGAAGTAACTTGTATTCTTGTACGTTTTAATAATGATTTAATGAATGTAACTGATATTCAAGATAACACTATGAACAACGAGCTGCATTCCTTCCTAGGTGAATAAACGTTAGACCTTAATTTGTACTAAATTCGAAGGTTCTATTGGTAAAAGAAAATTCTCGTTTGCGAAATACGTAGTCTGTCTTTTAGAAGCGATATAAATGGAATTTCTAATTTATCATAGTAACATTTTAATTTATTTTATTCAATTTATGGGAAATTGTTATTTATACGTTTGCTTGCAAGAAACATCCTTGTTTAAATAAATTTTTCAATTAGATAAAGAAAATTCCGTCAACAAAGTTAGTTCTATTTAATTAATAATGATAATATCAACACACTCATAATAAAAAACGAAGAAATAATTATTCCCCTCACTTCTAAGACAGACTTTGCAAATCGCAATTACAAATTCTATACTGACCATCATTTTCTTCGATCCCATTCAAGATTCAATTCGAAAAAATGTCTGCAATCGTCGTCATTCTACTTTGCAGACGCAATGGAGCGATTTCGCAATTTCTATTTGTTTTAGGAAAGTAAATTTCTTAAAAATAAAAGAAATACAAAAATTTAGTAAAAAATTAGGAAAGTGATTTCGAAAACGGGCGGGTGCTGGAAATTAAAGTCATAAAGGATGAAGAAATGATGACTAATCCTAAAAAGCGTGGTTTCTCGTTCATCTCGAGACGCGACTCGTTTTCGTAACACTTAGATTAGAGGCCCGTTCAATTTTTAAGTCTTCACCTTTCCTTCTCGCTCCGCGCGAAGACAGTACTTTGAATCTGAAGAAATGCATCAGTAGGCCTGTCACTTTTTCTACGTGAAAATGAAAACAATCTCTCATATTCTTTTTCTTTTTAACCTGTTTCACTCTCTCTCTCCCTTTCTCTCTGTGATATGTAGGACGATGAAAGCTTTAGGGTAAACCTACGACTAATTACGCCCCTGTCGGCGAAGGATGGAAACGATCAAGCGCAGATCTCGATCGACGGATCCGTTTTGACGATCGACCTTGAAATAAGGGACTTTGAGGGCGAATCGTTCAACGTTTTCGAGAATTTCAGGTATCTTAGGGTAAATGACACTGAAATACTTAATTAAAGAGGGATTTACAACTTAATAGGACTGTAAATTATTTTGGAATGAACGAAAGAAGTTATTTTGTATTTTTTTTCTAAGTCCTACTGTTCTAGATTTTTACTGAGTTTCAAAATATCCCAGAAAATAACCCAGTGGAATAAAAATCTCATTCAAAGTCCCTGAAAAAACACGTTCTCTAAACAACCATGAATTTTCTACCCTTAGAAGAATGAGAGTAAAATAAATACAATAAATTGGACATAGAGGAATGGCATAAAAGTGAAATTAATTAAGACGTTAAACGATTGACAAAGTCTCAAATCTCATTAACCGCCGATAATCCCAATTTACCTATGCTCGCACGAATACGATGAATTCTGACTGAGATATGTGTATTGCAGCGATTTTCAGAGATATACGTGTATATGTATATATGTATTTTTATAGTCCATATAATTACACAAGAAGCTACACTCGAAAATACATGTTCCATGGTATGTAAGTGTGGCTGTTTTCATGTATACCTGCGATATTTTTCATTTTTTTTTCTTCATTAATCCATCGACACTTCAGTGTCGCGCGTACTGTTATCTAAGGAGACTCGTTAATACGACAAATGAGATGCGTTGTCATTATTTACAGGCTTCTCCGCGTTCAATCTCACCTCGACCCTCTCGAAATCCGGTGTCCGTTGAGGAACAACTTGATTTCCAATAATTTCTAACAATTCCAATTACCCGGCTGTTAAACGATCTTCCTTCGACTCTTCGCGCAACGTCGGAAACCAGACGTGATCCAATCGCAAAGGATATCCGACGGAATTTTATTTCTGCGATTACGAGATTAACTTCAAGTACACAGATTCTCGTCATTTATATTTCACTGGATCGAACTCATCGTCGAGAAGCTATCTATTGCTTTTCTCATGCCAGAGCAACCGAAGAAATGATGTTTCAACGAAACGCCGGACGAAAGGGTTCGCTACTGACCTCTCGATGGAGCACCGTGCGAGAATTCTCGCTTCATTGATCGTTCAGCGCCTTCATTTTTCTACCTCTTAATTATTATAATCTCTCTACTAATTGTAAGTCGTTCTATTTACAGCGTGCGTGTCACTTCGTGTCCCGAAAGCCCCGTGGAATCTCGAGAGGAAAGACATAGGAACTGCGCAGCAGCGAGTGGTGGGGATATCCCCACCACTTTGCCATGGTGGATGGCTATGGTGGTTCTTCATCGATCGTAGCTACTGTCCTACGGTTTACGCTGGTTATGTGGATTTTTCTAGCACTTTTAACGAGTCGTGTCGACGGTATTATTTTCATACAACGTGTGGAACGTTGTACAACGGTGAACCATCGAGTTATGGGAGCCATCTAGGCAAAGTAGAAGGGGGTTTTCCTTCCACTCGGTGTTTATGGGTTCCTGTGTACGTCGCAGCTCGAATTCCCCGAGATGTGGAGCCCGAAAACGATAGAGGAATATTTTCTCTCTGTTCTTCTTCAGCTTCTTTCCTTCCTTTTTCCAATTCACTTTCCTTTTCCTCTGCTTCTTCTTTCTATACATAATCTAAAGGTTTCATAGTCGGTCTCACCGTTTAACAAGTATCGACTATTAAATATCAGCTATTTATTATCTGTTTCAGGGTCGTTCAGCACCAAAAGGGAACAAAGTTCGTCGTTTCTACGTCTACGTCGTAAACGGCGACTCGAGGAATTCGATTTTCCTTGCTTTCTCCGCTTTCTTCGTTTCCTGTTTTTCTTTTACGCTTTCGATTCGTCTTCGCGCTGCTCTCATCAGTTTTTTTTGTCTCTCTCGTCGTGTTTGAATCTTCGGCGGGAAGATCCTTTATCGGCTTCCGGAAGGACGAAGGAAGAATAACGTAAATCGTGGCGAAGCTGAGCGAAAATCGTCTCGAGGTTTCTCTATCGAGGCTGCTTCTTCTTTCTTTGCTCCGATCAGAAGATTTATCTTTTCATTTCTTCGTTATCGCACGAAACTTCAGCCTAAAACGAAGCTCTGTTGAAAAGTGCCATGTTTTTAAACACTTTTACCTGGACATCCGTTTGTTCTTTTCGTTTCGTGAAGTTTCAGTTGCGATTTGAAATTGAGAAAGTCCTGGATCTAAATGAAATCGTAGATTATCTCGAAGATATAATTTTACTTTGAAATATTCAATTATTTATTCCTTATGGTACAGGTATGATTTTATTCGATGCTCCTAAAAGTTCCAAACGAAGAAATCCAGCGTTGCTTGCCATTTACAAAATAATCGATTATTTAATCATCATTTTCTTTTCTCACAATATTATCCTCTATAAATATTCATCTTAATGATCCATCGAATGCCCAATAATTCAATAAACAACCTACGAATTTCCGTACGCCTGCAGGATACGATGTAAATCGGAAAATCGGTCGGAAAATGATTGTAACTGGAACCTCGCGACGATTCGAGGATTTCTAGAAGAAAGCTAAAAACTATACTGCACGAATTGTCAATTTCAATAGTAGAAACTTGATAGTTGCATTTTTTTCTTTCTTTTTTTTTAAACACACTGAAATTCTCCTTTCTCTCACTCTCTCATTCGCACTCACTCTCTCTCTCTCTCTTGGGGCGCGGAAGAAAACCACCCCACTAAATTCTGCCTCTAAATCATAGAAAAATCATGGAAAAAACTCTTAGTATTTATCTTTCTCTCACTCTCTCTCTCTTTTTTTAGAAACGTTTTAGTATGATAAACATGGTCCACCGTATATATGTATTTTTATATACGTTAGCGCTAGGGTTCGACGATTACAAAGACTTGCATTCGCGAGAAACATAGAAGCGATGCTGCACGAGCAGCCAATTGTCGAATGAAATTCCTTTAACCCTGAAATAGCACGGGGTTCCCGTCGAAATCTCCCCTATTTCCTTTTTTTTATTCTTCAGCTATACTACCGCAGGGTTAATTCACCGGGGTTGCCGAACCATGATAACCTGAGATGAGTTTTATTTGCAATACTTTTTCAGTCTTTGGAAAAAAAATATATATTTCCATCAATTCGCTTTATTAGCATTTATTCTTGTGCCGTTTCGAGCGAAACTCATTGCCTTCCCTTCTTCTGATTGTTCTTAGGCAGCTGAGAAACGTGTGAAAACTCCCGAATTCCTATTGTGCGTCGCTGGAAAGATGGCAAGTGAAAGGAGATGCGACGTGATTGGTCGGAATGGAAAAGTGGGCGGTCCTTCCTCGTGAAAGAGAAGGGAGAGAGGCGGGAAAAGTTTCTGTGCTCGTCTTTCCAGCAGCGCACTGTAGAAAATTAACACTAGATCCACCGAAGTATGATTTGTTCCAAATTTTTCAAATATTTCTAAAATTCCTCAAATAAAATCAATCAAATTTCTTGCCTCCTGCGTTCTTCTTCTCAGCTAATTATCTAGTATTTTTAACTAACCTGAATTAATCGTCGGTAGTTCTAGTGTCAAATTAAGTATTTATTATACAGGGTGGTTCTGTTGTTATTTCTTTCGAGGGATTTCTTCGTTAAGGTGATCATTAGCTTCGTTGATTGGTTCGAAATGGGAAAGAACGTGGTCCTTGAAATTTGTAAGGTACGATCGTCCTCTTGGATTCTCCGATCCGTTGTTAATTGGGATCGATGACCTTCCTTTCGATGTGATCTTGAAATCATTGTGATCAATGGCAATTATCATTGATCGATTGAGATAAAAAAATTGGATGGTTCGACAGCCCCGCTACGATTGTAGTCGAACGGGACAAATAGCGTTTCCCTTTGGAGAAGATAATCGAGTTTATCAAAATGATCGACCTATAAAATATCGCGGGGGTTATCGTAAAGAAGAGTAAAAGAGATCGTCGTCATGGTAGAAAATACAAGCCCTTGGAATTATTTATCGCGCGAATTCGTCCTGAAACTAATTAATTAGTCGTTCGATGAAGTTGCGATTGCACGAGAGAATCAGGTATTTGCGAGCACGTTAAAAATATTGTATTCTTAATATCGATACTACGCCCTTTTCTCGTCCAACACTCGCCATATCCCCATACAGCTTATCAACCCCATAATTTCATTCTTCTTGCCATTTTTCTCTCCACTCTTCGTCCTGTTCCTCAGCGTTGACCTTCAGTGACCTTCCTTTATCCAGAATTTCGTTGTCTACTGAGAAATGAGATTCTCTGTTGTTCTCTTTGGATATCAATCTTCAAAAATTATCCTTTGCAGTGTTCTTCTCTGCTTTTCAAAATTTTATTTCATTTAGAATTTTAAAATTTTATATCAAAGGTAGAAGTTGCACTAATATTAGTTTTTAACGGAAGTGCGTTAATTACTGTGATTAATTTACATAGAATTAATTATTTCAGGTGGGTCAGGTTATTTAGAATCTTTTAACAAAATTAAAATTCAAGGTTTGAAGCTTCCATGGCTTTTAATTATGGTGATCTCGGTTTCCTGATGGTCGCTGTTACAATTTGCTACTCCAGAGATTTTCCAGAGGAATTTACACTTTTAAAATTCAAATAAAAGCGTAAAAAGCAAGTAGATTTAATATTGAAGGAGGAAATAAAACGTTTCCCTTTTCAAGCTAGCAGAGAAGCAACTTCTCATTTCTCAATTCCGTCGCCTTTGAAAGGTTCTCGAAAAATCCCATCATCCTAAAGATTCTTCCACAGATTGCAAGGACTGCTCTTCTTTCACGGGATTTCTTATTCCAAGATCTCCTTTTCTCTTGATTTCCACCGATATTGGTCACTGCAAAGGACTGCCCTATCATAGAATCTTATTCCCAGATCACCCTTTTCCCTTCGTTCCCATCCCTTATGGTGTCCATTGCCAAAGATAGGCTCAATTCGACGGCACGACGTAGCGGATATATTCGCCGGAAAATTGCAAACTGAAATCGGCGTAAAGATATCGGGAAAGTCGGGAGGACGAAACGGCACGATGCAGCTTCCGACTTTCTCCATTTGCACAGCTATTTCCGGCAGAGGGATTGCGTAAGAATGATGTGTGGACTTTCGAAGGGTCTTTTCAGCTTAAGATTCTTTACTTTTGCCGAAGAGAAGCGTTTCAACGCAGAAGAATTCTTCCTGTTTCTCTCTTTAAATTCTTTGTGGGAGAAGGAAGAATTTTTTGAGTCCTGCACTTCTAAACGCGAGGAAAACTTATGAACTGGAAATCGTAGATTTTTCTGATACTTTACGATGGTACCAGGATATAAGATTTATTATTTTTTATATTTAAAAATAGTACTCCTTTGCAATATAAATTGTTGCTTGGAAAAATTAACTACAGGTTGAAAGTTTTGTGGAATGCAATATTAGTTTCACTTTTTTCTATTTTTTCGGCTGTAGCTGTGGTCATTTTGCCTTAGAATTATTATTTTAGGCGGGTTAGGTCTGGGTTAGGTGCGAATTTGAATAAAATCCGCTAATTGCGAGCCTTTGGCCTCCTAATCACCACAGCTCCAATATTAATTTCCCTTTCCATTCAAGATTAAAAATTAAACTTAAATTTCATTCCTACAATTCAAAATTCCAGAGTTCCATAAGTTTCCCTCGCAGTTCATCGAGTCACCCTCAACAATTTCTTCCTCTTCCTCATTGTTTTTTAAGGAATCTACCGTACACAATCGATAATACCGGAACAATAGGACGACAATTACTCGCTGGTTCTCGATTCAGTCGCATAAATGATTTTCACGTTAAACTGGAGTCCCTTCAGTCGGAAGGAGTTCAAGGTGGCTGCCAGAAATAGAAAACTCCGCGAAACACTGTTACGTTGATCCTTTCGAGGGAACGAATTGCAGGCGGGAATATTCGAAACTGAAATAATCAGGATACCCGAAAGGATGAGAATCGCGAGCCATACGGATTGGATCCTGCGATCGACTCGTATCGTCGATCATTAAGTCTCGATTAATAATAATTATGTTTACGTATATACGTAGATATAGGTATGTAACAACAGTCAATTATACAAAATTGCGGCAGTGTGCTTTCACGTATAATAATTAATGTTAAATCACGTGCCGAAGGGCGAGCATGATTTTATTATTACTAAAATTAGGAACGCCGAGGAAATCCGGCCGCTGATTTATGCAACCACTAATTAACGACGCAAAAAAAAATTCAATCTGGAAATTCAAGTCCAATATGAACACAATTGTTATACCTATTAACTTCAATTCGAAATGTTCACTTATAAATTCTTACCAACCTGTTTCGCCATTTATTAACATTATATCTCTGCAGAGTGAAGTCATTGAAGATAAAGATAATTATTCCACCCAAACTTTTACAGTAGCATATTAATATCGAATATATTAGAAAATTAATGAATATTTTACTGTTTCAACTTGACAAACAGCAGCGAATTTAAGTGATAGCAGATCTTATTAAAAGTGTCTCATATACCCGAGAAAATTTACTAATTAAAAAACTGCACGATTAACCGAGACATACTTTGCATAAATCAGCAGCCAGCATCCTCGTGCATGAATATCGAACGACAGTTAGACAGTCGGGGGTTCGATTACGATTAGGGTGATTATGCGAGTCATTATGGTACACTGCACTATACAGAGATCCTCGATTCTCAGCTACACGAAACAAAGACCGCTTCCGGTGGATCCTCTACCGAGATGCCACCGTTAAAAACTAACTGTGCGGAACAAAAGAGAGCGCACGTATATTCACGTGTACGGGTACACGTATTTGTAATAATAATAATAATAATATCATTGTACAACAGCGCTGTCCAATACGAACAGGTCCTCGCTCTGTGGTATGATAAAGTGTGCATTATTTGTCTGATTTCAGGATCGAACGAATACAAAAAACGCTAGAATATCTTGTATCAGTCGACGAACAATCTTCTTTGTCTTTTCGTTCATCGTTTCGCGTGAATGGAGAGCCGCAGAAACCACTTTTTTGCTTTGGTATCTCTTTGGGTTCATGGGTTGTTATCATTTTGGATAGGACACCCAGTGTTTTTGGTGGGTGCTGAATTACTAAGGCTATGGTGTATTAAGTGTTAATTGAGGTTTTCCAAAGAGGAATTTGAACTCTGGGCTCACTGGGTTGCAATTTGAGCCTTTATCTGCCTGGTCACCATAGCCCTAACCCTTTTTCTGTTTTAATTGCTGTCATTTCACCTAGGAGCTAATTTTTTAGGTGAATTCTGAACCTCTGAAACCTCTTATGGTGTCTTAAATGTTAATTTAGGATAAGTTTGAACTCTGAATCTCATTTGGTTGCAAATCTCAACCTTTATCTCACCTCATTCACCATAAAAGCCTCTTCCCTTTCTTATAAATTGTTGTAATTTCACTTAGAACCTTCTAATTTTAGGTTTTATTGGTTGATTTCGAAAACCTCCGAGGCTATGTTGCATTAAATGACTCAGAAAAAAATTTCCACCAGTGAAAACCCCCCATGGGATTCGAACCCGGTTCGAATGATTGCGAGACCGAGCCTTTACCACCTCACCCGCCATAACACTCCCGTTCCTCTCCGAAATGAATGATATTCTCTCGAATTTACTTTTTTATTACAATCAATAACGAGAAATGGATTTAATTAATGGTGGTTTCAAGTATCTCTCCATATCACGAAACATCTAATAAATTCCCTAACAGCGAACATCGTAGGACGAAAGCGTGGCTAAATTCGAATTTCCATTGGACAACGCCAGCACGTAAACGATGCACTTTAGTGCATTGCTTGCGTTTATACAGAGTGCATTCGCTCACGAGGACACGAGCGAGTGTAAAGCAATTGTAACAATTATAACGACTATCCACCGTTAGCGATTCCTAACATTATTGTATGATATACCATATATTTTATACATCGTGCACATAAACAGGGTGTCCCATTTAGGTATATCAACCCCATAAAAAATTCTTATCATTCTTAATAATAAAAAAAGACGTGTCGAGTAAATCTTGCACCGTGCAACGGGGAGAATTTTATGGTGGATTAAAATTCTAAGGAAAAGTCCACTAATTCTTCGATTATCAATTTTTAAATGGAACGTTGCAGGAAAAGATATTTCAAATAAACCCTGCACCATGCAACGGGAGGGATTTTATGACGAAACAAACTTCCAAGGGGAAGATCTATTATTTATCTTAGCTTTCCACAAAGAAAACTTTCATTTTTAGTTACGTAGGTGATAAAACCACAACTTCACCCCTCAAATTTTCCAGAAAGCATCCCCTTCCCATAAAGGACACTCTACATCGCGAACGATCTTTTATATCGTAAAAACTAATAAAACAATTTATCTCAACATAAATGGACCACCCTCTCTACACACCCCTTTATCTCTATATATATTATATTCTAACTAATGGTAATAATTATCGAGCCGTCGCTCGTGTCCCCGCCGACGAGAGCGTAGAATAAACGAACCCCAAACAACCCCATAACCCATTCGTTCACCGTGCAGGGTTGCCTCGTTCGTCGCCTCCCTTTAAATGCTTTCGTACACAATAATACTGGCTATTTAGTCGTTTAGAAGTTACAGTTACAATTAACTCGTTTTCGTTACGCGTAATTATTATCGTTTTTTCTTCGGTGAGTTCACGCGACCCCTCCGTCATTCCCTCCCCCTATTACCGTTCGTTTTTTTTTTTCAAAATCATCCTCCACCCTATCCCCGCTCTTCTCTCCCTCTGTTCTTTTTTTTTAGCTATTGTCAACATGTACAAGTCGTGGAATCCTTCCTTCCACACGGTTTTTCGGCTTTTTTTTTTTCTCGCACGTACAATATATATATTTATATATGTATATTATGTATAATATTATCCGTGGTTCATGTGTATGTTTACAGGTTTATGTCCATTGTTCTCCCCCCCGTTAAATCCTGTACAGATATACGTGCACCATAGACGCATGCGTCACGGGTTCCCGTAGTTTTTGTATACGACATCGTCCGTGTTCTTCTGTATACGAGGGCTAGCTAGAACGCTACAAGTAATAGTTTTTTATCAAAAGCACATGTATATCGTGACTAGCCTATTTATGTATATATAATATGTATATATATAGTATATTGTATATAAACCGACCATTTGTCTGTGTGTGTCACGCTATCGTTTTGTGTCTCTGTGTGTGTCGTCAACGTCCTCTCGTGTTACGTGTCGTGTGACTCATCGTGTTTCATAGGTTTGTCTGTTTTACGTTTAGTTTTCTTTGCTTGTCAGTTCTTCTTGTTCTTCTTTTGCTTTTGTTCCTTTTTTTTGTGGTTTTTCTTCTTCGTCTTCCTGTGTTTTTTTGGGACCGACGTAAGGGTATCAGAATTATTGTATTCCGGAGAGAAGATCGTATCGGGGCGAAGATACGCCTCGTTGAGGAATGTTTCGACTGGCTGGGAAGAAACGTCGTTAGAACAATGGCTATCTTTGTCATGGGAGATCGACAAAGTGCATCGAGGAGTTGCTTCTTTGTGGCGAGGGTGTGCGCGATGAATGGAATACTTTTTGCAATGTAATTCCCAAGTTTCTTCTTCTCCTCGTTTCTCCAAGCTCGATTCTTCCGGGTTCCTCGAGTTTATTTGTGCATTTTAATTCAGAGAATGGTTCGAATGACTTTCTGACAACGTCGCAATTAACATCTACGTCTTTTTTAACGATTTACCCGTTGCTTTTAAGTTGACCTTTACCGTTGAACGTATTAAAAAAATTTTAAAAATTGTAAGGTACGAGAGAAAACAAACTTTCCGAATTCTTCCTTTTGAGCATTATTTTCCGGCGACCCATTCCAGGTGAAAATGAAATACGATAACTTATTCTTAGCTGTCGGAGTTTGTCACCTGATTTCATGTAAATATCGACATTTCATTAACGAATAAATCACGATGGTCCCATAATGCGTATCGTTTTAATCAGGAAACAACTGCTCGTGCTTCGATGTACTCCTAATCAATAAAATCCATCATCGATAACCTAAATACGTATAAATCCTCTATCCTCTAACGTGTTCCTGTAGGACCTGCTCGAAATCTCCGGACGTCCATCAGCAGATCTCAGCCCGTTAAATTCCCATGGTAAAAAGAAAAAAACGACGATTTCACTTAGAATCTCTCAACACAGCAAACACGTTTCGCCTATTCTCGACAAGAGACTCGGTTAATGTCTTCAATTCCTACGATCCGATCAGCCAGGGAATTTAACGATTCCTTCCATCATCCTATCCGACCTCTGCCAAGGTCAACGGTTGCCCGGTCGAAACACTTGGGTGAAAAATATCTCGGTCAAAACGAAACCCTAACATCCGAACGCAAAGACCGGATGGTCGTCCAAGGGCGCACACCCCTGATGAATTTTCTGCGATCCAAATGACTCTTTTACGATTCAAATGAATTTTTATGATCCAAATGAATTTTCTGCGATCCAAATGACTCTTTTACGATCCAAATGAATTTTCTATGATCCAAATGAGTTTCCTACGATCCAAATGAATTCCCTATGATCCAAATGAATTCCCTATGATTCAGATGACACTCCAACGATCAGCAATTTTTCCATGATCGGCTCGAAGGACGAAGCGACGATTCAGTGCGTCTTGGGTATGCGCTGATGACGATCGTCGTCGCTGGCCTCGGCGTCGCCCTCGACGCCCTTCTCGCCCTCCTCCGGATGAGGCGTATTCCCCTCCTCGGTGTCGACGCTGCTTGTCGGCGTTATCTGTTCGTTGGCAGGCCCTGTCGAGTCTGTTGCCGGTCCCTCGACACTCTTCTCGAGTCCCAAGCCCCCCAGGAGGCTCTTGTTAATCGGCTCCGGCGAGGCTTCCGACTCCTCGCTGCTAGGTGAACCGGGAGACGAGACTATCACCTGCGCAAACAGACACGCCGTGGCACCAGCGTCCTTCCGTTAATCGGGACCCTCTGGATGGAAGGGATTTAAAGGTTATGTCTTTTCACATTCTTTGGAAGATTTTTTAGAGCAATTGCAACTCCGGGATGAAACGTTTCTGCGGGGGTTGAGAGTGTTGAGGGTAGCGAGATGTTTGGGGGGTTGGACACCGTTTGAGGTCGTAGCTGATGGTGTCCACTTAGCGTTATTTTTTAAGCTTTGAGGAATTCATGGTTTTTGACGCTGTGGTGCGAGAGCTTTTAGCGAGGTGCTTGAGGCTGGGGTTCGATTTATGTTATGAGATTGCAGCTAGCTTCTTCAGGATTGAAGTAGACATGTCTGCTCGTTCCGACTTCTGCAGGTTCTTACGGAATGTCTACGTTTAGTGAAGCAGATGATTGATCAGCAATGATTGCAGCTGGACGATTGAGCAAGTCTATGGAAAGAGGGTACTTCTGATGGGATTCGTACTTGAACCTTTTGATGTCTAAGTTAATCGCAGACAATTTTATACGGGGACATTAACCCCTTCGGGCCCTGTGCACATTGTAATGTACATAATACTTTTCGTGCTGTATTTTATTACGTATAGGTTTAAACTTAGTTTCACTTAGTTTTTTTTCATACAAATATTTCTCAGGATCTCCTTAATGTTACAAATTTTGCGTAAGGACCATATCTCCATTAAAATGTACATTTATAAGTTATAAATAAATAAATAAATATTTTTCTAAAAAGTATATCGTTGCTTTCATTCACACGAATAAAGTTAATTTTAGTATAAAAATAATTTTTTCTTCAACGAAAAAAGATTCGGGTCTGAAGGGGTTAAGGGACCTCGGACTGCAGGCAGCTGAAAAGGTGGAAGTCTTAGTTGACTCTAATTAATTAGAGCAACTTTCGTCGACAAGCATAATAAATTTCGGCATATGCGCTTAATTATTAATCGGATAGTCCCATCTGTTTGTCTACGTGGTGCAAAGCACGTATCACCTGGAACGTTTTCAACTTCCTTGATGATTGAACAGTAATTAATCCTTTATCGCAGTTAATATTAGTTTCTACTTTTGCAAAGCAGTGTCAAGTTGATCCTGACGAAGCTAGTTGCAATGCTGTTGACACATCGATCGAAGCCAAACCTTAGACTTTGCTTAACCTTGCCAACGCTGAAGAATTATGATAATTTCACTTGGGGTATTTTTAACGACTTGATCGTCAAATTCTCCGCTATTTCGTCTTATGAGACGCGTTATGGGGATTTTATGAAACTGATTTAAAGATGTAACACTTGTGGTGCATATATGACATGCTCGATGCACCGATGATCTTTTAGAATGCAGCAATGATCATTTAGTTCGCCAGTGATAACACCATTGTCGAGTTGATCGAGGCCGATTAATTAATGTGATGCTATGATTCTCTAGGGTGACTCGTTAATGTTTCCTCCTGCTGTTTCTCTCGCCTGTTCTAATTACAATGAACTGTCTATCATGAGAAGTGAGGGTGGATTGCACTGGTAATGAAAATGACGTTGATTATCCGACGGATTGTTTTTTCCCGTTGTGAAAGCAAAACGGAGGAGTGGATCAGAGTTCCTTCATATTTTTCTGCTTGCACTGATTGAGTTCTTTGTTTTGTATTTTTCTAATTTTAATTTCTATGGTTATTTAGCCTAGCATCTACTCTCCTAGGTTTTAAATTAGGATAATTTGGATTAAATTAGGATAGATTAGATTAGAATAATTCGGATTAAATTAGGATAGATTAGATTCGGATAATTTGGAATAAATTAGGATTGATTAGATTAGGATAATTTGAATTAAATTAGGATAGATTAGATTAGGATAATTTGCATTAAATTAGAATAGATTAGAATATGATAATTTGGATTAAATAAGGATAGATTCTATTCGGATAATTTGGATTAAATTAGAATAGATTAGATTATGATAATTTCGATTGAATTAGGATAGATCAGATTAGTATAATTTGGATTGAATTAGGATAGATTAGATTAGTATAATTTGGATTGAATTAGGATAGATTAGATTAGCATAATATGATAAATTTCCCATTTGAAATGGGGGATTTTTAATTTGGGTCTAATATTTCGTCGTTTTTATTAGAACGAAACCCTGTTTTTTAAAAAATTGTTATCCGACTTTCATCCTGATCCACTGCACCATTTTGAGGACGAGTTTGAAAACTCGATTTCTCTATTGTAAAGTGCTACGAATATTTACACGTTTAGGCGTACATATACCCTGGATCGTCAAAAAACCATGGTAAATCACAAAGAAATTAATTAAAATTCGAAGAATATCTGCCGATAAATTTAATTAGTCAATAATGAGCAATATTTGACATAGTGCTTTAGCTTGAATAATCAGATTTACTCAGCAAATCATTGCAAAACTCTCGGATCTACAACTGCAAAGTGTCTTTCTGTATTTAAGATAGAAATTCTTCCAACCTAAAGAAACCACTTTTCTCGACGATCCAGCGTACGGAGTATAGAAAGGAAGAAAGAAAGAAACAAGATAGGTATGCTCGAAGTGACACAGAAATCTGTAAAAACGTGATGGTAAGTGATGACGATAACATAATCGTATCTCTGTTATCTGAATCGGGCCATGCATGTGATAACGATTAACTAAAGGCGGATGGTAACGCGAATGAAAACGATAATAACGATAATACCTGTGCAAGAAGCGGCGTCTCTGTGCTGTCAGCGGTTTGGTAGAGCCGGCAATTTGCGCTTGCTCTGAAGAATACGTGCCCAAACGAAAAAAGATAAAGAAGACAACGTAAATCGTCACTATAATGGAAAGACGTCGAAAACTAGTGGCGCAGAGAAAACGGAAATTATATCGTTCGATCGAACCGGCGTGATACCCACAAAATTTACAACAACTCACATCGACGACATGCACGAAGGCGCTTTGCGAGGTACACGGAATATTTACACGACGTATCGAGGGGTGCGCGAATTTTTTTGCAAATTCTCCGGCGCGCCAGATGTACTTTCTTCTCCTTTTTCTGGCTTTAAGTGCCGCGGTTCACCGCTTAGGTCATTTGAAGGTCATAGGCTCGGTGGTTAGGTCTGGGTTAGGTGTTATTTTTTAATTTTTCGACTTCAGTTGCTGCAGTTTGCCCAGGCAACTATTTTGGGTGGATTTCAAGGCTATGGTATTCCTATATGTGCCCATAATTATTAAAATGATCTAAGTCATGTATTTCTTGCTTTGAGACATTTAATTGATCACATTTGAATAAGTTAAAAAATATTTTTATATTATGCAACATTTTTATTTAGAATTTTACTAGTCTTGATTAATGGAAATTTAATATGAATGTGCAATTTTGTGCGAATCTCATACGGAAATGTTTTCCAAGTTTAAAGTGACTTGGACTTTGTAATTACTGAGGAACTCAATTTTATTAAATTTTTCACTTAGACCACTTTCATGATTAACACTAAATAAATTCGATATAATGTTGAAATAACAACCTCTATCTAATGATTTAATTTTGACAATATCGTGAAAATTACACTGAATTAATTTAGTTTAAAATAACGTGCTGTGAAATAACTGACAAACTCATTCTTTTTAAATTTTGACTTAGAACATTTTCATAATTATGGGCACATATCTCCTATTTTCCATAAGTGAGAAGGATAAATTATTTAATTAATTATTTAATTTAATTAATTATTAATTGAATGGTATTTAATTAATTATTATTTAGAGGGGTGAATGCAGACCTGCGCGCCGGATAATTTACTTTTAAGGACGTTAGAAAATAAGAGATCCTTGAACGACGTATTTTGAAGTTGATGCAAGTGAAACGACTGAACGAACATACGAACGAAAGGCGGAACGAATGTACATACGAATGAATGTGTCGATGAATGAACGAACGAACGAATGTTTCTGACTGATCGATGACGTGATTGAATTTACGAAAGCGCGTTTAAAAAGGGGGTTCTTTTGCGAAGCGAACAAAGGGTGACAACAGAGTCGTTACTTTGCCTACCATGCTGTTCACAACGCTTCGAGAGAATGCATAGAGCACGAATAGAAGCGAAGTGCGAGGCGAGACATTTTGCTCGCTAAATATTTCAGCGCGCTCGCGATTCATTTTCCTGGTCTTTTTCTACTATTTCTCTTTGAAAATTTCAACTCTGAAACTTTTATCCGAAGGTCATCAAGACCCCTTCAACTCCTACTACACCCAGACGTTCAAACAGAAAATATTTATCCTTGCAAACAAATCGAATTACTCATTTCCCAACAATAATACTGTTAATTGGACCAGAAAAATCGTCACATAATTTACATATCCTGCTGTCGCACTCATCCTCTGTAGCACGACTCGAAAATTCCATTAAATCCAAGAACAAAGTATCCAAATTAATAAAACGAGGCAAACACATCAGACTCTAACTTTATCTTCGAATCATTGATCCATCGATTGTAACACTCTCAAGAATCATCGTAGATTTTTGATGTTCACGTATTTGATAGATGAAAATTTACCACAGAGGAGGAGTAGGAAGAATTCGAATGATTTAAGCGAGTAGAAGAGAGAGACACGTAGAGTTCAAAGAAGACTGACCTGTCGAGGTTTGACCGGGGGTGGAGGTCGCGTGGAGGGCGCGAGGGCTACGGGTGCCGTAGTTTGGGGCTGTTGATGAAGTGAGTGTTGCTGCTGCCAGGGCAGCCCTGTGCGTCCCAATGTTCCCTGCAGTTGCTGTTGCACCTGTTGCTGCACTTGCTGATGAACCTGCTGATGCAGTTGCTGCTGACTGTTGCTGTGCTCGACTGCTGGCGTAACTCGAGGAAGCGCTGAAGCGACTGAAGAAATCTTCCGAACTGTCTGTGAAATGAGCGACTGATTACTCGGCTCTTATTCTTCACATTTATGTTATGCTCTAATCCCTTTATTTCTAGACTTTAAGTGCTATGGTGAGTTTGTTTAACTCTTTCAGCCCCAATGGGTTATATAAGTCGCAGTAGATGTAAATAAATTGGGACTGAAAGGGTTAAGATATTCTGACAATAACCTTTCGAGGTAATTAGTTTGTACTTCGAGTAATTTTTATTTAATATTTAAATTAATATTCGCGGTATAAGGTTTGATTATTTGGGTGTGTAGGGAATTTTCAGATCTTTCGGAATTCGTTAAATAAGTCTTAGGAAAAATGGCACTTTACTGAGAAGAGTTTTATGGCCTCTAAGTTAAGATCTACTGGTTTGGGAGAATTCTAAATTTCTGAGGCTCTGATATATTACATAATAAATTAGAGAAAATATTCCAGAGGTGCCATAGACCCATAAGAACCACCATAGCACCCATAGACTCTACTGTGCTGAAGTTTAAGCGAATGAGAACCTGGCAAGCTTTTGACGAAATTATTTTTCGAATAAATTTTCAACATAGGCAAATGAAATATATAATGTTAGCTATTTTCTTCTGAGTTATGAATATAGCAAAATGGTGATAGTTTGACGAAAGTAGTTGATAGAAATGACAACATTACCTGACTTAACCGGCCAAATCTCCAGGAGATATTTAAGCACTGCGATGGGCTGCTGGAAATCGAGAGATGGTCCAGTTTCCTCGGAATGTAACATCAAAACCGGTCCGAAACAAACCGCCAGACTGGCCGGTGACATTTTATTGCATTGCGAAACGACCATTGCCAGATGGTCCAGCAAGTATATCAAGGTGCACTGTCATCAAAAACAATGAGATCGATTACCCTGACAATCCTGTACGATTTTTAAAAGTATTATAAAATACGATTCATTATTATCAATGAATGAATTATATTCAATTTAAACGAATCGTTATAAACTGGTGTTATTTATTTGGTCAGATTTTTTAATAGGAAATTGTTAGTATAAAAAATTAGTAGTGCCCATTGCCAGATGGTCCAGCAAGTATATCAATACACTTCATTATTATTAATGAATGAATTACAATAACCAATTTAAACGAATCGTTATAAACTACACTGTTATTTATTTGATTAGATTTTTTTAATAGTAAATTGTTCGTATTAAAATTTACTAGTTGACAGTTATCGCGATACTTGTATCGAATTTTTATTACGGATACTGATGATTTATTTGAATTAAATGGCTTATTACGTTGACAATTATCTGATGTACGTTGAAAGATGTTAAATTAACTGAATGTTAAGTATTGTACTTACCCTATTAACCTTTGGTAGACAATCTAGTATACTGAACATGAGTTTGGCATTGCCCTGCGGATCATCCGGTAGACAGACTGCCAGTGCATCGACCATCATTTGATAGAGGCACTTGGTGAACAGTGGTTCCGGAAGTTCTCGTAAATAATCCTTCAGAACGCCTATGAACAAAGTTTCACCATTTCTTAAACTTCATCCCTTTTCTTCCGAAATTTTAATCAATTCAATTTTCAAAGAGAGAAATAAATTACAAATTTATTTAATAATTTAATAAGTCCTGATAAAAATTGTGAGTCTAACGAATTGTTCGAAAGATAGTCCGAAAAAAGAATTTTTTTCAGAATATTATATTAAATTACTTCAAGTTAAATTAAATGACTTTTAAATGAAATTACCAGTGATCACGTTGATATCCGGCACATTATCAGGGGAGAGATTCACCGAGCGTGCATTTCTTTCGAAAGCTTCCCTAAGTATCCTCTTCTTGGTCGCCGATCCACAGAGTCTGTACAGCCCTGCTTTTTAAAGACATTGTTTCAATTATCATAATTATTAATCAATCACCGTGGGTTTCAACTACGATAATTTTTAAAGCTGACCAATGATATCGAGGCCTCTTCTTTCAACTTCCTCCACGCAACGCCATACAATTATGGGGACATGTGGTACCCCCATTGCCAGAGCGGTAGAAACTCCACCAGGAACTCCACCTGTTTTACTCTCCCGACTTACCTGCAGGCGAATAATTTTCAGTTCACCATTTTATCAGTGTTAAATTATGAATAAATTATTTTCTTAGTTCCTTTTACTCATTTTCGTATTTTATGGACTTTAATTAACAGGACCGTTTTGCCTAGGAGCTAGTATCTTAAGTGAGTTCCAAATTATTGAGGCTTTATATTTTTTTAAACTAATGCAGTAATTTGACTAGGTTTTAATATATTAGGTGGATTCTTAATCACTGAGTCTATGATATCCCAATTTTTAATTTAGTAAATTCTAATTAACTAACACCCATTGCGAATAGGAGTCTTTACCTCCCCACCCACTATAGGCTCGATATATTAATTTTTAACTAATACGGTAATTTGACTAGGTTCTAATATTTCAGGTGGATTCCTAATCACTGAGTCTATGATATTCTAATTTTTAATTTAGTAAATTCTAATTAACTCTCAGCGATTGCAATAAGGAATCTTTACCTCCCCACCCACCATAGGCACGATATATTAATTTTTAACTAATACGGTAATTTGACTAGGTTCTATTATATTAGGTGGATTCCAAATCACTGAATCTATGATATTCTAATTTTTAATTTAGTAAATTCTAATTAACTAGCACTCATTGCAAATAGGAGTCTTTACCTCCTCAGCCACCATAGGCTCAATATATTTTTTTAAACTAATGCAGTAATTTGACTTACTTCTAATATATTAGGTGGATTCGTAATCACTGAATCTATAATATCCTAATTTTTAATTTAGTAAATTCTAATTAACTTGCACCGACTGCGAATATCAGCCTTTACCTCCTCACCCACTATAGGCTCAATATATATATATATTTTTTTAGCTAATACGGTAATTTGACTAGGTTCTAATTCATTATGTGGATTTCTAATCACTGAGTCTATGATCTACTAATTTTTAATTTAGTAAATTCTAATCAACTCGCACCAATTGCGATTGCGACCCACCATAGACTTAATATATCTTTTTTTTAAACTAATACAGTAATTTGACTAGGTAGGTACAAATCACTGAGTCTACGACCTACTAATTTACAATTCAACAACTTCTAATAAACTCGCACCAATTACGAATAAGGATATTTATCAAAGTTTGCCCGAACACTTCCTAAACCCTTAACGAAAAAATACTCATTCGACAAACTCACCACAGTGTCAAGATCAACTCCAAACAAAGGTGCGACCCTGGTAGCAAGAGATATCACCGGAAGTCCTCTCCTTCTAAATGTCTGCTGAGCGTCGGTATATCGCAGTCTTAAGTAAATGGTACCACGTGGCTCCAGCTTGACAGCCAGCTGGTGAACCGGTGACTCCTTCAGGAGCGTCGCCAAGTGAACGGAACCCTTGTAGCACAATTTATGCCTGTACTGCGGATCCCAGGAATAAACGAGCAGATCCAGCTGCCGATTGCCAACGAGGTCCAGCTCGAAGGTTTCGTCCCAGTCGAACATCAGGTCGCCGGTTCGTACAACCGTCCTCGCTTTGTGCACCCTGTCGCACTCCAGCACGCAGTACAGGTCTCTCAACCCACAGCTAGCTATTTTTCCATTCGAACAAAAGATCGTTGTTGATAGAATACCTAGGTTTTGTTAGTCGTGCCGATGGCAATTGGGAATTACAGCTATCGAGAACGAAGCTTTGCTGGAATTACCAAAATGGCTGCTTGCTGACGAAGAGAACGAATCGGGGGTGGTTTTATCGGCAGCTGTTTGAATTGGCTGTTTCTTTTAACACGTTGAATGCCACCGGTATTTCGCTAGTTTCTTCATTTCTACCGAAGTGAGACTTCTTCTATTGAAATCACATTTTTACAAAGCAGAAATGTTAAAGATAAAAGGAGATATGTAGACGGCAGGACTTTACGTTTTTGAGACTAACGCGTAAATATTGGCTGAATTAATAAATTTGTAAATATTACAACTTAAAAGTCATATGAAATTGAATTTAATAACTACGGTCACCGGTGACCCACGTGGCATTCAACGTGTTCACATTGATTTCAATTTTTTCCGATTTTATGTTATCGGTGTGATATACCAAATTGGTTATTTTATAATTGAGAAAGTATTAATTAAATATTAGAATTGAGAAAGATGGAGAATTCTTATTTTTATTTTTATCTGGATTTGATTAGAATTTCATATTAATTTGTTAGGGTACAGAGAGAGGGTAAAATGTGCAGTGAAAGAGCATGGAGGTGCAGATTTATCGACATACCTAAATTAGGCTGACCTGATGGCGTGGAGGGTGTGGTAGCCGCGGAGGAGGTCGTAGTCGAACGAAGACTTCGTCCTGCCAGAAGATGAACCCAGAGCAACCCACTGACCCCGCCTGCCAGGTCACCGCTGCTGGTTTCTCCAAGTGAACTCAACAGAGAACTGGTCGAGCTTGGAGTACCCACAGTGGGTGGCTTCTCTATCTTATACTTGAGGAACTCTAAGAAAAAATAGCAACGTTGACATCGTTATCACATCCGAATCCTGCTGAAATATTCAATATCTTAATTAACACTAGAACTACCAAATTAGTAAAATGACTGGCACACAATTTGTTCCAGAAATTCTCAAAGTTCATAGGAGAAATATTCTACGTGATCTTATACTTGAGGAACTCTAAGAAAAAATACCAACGTTGATATCGTTATCACATCCGAATCCTGCTGAAATATTCAATATCTTAATTAACTCTAGAACTACCAAACCAGTAAAATGACTGGCACACAATTTTTTCCAGAAATTCTCAAACTTAATTAAAGATAATTTTTTCTGCCTCTTCATTCCTCTTTTCACAAAGTACTTATTTAATATATTGAAATATAATAGATTTAACGCCGGTAGTTCCAGTGTTAAATAAAAGCAGATGCAGCTGCAAACTGCAATATTTCCAAAGTACCATTAACAAATTAGCCTTAGACTCTTTAGCGTCCTTAATCTTCAGCCTGAGACACTTTAGTGTCCCCAATTTTTACCCTGAGACACTTCAGTGTCCTCAATCCTCAGCCCACCACCCGAAAAAAGTCTCGAAATGTTGATTCTCTCCCAGAACATTTAATTCTACCGAATAAACTTTCGCATAATTTTAATCACCTGCAGGATTAATGTCTAGCAGTCTTTGATCCTGAGTCCTGGTGGGCGTTGGGGTGGGTATGCTTCTCGTAGACTCCAGATCCAGCAAGTTTCGAATTCTCCTAACCGACGTTGCCCTTTGGGTAGCTGAGCTGCCCAGCGATGGTTTCTGACTGGTCAAAGAGGTACGGGCACTCGACGCGACCGAAGCTGGCCTTGGATTTACTGAGCCACGATGACACGTCGAGCTGATCGCCGTTGATGCTCGAAGATTAGCTAGATTCACCTGTTGCGCCGATGCTGACCTCGTCGATAGACGATCCAGGGTGCTAGATAGTGGTCTGTATGCACCGTAGCTACCATAGTCACCCTGAGGAAAGTATCAATCATATTTTGTTACTATGGGAGCCTCGTCATTTTGCGCTAACCGAACATTCGTTTAAAAAGCACATTTAATTGGAACAATTCCCCTACATCAACTCTTTAAGATACTGAAAGCTAAAAGGAACTTGTTTTTTCTTAGTAATCGATAAAGAATACACTGCGGATGTTCATGGAAATTTTGAGAAATGCTGCTAATAGAGAAGACTCCAAATAGACTCTTTCCCTCGCCAAATGTTAAAACGAGTGCCGTGTCTTGAATATTTCAGATATCTTTTTTATATCGCATGCTTTTTGTGTATTTTAGCAGAGTTAAAATTGTCATGAATGCATAAAAATCCGCTCTCCTCGTTATCAGTCGCTATTAAATTCATCATCCTCGATGACGACGCTCTTATTTTTTTGGAAGGTCGAAAGTAGAAGATTTTACTTTTTGATCGTTGTTCATTGATAATTTATTAATGAAGGCAGTTGATAATTATCTACCTGATTAAACTGCATACCTGATTGACAGCTGCATGAATATTTTCCGCGCTATAAGTGTACCGTGGTGGTCTACTGGTTGTTGCTCTAATTTGTTCATACAGCGCACTCGTGCTTGGTGTTCGACTCAACCATGCTCGATATTCATCGGACGTGAATACACTCGGTGATGACGGTATTCTACCTGCAAATCATCATTTAGAATCATTAGAATTGTCATTAGGTACGTGCACATACCTTCAAACAATCCTAACAAGGTACTCCTGAACCGATTAGTATCATTGATCAATTAAAAAATAAAGTGTAAAAAAATATAATAAATATATAATGTAATTACAACGCAAATGTCTTTATTTAATTGAATTTATATTTGTCTGACGATGTCTTTGGCCCAATTTGAAAATACTAAAAGATTGTTTATAATAACGAAAAGTGAGACAACTGTTTAGATGTCCTAAGACTTCCAGGATGTACTGTGTCTTTAATTTGTTGCTAATATTAGCAGAAAAAATATCTTTCATTTCTTACCCCTGTCACGTCGAATAGAGGGTAGTTCCGGGGCTGAAAGAGCTCCATCGCTGTCTTCCTGATCAATTAACCCTGACGCGACCGTACTGAGCCCAGATCTAAGTCCTGGCTGTTGAGGCAGTGTCCTACTACTTCTAGGCAACGAGTTCGACCTTAAACCTGGAGAATTATTACAAAAATCTTGTTAACCCCTTAAGTGGAAAAGAGTGCTTTCAAGTCTGACATGCTTCATTTATATATTGCAATTCTCTTTAATAAAATTCCTTTTTTTATCTTTCCATAGTAAACTAACAGGTGCAGTAATAAGCTAATCATTTTAAATCGATGCATTTCAATGCAAAGTTAAATGACAATGTTTACGTCGAAAACTTCAAAATTAACCCTTTGCGGACGACATTTTTGAATATTGAATGATAACCATCTATTTTGCGATCCGAAACCACTTTTCATCAGCAAGTTAGGCTGTTAATGTGTATCATGTTATAACTGATTATTTTTTTAATCATATTTCAACGGTTGTATTTCAATTTTTCAACTCCAACTGTGTATACAAGCAGCAATAAACTATAATTAAATTTTTTCTCAGACCACATATGCGCGTCGGTAGTCCTCAAAGGATTAAATAGCAAGGCGAGGGGTTAAATTTATTGAATTAATTTCTAAGAACAAATTTATAGTGAAATGTATCAAGGAGGTCCATAAAAGTCGTAAAAATTTCATCTACCCCCTCCTTTACAAACGTTACTCCGCGCGAAATGCTAGAGGTCAATCGATACAATCTAATTATATTTATCGATGCCAGCAATAATAAACTAACCCGAGGAACTCTGACCAATTTGTGACCTCGACAGCGTGGCGAGGTGGGAGACGGCGCTGCTCTGAGGTGGATTATTCATGTTGTGTCTATAGTAATAGTACGCCGATTTTGGAGAACTCGAACACGTTGCTTCGGTGTCGGAAGCATAATCTAAGGATGGCCGATGTCGCCTCGTTAAAGTGCCAAATTGACTCTGCCTCTGCGTAGATGACGTCGTATCGCCTTGAGCACCGTACCTCGTGTTGTACCGCAGGGCTGATGTTCCTAGTTTTATTGAAACGATCAAGAAATCAGTTATCCAGCTAATTTTTAACAACAATGCACATTCTAGATTGCTCTTTTGCCATTTCAAAACTAGCTGATTAACTCTTCTGGAACCACTTTTGCAAGATAACAGGAAAAAATATTAACACTTTATCGACCGGTAGCCGATTAACATTAGATTTACGGAAGCCGTCAAATTGACGGGTTCCTACCTGTCTTATAAATATTTTTTAAATTTACAGAGACGCTGCACTGCAGATATTTCACGTGTATTTTATAATATAATAATAACTTAACGAATTACCATCTTTGCCGCTTGATCCCTCTTTTTTCAAAGTTCTTATTTAATATATTGCAATTTAGATTTCACGCCCGTAAATCTAGTGTTAATTGATTGCGATGACAGTCAGCAAGCAATCGATATTTAATAATGAGGTACCAGTTGATTTTTTTCGTAAGCTGCCATATTTTTATGCCATTTTGAAAACTTAGCATTGGCCATTTTGAATTCCAGGAGATTGTCACGGAAAGCATGAATTTATAAATATAGTGACCAGCGAAGTGCAAAGCCTCTAAGAGAATGCAGAGTTTTTCTTATCAGAGACTTCATTGCGAGTAAAATATTTTTTGGAAGTTCTCGTGAAATAAGAGCGAAATATGAATATTTTTTTCGTGGATAATTACAAACCTGATTTCAAACTGGACCTAAGAAGAGTATGTCGTGCTGGAGTGGTGATGCTGGTGTAATCAACGCGGGGTAGATGCTGATCAGATCCGCTTCTCGGCATTATTCTTCCACTTCCGGTGTGCTGGCCATATCCGTAGTGTGTCGACTGGGTCTGACCTGATAATCTTCCGCCTACAGATTGCATTCCCCCGCTCGTGGACATGCGACGACCGCCATTCGAGGGCATTACGGGCCCCGTGTAGAAGGAGTGTACCTACATTCGTAGATCACCCTCAATTTCCCATAGTTCTACTCAGAAATTCCTAATTTTTGGATTTATTTTCTCTTTCGTCCTTGCGTCTCGCCCATCGAAGAATCTTTTGCGATGTACTTTCGTTATTTTTGGTGGAAATTGATATTTGTAATAATATAATAATAATCTGATGTATATTAGGTAAAATTGCGAAATAAGTTTTGTAAATATTTGAAATTTAAATTCGATGAGAGATCTGGGGTTGTTTGGAGGAATCGCAAAGATTGTTATCGATGGCGATCGAAAGGAACGATTACTGGAATACCGTGAAAGTGCGATCGATCAATGTCCTTTCATTTAATTCAGTTTCGAGTGGAATATTATGTTTGGGATGTTGCAGACAGCAAGGCTATGGAGTTTGTTATGGGCCATGGGTTCGAACTTGCAATTGGTGGGTCCCATTATCTTTGGAAAATTTGTCTTAATTTATTATTTAATGTGTCATAGAATGGGGGATTTGGAAACCTCCCAAAACTAAAATTAACTCCTAAAATTGGGCCAAATTACCACAGCAATTAGAAAGAAATGTAATCCTAACGTCTCATCCAAATCTACCCTCTCACTTCTATTTTTAATTATCAAACAATTAAAAATAAGTAAATTCTAACAAGACACCACCCTTTTCTATTAAGTTCACCGTTTGAAAAAATATTTGAAAGCTGTTTTCTACGAAAATACTTCTCACAAATTCGCCCTTATTATCAGCAACCCACATTCTGCAAATCTAAAAGAATAATCCTACATTTCACGCAAACTACCCTCCTATTTACAATTTTTAATTATCAAACAATTAAAAATAAGTAAATTCTATCAAGATACCACAATTTCTTACTAATTTCTCCCCTTGAAAAAATACTTGAAACCTGTTTTCTACAAAAATCCTTTTCTCAAATTCGTCCTTGCTATCAGCAACCCCTCATTTTGCAAATCTAAAAGAATAATCCTACATTTCACGCAAACTACCCTCCCATTTACAATTTTCATTAGCAAACAATTAAAAATAAGTAAATTCTAACAAGATACCACAATGTCCTGCTAATTTCACCCTTAGAAAAAATATTTGAAAGCTGTTTTCTAGAAAATACTGTTCTGAAATGCGTCCTTGCTATCAGCAACCCCTCATTTTGCAAATCTACGAAACTCTGGCGATTTGAATTGCGGATGAGTCGATCGATCGACGATCAACGGAGAGCCATGAGACAAGGGTAATATTCGAAATGCAGCAGGGGAAAGAAATCGAAAGAACGAACGCATTGCAAGCTTACGAGGCAACAAAAGATAGGATTACGTCACAATAGCGATACACGTACGCAACTTTCGTTTCACGTGGACACTGACAAATATTCGCACACTTTCGCCGAGTTTCGCGACGCAGTCTCATTAAACGGAAGCACGGCAGAAGATATTCCAAATATTCCTCTCCAATTATTTTTTCCAATTACACTCCTGGTAAACCGGACAGTCATTAACGCCTTTTAATAATTACTTGATTCGTGCACGCGTTAACGCCGAATCACCAGAAGACTTTTGTGCCGCGAGACAAAAGAATGAAAATTAACAAGAAACTTTACTGACGCTTCACTGATTTTTTTTAAAGAATTTTAACATTTAACTTTTATTCGAGAGAAATATTTTTCACTTTCACGAAGGAAAGACTTGGTGTTTGACGCAAATATTTGTCGATTATCCAAGTCGTGTACGTCGTATAAAACTGCGATCATACACAAGTCTATATATCAAGAAAGAGTTTGTGTTTTCTTTACCTTTGTGAAATCCTGGTTAATTTCAACGTAGCATTCATTCATAGAACCGATTAGTCATGTGAAACACGTGGTCGAAACACGAGCGATCTGCGAACCGTCGACAATCTGTGCCGTTTGGCAAGCTCTTTCAATTATTCTCAAGTAATTCCTCCCTTTCCAACTTCAAATCTACTTTTCCCCCAATTACTTTCTTTCAATTCCCCCAAAATTTACAAGAACCATCCAAATACAATGTTTCTCAGGCAGCGTAAAAATTAGCGAGATAATTAAATCGAAGAATTTCTTCTTTTCTCTCAGATGAAAATATAGACTTTTCATTGACCGATTGTTCATTCGAGCTCGATCGTCCGAAAGACACAGAGTTCACGACAGTAAGCACACAGTACATCATACTGATCTCTATTTAAGAGTGTCTCGAGACATTGCCACGAATTCACCACTTTCTTTCAATCGCGATTACAGCATCATGATTGGAAACAGAGAAGGGCAAACAAGTGTCAACTTGGTGCAGATAGGTATATGAAAGGGTGCTCGATCCACATCGTCTAACACATCTATGTATGATCTACTCTCAACGATCAGCTGGACGTTCATCATCTCCATTTTCCATCGTTCGTTATCCAAATAAATCATCTAGAAATTCTACCAACATTCATGCTTTATTCCTCTCCACACCTTCGATCTTTTAACACTAGAACTACCAAACCAGTCAAAATGACTGATACACAATTTTTTCCAAAAATTCTCCAAGATTATAGAAGAGTCATAGAATAGATATTCCACGTCCACCTCATAAAACAATGAATTACCGAATCAATCATCTTTTCCACCTCTCAATTCCCCTTTTTTCAAAGTACTTATTTAATATATTTAAATATAACAGATTTAACGCCGGTAGTTCCAGTGTTAAACATTTCATCAAAGAACAATTTTACGTTCCGAAATATCTTTCCATTTTTTCTTGGACAATTTAATAAAAAGGGAGTTAGATTTTTCCTAAATTGAGATGATTAAACGTCGACCTGCGTTGAGGATTTGAATTATAATTAAAGTCAGCACGTCAGGACTTACTTTCTCAGCCAGGCTCTCCAAAGTCTTCGGATATCCTCGCTCGTACGGCTGAAAGTGTTGCGTCGAGGAGGGTTTCGGTTGATGCGTGATAACAGGAGGTGGAGGTGGCTGATAAGACCAGTGTCCTTCCGGTCTGGAATTGTAGTAGAGGTCGCCGTTACTTGACCCGAGGTCCTGACTGGAGCCCAGGCCTGTTAGACCCAACTTCGACCGGGATGGCAGCATCTCACGACCGTCTCCACGTTTGCGATTACCGTCTCTGCTTTTAGGGTGGTTTGAGAAATATTCGGCGATAAAACGTATCGGTTTTAGATGAGAGTCGAATCGATAGTATTCCTTCTATTGGCTGGGAGCTATGGGAAATACTTGCATACTCGGCGATACTTTACTCTTCTAACATTAATATATAAATACACCTAATACTTTTTTACACCGTGTGCAAAATAGACGAAGTAAATACATAGAAAAAAGGGGATTAGTTCCATATCCTTCAACCCTGTAAAGAATAGTTAAAATAAATTTATTAAAAAATTTAGAATATTTTAGATCTTTTAATCGTGCTAAATCGAAGGAAATCGTGTGAAAACGGAATCAATTTTTTTAGACCGTGTTAATTCAAAACTGTGTAAAAACAGAATTGGGTGTATCGAATATATCAGTAAATCCGGAAATATCGCAGTTCCAAAACCATAAAAAAATTCATCGAGTTCAGTAGCGCCGGTCACCGGTGACCCCCATGGCATTCAACTTGTTAATTAATCATCTTTTTCACCATTTCATTTCTCCTTTTCCAAAGTGCATATTCGGTATATTTAAATATAATGGAAATACCGTCGGTAGTTTAAGTGTTCACCCCTTGCACTATAATGACGAGTGACACTCGTGATGAGGTAAAAGGGATAGGAAATTTTCAGGTTTTGCAAGACTGATGAAACTGAAAATATTATTGGGACGCGATAATATTATTTCTATAATATTAATATTACGTTAAATCATGCGATATATCAAGAATCACCGATCAATTTTTATTTCGGTAATTAAATTCTGAATTATAGCTGAGGCAGTCACAAAAGAAATCCTAGGGCAAGGAGTTAAAAAACACCCTCGAAGTATCGAAGCTGCCAAGTTCTCGAAATCCCATCAGCCTCGATAGCCCCCATAGAAGGATAGAAACGTTTCAAAGTTCCAGTTAGGATGAAGAGGCAAGAATTACAAGAAGCATCGTGCAATACCTGACATGGTTGCTCGTTGTATGATCACTCTCGTCCTCGTTGAGCTCCCTTTTAATAACGACAACCGGTGGTGCTTTGTGCTCGGTCTGCCGACTATGAGAAACCGGCTGATGCTGGCCATGCCTTGTCGCCAGGACGAGCCTCCTTGGTATCGACATGATGATGACAACATCATCGAGGCTCATGTGCGTCACGTCGACGAGATTGACAGCGAGGATTTCGTCTCCCACCTGAGACGGACGAAGAGAGAGGTGTAAAGCTGAGGGGGTCGCTCCGGAAAGATTCGTTCGAGGACGAGAATTCTGTTGGGGGTTCGTGGAGGATCGATCCGGCCGCGAAATGTCAAGGTGTAAAAGGATAAATTTAATTCGGCGGCTCCCTTCGCCCCGGCTTCTATCCCCGTGATAAATTCTACCCCTAAATGGGTCTCGCTTCGAGCCGGCAATTAAGTCCGCGCTTGATAAAGAAAAAAGGAAGGAGGCAGACAAAGTGCGGGGGACGAGGATAGATAAGAGTTGGAGGATGAAGAAACGGAGGAAATAGGAGAACGAAGTGAGAGGAGGTTGGAGGCTGCCTGTTTCTCTGCTTTTATGTTCCTCCATTTCTCCATTCCTCTGTTTTCTCTATTTTCTCTATTTCTCTATTTTCACTATTTCTCTATTTTCACTATTTCTCTAGTTCTCTATTTCTCAAGTTCTCTATTTCTCTATTTCTCTACTTCTCTATTTCTCTATTTCTCTATTTCTCTATTTCTGTAATTCTCTATTTCTCTAATTCTCTACTTCTCTAGTTCTCTATTTCTCAAGTTCTCTATTTCTCTATTTCTGTAATTCTCTATTTCTCTGCTTCTCTATTTCTCTATTTCTCTATTTCTCTATTTCTGTAATTCTCTATTTCTCTACTTCTCTATTTCTCTAGTTCTCCATTTCTCAAGTTCTCTATTTCTCAAGTTCTCTATTTCTCTATTTCTGTAATTCTCTATTTCTGTAATTCTCTATTTCTCTACTTCTCTACTTCTCTATTTCTCTATTTCTCTATTTCTCTATTTCTCTATTTCTGTAATTCTCTATTTCTCTACTTCTCTATTTCTCTAGTTCTCTATTTCTCTAGTTCTCTATTTCTCAAGTTCTCTATTTCTCTATTTCTGTAATTCTCTATTTCTCTACTTCTCTATTTCTCTATTTCTCTATTTCTCCATTTCTCTAGTTCTCTATTTCTCTATGTCTCTATCTCTCTGTGCCTCTATCTCTCTGTGTCTCTATCTTTCTGTGACTCAATCTCTCTGTGTTTCTATCACTCTATTTCTCAATCTCTCTATGTCTCTATCTCCCTGTGTCTCTATCTCCCTGTGTCTCTATCTCTCTGTGTTTCTATCTCCCTGTGTCTCTATCTCCCTGTGTCTCTATCTCCCTGTGACTCTATCTCTCTGTGTCTCTATCTCTCTGTGTCTCTATCTCTCTATTTCTTTACCTCTCTATTTTTCAATCTCTCTATTTCTCAATCTCTCTATGTCTCTATCTCTCTGTGTCTCTATCTCTCTGTGTCTCTATCTGTCTGTGACTCTATCTCTCTGTGTCTCTATCTCTCTATTTCTGTATCTCTCTATTTTTCAATCTCTCTATTTCTCAATCTCTCTATGTCTCTATCTCTCTGTGTCTCTATCTCTCTGTGTCTCTATCTGTCTGTGACTCTATCTCTCTGTGTCTCTATCTCACCATGTCTTTATCTCTCTATCTCTCTATGTCTCTATATATCTATATTTCGATTTCTCTCCTGCTCCTTCTCTCCATAAGTCAGGAGTCGGTCAAAGTGCGAGGGTGGAAAATAGAAATAGAGAAGCCTAGAGGCCCTCTATCGCTTCGTATCGATAAGAAACTAACAACGACATAGAAGAAAAGAAACGGACAAAGTCGAAGGAACAAAGATAGAGAAAAAAAAGAAGAAGACAGAAGGCACTCTATTTCTTCCTCGTTTTTTCTCAAGAAAAGGAACGAATGTCCAGCCAACAAGGATCTCACCTTCAAGCAACCGCTGTTGTAGACGGCAGTCTCCAGAGCTATCCTCGAGATAAAGACACCGTCGTTTCTGTCGACTCCGTTCCCTTCTCGTATGTAGAGACCCAGTGTCTGTCCTGGCCTTTTGATTATCTCGACAAAGTGGATAGGGTGTTTCGGATCCTGAAAGGGAGAAGGGAGAGATCACAAGGCCCGCAATCCCTAATTCACTTGCTTCGAAATATTCCACGGTATTAAGCGTCAAGTACGAAAGTACCCACGGTGAAATTGCTTCATTGTCTGCGGAATAATTGTTTCGCCAGGTTACGGGAAATAATGTCCAAATATAATGCGAACCACGCAAAAGCTACGAAAATAGAGATGGAATTCACGGCGGAATAAAGGTAACGTCTGTATTGCCCGGTCTTGATGAGCTTCCATTTTTGGCGTGCGCGCTTTCGTGTCTGCTCTAATTTTCTACAGATTACTGATAAAACAATGGCGCTTTTAATATACGCCACGGTAATTGCCATTGTACAAACAAATTTTAGATGATACGAAATTTTTCCATGACAAAATTCATTTAGAATTCCTTTGAAAATTGAATTTTAAAAGTGCACGAACCAAAGATATTCCAGAATTCTATATTAACACTACAGAACCACCCTTTTAATAGTACTTTCATGCATACCCCTTAAATCATTTCTGATATGACACTTTGAAAAGTTAACCGAACGGATTGGAAGCACTTAGTTATTTTCTAATATGACAATTTATATAATTAACAAAATAAACTAGTAGCTAAATAAATCATTGCCGTCTAAGATGAGATATTAAAATCAGAAGAAATAAATAAGGGTTGCTCGCAAAGATCACCCTAACACTGTGCTCTCCCGATGGACCCTTCGGGTATTTAGATACTTAAAAATCTGTCTGGATGAAAATTTCCAACCGTACCTGCATCGCAATAAATTTCTTCGCCGCCTCGGAAGCCTGTCTACCCATTTGCCGGGGTTCGATGACCCGGACGACCATCTCACCCCTTCGTTCGACAGCTTCGAGGGCTGCTGCTGTCGAGGCGTCATGATCGTTTTCGACGGTCTCGATCTGCTTGAAGATCTCCGTACTGATTCCACTCACCTGCAACGACAGGTCCTTCCACTTCAATGAACGTATCGTCGGAGCCCTTTAATCCCACTTGAATTCGCGAAATTGTTCCAGCGCCGACGAACTGTGGGACTTTGTGTTTGCTTTGTTCGTGCGAACGAGAAATGTGGGAGAATTCTACTCGGAAGGTTCGAGACAAGCTGCATTTCCGTTGCATTTCAACCCTTTATAGTTAGATATATTTTTTTTTATCTGGGGAGAATCATTTTGGAAATTATTCTAGTGTTGATTATTAATTTTTAATGATGGGAATGAACAGAGATATCGAGGAATATTTGTGCGAGGGGGCGAGATTATTGTTAAATTTCAAAGACGTATTTTAACGGGGAAAATGTTAATTACAGTGGAAAGCTGTGTCCAGGGTGGGTGGACATAGGACTGCAAAGGGTTGATGTGATACTGTGAGCGAGGATTTTAGTCGGTGGGTAATTTTAGATTAATGGAGTAATTTGAGTAGAACGGAATTTCGTGATGAACTATGAACATAATTAATTAATAAGTTGTAAATGGATTTAACGACACTTAACTTGTGTCATCTGTGGCAATTTTATAAAAATTAATCCACTCCCTGCTAAAATGTTACCTCGAAAAATTAACCAAAAAAAGGTATCGATGCAATCTCAAATCTCAAAATTCCTATTACACCGATACAAAATTAATCACGACACAAAATTCCATCTCAAGCCCACAAAACGATTAATCTAACCGTTAACCCCTTGCACTACAATCGCGAGTGGCACTCGTGATGCGTTAGATGGAATAGCAAATGTTGAAGCTTCTCGAAAATTATCAATATTAATATTAATAATAACATTCTATTATTAGATATTATTATAGAATAATATTCTATTAATGTCAATATTAATATTCCGTTAAGTTCTAAGACACATCGGGAATCACAGGGGAATTTTTATTTTAGCAATTAAATTTTCAATTATCGCGGAGTCAGGAACAAAGAATTAGTACGGCAAGGGGTTAATTATCAATCTCCTAATTCTGTCCTACGCTCGTACAATCGCTGGAACAACTTCGCAAACCTGTCCAAATTCAAGTCTCCCCTTTCTCTCAATTACATCAGCTCTTCGATAAATCCGAGTTTCTACAGAGAATCGTTAGCAGAGACTGATTGAACGGGATGTCGGATAACGGAACATCATCGAGGTCAGTACCTTCCTGAAGTCTCCCTGAATGACCATGGGGGGTGGTTCCTTGGGGCGCAACTGGTTGGCAGGTGCCTGCCTCCCAGGACTTGCGCTTATGTCTGTCACTTCCCCCCGGCCCTCCTGCAATCAAATTAATAATCAACAATTAGAAGGAATTAGCAACAATACGGCATCGTATAAATATCGGTCACTTCGCACTCTTGCGGTACAAATTTTCATGTGGCGAGTAAATCTCATTGATTGTTAAATTCCAATGGACACGTTTTACGAGGCTGTAACTTCGAACCTGATCTCGCTCCGTTTAACGTCACGTGTATCGTGGGAACACGTGACTTATGGGGTTGAATTTGTTCGGTGATCGAAGCGAGAAAAAAGCACTTTGTTCGTTTAAAGGCTCGGACGATTGGAACTTCGTGGGTGGATTTAAACGATTAGGTTGATTTAACGAATCAATATTGCCGGAGGTTTCCGATAAATGTGGTTTATCTTTGGAGAGGGTGAAAGGGAATTATTTATTTCATTGACGTAGAACACCACGTGAGATCGTAGAGTATCTACAGATAAACTGGTAGTCATTTTTTAATTTAATCGCTGGTAGTACTTTCTTTATTTATAAATTTGGTTTATTACCCCTACTGATGGGGTGGTCTATTAAAATTGTATTCCTGATTTTTTTATGTGCAATTAAAATCACGCCGAATTATTTCTAAATTTGGTTTATTAACCCAGCCTTCACTGGTAGGGTTGTCTATTAAAATTGTATTCCTGATTTTTTTTATTTCAATTAAAATAATACCGAATTCTTTCTAAATTTGGTTTATTAACCCTACTGATGGAGTTTTCTATTAAAATTGTATTCCTGATTTTTTTATGCCCAATTAAAATCACACCGAATTATTTCTAAATTTGGGTTTTTAACCCTACCTTCACTGGTAGGGCTGTCTATTAAAATTGTATTCCTGATTTTTTTGATATTCAATTAAAATAATACCGAATTCTTTCTTTTGGTTTATTAACCCTACCTTCACTGGAAGGGTTGTCTATTAAAATAGATTCCAGATTCTTTTTTTACGTTCAATTAAAATCATGCCGGCACATAACGTACTGTTTTCCCAGAACACGAGAATTTCATACGAAGCTCGACGTTATCAAAGAAACCGTTGAAACTCCAAGGATTCTCGCGTCCACCGCGAACTTGTTCTCCACGCAAATTCCAAGGGATCGTTCCAGCAGCCACGTAAACCGTCGGTAAAACCGACCGCACGAATTTCCCGGGGAATTAATCGCAACACAGAAATCACTTTGTGTACGAAATTCCACCAACCTCATTTCCAATTCCCTCTCGGAAAGCATCGCAAGAAATCAATCGTTCCTCGAGCACAATTTTCACACGAGACGATTTCCGTTTAATACAACGTGAAAGGGTGCAACGATAAGGGCTGGACACGGAGGGACGATAAAAATGATCGGAAACGCACCCCGTGGAGGCATGTGAAGAGGACGAGCCACGCGGCTGAGCCGCACATCCGGTCGCAGAGGGACAATAAAGACATCCACACTTGCGCGGCCGATTTGCAACCCCTTTTGTTCGACGTATCCTCTGGAAGCCCGGTAGAGAAGTCCTCACCCTTTGCGCAACCCTCTCTTCTTCCTTTTCCTACTCCTCCTCCTCCTCCTCCTCCTCGAGTCTCTTCCTCTTTGTGTCTTTCGGTCTCAACCTCCGTTCGACCCCCTGTCGTCGCACGTTCCGTGCCACCCCATGTATCCATGCGTCGATGGCGAGGGTTTGAGGAAACCAAGACGGAAAATGGGGCCACCGGTCCACCCTTCTACCGGCTCCACTCTCGCAACTTTGCGCACGATTTTCGACACGCGGACTACGTACGGTCTAGATAGGCGAGAGAGTGCACGGATTACCTTGCGGGAGAAGAAGCACCCCGAGCCACCCCTGTCGCACATCCTCGCCTACCCCATGCTGGCTAATATGGCGGGAAGGAGCGCTCAGGAGCGTACGAGGCCGCGCCTGCGCCCCCTCGATTACGATGCCGGGAAAGGGAGTGTGGGTGAGTATCGACCCGACGTGACGTCACCTCATACCCTGGCTCTTTTACGCCCCTCTACTACCCTATAGTCGGTTGTACTACCCTCCCTCTGCCTCGTTCTTTCGGCTGTGTCTCTCTCTCTTTCGATGTCTGCTCTCCTCTCTTCTACGCTCTCTTCTCTTCTCATTTCTCTTCTGTGTTCGCTGCTTGGTTCTGTTCTCAGTCGTCTTCTTCCTTCTTTTCTCAGCTCTCTTCTATCTTTTCTTCTCAGTACTATTTCATCTTCTCTTCTCAGCTCTCTTCTACATTATCTTCTCAGTCGTCTTCTTTCTTCTCGTCTCAGCTCTTCTGTCTTCTCTTCTCAGTTCTCTTTTACCATATGCTCTCAGTTCTCTGCTCTCTTCTTTTCTCAGTTCTCTTCTATCTGGTCTTCTCAGTCGTCTTCTCTTACTCTTCTCAGTTCTCTTCTATCTCCTCTTCTCAGTTCTCTTGTACCATCTGCTCTCAGTTCTCTTCTCTCTTCTTTTCTCAGTTCTCTTCTATCTGGTCTTCTCAGTCGTCTTCTCTTTTCTGCTCTCAGTTCTTTTCTCTCTTCTCTTCTCAGACATATTCTCTTTTCAATTCTTAGTTCTCATGTATCTTCTCTTTTCAGTTCTCTTCTACCATCTGCTCTCAGTTCTCTTCTCTCTTCTTTTCTCAGTTCTCTTCTATCTGGTCTTCTCAGTCGTCTTTACCTTTTCTCCTCTCAGTCCTTTTCTCTCTTCTTTTCTCAGACATCTTCTCTTTTCTATTCTCAGTTCTCTTCTATCTTCTCTTCTCAGTTCTCTTCGATCTTCTCCTCTCAGCTCTCTTCTACCTTGTCTTCTCAGACGTCTTCTCTTTTCTCTTCTATCTTCTCTTCTCAGTACTAAAAATATAAATCTTCTCTTCTCAGTTCTCTTCTATCTTCGCTTCTCAGTTCTCTTCTATCTTCTCTTCTCAGTTCTCTTCTATCTTCGCTTCTCAGTACTATTTTATCTTCTCTTCTCAGTTGTCTTCTATCTTCTCTTCTCAGTACTACTTTATCTTCTCCTCTCAGTTCCCTTCTACCTTGTCTTTTCTTCTCTTCCTTATTCTACTCGTCTGCCTTGTGCCTTGCTCTTTTCTGTCTGCTCTTCTCTTGGATTACGTTCTTGTATCCTCTCCCCTTTCAGCGCGAATCCAGCTTCCTTTTGGGATGCTCCAGCGAGTACCTTCACAGCAGACATTACGTACCCGTCCCGGGGCTATTTTCGTTTCCTCTAATCCGCGTGTTCGCAACGAGATTCAGCTATTTCTTTGACCACCGATTCTAACCCCCATTTCCTTTATCCCCCGAGTAGTTTATGTTCAACGTCCGCTACTCTCGCCGTTCCACGTTCTTCTTCATCCCCGGAATCCTTGCGATCGATCTACCTATCGTTTTCACTTCGACCTATTTTATTACGTCCGAGGGTGGACTTATCCATCCTTTTTCTACTTCCGTGTAGTCGTTTTTCTTTAATTTCACCCCCTTGTCCTCCTCTATCCTCCACGTTCTCTGTACTCGTCCCGATATACTTTTTGCAACTCTTTGTCTATCGTTCCACCCTCACTCCCTTTTCCTCTTACCGTTTCGTTCTTTATCCGTGTCTCTTTTGATTCATCTTTCTCTCTCTCTCTCTGTCCGTATCTCTCTCCGTATCCCTTTCAAAGGTGCAGTTTCGTAATCATTTTCCACCAGTTCCCTCCGCCACCCCAAACGTCCCACCCCTTTTCTCCTGTTTCCACAGTTGCTCCTGAATCTCGATTCCTTTCATACGAGTCCATCATTTTCCATTTATTTATCTAGGCTTATCCATGCATTTCTCCACGACGAAACTCCCTTTTCACGTTTCCCTTTGTTAATGCACCGGTGCTCTCGTCGTCGCGCGTTATTAACCCAAATTAACGAACTGATACGAAAACCAAAAAAAGAATGGAAAATAAGAAGGCAACGAACCACACGAAAGATGGAACAAATTTTCGACACTTATTACCCCTTGCTTTCTCTCTTCGAGGATCCTCTTCGTACTTTCGAGCACCCTCTCCGCCTCTTTCAATTTTTCTTCCACCTTTCTTTCTTTTTTCCATCCACTCCCTCTCTCTCTCTCTCTCTCCTTCTATCATCCGATTTATCTTCACCTCTACATTTCTCCATTCGCAGTTCACCCTTCCTTTGAACAACCCCTCTCAAAAAGTCACCGAATTCAACCACCCCTCTCGAAGAAACGCAGCAAATCCTACGGCACTGTATGCGCCGACGTTTTAACCGTAACGAAGAGCACCGACGATGGTGGTAACTGCTAACCGGATGGCGATACAAGGAGGAGAAACAGGTCGGAGGTCGATTTCAGAGAAACCTGCATCGCAATGGCGTACGCAGACTACGTTAATGCAACGGTTTACGCACGCACAGTGTTTGCGATTTAACCGGCTTTCATTCTGAGAGGTGAATGTGCAGTTGGAAGGAGATTCGTTAGGTGAAGTAGCCGTCAACGATCAATGAACGACTGGCGTAATTCTTGTGGGATGTGTTTTTCGGAAGAGGGATTACATTGTTTTGTATTTCTTGGAGTGAAATGGTTATTCCGCCTGGGATTATACTGTTTCCGGTGGACGTAGAAATGGGTAATTTAATTGATGATTCGGGAGTAATTTGATAGAGGTGGTGGGAGATTTTAATTGGGCCCAATCATTTCAATTTTGGGTCTTTGCCTCTTGAAACACTGTAGCTTTCTATGTAACTTTTTTTAAAAGAGTCTTTGGAATTTAATTATTATGCTTATTTCACCTAGAAACTATTGTTTTACCTGCTACGGTATTTTAAATAATAATTTAAGAATGTTTCCAAGAGGTGTTGGGAGTTTGAATTAGAGCCCAGTAATAGCCTTTTTTAATTGGTCAATTAATATTCTACATGCTCAATTAGAGTCTTCAATTAACTCCACAGAATAATAGTACAGTGCTTGAAAATATTTTACCAAGTTTCGTACTTGCGATTTGTTTCAACCCATCGCTACTTGGCTGGGTTTAAGGTACAATCATGTCTCTAAATGGCGAGTAAAAGCGGTACTTCTTCCACAGGTGCGCTGTACTTGCAAACTTAATGATAATTTAGAAAAAATGTCTCAGTGCCGACGAGAGACTTGAACCTCTGAAGGGTTGAAACACCCCAGAAATAACGCAATGAGGCTACAATTACCCGAGCTATTCCTGTGCTCTATTTTCGAAACGTTTCATTTCTATGAAAAACGACCTAAATCGGTGACACCAGCGACTCGAAATCCTGACAAATTTCAAATTTGAACCGGCGATATTTCCAGCACGTTCTACTACCACAATGAATTTCATTAACTTTGTAATAATTTTAATCAATATAATGATATTTATTTACGTCAAATTAAAGTACCTACATATATAATATTCTTCGAGTAATTTTTGACATCCTTCTCATGTTTCTTGTCAAAGACACAACCTAACGGAGCAAATGTTAAGTAAAAAATAATAGTAATCTGACATTTTACAATATTTTGAGTTAATTAAAGACATGATAGTAGTTGTACAGTTAACGGGCCGTCAGCTGTTCGCTGAATTTTATCGAATTCGGCATTTAATTATGGAAAAATGTAATTCACGTTAATCCCCCTCTCGGTGTCCCCGATTGTAACGAGTGGTACTTGTGCGAAATTTCGTGAATCCCTGTAGGAAATAGATGGCGCAGGCGTGACGACCCTCGGTGAAATGGGCGGATTTAATGTGTCCTGACCTACGCACACTTTAAATACTCGTGGAATCCAGTCTCCTACCTTTGATAGAGCCACTTTAATGAAATATGGTTTACCTTACTCGTATCGCGGTACGGCTGTTCTCTTTATCATAATTATATCTTACTTCACCGCAAAAATGCTTTATGCCGGCAGTATTTCGCGGTGGCTCTTTAAGTTCCGCTAATTCCACCTTTTTTCTGCTGTACAGTTGCCAACGTTAATGGTCTTAATAACTCTGCTTTATGAGAATATCAAGTTTGTTTAAGAATTAAGCGGCATGGCGGCTCGTCAATTTTTAACCCGTTGCCGCAAAATAACGAGTGACAGTCGCGATAAGTTGGAGAGGAAACTTTCAAGTTTTGCATAAATCTATTAAATTTAATTAATTACGTTAAATTATAAGATATATACAGAATCACTGTTCAATTTTTATTTTACCTAATTAATTCTGAATTATTTCGGGGATTCAGGTATCAAATTATCCCTTCTAATGTTCATTAGCCAAGTTAAATTAATTTGGGAAATTGACAAAATCTCAATCGACGCATTCGATAGCTTTTAACAATTAAAAGCGGTACAATTTTGTAATATGACTCTCCAAAAGCGTTCAATCTTCCAAATTAAATAACAACTATCAAACGAATACGCTACGTTTGTTTAAACGATGAAACAGCTTTTTACAAGTTGCACCAAATATTTTGATATTTTCGTCAACGATTTTAAAAGGATCCTGAATCAACAAATTTTCCAGAGTCAGATTAAAAAGATTCAAACTGGGTGCCGCGTGAGGTAACAGTGATATCTCCAATCCCATTTCCACCATAGCCCTCAATTTCGAATGATTTACAGTCGATTATATCGACAACCGAAGTAGCTCTCCACATCGACGTCAGCACAGCGCGGTACTTTTATTTCCCAAAAGTTATTTCACGTAGAAAAGTGCTCGGTATCCCGATGGATTCCTGCCAGGAGAAAAATCAATGGTAAATCGGCCACCTTGCATTCGAGCCGTTCGAATATATCGAAACGTTACGGGAAGGTTTGCACTTTGCTGCCACGTTTTCAGCCCTTTAAATAGTCCCTTTATTTCCTGCTTCAACGAGAGCTCAACATTTTTTTCCCCGTGCCCTGTCACGCTCGAAATGAGCGCTCGAAGCCCCGAAAGTAATTCATTTAAAGGACACGATGCACCGTGCTCATGAGCCGTGCTAATTCGATAACGAGGTCTCGATTGAATTATTCTCCAGGCCTGCGACATCGATAAAATGTTTTTCGCGTTATCATTTGGATATTCTGGAATATCGGATACTCCTGTCTCGTCGAGAAATTTCATGCACCGTCGTTCAAGTAGGATTATCGTTGATCTTCGTCGATGTCAGGAGAACAGAGAAAGAAGCTGTCCTCTTGACAATAATTTACATTATTTACAATAGACAGAGGAATTTAAACATTTTTTTAAAATTAATAAAGAGAAAATTGTGTGTTTGCAGCTCCGGTGAAAAGTTAACTGTTACTGGTGCACATACCCGTGAAATTCCTCGTCAACTTTCGTTATTTTAGCTCTCTTTTGTCATTTTCTGTCAGTTTAATTGTTACCGTAGCTTTTTTAGGATCTATGTACTCTTTCACGTCGGTTAGGTCTCGGTTAGGGCTCGGTTAGGTCCCGGTTAGGTCTGGGCAACCCATTTAAACGAGACCAAAGATTAAGTCTGAGTCCCAATTTAAACTTATGCCCACAAATCACAAGTCCCAGCCTCTACCTCCTTCCCTACCACATCCTCAGAGCCATCATAAAGCTTTAAATGCAGCAAATCAATTTTATTTCAGCCCAGCAAGAAATCGTAGGTCAAAGGGTAAAAATTCTCCAACAACGACATTCTTTATCTCTTCCACGCTACTCCTAAAACGTCCAAAGTCCATTACACCCCCGTCACCTCCTCGTCATCGTCTCCACGACGATAAAACCATCGTCCAACCACCGGGCACCCCACCAAACAGCTACGGCACTGCACGTAGTAGCCCGGAAGTAGCAGTAGTAAAACGTAGTAATAAGTAGTAACGGCGTATACGCAGGCGTACGCACGTTCGGCATCAGAGTTCGGTAGGTGGGAGGTCGAAAAAATGCGCCGTGAGTGGGAGTTTCGAGGACGAAAGAGCGGAAGGAGGATTCTCGGTGGTTTGCCGTGGTGGGACGAGAAGAAAGCGGAAGGGATGCCGCGAAAGGAGGGGTACAGCGAAGAGCCACCTAGGTGGAGACGTTCCCCGTAGAGAGACAAGGATAAAGAGATGCCGGAGAGCGAAGAAAAGCGTACAAGAAAAACAAGAAAAATACGAGGATAAACGAAGAGAGAGGATGGAGGTATCGGGTGAGAGGAAACGAGAGAGATGAAAAGAGGGGTGGATCCTGCAATACGATGCGCGGGCAACGCGCATGCGTCCGACGCTCCTAAAGTTCCTCCGACTGAATTCATCCGATATGTACAGCTCTCTCTCCTTCTCTCTCTCCCACGCCTCTCTGTCCGGGTGTTTGACCACGTTTCCACGATGCGTCTGTGTGGCCCCTCTGCCGGAGGTCGATGCACGCCGTGGTTGTGGGCTCTATGTGTCTGCTGGGCTATGTACGCGCATGTATATGGTGTTGGGGTGTACGGCAGGATGCACGTATGTATTTACCATGGGAAAGGAGGGGTACAATAAGTGACATATATTGCTACCTTCGCGGCAGCTTTTCACCGAGTTAATATGGGACTTAAGTATCCCCGGTTGCGTCCGTGGGGCCATCTTCGTGAGACACGCGGTTAGATTAAATTTGTAAAAAATTCCCCAACACACTTTGGGACGTATAATACCACCGGAAGGAGTTTTATTTGTCTTGGTGTTGGTCAGAAGTGTCGGTGCACTAGTGCGCTCGCGCGCACGTCGGTTGCATTCTCTCTGTCTCGAAAGTGGGTCAGTTTTATGAGTTTATTGGAACAGTTCTTGAATTTAATATCGGCCGGAAGTATCATCGGTGTGGGTGGAGAGAGATGTGTTCGAAGGTGGAACGGATTCGTGGAGTTTTGATGATTCGTTTGGTATGTAACCCGCCGTCTGTGTGCCAGATCTGGTATAATTCCTGGCAGAGGGAAGTTATTTATAAACTACGGTGGACGAGTGGCGGGTACTCTCGACTGAATTACTTTTCTTTTCGTACGATCACAATGAAATTGCTGATCGATCTCTATCCGAATGCTGATGCGGCAACGGTTTATACGTTTTATCGTCGAGTGGATCATTCTTCTGTTCCTTTAAAACTTGTTGGGTATTTCACGATTGTCTTGGGACGATTCCACGGCCCTTTTTACAGCGAGTAATTAAGGATCGATATGAAAAATGTCGGCGTTTCGTCTACGGTATCGCGAACGGTAAGATATTCGCTTTGGAGTGGAGCTTTCAGTGGAGTAGCTCAACGATTCCGCCGACAGACTTCTCAGAGAGGATTCCTCCTTAATGTACTTCCCTTTTAAAACTTAAATGTACAATTATTTTACGAAGGTCTTTGGCAAGCTCCGATGCGTTGAATTAATCGATAATTATAATAAACTAACTCTCTACCTTTTTCTCCGTCGTTATATAGAAATATAACATTTTATTCGTCTCTCCCTTGCATTTGAATTTTTCTAAAATCTACTTCCCACAAATTCTAAACAATTCTCTAATTCCACGTGCTTCAGGACACTCAACACCACATATAATCCCCATTAAAAATCACGAGACCAATAATTACACACGCGAACAGGGCGTGCACAAGAGTCCTCCTCGTTCACCAACGCTACCAGATAACTTTTACACCAGCCGTGATAATTATCTGTTAACACTCAAAGTAATCATCGTGTGTGTCCCAGGTAAAAGGGCGACACTCATTCAGCAGATTGGCAAAGCCGAGTGTCCGTGTGTTTGGCCAGTCACGTTTCCATAGACGGCACGTACGTATGTTGGTCGCACACGTTTCCGGTCGGGTTTTCTTCGTTTCCGCTGAGAGATCTGCACGAGAGAACTCATGGAAAAGTGTGGCCATAGTGTGCAAGTGCGTACAACGGGCGACATTAATGGTCGGCCTGGATCGTCAAACTTTTGCAATTAGCAAAGTAAATTGCTCGTAACCTTTCCGAACCCGTGGAAACGGGACGTGCCATAAATTAATAACGGGCGGGAGTTTTGGACGGTGTGGATTTGTTAATTGCAATTTGCGATTCTGCGGGAGGAATGGCTGGGAGATTGTGACCTATGGGGATATTTCGCAGAGTTCTTTGGGGGAAGGGAATTATTTTCACTATTTTTTCTCAGGCTATGGGGAATGTTCCAGGGTTAGAATGTTCGTGGGTTAGAAATTTGTTTCATTATTGTTTCTACTTAATTGCAAATCTTTCTTAAGATAAAATTACTAATGATACTATTTTTTTTAATTAAAAAATACTGAGTTAACACGTTCAACGCCACCGGTGTTTTGTTGGATTCACTATATTTAGCGAAGTGAAACATTTGAGCTTAGTTTTTTAAAATGAAAACTAAAGCTGAAATACATTCGATTCAATCGAAGAGAAACTCGAGGAAAGAAGTAAATTTGTGGCTCAGAAATTTCTTTGATTATTGTTCTACTTAATTGCAATTCTTTCTTAAGATAAAATTACTAATAATACTAATTTTTTTTATGTAAAAGTACCGAGTTAACACGTTGAACGCCACCGGTGTGTTGTTGGTTTCACTATATTTAGCGAAGTGAAACTTTTGAGCTAAGTTTTTTAAAATGTAAAACTAAAGCTGAAATTTGCAATAGATTCGATTCGATCGAAGAGAAATTCGAGAAATGAAGTAAATTCGTGGCTCAGAAATTTCTTTGATTATTGTTTCTACTTAATTGCAATTCTTTCTTAAGATAAAATTACTAATGATACTATTATTTTATGTAAAAGTACTGAGTTAACACGTTGAACGCCACCGGTGTATTGTTGGTTTCACTATATTTAGCGAAGTGAAACTTTTGAGCTTAGTTTTTTAAAATGTAAAACTAAAGCTGAAATTTGCAATAGATCCGATTCGATCGAAGAGAAACTCGAGAAAAGGAGTAAATTCGTGGCTCAGAAATTTCTTTGATTATTGTTCTACTTAATTGCAATTCTTTCTTAAGATAAAATTACTAATGATACTATCTTTTTTTAATTAAAAAGTACTGAGTTAACACCTGGAACGCCACCAGTGTTTTGTTGGTTTCACCATTTTTGCCGAAGTGAAACTTTTGAGCTTAGTTTTTTAAAATGTAAAACTAAAGCTGAAATTTGCAATAGATTCGATTCGATCGGAGAGAAACTCCAGAAAAGAAGTAAACTCGGGTCGATGCCGAGGCACGTGAGTATGTATGTGTGTATACGTAACTCTCGAGGGCCTTTAGACGAGCACGGCGCTCTGATAAAAGGGGAGGTTTCACCGAGCTTTACTTACACAGACGGAAAAGAAGAGGACTTTCGACTCCAGAGACGAAGTTGAGAATCGGTCACTCGGAAGATATCGTTCGAAAATCGGCCACGTTTTTCGAGGCTTTATCGAGAAGAGAAAGAGCCGCTTATTGAGTAATCCTGCTCATCCGTGCGCGAGCTACACGTATAATCTTATCGGAGGAAAATATACGAATATTGGAGCACTAGACTGCTCCCGGAAACGTGGATACGAATGGTAAAGGTGAATTTTTTTAAGGCACACAAATCAACGAATTCAAATTTCGTCGAAATCTTTTTGAATACCTGACTTACGGTGGCCAAAGATTTTTTGTCCAAAAACTAGTTGTCCCAGAATTATTTTTAATGTTTCATCCAGAAACCAGGACTCCAAGGAACACGTAGAAAAAAGGCCCATCGAGATCCGTCCAAAAACACGCGAGATATTTAATTTCAAAGTCGAGGGTGTCCGATTTTTGGGAGACCCGAGCGAGGGGCCAGGGGAGTGGTGCAAGCTAAAGTTTGAAAATTCGTATCTCCGCTTCTGGGGGTCGTAGAGGGATGATTTTTGTTTAGTTTTAATCGTTGAAGAGTCTAGTTTAAGATGCTTTTGGGTAGAAGTTTCTATCTTGATCCGTTTAAAAGCAGAGCTCATTTACCCGTCTCGGGAGCCTGGTGCAAAAGCTAATCGTTGCAGGATGATTTTATTGGCGTCGATTGAAAGCCAAGTGTCCAAGGAACACGTAAAAACAACAATAAGCCACACTAAATCAATTTTTGTTACTTAATCTACAATCAATTCACGAAAATACCTGTCACTGTTACAAATTTCAAAGTAAAATGTGTAATCAAACAATAACTAATCAATAACCATTTCAGTCGTTATTACAACAAAATTCATCTGCAAAAATGTAATATCCGTCGTCGATCTACCGTGAAATTCGCACGGAAATTAACTACTGTACCCGTACATTCAAAAACGCACTGACAGAAACGCGAACAATCGGGCGAAATCGTCGAATATGCCGTTCGTAGATTAAATTCCAGTGATACAAGCATTACACTGCGCCGGCATTGGCCGGCGTACACGAAAATCCGCCTCTACAGTTGAAATTTTCGAATTAATCAGATACGGGGAATAATGGAGATATTTGCAAGTTCATGAAATCGGGTGTAATCGAACGAACGTGAGTAATTCAATCCAGTGGAGCAGCTCGGTGAAAAGTTCCAGAGAACGACGTCGAGAGATCGATCGACGGCAGGCCGAAGTAGATAGTCGAGAGTTCGTAACTGGCATCCTCGAGTAAATGTCAAACGCGCTATATAGTCCCGGAAAACTAGCACACAATAATTATCCTTATGTCCCTGGCCTGACTCCGATATAACTCAAAACATGCCTTTCATTGAGAATTTCATCCTCCGTGGAATGCAACCCTCCATTCACTTTTCCAAAGTGAATATTATACGATATTGATAGGACTGCAAGAAATACCAATGAATCGACCCATTGCTCTCCAAAGAAGTGATATTTCTGCAGTACAAAATGAACCAAAGGAAGGACCAGCTATTTCCAGTTTCCATTTTTCTCAATTAACACTAGATTTACGGGACTGAAATCTGTTACACTGCAATATATTAAATAGACTTTGGAAACAGGGGGATCGATCGGCAAAGCTGGTAATTCGTTAAGTAATTTTTGTATTGTAAAATACACGTGAAATATCTACTGTACTGTTTCTCTATATATGAGCCGTCCAGTGCACAAATCGATTAACTCCACTTTTGATTTTTTTTCAATTTAAGTCTCAAAGCACTCGATTGAATCCTAACTTTTTATATTTAGAATAAATTTTCGTAATAATAACGATTAACACCATTAAATAACGAAGTTTGTTTGGCCATCGAATAATAAATAATTGAAATCAGAAGTTAATATAATTAATTCCAAGGCTATTCCACCTTATTCATTTTGTACTTCGTTAGAGGAAAGCTAAATGCGATTATATATTCTACAATACTTATTTGTATTTATATTTCGAAGGGAATTTTAAAAAGGAGTGTATAATATTTCATCACGTTTCTCCACTTTCGGTTTTATGGAGTTAATCGATTTGTGCACTGAACGGCTCATATTTGAGAAATGCTTATAAAAAAAGTATGAACCCGTCAATTTGACGGTTTCCGTAAACCTAGTGTTAAACAACAACGTAAATAATTTAACGAGACAATTTTACAAGATGCGCTCATGACATTACGTTAAATAAAAAATTCAAATTTCGAGTTTACGAACACATTTATCCAAATGCCTATTAATTAAATACAGAAGATTCTACACACTGACAATTGAGTCCCACGACTGCAGACTTCAAGTGCGAAATGGCAATTGAACTTTTACAAATGAATTGCAACAGGGGAAGCATGCTTGTCAATTTAATTGCAATGGAAAACCGAAGGGGCAAATACGTAAAACCCTAGGTCCTCTATTCACGTGTTATTCCGTGTTAATTTTCATTCCTCTGGAATTACGTGCCGGTGTTGAAATTTTTTGCGAGGACCCTCGAAAGCTCGATTTAAATTGAGCTTCTTCGGGGCAAATGAATGGGAAAACGAATGGAAAATAGAAAAGCGGAGAAGCTTCCATTTATTTCCACAATGTAAAATTATTATCCACTTGTCCCACTTTCTCTCTATCCTCACCATTTTCCTTTTTTTTTCGAACGAAAAAAGTGAGTTTCGAGATAGTTGTCTCCTTTTTCCAAACCGAAAAATGGGTCGTAGTCACACATCGCGTATCGCGAGTGCAAAAAAACAAAGAACTCCCGAGATTATAATAAACGCTGCGCCAAATAACCGACGTGGGAAGGAAAGTTGCAAAAAAAAGGGGAGGAATATTTTTCAACGGGGACGCGTCGCAATAAAATGATTCGAAAGTGGACTGGAGGTGAAAAAAAAATTAATCATCGGGCTTTGAATCTCTTTTCATAGCACTGGCGAACGATTTATAGGCGCGAATTTATATGTACAGAGCACAGGGACACTTGAGAGTCATTCTTCTCGCGTGAATTGTTTCGGCGATTGCTGTCACCAATATTTTCTCGCTCGATGCATGAAGTGTATTTTCCTACCGTTGCACTTGTTCCGCTCGATTTTCCCGAGAAATGTCATACGAAAGCAATAAAACACTTTGGAATCATTTGAAATCAAGGAAGAATGGTGTCTGGTCTTCTGATTTGGCGGAGAATCATCGCGGAACGATGGCACAGCGGAGAAGTATTAATGTAAATTGTTCTGGGATTTATTTCTATTTTTTAGCTGTGTTTAAACATGTTGGGATGACTGTGGAAAATTAATTGTGGAGGTTTAGAATTTGGAAGCTCTTTTTTTAACCCGTTGCAGTGCGATTTCTTTTGTGACTGCATCCGAATAATTGAGAAATAAATTGGTAAAATAAAAATTCATCGGTGATTATTGATATATCGTATAATTTAAGGTCATTTTAATATCTGATAGTAATAGCTAATATGTTCAATCTGATAGGTTTTGTAAACTTACAAATTTCCTACTCAATTTACCGTATCGCGAGTGTAAATCTTTATTGTAGGGCCAAAAGAAGTTAAACTTTTGCTTAAATTTTAATAATTAGACCCAAATGCAGTGCTAGTAAAAAAAAATAACTTATGAAAAATGTCAAAGAAATAAATCTGAGCAAGAAAACCTGATACAGTGAAGAATTTTGAAGAGCCTCGTTTTAAACACCTTGGAACTATCTAAAAAAATACTAACTGAATTAAATAATAATGGTGCTATATATTTTTCGAATTCTATCAGCTAATAAATAATTCTCATTATTTCTCTTTCCCCTGGCTCTTTAATTCTTCCTCATTATTATATTTAATATTCCTCATACCTTTCCCTGTTTTCTCCTTGCTTCATAAACAACCGGAAACCCTCTACTATGAAAAATTTCAAAGATATAAATCTGAAGAAGAAAAATCGACACAGTGAAGAATTTTAAAAAGCCTCGTTTTAAACACCTTGGAACTATCTAAAAAAATACTAACTGAATTAAATAATAATGGTGCTATATATTTTTACAATTCCATCAGCTAATAAATAATTCTCATTACTTCTTCCTCCCCTGGCTCTTTAATTTTTCCTCATTATTATATTTAATATTCCTCATACCTTTCCCTGTTTTCTCCCTGCTTCCATAAACAACCGGAAACCCTCTGCTATTAAAACAACCAGCTTCTCCAAGCTGGAATTTTAATTCTTCGAAAACAACACGATCATTCTACCGCGGAACAACGAGAAATAATAAATTACCGAGTATCCCAGAAAGCACTCGGTGTTCCACCACCCCCTCGTATTTCCCCCGCCACCTCGATCGTTCCGTCCAACAAAATATTTTCAATTTTCACCAACCCGAAGCGCTGATTTCCCAGTCAGAAAGCCACGTCGGAGCTTTCGAGCTTTCCGTGGGCAAATATTTTGCGCGAGCAAACGAGAAATTCCGATTGGCCTCTTTGAACGAGCCGCCTTATATCCGCGCGAAGCTTCGAGATTAGTCGTTGCGAGGGAAAGTCACGAAAATGATGAGAACGAAAATGATGGAAATCAGGAAAGAAAACGACGAGCAAGAGACGCGATTGCAGGGCAAGGGGTTAATAAGATTCTTAACCCTTTGCCCTCGGTTGCCCCCTCTGAGGCATTTGCAGCGGACAACCTTATCGTAGCGCAATATTTTAGGAATCCAATTTGCCCAAAATTTTCTATCGAAATGGTACAAGTCAGAAAATCGTAAAATACCGCCAAGCTGCTGATAACTAACGTCAGCTTTGGCTCCGAGTGCAAAGGGTTAATTAATACACCGTATCATCAGTAATTCAGGAAAAATCTAACCGTAGGTCAATGGCAGTTGTCCGAAAGAATACAGACGAGAAGAAAAAAAGCTACATCGGTGCTACAGCGACCGAAAATGAAAATTCCCAGACCTAACCCACCCAAAGCAATCGCCCCAGTGCAAAATCAGCATACCAATTGTCCCCTCAGAAAAGCACACAAAGAGGAAGAGAAGAAATTGGAACACGAAGGAACACGGGAGACAAGAGAAGACCAGGAGACGAAGCAGCAGACGGATAAAACGAAGCGATCACCGAGGAACAAAGAAAAGGAGCCGCCGATAAAAAGCTTCCGACTGAGTTGGCGGCTGATTAACCGGCGCCTTCCACCGGAATCAGCTTTGAAAATCAGGAGGAATGATTTTTAACGAGGGTGTATCCGTAGGTGGCGGCGACGACAAGCATGAAACTCGAAGCTCATTCAGGCCACGCTTATTGTTCTCACGATTGCCAAGCACACCGATATACACCCCCGAAACCCACCCTCGGGTGCCACCGAGGGGTTGATACGCTCCTCCGCCTTTCCGCGAATCTTTTCATGCATTTTCGCGGTAAGCCATGGCCGCGAAAAAAAAAAGGGGGGTAGGAGCTTCGGGCTGAAAGAAATAGAGGGAGAAAAGGCATCGTAACGATCCAACTGCTCCAGTTCCGGTATGTGGAACGTGCGAGAGGGATAATTGCGGCCCGGCTGGAAATCAAAGGGACTTCCGTTTCGTCCGGCATTCACTCCGAACCCTCCACCTCGCGTTTCGTCCCATTTTTTACTTTCCGTCTCGTTCTGACATTCCGCGGATTACGTCGACGATGGTTTCGTTGTTCTTTTTTTCTTTTTCTTTTTTGCGGTATCGGAGGGACAGTTCTTCCTTCTCTTTTGACGCATCGATCGGGGGGGTTGAAAGTTCGAAGGTTGATAGGGGATGAGCGTAGGGTGGTCTGGATTTTGGAGGGTATTTTTTATTATTGCGGTAGAAATTTGTCGGGAAATAAAATTCTTTTGAAAACGTAGAAAGCTCGAAAGATGACAGAAGTAATTAAATTATTAACCTTCAATTTTCCTAGAAATTTTCTGAAATAAATTTCATAGGTTTTTTTTAGATTTCTCTTCAATTTGAAAAATTTAATTTCCTTCTTCGATTTATTGCTTATGTTTAAATGTAATGGTTTTACTATCTGAACTTCTATCTATGAGTGAGCGTAGGGTGGTCTGGATTTTGGAGGGTTTTTTTTATTATTGCGATAGTAGAAATTTCCCAGGAAAAAAAATTCTTTTGAAAACGTAGAAAGCTCGAAAGATGGCAGAAGTAATTAAATTATTAACCTTCAATTATCCTAGAAATTTTCTTAAATAAATTTCATAGGTTTCATTTCTGTCTCTTCAATTTGAATAATTTAATTTCCTTCTTCAATTTATTGCTTATGTTTAATGTAATTTCTTTACTATCTAAACTTCTATCTACGATTAATATCGTTTCTGCTACTCTCCCATTGTTTATAAAAATATACTATATTATTTGTGAATTGTTAAACAAAAGTCAAATTCCCCTCGCCAAGATTCCTTTGCAGTCTGCGAGGATAAAGCACCGAAAGTTGGTCATCGACCTAGCAGGTAAATCATCCATCTCTCTTTGTTTTCATCCTTCTCCCCTTTCACCCCTTTTCACACCCCTTTATTTCACTCTTCTCTTCTGCTTCGAATCCCGGTACGTACGACGGGGCGACAATTAGCCCTCAATTATGAAACCTCCCTCGGCAGGGTAACGGCTGACGGGTGACCCGGAAAGGAAGGGTGGCGGAAGGCCGCTTAAGGACGCGTCACACACGACGAGCATCCCCTATATATCGAGAGTGTGTATACACCCCCGATCGAATGCTTCACGTGCATGCACTTTTCGTGCCGATGCTAAAACGCTGAAGAGTCGCGAATTATAGGGAGACATCTGTTTTACAAAGGGCGAGACGAAATTGTTGAAACTTCTCACTGTAATTTCACGAATTAGGCAAAAAAATGTTTGAGTATCTTTTGACTCGGATGTTCAAAGGTGAGACATTGATAAAAGTCGAAGGTGTGAAGTTACTTAGTGAGAATGGGTGTTGCACGTCCAACACCCATTTTTGGCTCAGGTATCCCGGGTTCGCCAAACCCGTACCTGCCCTGCTCTTCTCAGAGAGCTGGACAGGCCCCTGGGAGACAAAGAAATGTAGAAAACAAGAAGATAATGCATAAAAACATCCATCTATTAAAGCAGAACGTGTCATTTGGATGCGGAAAACGAAAAAGCGCGGTTGCGCTGCGTGGCTGAGAGGTCGCAGCTACGGTCAGTTTTTTAGTCGAGCGCTGCCCTTTAGAATTTCTCGCGTTGAATCGGATTAGTGTCTTTTATAGTGCGTGGGATTTGCTGATAATCTTAATAACCTTTTACGATAACTAACTCGGATAAATTCATTTATATTTGTGAAGTCTAAAGCAGCTAGTAGTAGGAAAAATAGAAAAGAATGGGCGAAAAGAGGAAAGAGTTATTTGTCGTTGAAACTATCGAGGTCGAAGATCGGCAACGGCGAAACTGGGAGAAAGAGCCTTGGAGGCTAGTGAAAGATAATTAGATATTGATTTCACATTAGATCGTGCTAAGATAGAGGGCTATTCATTAACGTGTTATAACGGAGGTCGTCGTTCATTGGCCAATCCATTAGAATCAAAGACTGCTCGAGACCTTCTGCATATTACTCGGTAGGTCAACCTATCTATCTACCTTTTCGCCCATTTTTTTTGTCTCTTCTTTTGAAAAGCCTACGCCTATTGTCTTATTCTAACCACTTTTGTGCCCGAGGCGAGAAATTTTTAAAGGAGGCGAAAGAATGCGGAAAGTACTATATCATCTGCATTTTTTCGTTCGTCGAAATTGGAAAGGTAATGGGCGATTTTTATCGCTATCGCCGAACATATACCGCATACTTATGACAAAATATAATTTTTAAAACGTACGTGTAAAAACATTGAAAAAATACCTTTCAATTTTCAGCTTCGACTTTTAAATTCATTTCGTTTAGGACCCATTATTTCAGTTGAGTTTTCGAATCAAACAGGCTGTAATATATTAAGTAACGATATATAAAAAAGATAATAGAGATGATGCTGCATTTGATCTACATTTATAATATCGAAGTTAATGAGAGCCTAAAAAATTGCACCGATGTTCATAAAAAGGGAATAAATAAATTTTAATAGCGACAAAGAGCATTGAGGCAAGCATATAATGTGCCTCATTAATTCAATACCGTGCAACAAGTTGCGAGGCAGTTATTTCTCTATATTTATAAACACGTATATTAATTTCACGTCGCAGAATTAAATGCAATTACGGATCACCGAAATCATATCGCCAGCGTATGCAAATTGCGTTCTATTATTGCATTCCCTTTGGCCGTAGAATATTATTTTCACGAGAGACTTAAATTTGACATTGGACAGACAGCACACATATTATGAAGCCGTGAAGTAGAACAAATCAACGATAACAGCGCGCGAGGAGAAAATTCCGAGAGCATTTCTTAGAAGCAACGAGGAAACGGGGCTTCGCCATGTAATTATTCTGGAAATCAAGGGACTTGCGTCGTAGAAGGCTATACTTTTTTTCCCAGAATGGCAATTTCGCACTTAAATTTTCTAGGAAGTAGCTACGAGACACGATAATCCGATTTGATGATCCTCGCAAGCCAAATATTTGCATTTAAGAAGTTACAATTAGAATGATTTTGAGGAGAATTCGTTTAACCAAAAAGTATTCGACTTGTAAGATTCATTTCTTTTTTTATTTGAAGATATAAGAGGTATGTCGATCGAGGAATTTATCATTAAGAAATTCAATTGGATATATTTTTTCAAAGTGAAACAGTCTTCTATTTTATTTTGAAAAAATCCCGAAGAGAGACTGAAACATTGTACTTTAAATGAATATAACTACTTAAAAAGAATTGCCACTGTTTTTCATTATGATATCTTTTCTGAATTGCAACAATTTCGAGACAATGTCGTATAAAGGAAATCAGCCGCGTTCGTCATTGGAGAATTTGAAAATTTATTATTCCAATCGCGCGTCCAATCGATAGAATCCCATTGACATCAGCGACAGACGAGGAAGCTCTAATGAGCTCGCGTTTCGGACAGATGAAAAGGTAGAATGATTCCAATTATCCTGATAAGCATCCATTCGTAATCTGCCAAATTATGACGGGACAGACAGTGGCTGGTAGGAAGCAATTAGGGAAATAAAACTTAAAGAGCCACTAAAAGAAATCACTTTTCGTAACGATTTCTGCTATTTTCAATTTCCATTCGACTAATTGTAAGCAGATGGAGTCTCTCGGAAATTAAGCTCATGGGAAATACCTTCAAGTGGAATAAACGAATTTTTATAAAACCCGCTGAATTACGAAATATATTCAGGGGAACGAAGAATGCCTTTTTAGAGAACTTTCGTCGCAGAGAATCAATTGTTAAATTGCAAAATTTGTAATGTTGTCAGTTATGCAACATTAAACAGTACAAGATTGCTTTTTTATCAAAAGTGCAGCCGTAAAAGCACGCATCAACAAAACAGAGCTTGCAATTCAAAGTTAGAATAAAAGAAACGCGATCGCAACTACGGTCAGATTTCAGGCGGACAGCGCTCTTTAGAATCTTTCGCGCTGTATCGATATCAACGACGTTTACAATACATCATATTATATTACTCTTAATTTTAATCATCTCTTACAAAATCTGTGTTTATTATCTTCTATAATATGATATACAAGTTCGCTGACAGCTCATAATAACGTTGTATTAATATGTAAATTCATTTACATCTCCATTCCAATTTCATTTAGCAATTTATATTTCTAAAATCTAAAACAATAAATGTAATAATAATAAAAATAATAAAAAAATACAAGGCATCGAACAATAACGCGTGACTGTAAATCATTCACCGTAAAACTTTTATAATCGGATATTTAAACATTCCGTCGACGGCAGCACGGGTCAAATCGCTCTCGTGTAATTAATCTTCGAACAGAAAGCACGTTTTCGACTGCGTACACACTCGAAACAGGAGAATATTCGACGTCCATTTACGTCACCGAGTTTGGGTCAGACTGAATGATTTACTCGACGATCGACCAGGTCGTATCTATATTTACTCTCTCTCGGTTGTACTACGATCTACGTTATCTCTGCTCAACCGAGGATTCTGAATCGGGAAATGGAGATTACGTTCATTTATGTGAAAATTATTTTTGCATGGGACACCTGTAATCGATACTTGACATGGATTCTCTACGCTTACCTCTCTGCTCATGCTATTGTTTTCGTTGTAATTGCTATTATTACTGTGATTGCTAATAAATAGCCAACGGTGTCGCGATAATCGTGGACATACCGTGAACAACAAAATGAAGCTGTATTATTAATGGCACGTGTATTAACGCGGATTGTATTATTCAGTGATTATAGTCTGACTCTTCGGTCCAGTGGAACCTCTAATTCAAATAATTCTTCAAACACAATTTTTATTTTAAATTTGATTCATAGGAAAGGAATTGACATCATAGGAATTTTCACCCATAATTTCCGTGTATCGGAAAATAGGGGAAATATTTCTGCCTACCAGAGTCACTGTCTTACGCTCTACATGCCTCAGCTAAGTTCCGAATCCCTAAAACCCTCTTTATTACCCAATAACCGCTCTCAACTTTCCTAACTCTCTTTCAAACAGTGCAAAAGTGATCCATTTTAAGGCGCAGCTCGCAAAGACGATCGATAACCCCAAAAAACCAAGCGAGAGCCACCGAGGATGTGGCATATTAAATAATAATATAAGATAAATTTTTAAAGACAACAGGAAATTTCAATTCGATAGTCCCTTCTTCTTTCTATATTTCTCTTCCAATCGATGCAGTCAGCTCGCCAATACCTACAGATTAAATGGGTTAGGTCTCGGCTAGGTCACGGTTAGGTCTGAGTTAGGTGCAGATTCGAACTTCCTCACAGTTTTTAAAATCTACTATGATCATTATGTCCAAAAATTACCGTTCAATTCAACCCAACGAAGCTGCCATAAATTAAATGACAAATAATCTTATCCCATCTAACTTTCCAACACCCTCTCATTCCACCCACTTGATGACCTTCCCCAGTTAACAAAGACACTACTAATACCATCCTACAGCCACGAAAATCTCCATTCCCTCGCGATTTCTTTCGAGACACAGGTTATACGACGGCCATCCTACGAAACATCCGGCTCGCGTGCACGTGGCGACTCGATCGCACGTAATGCATTCGGGCTGCAGGGCCCCGAACGGTGGTTTTCGCAGAAGCATGCAAAATATCCGACACGCGTGATACGCGGAAGGAACGTAAAGCCAAGTTCCGGAAAGCTATAGACTGGCCGCACTTATGGAAATATCGGATCGGAAGTCACTTTTACGACGCCGGCGGAGGGGAAGGAGAAACCCCGGTCTTTCGAAGGAGCTCTTACGGCGGGGAATCTTTTCGAGGTGGCGCGCGAATTCAACGTTATTGCTCGAGGCATTGCAAAATGCGATGGAGAGAGAGATAGCTGGGAGATATCACGGAGAAACTAAGTATGATCGATGAGATACGAAATATGCACGCGATTTCTAATGGGCAATACTTTCCCTCGGGTATCTTGTTTATTATCTGTTCTCGATGCAATATTTTCATGTAATTTACTGTAATAATTGCGTGTAATAAGGTAATTAATTTGTTTCGGATGTAAGGTACGATATGGAAACTATATAAGCATGGAAGATGTGGTGTAAGGTGTAAAATGGATTGTTCTTTCTTTCTGCTTTCTTGAAAATTTCTTAAAAAATAAAGCTAAAGTAAATTTTACATATTTTGAACATTCATCCGAAGATAGAATTTATGGAAAAAATCTGGGCACCGTAGTCTTTTTCATCGGGTAAAAAAATAATCAATATCCCATTTTATGGATGAACGTATATGTTAAATTAATAGGTGAATTAATGGACCAGTTCAATCTTTATTCGGAATGAAAATAGCAAATAAACGGGGCAAATAATTGCTCGAAATAAAATAACGAGGAAGTTTGTTTCAAAATAAAAAGGTTATGCAAACAAATTGCACTGGTTTTAATCGAAAGGTAAATACTTTCCGAGTGGCAATTTCAGAAGAAACGTCGAGTAATCATTCGAAACGTATAATAGCAGTTTAAAAAATAGAAAAGACAGTGCAGAAATAAATGTAACACCTAATAAAAATAATTCACCTTTGAAGTTCATATTTAAAATAAAAAGCTAATTAAAAGAGTGAATAAATGGCTCCATAAATAAAATTAGCTGTGTCCCGTCTAATGGACCTTTACAATTCAATATTCACAAAATATAATTAAGAAAAGAAGACTTCCTCGAAGTCTCCGATCAATCAGCTCAAAAGCAATGCCCTCAATTTTCTACCATAAAATTTCATAAACGCAGCACAGTTCCCTTTACAAGGTGTACGAAATAATTATGAAATTCCGATCATCCAAGTCATTATCTCACGTAATTACAATTTCGTAATACACCGGCGCATTATCAACGCGAAGATTTCTGCATTATTTACGTAACATCGATAACAGCACCCCTCGAAACCCATAAACGTTCTAAACGCTCTGCACCCTCGAACCCTCGTCTACCATTTCGCCAAAAATAGCTTCTAACATTTCGTGACAAAAGCAAATCCTCTCCGCGATCAGCCGGCTCGTAAATAAAAATAATCCACGAGCGAAAGGTCCGAGTTAAAGGATGCAACGGTTTCTTCAACGTCGACGATCGATCGGAAAAGATTAATTCCTTCTCTAGGCCTTATGCAACTCTAAATAACCGAGCGATATCGAATTCCGATGAAACGCGGAGGAAAAACGAGGCGAGGGTCGCATCGAGAGGGAAACCTCCTCTTTTTTTTTCTCCCCCATGTCGGGCATTTTCATCTGCGAGCAGAAAGTTGTAAGTTGAAGCACGAAACTTCGCGAGCCAGTTACATTCTCGTACCCTAATCGGCGTCGTTTATTATTTTAATGACGTTATTAGTGAAATTTAAATAAACTTGTACGACCGAAACAACTTTTCCTCGTCGTCGCCTCGTTAATTTGGTTCGGACGTGAAATAATGCGAGTTTAGAATCTATGTCGTACTTTACCAAGGTGTTCGTTACCTCGCACTTTTCCACCGCGGTGGAGAATGCGGATTGGGTTATTAAATATATAGGGCGCGAACGGAATGAGAGGCTTTTTCGTTATCTAAATTATCATATTCTTTGCCTCTTAAACCACCATAGACTCTTTTTCTATATTTGTGCTTTAACTGCTGCAGTCAGCTCGCTAAGAAACTACTGTATTCGATTTCAGGCGGGTTAGGTCTGAGTTAGGTGAGGATTTGAATTTGGAACGACTAACTGTGAGCCAGAGAATCTATCTGAGCCACCAGAGTCCCTTTTTGTGTATTTCATTTTTAATTTCTGCAGTCGGCTCGCTAAGAAGCTATTATATTTAATTTTAGATGGGTTAGGTCTCAGTTAAGCCTCGATTAGATCTGAGTTAGGTGCGGATTTGAACTTGGAGCGACTAATTGTGAGCCAGAGAATTTATCTGAGCCGCCCTAGTCCCTTTTTTCTGTATTTTTGTTTCAATTTCTGCAGTCGGCTCGCTAAGAAACTATTATATTTAATTTCAGATAGGTTAGGTCTGAGTTAGGTGCGAATTTGAACTTGGAACGACTAACTGTGAGCCGGAGAATTTATCTGAGCCGCCATAGTCCTTTTTTCCGTATTTCTTTTTTAATTTCTGCAGTCGGCTCGCTAAGAAACTATTATATTTAATTTCAGATGGGTTAGGTCTGAGTTAGGTGCGAATTTGAACTTGGAGAGCCCTCCATAGCCGCCCACTATGCCTGGTAGCTCATCAAGCAGCCGAACAGAACTTTCTAGATCACCTGCTAATCCAGAAACCCTTACAAACTAAATATACTTACAATATCCTTCTAAAATAACAACCACTTGATAAAAAAATATTACTTCACCCCCTCGATCTATCCTATCCAAGAAATCGGTCCACAACACCTCGCATTTCTTCCAACCCTACTTTATCCATATTCTCCACGACACTTAAGAAAGAAAGATCTTAGAAATTCCTTAAAGCTCGAAACAGCAAAGTTTAACGGAACGTTAATGCGAATGTGGAGAAGCGAAGGGGTGGAATAGAGATAGGGGAATAATAACGCGAAATAATAGATCGTGAAATCTTCTCACGACGGCAACATTTTCCGGCGTAGCTCGAGGGGTGTTTTCGCGAGACAATATAAAAATGACGCGGAGGCACTGCGTAGGCCCGACGACGGCGTCTTTTCTTTTCCGCCCTGTTTCCATTGTCTACCTTCCGTTGAACTTGTGCACATGGCTCGTTCTCAAAAGGCGAGTTAGCGATTCTACGCTCGTCAGACGTCAGCGGAAAATAAGGCGCAGGACGGGCATCGAAGGCCGTGATATTTTCGCGGTGATCCAGGGGGTCTGCGCTGTTGCGACTTTCCTCGCTTATTCTACTTTAACCCGAGCATCGTTCGCCATTTCAAACACGGGGGGTTGGCCTTTCGTTTTCTTGATTTATTATGCAAAGTTTAACGTCGCGACGACGTCTGGGTCATTAGCTGCAGCGTTCATGTCCGAGGGAAGGCCTGGATGTGAATTTACTTTGTGAAAATCAAATTGGAAGTCTTGGATTCCTTCAAATTCGAGTTTTTATGGATTTAAACCCCTTGCTTTGTAGTTACTTCTGTGTCGATTAAACCCTTGCCGTACGATAACGCGTGACACTCGTGACGCGATAAATGGGATAGGAAATTTTGAAGTTTTCCTAAAAGTATTAAATTCAAAATATTTTTATTTCTGTCCCATTAATATTGTGCTAAGTTATACGTTATATCAGAAATGAGGGACAGATCGTTATTTTTGCAATTAATTCTGAATTATTACGGACTCAGTCACAGAATAAATAGTACGGCAAGGGGTTAAGCACGAAGTTTATGAAACAAAGAATTATCGGTGGCCTCTTCTGTGTCGTGGAATTTGAAATAAAATTTTTAATAGGACAAAAATTCTATGGCATCGTATGCCGATACTTGATACTATGTAGAAAATCTACAAAATTTTTAATTTAAATTTCTACCCCACGAATCTCACTCGTTACTGTAGAGCAAGGGGTTAATTGGAAGTTGAAATCTTTCAGCCATTGGAAGGAAAATTCTTATAATTATACCAAGATTGTAAAAGTTAACTTACGAAGGCTCGTATAAAAATAGAAACTCGGACACTAAAATAACAGAATTAAAATTATATCCGCCGATACTACGGTCGCAGAATTCCACTTAGAATTAGTGACTTTTCTGCAATTTCCTTCGAAGCTATCGGAGACGCAACGAAATAATAATTATATCTAAAATATTACTATTACATTATCAAAAACCACTAATCAATTTTTATTTTACCAATTTAATTCTGAATTATTTCGCACGCAGACACAAAAGAAACCGTACTCTGCCAGGGGTTCAAAAAATAGAAGACTAGAAATTTTCAGAATTCAACCCTAACGGAACACAGACTCGACAATAACGTTGTCCACATTTGGCGAAAAGTCCAAAACGCAGCCTATCCCGAACGGATGGACCATCAGAATTTAAACAACAATCGATAATGACGGCAGGGATTCGAGCGGAACATCGATAGGAAAGGTAGGCGCGTTTATTTCGTCGCTATGCTATCGATAGAATACAAAATAACGGCAAGCTGCCGGATATTTGCGGGAGGGAGAGTGACAAATATATATGATAAAAGCCGACTGTTCCGCTCCGTATCCTGAACCGAGCCGCTCCGTATCTCGATATTGATTTATCGCTTGCCAGCACTCTATCCCTATCGAGTTTTCGATTTCCATGGATGCAGGCGAACGAAAATTTTATATCTCCAGCACGGAATATCACAGGCATGTCAAAAATGTAGGCTGCATACCTCTTAATGCTTCATTTATTCAACAATTCGTGGGAGAAACTTTGGGGTGTCTTAAAAGCACCGGGTACTTCGGTTTGCATTTCCTACTTTTCTTTATTGACGATGCATTCTTTTCTGCTGCATTTTGCATTACATTGACGGAGAAGCGACGGGTTTGCTGGAGAGTTTCTATGGACAAATGGATGGACAGGTGTTTTTTAAGGGGTTTTGAGGGGAAAGTGTACAGTGCCGTGGATAGACAGGGTGGTTTTGAAGGTCGAAGGCTTTTTTAACCCCTTGCCCTACAATATCGGGCGACACAACAATATAAAATTTTGAAGTTTTCCTAAACTATTAAATTGAAAATATTAATCGATCGCGAGAGAGGTCAAATTACTTCCATACTAATAATATTGCGTTAAATTATACGATAAATTAGAAAACAACTGTAATTTTTTATTTCAGCAATTAATTCTCAGTCATTGCTCATTCCGTCAGAAAAGAAATTGTAGGACGTAAGGTATTAATAATAAATTATTAATATAAAAAAATTATTAATAATAAATCGTAAGGTATTTTGATATTTTACTGTGAGAAAGATGATGAAAATTTGTATAAAAATTGGAAACCAATTGTTTTGACTGCCTTCTTAGTTTTAGTGTTAAGTAGAATAAGTATTATAGTCTGAGCGGCGGAAAATTAATAAAATTGAAAGTCTCAGAGCTGACTGTCATTTACGGTGTCGCTGCTGTAAAACAAGAAGTGAAACAAAGAGAACATAGCACCTCTATAAAGCAAAATACTGTCGCCGAGGCAAGGAGATATTTTAAAACTTCTATTTTCCATGGGATCCTATATTAGAATACGTTGAACTTCAACGCCAACGTATTGGACTTTTCTGGAGGAACTATCCGCAAACTTTCAGCCCGTATTTTACACTGTTTTAAAATAACTTGGATTTCGAGCTGAGAATACACTTCGAACATTGTGCAAATAAAACAATGCCTTACATCAAACATTTACTCCTTCGAAGAACAATGATCTAAGAGTCTGAGAAACTTTGAGAGCTTTGTAATGTACGGACGATCATTCGAAATCGCTTTAAATACGTGCACTGTAATTCCTCATTTAACGAAGGAACTGCAGCTCTAATAAACAATTAAAATCGGCATGTTAAATTCCAATACTAATTGTGTAGATAGCATCATTGGAGAAATTAATAAAACTAAGAAGCTAAATTATTTAAAAGTTTATCTAATCTAGTTTTAGTATTAGTTTCGTGAAACTATCATAACACATTGTAAATTTAGCTTTCTTCTGTTACAGTAGTGTTATAAACAGGACAGTAAACATAAGCAGTTGTTAAAAAAAATACGACGTAAACTTCGTTGACTCTTCCACTGCTGAATACGTCCTATGGTGATTTTGACAATTTTTCGACGTTTATGTGCTCTTCTGAATTAATTAAAGTCAAAGAAACGATATTTTCGTAATTCAGGGAATGGAGGAGGGAAGAAAAGGGGATTTTTGTGCAGTAAAGTCTATAGAGTCCCAAAACAAGAAATTTTGAGGGAGATATAAGGCTCAGTATTAAAGTCTTTTGAGACAATAGAGCCCTAAAGCAAGAAATTTGGCGGAACTTTTATATATTCCTTCAAATTTCCTACTTTGGGACTCTATTGTCCCAATAGCTATTTAATACTGGGACTTACAAGTCCCAACAACAAACCTATCGAACAATAGCATCGCAAAACAAAGCTGGCACATGTAATATATATTAATTATAACTAATTATTAAATATGAAATATCTATTAGAATCATAGGTCCACACTGCTGAAAGAATGAAGAAAAACAGAATTTGTTTCCGTGCAATTAAATCCGCAGAAATCCAATCCTCCCTCCAACAAGGACTAAGTAATAAGTGTCATAGCTAAGGAGAAATTTACGTCGATAATAACCGAGTCATTAGCAGATGCGCGGCGTAATGAGTTTAAGAAAAGATTGTCTACTCCCGACTAATTTTATCTCGCCGTATAACCAACTTTCCTCCGACCGCCGACTAATTTTATTTCGCTCACCTTTCGCCATATTACGCGAGCACCGGGATTCATTTGATCCCAAGGACGCCGGAGAAAGTTATGATTGGTTACTCTCGGCTTGCATTAATATATAACCACTAGCAGGAGATACGTTATCACTGTATTACGACCTTTCTACCAGCGTATGATCTTAGCGTGATCAAAAATTTATTGTGAAATTCCTCTTACCTACTTCACATGCTGATTTATCGCTTACTCTGCAAAACATTGACGTTAGGGATGAAGCTTTTAACGGTGTCGGTTGAGGAGTCTACTACGAAGGAAGCTCAGCCGTTCTGTGCTTTCTATTCGTTGTGGTGTGCGTTTGAAGGACGAAGATCGACGAGGAACAGGAGAGGGCCGAGGAAGATTGCAGTGTCCTTTGTGAAGGTCACAGGCCTTCGGTGGTTGGGTGAAGTCAATGATTCAAGATGCAGTTAAATTCTGACAGATTTGTGTATGTTTAACACGTTGTTTTCTGGTTGATGGTTGGATCGATAATGATCACTTTCGGAAGAAGTAAGGCACGCTTGGGCGAGCGAGGCGCGAGGATGGTGTGAGTGTTCTGATTGGTCGCTCAGAAGTACGCTGATTGACGAGCCTTAGCCACTTCGTTGGCGCGAATTCATGGGAATTTCAAACTCTTGGAAAGCGTGTAAGCTGATTATGATGAAGCTGATGTTGATTATTATGGCGTATCAAGGTTCCTGACCTTATCGCCACGTGTTTTATTGCAGCGTGCAGTACGATTCATCAGATATAACAAAGCATGGGCATCGAAATAAAATAGAGTATCGAATTATTTAAAAAGCCTGCGAATAGCTACGTATATCTCTCAATCTGTATGCTCTATGTCCTTGACGTGTAAAAATAGGATTGCCTGGGTACAGATTTGTAAGAAAAAAGATAAAAATTCTTCTGTTATCCTTTATTTCTTGATATGTGTTTCGATCGTGTCGAATCTGCCGTTTGCTTGCCAGTATTCCAAATAGGGTTTTTGCTATGTCTTATTTGATTGTTGAAGAACGTGATGCGATGGCTATTTACTCTGCATATAGACGAAATGTAATGCAAACTCGATTACTTTATGTGAAAAGGATATTCCGGGCAAAATAATCTTATTGACCGGACTTTCAGCGGAGAATGGAAGCGTAAAATCGGTTGCTTATCTTGCCCGTGACATTGGACAAGTCACTGATGCACTTTGATAAGTGCATTAGTAGAACTTTAGTACTAATGCACTTTGCTAAGTGTATTAGTAGCCAAGGGAAAAAATGATTCTATTAAAAAAACATTGAAGTATCTGCAACATCTAAAAAATAAAACGATACAAAAATTGTATTAGTCGTCTACGTGGTAGAGCTTCATCGAGAAATTAAACCTAATGTGCCGAAACGTTTTATAGAATTTCTAAACAAAGGAGACTCTTATTCAAATATATTCATTTTTCGTAAACTATTCCAACATTGATACAACGAGAAAATCTGACCTATTTGTTTCTATTCTGGCTAATTTGAATTCCGATAATTGCAGACTAATCAATAACGATATATTAACGATATTCTCCCACAGAAAGTAACAAATACAGAAATACTATTCGAATATTAACCCACACAACTTCACGTCCGAACTGAGCAGCAAAGTTAAATCGGATCTCGCCAATTCCCTAATGAGAAATACTTTCCCGATGTGCCCGAAGCTTCGCAGAGTTTCCCGTATAAAAAAGTCGGCTTAAAAGTCGCTTTAAAAAAAAATGAGCGCGATAGAATCAGCCGCCAGCGTTAATCCTTAAAAAGCTTTTCCGGATAGAAGCAAGACTCATTATATTCACGTGTTACTACGATATAACGCTGCCGTACACGTGAGCATGTGACATTAACCCGATTAATCTGATTTCACGGATGCTACCCTATCCGCCAGTCAAACTCGCGCGGACGGTTCGCTTCGTAAATCGAGGACGACGATGAAAATCGAGTGAAAACTGTGAAAGGAAAATAAGGCTTTGGATCAGCTTTCGACAGAGTGGCTGGCTGGCTCGAAATAACAAGAAAGTTTTTGGATATAACGTAATCGAATAAATTAACAAGTTAGGGTGTCTGGAGAATCGTTCTTTTTTCTATATTCTTCAGCTTTGAAATATTTTAATTTTTTCTGGGGCATACTGTCTTTGGTGTTTGTTATTGTAAGAGATGATTAACACTTGCGTTGCCATCGTATGCAACGAAAAAGACACTACAGTCGGTGAAAGTCGATAGATTCTAAGGAGCGGCGTCTGACTATGAACTGACCGTAGTCGCGACCACTTAGCAAGTGCGCTTTTTAGCTGCCTAAGCGCCGACCGGCGCAATTGCGCTGCAGTTTCATTTTTTTAATTAAATTCTGACATATTTAACACTACAACTGTCCATGGTATATCTATTAGATTTCACTACACTGAATAAATAATTTGGAAAAAGGAAAATCGCGAGATGAAAAAGACGATCAATTAAATAATTTATGTTTTAGCCGATCGAATTGGAATATTTACTGCCTGACTTTCCAATCGATTTGGGAATTTTTATTAATAATTGGCAACCTCTTTAACCAACTCGGTAGGTCTCGTGTTAAAACACCCTGTATTACATCAGACCATCGAATTTTCACTCGAACAATTATACTTCTAAACATCCCAGCACTGCAGCAGCAACAGAATCACCTACGTCTTTCTAAACATCACTCGAAGCGACTGTTCAACTGTCGTGGGAACTGCTTCAAAACTAAAGTCCACTTTCGCGAGCCGTTCTCAAACGGGACTCGAAGCAATCGCAGCTGCAACTCGAGGCGGATGGACATGCGGGCAGATGCAGTTTAGATGCTCGAATACTCACTTTCCTGCGGCCGCAGCAGAGCATGGCTGCTGCGCTGCAGCTGCGGCGAGCCGACGACGAGAGATGAGGCTGATGACAGACGTAGCTGAGTCGTGCGCCCCCTTCCCGCTGCAGCTGCACCACGCGCACCTGCAGCTGCACCTGCTCCCGCTCCCGCTGCCCTTGACCGACACCGACTCGACCACCGTACTTGATGCGCACGTGTTTTCGCCACTGCATGAGTTCGGTGCGTCATGCCCTCTTCCTGAAATACATTAATTGGGGTAATTAGCGAGATAACGATCCTGGGATAGATCAAGCTTGGGATGATAAAGTTTTATTGGAAGGTATCGAATAGCGACCGGTGTAATTGCAGGGTGGATGTTGAATTCGTGTTGGGTGGACTGTGATACAGGGAGGGTGCAAAATTAGTAAGGTGGCGAGGTGCACATTATTAGATCTGATCGATGAGAGAAAGGTGTTGGCAGAAATATGAGCAGATTGAGAATGAGAGTTACAAGTATTAGGGGAAGGAGACGCTTCGTTTGGTGCTAAGAGTGCGGGGATTTGAACTATGACCCAGTGTTTGAAGGTTGAGACTTTGTTTGCTTCATTAGCATAGCTTCTTCTTTTTTTCTAGTTTTGTTTAATTAATGCCATTAGTTCGCTTAGAAACTACTGCTTTGAGGAGGTTGGGTCTGAGTTAGAAATTCCTTCGTAATTATTTATTCCTGAGTATTTATCACTGCAAAGTATTTTTATTTCGGGCCTGGACCGTTTTATCGCCGTGGGACTTATCTTCCCTACCAATTTTTTTCTTTTAAGGCCCTATAAGGCAAGTTTGAGACTTTGTCTCCTTAATTAGCATACCTTCTTCTTTTTTCTGGTTCTGTTTGATTTATGTCATTAGTTCGCTTAGAAACTACTGCTTTGAGGGGGTTAGGTCTGAGTTAGGTCAGGGTTAGGTCTCGGTTAGGTGGAAATCTGAACTTGAACCTACAGATTTCGAGTCCAAACCTTTAGCTCTTCGTTCACCACACCTCCTAAGCGAAATTCGTCCAAGAATTAACAATTATAAACGTAACAATGTCCCCCAAAATGCAAAAATACATATTTGAACCCAAGTTTGAAGTTTCTTCTGCAAATGATAATTCTAAACTAACATCACCTGCCGTGAAATCTTTCCACAGAATGACCACTTCGCCTCTAACCAAGTAGATACTTCCGAGCGACCGATTTTTTCTGAAACTCGCGACGCCAAGAGCTACTCCTCTTAAATGTGAGAAAAGAGGACAAAACGATCGATACCTACCAGGAAGAAGAATCCACTTTCGAAGTCTACATAGTAGACGATAAATTGCACTATAATCGCGACCCCTCTGCTCCCCGTCGTTAACACTAAAGCCAGTCTACGTGGTCTACCGTTCGTTCCCTCGAACACGTCGAAATCTACACGCTATCCAACTCTCTGCGAGGAAAACACGATAAATCTCATTAATAATCCAACGACACTCGAAATGCGTCGTTAACGCTGACATCGCCACTAATTCCGTTCTATCCCCTATTTTACCAGGCGAAACTGAGTCACGAAAGTTCAGCGCTCGATAACGGAATTACGCGAAGGTCCGATCGGTTAATGTCGACGTCGATTATCGAGGCGAAATTGACAAAAGGTACGGAAACGTCCGACGAAGTGTCTTCCATGACGAATTCATAGTTCTTAAATGAAAGGATTCGAAAGATTCTCAAGGTTTCTGGACTTCTATTTCACTTTGCAGGAGTTACGTTGACATTCATTTTTCTCTGGATTCTTTTGGGAGGAAATTTGTAATTGCTGAGGTACAAAAGAAATTTGCTTATGGTAAATGAGGAAAATGAAATATTTGAGGCAAGTATTTATGGAAATTGTCCAAGAGAAATAATATAGTGGCTTTGAAAGAGGTACAAGTTCAAAAGTTAATGAATTGAAGTTAGTGGAGTTATTTGCAGGTTGTAAATATAATAACAAAAATGAACCGCTTAAGAAAGTTCATAGTTGTCTTACTGCAGAGTTTCTATTATTATATTCATTTTGAAATTTTCTTTTTTGCACCATTTTTGCAGTTTTAATTGCAGGGAGAAAATAACTGCTGACCGGCGTCACTTAATGCTGAAAACCCTCGATCAATAGCGCGTTAAAGTCATGAAAATTCTGTTCCAAATTTTGATTTAAGCAAGATTCCTATAATATTCGGGAAACCTCATAAATGTCGTAATTGAAAACTGAGTTATATTTCAAGAAGGACCTTTTTTGTTGCTAAAGCGACTGAATAATTTCGCAGTATTCCACGGATCGTTGGATCTCGGTCAAATATTAAAAAAAATATTTCGCAATCCTTTTTACGCGACTTTTAACGAAATTACTCGTTGAAAATAGATTTTTATTGTATCCCGGGAGTACGAAATTTCCCACCGATCTCGCGACTACAATTGAAATGAAAAAAAAAACACACAGCCGCTTCGTGTATTCCGTACAAATACTATCATCCTAGGAAATCCATTACATTTATTATTCAGCCGACCTAGAAATCTACACTGACGGTAGAATTGTAAAACTCCAATAAGCATATAGGATTTTCAGCGCTTCGTTTCATTTTTCTACATCCCGGTATTAAATCTGATCGGCTATTTTCACTCTCAAATCGATATACGAGATGTTAATTTATTAATGGACCGCCGACATCCATCGCCTCCTAAATGCTCGTGTTAATTTAACTCTGGAATCGTATAAATGTACGTATCGCGGTGGCCCAGTTCTACATTTCATTTTCGTGCTTTCCATCGTCCTCTCGTACTCCAAAAATGACCGTCATCCCCTCACGACGATTATCGAAACTCCCATTTTCTTTTTCGTCGCTCCGAATTGACCGAGGCGAAATTTGTATAATAATATATAATCATATATAATAATTATATATAAAATAATATATAAATATATTACCGTGTATAATAATTACTTGTATAATAAAACGTTTGTATAATATTTAATTACACATATTAAAAAAGCTAATTTTATTTCTTGACAGTTATAGACTTCCTTTGCAATTAAATGACTGCAAATCAATTGAAATTGATTTTTAACAGTTTGCAAAATCTACTGTTTTAAGTGAGTCCCAAACCACCATGGCTGCGGTGTGTTAAATGATATAATTTAGGAAGAAATTTCACATATTAAAAAGACTAATTTTATTCCTTGACAGTTATAGATTTCCTTTGCAATTAAATGACTGCGAATCAATAGAAATTGTTTTTTTAACAGTTTGTAAAATCTACTATTTTAAGTGAGTCCCAAACCACCATGGCTACGGTGTGTTAAATTATATAATTTAGGAAGAAATTTCACATATTAAAAAACTAATTTTATTTCTTGACAGTTATAGACTTCCTTTGCAATTAAATGACTGCGAATCAATTGAAATTGATTTTTTAACAGTTTGCAAAATCTACTGTTTTAAGTGACTCCCAAATGGCTACGGTGTATTAAATGATAATTTAGGAAGAAATGTGCAAAGCTGACAGGAAGTTTGAACTCGTTCCCACTAATTGCGAGTCCAGACCACCCCTTTATCCACTCTATTCCAGAAATAGGATTATCCCTCGAATTCTCTGCCGACGTAATGAAAGGGACGATCCTCTTTTTAAGTTGAAATCCCTCGAAGGGGTCAAGGTTGTAGCACGACAATCCCGGCGCGGTTGAAGATGTCATTGATTCTTAATGAGCCGACGACATCCTGACACAGAATGTCGTATGAATAGTAACCTCGGTGAATCGGGGACCAAGATATTCGGTCATGATAAACGTTGCTTATGAGATTCCGCGAATATCTCTCGTGGTCCTAGGTCAACTATGATTGTGCATACCTAGGTGCGATCGATTGCGGGATTATAGCGAAGACAGCATGAACCTTGCTTGGCTGTGGTTGCTTTAATGTCTTGTTTGTTTGTTTTTATAATTCCCAGCTATATTGGTGCTGTCGAGAAGCAACAGTTCTGGGCTAGTTACTTAGCATTCGGGTTGTCGTGTACAATTTACCGTTAGAAAATAAAGGCTGATTTATTCCAATTTTTCCACTATTAAATTGACAATGTTTTACATATCTTTTGGAAAATTATTGTCATTATTTTATTAGCAGTCGAATGAGGAAATCGGAAAGGAATAGACACACACAAAGTGCCGGTAAATAGAAATACGGGATACAATGGAATCCTATTTCGTAGTAGACATTCGCAGTAACCTTTTCGTCGTGCTACTTTTACGGTTGCGGAATTGTGAATTTTACGAGTCGGCTGATTTGAATGAGAAATTTGATACGCCGGGAGTTCGATTATTTGGAGCAGAAAGAGATTTTTGGAGGAAGATCATCAGCTAGAATTTCTGCAACGGTTTAGTTCACTTTATAGTAAAAATTCTCATTACAAATTTCACAGATTGCATGCGTGATCGGTGCACGAATCTAAAACACGTGAAATCGTCGCGAGAAAAACGATGACGGCAAATAAAGATCGAATTGCAACTCGTTCCGTTTCGAGTAATAACGTCAGAAAGTTTCAGAGGATTTCTTGTTTTCCCGATAATTAAATCTGTTACTTGATCCCTCGAGAACTTTACGAAAAATATCTCTAAACTCTGAAGAAGTCTCACAACGACCTAGTTAAAGTAGTAACGTTCTAATTTAAGCAAATTCCTGCGCTCAATTAAATTAAATTTTACGCTCAATATATCCTGCCCGTTTTTGCTTACCCTGATTAAAATTTACAACGTGCAATCACAATGTTTAGTTAATACGCTCCTGTTTACTCAGGTCGGACAATGTGGAAAATTGAATTTAATCCGATCAACTAGCAAGTTACCTAATCCCTGCTACAGTTATTAAGATATATCTGTTTAATCAAAATGAATACACCCAGGTATTCTAAGAAACGATTAACATTAACAAGTGATGCAAATTCATGCCGTGAAAAAATCTCTAACGCCTGAGTTACGCGAGAGATTCTCAACCGCAGCTTCGGTCTGAAAGCCGACCGTAACAGCAAGTGCGCGCTTTTTCTCTTCTACGTTTAAAATGATTAATACAATAGGCTGTAAAAGGGTTAATAATTGCACCGTTGGTTATTGTCAACCTATTTCTTCACAGTTACCCTTTAAAATTTCAAAGTTTATTCTTCCTGGTATTTTTTTATACGGAATAAAATAAAAGCTACAACTCTCCTGCGCATTTTAGGACACGGAGTACAATAAGCGCTATCGCAACGTTTGAAAACTGTCAATCAGGAAAGAATAAAAGTCCCTGCAACTCTAACAGTTCAACTCCAAGCTGTTGCAGTATGCAGCCGTAATGCAACCTCGTAAACAACGTCGGCACGGTTGCAGGATAAACGACCAATCGGTCCCTGGCGATACTGTTTCCAGAAAGTGCACTGTAGAGGAGTATTCGCCATAAAGGAAGAGGGGAAGAAAAAATGTGCAACGCACTGATAATAATGCACGTGCAACGACGAAAGATAAACTGTCACGATACCCCGGGGGAACCGTTCACGGATTCCACTTGCTTCCTCTCGTCGACGGTACATAAATTTTCGAAAGGATGCTGCCCGTGCTTTTGAGGGCTTTCAGTGCACAAAAGCTTCGTAAATGGCCGATTATAAAGAATGAAAATCCGCTCGAACTCGTACGGGCGGTCCATAGGACGAAATTAACTAATTTCCACGCTCGACGTTGCACCACTTTTTGAAGGGATCTCTCAAAAGATTGAGCAAATTGTATCTGCGAGAATTACGCGGACGTTTTACATCGGCAGAGAGATTATCCGATGGGAATAATTGTCTTTGTAACTTGTCTCGGTGCAATTTGATAATTGAATCTATTCCGAAGATATTTTCCCAAAATCGTTTAGAAAATTTCGATACTTTTATGAATAAAAGGAACTTTTAGATATTCGAAACTACGGTCAGCAGTCGAACTCAGAATTTCTGTATTAAAATGATATCTTTGTAGAACAGAAACATTAAAGTTAAAAAATTTCTTCCAGCAAAATAAAATATTAAATACATTAGCAGATCCGTGATTATTGCAATTTAAAAATCACAAGAAACATCGAATTTAACAGCGCCACTGACCTATGACCCCGATGCAATTCAAGTGTTAATAAGTGTAAATTTACGAGCTTCCTTTCGTGCATTATTAATTATAACACACTTAAAAATAAAGATGAGCAGCGTTCAATTTTAATCGTAGCAGGTGAAATACGTCGAGGGAAAACGTAGATGGAAAATGAAAGCGAGAAGGAACGATTACACGATCACACACGTACACATATATGGCATGCATGGGATTTACATTTCCAGAGTAATTTCGTGGTAGATCAATTCTCTGGGCACTCTTGAATTCATAGAAAAATTGTCAAGAGAAGACAGAAAGGAGGAAAATAAAAACGTGCGAACGGTCACGCGGATGAAATGAATCCGGATGGACGATCGAAGGGGAAAGGAATTACCTTCTAAAAATCATTTCTCGTGCAAAGGGCCGACGGGTCCCTGCTCGAGCAGATTTGGGTGATTTCTCTCATTCTGGTCCGCGGATCACCCTCTTCCACCCTCCTGAAAACAGAACGAAAAATAATAGGGTTAGAAGGACATTAAAATTAGTGGAATAATTGAAGGTATAATTTGTTTAAATTACTGCACAGACTGAAATTATTCGACCGCGTTATCTGTCTTGTTGATCGTGATTATTCATATTGAATTCGTTGCAAATACAGTTTTCCAATATTTTCGCCGCTAATGGAGGATATATTAACTGCAAAATATTATTTCTCGTGCAACGTCGCAGATTTTATGGATTTTCATTTTTGATTTTAAAATTTGTAGCTTTTAATATCTTTAGAGGAGTGGTTTTAATGAAATTTTACGAGATATTAAGCATTTCGAGATGAGGGAAATTTCCTTTTCACTTATAAATCCACTTGACCCCTCAAGATGCACCGAATTTTATAATAATAAAAATCCTTTTTCACTAAAACCAACGTTAGCTTGAAAAAATAGTAATTAACGTACAATCTACAGTATCAAAAAAGTCCCCGGAGAATTTAAAAATGTAATAACATTCTTGCAATGATATTTTCAAATTTAGAACAAATTCGTCTCCATTTCAAGATCATGCTCTACGAAATAAATAATAATAAATAATATGCTCGATAATATGCGAATAATATCTATGCGAAATAATATGCTCTAATTCAAAATAATTGCCAAGTAGTATATTTGCTATTCGTCAAAGTGAAAATCTGAATTTAGAATAGCTAATTAACAGATAACTTTTCGAATCACCTGCTTTTAAAGCCCCATAAAACAGTGGGCCCCGAGCGAAAAGACCGTAGCGGAAAAGTACAAAATGAAAAGGCAAAGACGGTCGATTAATTCTCGTTAAAGTCCATCAGCGAAGCGTCGTCGTTTAAGTAGAAAAACAGCTTAATGGTTTATCGAAAGCAAAAGACGAAACTGGCCCGCGTAACGTGCTCAAACACACACGCACGATGAATTAACAACGTTGGATCACGCCAAGCGTAACTTAATAGCGTTCTACACGCTACTTAACGCTTAACATCGCGCCAGACGATTTTCTTCTGGCAAGTACTATTCGCAGGTTCAAACTGCGTCATTAATGAATAGGCGAAACTGTGGAAAATCATTAGAAAGAGGGCCGATCGAAGGTGATCGATCGGTTGAATTTATTTAAATTTTTTTAACTCTGACCGTAGCTGGACTTTGCTGTTATTCTGATCATTTTATCGGTTAACGCCTTACCTTACTATTTAACTTTGAAATTTTTCACGTAAACGTTATCTTTTAATTTTGCATTGAAATGGAACGATTTAAAATGATTAGGTTATTACTGTGGAAATAACTAATAATAATATAATATATAATATAATATAATAATATGAAATAATATCAGATTACTATGGAAAGATAAAAAAATGAATTTTATTAGCATGTCACAATTAAGGCACTGATTATATTTTTCCGAAAGAGAAGCAGGAGATTGCCAATTTAATATAGGAAACAACGCAGAAAATTGTTATTAGTTGATAATGCAAAAAATGACAAGTTTCCATTCCATTGAACCGGTCATTTGACCGCGTACGGTTAGTTTTACTGTTTGAATTATATTATAAACTTTAACGGAAATTCAATTACATAAAATTGGTTTAACGAAATATTCTACTATTAAATTTGTTCAAATTATTAACTTTTGAAATCTCATATCATTCTGGCATACAGTTTGACTCGGTATTAACTGTAAATTAAAGACTTAAAGTTAGCGGAATTATTTATAAAAAGAATTCGACGTGATAAAAATGATGGTTAATTATTTATTTGATTGAAACCAAAGCTTCTTAATTTGTATAAGGTGATTTTCAATTATCCCCTGTTCACGGATATCCTATGGGAACTGAAAGAAAATAGGAGTGACTATACTGTCTCAATTATCCGAGGAGAATTCAAGAGACGAGAGTAAAAAGAAATATACTGGTTAAGTGTCTATAAGAAGCAGCATTCTGTAATATACGGTAGAAATGAAATGTTTTGCTAATTTTGCACGAAACAAACGACGTTTGAAGAGCTTCGAATTATTCCGCCAGACAAAAGGGATAGACAGATTTGCTATATTTGCATCCAGACGAACGGCATTCAACTGGTTCTTAAACTTCATTCTCCGATTCCCCGTGCCACGACAATCGTTTTACGTTCTATCGATCTTCAAGGTAGAAGGGATTAGACGGAAAAGTGACAGCCGGAAAGACCGGGAGAAAGAAAGGAACCGAGAGACGAATAAAAGAGGGAGGGTTACTCATTTGGTGGCAATTTTTCCAAGGGAAAAATTTATTCAAGGAAATTCCTTCGTAACTATTTATTCGCAAGTATTTATCGCTGCAAAGTAATTTTATTTCGGGCCTGCACCCTTTCATCGCTGCTGGGACTTATCTTTCGTGTCAAATTTTTGGTTCTAAGGCCCTATTATTCCAACTGACTTTCCTAGTGGGACTTAGGTGTCCCATACAATTTTTTTGGGGGTCCTATTGTTCCCGTTGACTTTTCTGCCAGAATTTTATGACCTATTAATTTTTAGGGGGCCCTATTGTCCGATAGACTTTCCTGGTGGGACTTGGATGTCCCATTAAATTTTTTTGGGGTCCTATCGTTCCAATTAGCTTTTCTGCTGGGACTTTTATATCCTTTTAAATTTTGTTGGGGGCCCTATTATCCAATGGACTTTCCTAGCGAGACTTAAGATGTCCCATTACATTTTTTTGGGGTCCTATTGTTCCAGTAGACTTTTCTACCGAAACTTTTATGTCCTATTAATTTTTTGGGGGCCCTATTGGCCAACAGACTTTCCTGCTGGGACTTGTATTCTCATTAAATGTCATATTTTGGGCCCTCAAAGCAAATTTCCCAAGAAAGTGTAATTTCCCTAACTTCAATCACTTAACAACGGAACATATGCCCACAAAAAATTATCAAAATATTCATACAGCACATTTAATAGTAAAACAATAAATCCTTCCCAAAACAATTACAATAATCACAATAATTTCCTCCCGAACGATGTCAAATCTAAACGCCCAAAATAATGCCCCCAATCACCTTCACGCGAAAAATGAATTATGCAAATGCCATCCGAAAACTAAACCGCCCTATTTAATTCTCAAAAATTACCGAGCGTAAACCGAAGAATCATAAAGCAAAGAAAATACGCGAAAGTCAGAGGGGGTGGAATAGGATGAACAGGAAAAACGAACTAACACGAAAAGTATACGACGTGCGGCAGATCGTCGGGGGTTGATAAGACAGGAACGAAACGAAGGGCCGTTTCGTAGGGCGCAATTTCGAATGGTACGGCAGCATAGTCGGGCTTCGATCGATAAGGGATACGTTTAAGGGCGAACCGGCAAGAGTATCAGGAGCAGCTGCTACAGCAGCAGTAACCTTAAAAGACTTACCGCCCTTCAGACAGGTCGTGCCGGCACGTTATAAAGCCGCATTCGTCACGAAACGTTTTGCGAGCGACACCTGTCAGTGGATATCGAATCGTCGCAAAAACACTGCCTGCACACCGGCGTGGAGTAAAATGAGAGCTGAGAAGAATTACGGGGTGGAATTAGCCGGAGGGGTGGTAGGGACCAGAGGGAACCAAGGGGGACCAAAGGGGACCAAGGGGGACCAAAGGGGACCAAAGGGGACCAAAGGGAACCAAAGGGGACGACAGGGGACCAAAGAGGACCCAAAAAGAGAAAAAATTCTAAAAAAATGCACCGAGGATGAAATACCGGCTCACTGTAATCAAAGAATGGAGAAATGGGGTGGGGGGTGGAAGTAGAAAAGTACGGTGGAAGTATGGCAAACGCTAACGAGGATAGTCGTGAAATGAAAGAAAGTAAAGATAAAATTGCCAGTGACAAACGATAGCCCCGGACCGAGCGATCGATAGACCCTTTTTCGAGTGTTCCTTCGACCCTCCCTGACTAACCAGCTCACGCACCACCCTCAGGGCTTAACTCGCCGAAGACGCGTGTACGAAGCGCGTGTCAAACGTATCTTCACCGGTGAACACGAGGTTCACGACGTACCTTTCGGTGGACAAGATGAACAGGTTGGAAAGCAGGGCAATCCCCGATGGTCCTTTTCCCTCTTATTTTTCTCAGTTTCTCCTGCTTCCTTTGTCGCAGGAGGAATCTTCCGGTTGCAGCTTTCTCACCTCACCGTATAACGCCACGCGGGAATCAATACGCGCGCCTGCCTCAAGCTTTTCTCTCTCCCTCTCTCCTCTTTCTCTCTATCTCCTTCTATCTCACCCCCTATCCACCTCTTTCTCCCTTTCACCCTCTACCTCTCTCGTTTCCCCACCCTCTTCCCCTCTCTCTCTATCCTTCCCTTCCAACCCTCTCTCTCTCTCTAACTCTCTCTCTCTCCTCGTCCCACTGCCACCCTCTTTCCTCACAATCGTTCAAACGTGTACACGTATCTCCTCACCAACGTCGAGCACACTGTCCCTCTCTCGCCGCCTCGCCGGTGTCCCTTTATTCCTCTCGAGGATGTCCCTCGTGGGCCCAGGAAGGACGACTCGATATGTGTAATGCCGAAACGCGAAAAATCTCGTACAATGGCGCACGAAAGGCCTCAGATGGAAAACAACCCCATTGAAACACGTATCGCGACACCGAGAGCACCCCGTTGTTGAAAGATTCGCCCGACGGTGTCCAACGCACCCCGGCGCATAAGCACGACTACCTGGAACACCCGGACGGACATGTTGGTGGTTTCTACTGCGCATGCTCATCCCCAGCAACCCCTTTTTCTCGTGGACTTGCCGCGGGGTTGGCCCGCGTCCTCGAGTACACGAAGAGAGAGAGTAACCCCCGCACTTTTTCCATTCCCCGGCTCCTTCTGCTCGTTCTCAGGCTGTCGAACCCTCGAACCGCGCGCAGACGTCGAAAAATTTTTCTCCACCCCCCCTCCCCCGTCTTATTCTGGCCACCCTTATCTATTCCTTTCGTCTTTCCATTTGCCGAGTCGCTTTGGGGTATATACCTTACGATATTCCACGTTGTTTAATTCGTTTGAATTTCACTGAGAAAACGTCGACCGAGGGAAGAGAGATACCGGGGTAGTTTCTTATTTCTTCGTTCTCCACCGCCGCCACCCCCCTGTCTGAGCGGGTGGGTTTATTTTTTCACTTGATTCGTCGTTCGTTGAATGCTTGAATTTGATTAAATTCTTCGGGCTGTCCTCGTCGCGGGGGATGGGGATGTTTTTGTAAACGGGGTTTAAGGTATCGGGTGAAACGGGGGATCATCGATTTTTATGGGTTTTCGGGGATGCTATGGGGAGGGTTTCGGGTTGGAGATGCTTCGAGGGGTGGTTCTCAGCGAAGTGTTTCTGGCTTTTTGCGGTGAAGTGTGTCAAACAGGGGATGGAGTTTGGCGAAATACTTAATTGCGTAGCAGGGGATGAAAAGGTTTGGTAATTGATGCTAAATTTGATGGAATCTTTAATTTTGATAAAAAGAAATGATGGTGAGTTTGATAAAAAAATTTATAAATTCTGGGTTTGTTCTCCAGTTGCAGGAAATTTCGAGAAAATCAATTCCTCCGAGTTCCAAATCTATTTCCTTTCTCAAGCAATTTTCTTCAATTAGAAAATTGCATTAATTAGCAATCAATATTTGTAAGAGAAGAAACTTAGAAATTTTTAAAATATTCTTCATCAGCGACGAAAATTTCACAAAGCGCGTTCTCCAAAATTCGTAGTCTCGGACATTTGTTCGTATGTAATAAAATTTCGGTAAAAATTTTGGAATACCGTGACATTTAGAGTTCGGGGAAGCTTAATAAACGTCCCTCTCTTTTTCTTCGTAGCAGACATTCCACCCCAACGTCTCAGGATGACACTGACGAAGCGTATGCACGGGGGTGCATAGGGGGTGCATAGGTTCCGATGCGACGCTGACTCCTTCAGCTTTTATTAAATTTTTCCCTCCAGGTAAATAGTACAACCATACACTATGGTGCCTCATTAAAGGTCTAAAGGGTAATCTATTCAGTGATTTTATGGGAGAATTTTAGATGAGCGCATCTTTACGATGTCTCCTTCCGCGAAGAAAAAATTCCAGTCGTTGAGAGAACGTCGCGAATTTGAACATAAAATTTTTAAAAATTTTCAAAAATTGCCAGACGGTCCAGGAATAAAATTATATATTACAAAAGTCGCAATCGAATTGAAATAGTATTTTCCATTGGTAGATCTTAAATAATTAATCCTTAAGAATAATTTTTCCTATTCGTCAGCTAAGAAAAATAATATCTGAAAATTTCCTGCTATTAATTCTTCATTTTTTATTAATTATCGTAGACGCTGACGAATATAGAAAGTAATTATCAAATCCTAAATTCGAAATTTAACAAACAAAACATTAATCACAGCGGTAAAATCTCCGAAATACAGCTCGTCTTACAACAAATAATTAAACCACTTTTCTCTCAATATTGTCAGAAATTTCTGTTCCAAAGAGTTTCCTAAGTCCGCCATAAATTGAGAATTATAGCAAAAAAGTTTCTAGCTTCTCCTCAAAGTGAAAAAGTATAACAGATGATCGGACACGAAGCACAGCACTTTTCGCATTTCGGATTATTTCATAGTTCAGCAAACTTGGAAGAAAAATTGAAATGTTCAAAATGACGAAGTTCAACCCGGTGTTTTTACCTATGAAGACATTTCCTGGCGGTCAGGGTCGACTGTAACAATTTCCCCGAGAATTATAAGACGCTAATCGACGCGGACGATTAGGTCGATATACGAACACCTCGGCAGCGCACCTCTCAGACGGCGTTGATTGCAGACTTTGCCGCGAACTTTTTTTTTCGCGACGCCTGGAGATCGCAATCAGCAGGTAATTGTCATCCAGTGATTACACGAAACTACTCGGGGTTTCTATGTTAACGAGGCGGCTCGAAGGAGATGCGGGCTGCACCAGACAGACATCCTTTGAGCGAAACTTCGATGAAATTGTGCATACATATACCAAAGGAAAAGTTTGCGATTCGAATTGGAGGGGTGAATTTTAAATTTCAAGTTTACAGCAGAAATTCTTTGTAATTGTATTTTTTCATATTTAATTCGTGTGGTCATTTCGTCTGGACATGCTGTTTTAGGTGGGTTAGGTCTCGGTTAGATGGGAATTTGACCTTGGACCTACTGATTGCTAGTTCGAGCCTGCAATCTTCTTGCTTACCACAGCTCCTTCCTTTTTTCTGATTTTCTGCTTTATTTCCTGTTGCAATTTTGCTTAGAAATTAGTATTTCAGGTGAATTAGGTCTGGGTTAGGTGGGAATTTGACCTTCGACCTACTGATTGCTGGTTCCAGCCTGTAACCTCCTTGCTTACCATTAATCCTTCCTTTTTTCTGTCTTTCTGCTTTATTTCCTGCAGCAATTTTCCTTAGAATTTACTATTTCAGGCGGGTTAGGTCTGGGTTAGGTGGGATTTGACCTTGGACCCGTTAATTCGTAGTTCAAGCCTTTAGTTTCTTATCCACCACAGTCCCTTTTATTTTCTGCGCTTCTACTTCGATTATTTCGCCCAAGATCTACCATTTCAGTAGCATTACCACACAAATACGATTTTAACGAAGAAAGACCTTCGACCTCGTGTTAATTGTGTGAGCAATTCCGCAGGAAATGGGGAGACGGATGAAACGACGAGGGTAAAATCGATGAAAGTTCCTCATCTTTCAGTCACTGTATCAGTTTCCCGCGGTGAACTGGACTAAACGTGAAACAAGATCCGCCGGATAGTTTGACCGCGCTGTTTTCTGATCTCCGTAGTTTACTTTCAGTCAGGAGTAACTTACTATCAGACCATCAAAATGAAACATAGCTCCTTATCAACTATAAATAAAGCTCGGAGACCTTTAAACACGATAACTCTAAACTGTAGCCTATTTACATCGATTGAAACGTCTCCTTAACTATTCCTATCTACAGTTCGATCCGACATAAATCCCTAATAATTAATTACCTCATTATGATCACGCAAAAGCGAATAACTCGTTTCCTTGGCATTTCATCAACTAAAGTCGTCGAAGTGATTCAAAGGAGTCGAGAGCTGACCAAGAGATCGAGACTTAAGTCAGTCTCCCGTTTCTCCCTTGTCATTCCCATCGAGCCTAAACGTCCTACTTCCGGTTCGGCTATTCTGGCCTCGATCGATTGGAGAGACCACCTCGTGTCAAAAACACTCGGCAGGAAAGACGTCGCGTCGATTCTACGGCGAGAAAGGAGATCGTCCGTCGACGTTGGCTCATACGTTTTAGGACGGGCCATAGTTACCCCCTCGAAGGTACGAGAGAATCGCTGGAATTCCTTCGTCAGATTTCCTACCCTCTTCTGACTTTATGAATGAGCCCACAGTCGCGCCACATTTTTCACTGAATGCAATCCCCCGTTTTTTACGCTTTACGGTACTAGAAACGAGTTTCTGCAACGGGAGCCTCCAAATGCATTGATTTTAAGGGAGGATTTGATGTTTAACCAGGTAATTCCGTGATACGAGGTAGACGGATAATTGTAGATTATAAATAATTATTTGAATACGCGACGCATAATTCTACCCTGCGGCATGCAAAGTAGACAGATTCAGGATTCGAGTAAAAAAAATTCAACCCTCTACGATCACCGGAAGGCGGGAAATAAAATTTCAAACTTTGGCTATCGCCTTCAAAGTTCATCAGCATTAATCTAATTAACCCATTGGCCTACGATTTGTTTTGTTACTGAAATTAACACTATTTCTACCGAAAGTGTCAAAAGACACCCCGATATATTTCATTCATAACACTATTTGTTAATTAGTAATGTTACAATGTTGCATTAACTTTCTGGCAAAATAAAAAATATTAAACAGAAATTAGTTTCTACCGATTATTCCCAAAATATTTACACTCGAGCGCAAAAGACAGCTTTAGCCGAAAAATGTATAAACAAATTCGTGGTAGAAATAGTGTTAATTGCTAAAGTAACAATTAGTCAGTGATTCCTGATATATCGTACAATTTAACGTAATATTAATATCGCAGAAATAATATAATATTATAGTATCGCGTCCCATTAATATTTTCAATTTTATCAGCTTTGCAAAACTTACAAATTGCTAAAGTAACAATTGATCAGTGATTCCTGATATATCGTACAATTTAACGTAATATTAATATCGCAGAAATAATATAATATTATAGCGTCGCGACCCATTAATATTTTCAATTTTATCAGCTTTGCAAAACTTACAAATTGCTAAAGTAAAAATTGTTCAGTGATTCCTGATATATCGTACAATTTAACGTAATATTAATATCGCAGAAATAATATAATATTATAGTATCGCGTCCCATTAATATTTTCAATTTTATCAGCTTTGCAAAACTTACAAATTGCTAAAGTAACAATTGATCAGTGATTCCTGATATATCGTACAATTTAACGTAATATTAATATCGTAGAAATAATATTATAGTGTCGCGTCCCATTAATATTTTCAATTTCATCAGCTCTGCAAAACTTGCAAATTTTCCATCCCATTTACCCCATCACGAGTGCCACTCGTTATTATAGGGCAAGGGGTTAACCAAGTACCTAAATCATCCACCAAATCACCCTCGTAAATCCTAATTCGTCAACAATACACAGAAGAATCAACATTCCTTCGATTCCTACCCTCTAAACATTTCAACAACCCCTTCTCTACCCTATTGCTATTGCTCGATTTAAGTGCAAAAATCAAGGAACACCTTGCGTCTCAAACAGAATTTCAACCCTAACGAGTTAATCCTCGGCGTCTCTTCCTCGAGAACGGCCCTGACGCTCGACCTGGAGTACGATGCTGCGATTGGACGGCATTTGAATGAATGCCATCCGGCATTCACACCTTTTTTCAACCCCTTCCTTTCAGCCGCGACCCCGTCCACCACCGTGAAGCCCCCGATCTACTCGAGGGTTACGGTAGTTGACACGCGACGTTGAGAACTCGCGCGTGTACCTGTTCGCGTGTACACGCCGACGTCACGCACACGCGCGATTACGCTCGTATGAGGGTTCTATGAACCCCCTGGATGCACCGAGTGCACTGTATTTATACATTTTGTCACATTGTTAAGATCGTTCCTTAAACGTGCTAATAGTCACGCGAATTCTATGGAACTTGATGTCGAGGGTAGGTATGTAATTGATGGAGAATATTATTAGGGGATGGAGGGTGACTTATCAGAGGATAGGTGGAAAATATTTATTCCTTTGGTCTTCTAAGTCTCTGGTTCGATTTCTGAGGTCGTTTCTGCTTGGATCTGCTGGTTTTGGGGGTTTTAATTCTGGGTTAGGTGGGGTTTGACCTTGAGTCTACTATTTTTAGTATTTCAGCTTTAATTGAGTAGTCATTTCATCCAGAGCCTGCTATTTTAGGTGGGTTGGGTCTGAGTTAGATGTAGATGGTGTTTTGTAGAAGCTCCTGATTAAGGGTGGGTATGGAATTGATGGAGAATCTTATTAGGGGTTGCAGGGTGTCCTATCAGAGGATAGGTGGGAAGATATTTATTCCTTTGGTCTTCTAAGTCTCTGGTTCGATTACTGCGGTCGTTTCTCCTTGGATCTGCTGGTTTTGGAGGTGTTAGTTCTGGTTTAGGTGGGGTTTGACCTTGAGTCTACTATTTTTTCTGTATTTTAGCTTGAATTGAGTACTCAGTTCACCTAGAGCCTGCTAGTTTAGGTGAGTTAGGTCTGAGTTAGCTGTAGACGATGCTTTGTAGAAGCTCCTAATTGCAAGTCCCATCCTCTGCCCCCTCAGCACAGCTCCTTCTTTCTGCTACAGTTCTACCTTAATTCCTACACTCCCTTCGAAGATCCATTGTTCTATTTCAGGCTTAAAATTCCAAAACCATTGCCAAATCCCTATTCAACGTCAGCCATCATCCAAAAGCTCCGAGAGCAATATACATTATTCCTATCAGCGTCACGGTTCAACTTATTTCCATAAAATCTCTGTCACCTTTATATAGCAGCCTCTCCCTGCCCACGGATTTGCATGATACAAAATTAATCGTTATCCGGCAGGAAAAGTGTGTCAAATTTCGTCGGACGATCGATCATGACATCCTTTCGTCGATTGTCTCGCCATCCCTGGAATTCCGGTGCCCTACGGCGTCACATGCAACGACTTTATACGGCCCTGAACACGTACGTACGTATACATACGTCGATCCGAGCGAGCGTACACCTTACATACGAATAACGACGCCACCGTCGCCGCTGACGACGACGACGACGGTGGCGACGACGAGGAGAAGGACGAGGACGACCGAGGACGCATTACACCCCCACTCTCACGTACTACGAAATACTACGTTCTGTGATGCGGTGCAATTAAGCTCGTACACCCCCTTGCTCCCGTGCCCTAGACACTCCTCTTCTCCCCACCCCATGCACCACCGCAGACTTCGGACCAGCAGGGGCGCAAGTCCGTCTCTTCTTTTACCACCCTATACCGTTTATCCATTCGTTCATTCATCAGCACACTTCTTTAATCGGCTCAACGTTCAAACAACGTAACCACGGAGCTAGTAGCGATCTTTGGATATGATTTTGGAAAGATACTCATCGATATTCGATGAGTTTCTTTCCTATTTTTGTACTTATTTGACTTGTATGACTAATTCGCTTGGAACCTACTGTTTCAGGGGGTTGTAGGGTCACCTAGGGGTTGTGGTATTACAATTAAATTTGTCTAGAGGTGATGGGGTTCGAGCCTGTGCTTTCTTTCTCACCATGAACCTAACAGAGACCTGTTTTTTGTGGGGAAACCTTCAATATGAGATTTAGACTGAGTAAAGTGAAGGCTAATGGTGTCAGGTTTTTACTGTAAACCTCATAAGAACATCTGCTGGCTTTGAATGGGAGGCAGAGTCTCGTTTAAATTCTATTGTAGCTTTATCAGGCCCAAACTTTGGGATATTAGTCCCATTGTGGGTCAAGTGGAACAGGGGCACCCTGTTAGTACAGGGGGTGACCTTGGGTTCTCATAGAGGTCACTTGTGGTCCCGCCTGATCTAACCCTCGAAATATCGGTTTTTTTAGCTTTCTAGGCATATGACGAGTTAATACGTCGTACGATACCTTGTCTTGAACAATATTCTTCAAGCTTTTTGCTATGGATCGACGGAAATTAAAGAAATACGTAGCAAGATCGAAGTAGAAACTGATGTAGATGGTACCTTTATTCCTAATTAACGAAGGAGTATTGCTACTTTATATGGTATTATAATTGTAATTTCATGCATAATGTAATTAAAGATCCTCCTACACCTGTATTTAGTCACCTGAAATGAGCAATTAAAACCAAAAATATAAAAACAAACAGATACACATGACGTATCCTAATTCCATCCTAACTAGCGCACTCTACGTCCGACGATGAAACTAACCTAAATTCAAATGATTACAAAGACATCAAACTTTTCATTATCCATTCTCATAATTGTAAACCTTATCGAATAAATTAGCAGGAAAACATCAAGATAATTACTATCAATGAATAAAAAGAATATACGTTACCAAATTGACATAGTTCTTCGATTCTTCCCTCATCCTCGAACTTCTCACGATAGACTGCCAATCGACGTTGCCATATTCAAGTAATCATCGTTCCACGAACCTTCATCAGAAGTCACATCGATCCAGAAGGAAATTAGCAATAAAATTCAATTATTCAGCTTTCTTTCAAGTCTCGTGCAAACAGTTGAATGAAAAAAATTCCATCAGCCATCCTACTGCCATCTTACGGTGAATTTAACGACCCCGATTTGACGGCTTTGCTTCTATCCATGCACGTGTGTTGCGTGTTGCACGGATCGTTCGATTTTTGGCGCACAACTAGGTAAATTTTCCAACTTTACATCGAAGACCTTCGTTAAAAAATTATCGAGCAAGCTAATCTTCAAACGGCGCGTACCATCGTATAATCCTAACACGGCCAGTGCTCAGGAAGAATTAGGTTTCTTTTTGTCATAGCCAGAGGTGCTTTGTCTCACTTTAATCCTTTCGCTACTTCATCGCACGTCCTTCATGTTGCACCAATCGTCCTTAATCAGCAACCATGACTCTTTCACTTCTCGTTTTTATAATATTCTAGGAGGAAATTCAGGTCAAACATTAAATTCTCTTTCGTTTCTACTGCTCTCTTTCTCCGTCTGTTGTCTCTCTCGCTCTACCTACCTCCCTCACCCCCTTTCTTCCTTCCCCTCCCACCTCTCCCTAGTTGGCTCATGCAACGAGCCGTTTACGGCGATGAGGATTTTTCGAATTTTTGAATCGAGCATTAAATCGGCTCGTTCTTCCTTCTGATTACACACGTGTCGACATATTCCTAACCTGCTGCTTACGTAATCGATATCGCTGCTATTAAACTTTATGGAGTAATGAGGCAACGATTTTCAGGTACTTTGTGAAATTTTAGAGGTAATCATGCCGTCCGACGCGAAGAAGAAACAGCAGCAGAAAAAGAAAGAGGCCGCAAAGGCGAGGCAATCTGGGAAGAAACAACCACAGAATAATCAGACGAAGACCGGAGAGGATGGCAAAGAGTCTAGTCCGGGATTGGACATTCAGAACGGGACGAATGGGACTACTATCAGTGTCGAAGGTAGAGACCGAGGATACACAGCTTTCGTTCTGGCAGAATGAGTCGTGCCACTACTGTAATTAGTTGTAGGATAGTTGAATTTATGTCAGCTTGATTGTTCTTTGTTTCAGAGGCACTGTGTTTAAAGTTGGAAGCAGATGCCAGACTCAATGCCGAAGCACGTTCATGTACAGGATCACTAGCCTCTCATCCGCGTAGTCGAGACATAAAGATATCTAATTTTTCTATTACTTTCCATGGCTGTGAATTACTGCAAGATACCATGTTGGAATTAAATTGTGGAAGACGTTACGGTCTGTTAGGTTTGAATGGTTCTGGAAAATCAACTTTACTGGCTGTACTTGGAAATCGAGAAGTTCCTATTCCAGATCAAATCGATATATTTCATTTAACTAGAGAAATGCCTGCTAGTAATAAAACAGCTTTAGAGTGTGTTATGGAGGTTGACGAAGAACGAGTTCGATTAGAAAAACTTGCCGAGGAGTTGGTTGCTTGCGAAGAAGAGGATGCTCAGGTAAATCCTAATATTTTACGAATTTATCTCACTGATACAATAATTTACCAGCTCTGATAACAACCTCCTGCGTTTTATGGACATACAGGAACAACTGATGGATGTGTATGAAAGATTAGACGACATGTCTGCAGACACGGCAGAGGCACGTGCTGCTCATATTTTACATGGTTTGGGTTTTACTGCAAAAATGCAAAAGATGCCTACCAAAGACTTCTCTGGAGGTTGGCGAATGAGAATTGCTCTTGCTAGGTACCCGAAACTTTTAAACAACTATGGAAAATTATATTCACGTGTCTTTAAACAATAATATTATTCCTTAGGGCTTTGTACGTGAAACCTCATTTACTATTGCTTGATGAGCCAACGAATCATTTAGATCTCGACGCCTGTGTGTGGCTAGAGGAAGAATTAAAGACATATAAAAGAATTCTCGTTATAATATCCCACTCACAGGACTTTCTCAATGGAATCTGTACAAATATAATTCACGTTAATAAGAAACAATTGAAGTATTACACCGGTAATTACGAAGCTTTCGTGAAGACAAGGTAAGCGTGGATAGTAATTTACAAATGATCGAGTTTCATTTTAATAACATTGAATTTCTTACGTTAGAATGGAATTACTCGAGAATCAAGCGAAACAGTATAACTGGGAACAAGATCAAATCGCGCACATGAAGAACTACATTGCTCGATTTGGGCACGGTTCGGCAAAGTTGGCAAGGCAAGCTCAGTCGAAGGAGAAAACTTTAGCAAAAATGGTAGCACAAGGTCTCACGGAAAAAGTTGTCAACGACAAAGTATTAAACTTCTATTTCCCCTCATGCGGAACTATTCCACCGCCTGTTATTATGGTTCAAAATGTTAGCTTTCGTTACAACGACGATACACCTTGGATCTACAAAAACCTCGAATTCGGTATAGATCTGGACACTAGGCTCGCATTGGTCGGTCCAAACGGAGCTGGAAAGAGTACACTTCTAAAGTTATTATACGGAGATGTAAGTTACGATATTTCAAGTTTTGCGCTTGCATTACATCGCTGAATAAAACTATGATTACAGTTAGTCCCTACGAGCGGTATGATACGTAAGAACAGTCATCTGAGAATCGGCAGATATCATCAGCATTTGCATGAATTATTAGACTTGGACGTGTCGCCCCTAGATTATATGATGAAGGCTTTCCCAGATGTTAAAGAACGCGAAGAAATGAGAAAGATCATTGGTCGATACGGCTTAACTGGCCGTCAGCAAGTACGATTGTTGATGATACTGAAACGAAATGAATAAAGTTCGAAGATAATTATATCTTCTGCTCTTTGCAATAGGTATGTCCGATACGGCAATTATCCGATGGGCAACGTTGTCGTGTAGTATTCGCATGGTTGGCCTGGCAAGTGCCTCATTTACTTCTTCTTGACGAACCTACCAATCATTTGGACATGGAAACAATCGATGCATTGGCTGATGCGATTAATGACTTTGACGGAGGAATGGTACTTGTATCTCACGATTTCAGATTGATCAATCAAGTGAGTCTGTCAGCTTCGTGATTCGTTAGTTAAGAATATTAAAGATATTACGATATAATTGGAAAAATGTCTTCTCAGGTGGCGCAAGAAATCTGGGTGTGCGAAAATGGTGCAGTTACGAAATGGAGTGGAAATATCTTGGATTATAAGGAGCACCTGAAAAACAAAGTTCTCACAGACAACCAAAAGAGGCAGAAAGATTTAAATAGAGGCAAATAATTGAGATAATTGCTGTATCCTGAACCGCTCCGTTTCTTTTACCAGTATACTTTTCCATCGCTATAGGAACTTCTTTTTTCGGGAACGTCTTTTCGTCCGTCACTGAATCCGCGCTGCTGTGTAGCGTTACCAGTGATTAGAGACTTCTTAGTTAATTTATTTAAATAATAAAGCAAATTAATTCTCTAACTGACAACCTATAAGATGAAAATCATGGTTAAATGCCATGTTAACCCATTTGCATCATAGCTCGAAATACAGCAGAAGACCCACACTACCGTGCATTTCCGCGCGCAACAGTTTGAAATTGTACAGAGCGGAATATTCCGTGGCTGATGGATAAAAGACGATCGTCATCCCCGGAATATTCCGCTTACGGATGCAAATGGGCTAACGATCTAGGGAGACATAATTGCATGTGTATCTTAAAGAAATACAAATTGAATTTAAATAGATTAATGCAAGATATAATAAAACACATTTTAATGACACTAAAAAGATTCAAAGACCGGTTAATTTCGTTGTTTCTTCTTTTTATAGTCAACTTTATTGTAAAGTCCTATTTCTCATTTCTAAAAGAATATAAAATCTATGTGTATAAACATTTATAGCAAAATTTACAGAGATACAATTTCTGGAAATATAATTTTTATCATCCTTACACATAAATACTGTAATGATACAACACGGAAGACTTCTTGTCATATCTATATCACAAAAGTATTATATCCGATTCTCTTTAATCGTAAAAAACATTTAAATATATATATATATATATATATGTATATCCCGTAATATTTTTTAATATGTCATGAAAGTAATGTAATGCATTTTTTATAATTATCACTGCGTAAAATGTACAGTGCTAGATGTCATCAGTAGGAAAAGTCAAAGCTGCACCGAGATTCGAATCGATAGATAATAAACCGTGTAACAAATGATTTACCGTGACATTGTACACCATTAATCTCAGGTATATTTTGATATTCTTGTCGAATCTGTAAAATCGAATGGTAAAAGCCGAGGAAAATATAAAAAAAAAAAAGAATTATGAATATTCAGCGAGATTCTTGTTTGTCCGTAACGTGTAAAACCACTCAAACCGGTGTCGAAGCTGGTATCGAACATGCTACCTCCTGAGCTAGAGCTGCATTTCTTAATACTAACAAATGTGAATCCATATCGTTTAAAGCCTGATCAATGAATGCCAGTTTTCTGGCATGGTGTTTCGATACACCGTGTTTAGTTACCAATGCCAAGTGAGTAACGGCTAATACTAAAGCTGCTACCCTAGCTTCCAAAAGCCTCGCATCTAACGGCGGATATAAACTTCGAACGACGTCATCGACACGAGGTGGAATACGCCTAGCAACCTAGAAGATCGTTACTTCATAGTATTACTCTTAGTTTGTAAAGACTATAAGCTGTACGGGCTCCTACATACATCTACTATCTCCAATGGAACAGTATTACTGTTCACTGTTCCAGCGATAGCTGTAAGACTTGCAGCTAAGGCATGGCAAGACCGTAGTACAGCTATGCATGGTGGAGCTAAGCCAGTAGCATCGTCGACCCATCTAAATAAATTCAAATAAGATTAACACCGTAACAAGAAGGAAAAGTGTTGTACGCCGGATTAGAAATTAAAGTGATAATAAAAAATGAAACGTTAATCTCTTCACTGTGTCTCTATTACGTGTAGTGTACCTTTCGGCACCTGCAAGCCACTCTTCGCTCTCCCATGCATCCAATCCTAAACCCGTGCAATTTTCTCCTTCGAGTAAGTCAGAACTCAGATCTGGCGAATCTTTTTGATTCTACAATGTCAATCGTGTTATATGTAAAGTATTTTGCATTCTATTAAAAGAAATCTGTTGAACGTACATAATAACAGCGTTGTCGTCTGCAAATAACAAGCAATACCAAAAGAGCTCCAAGAAAAACAGCAGCAAGTGCACCTAGTGCTACTGCCACTATTGTTTCCATGCCAGTAGCACTAGCTACAGAACCAGTGTTGCTTATGGACACCGAAGAACTCATTATTTAAACAACGAAAGTATGATTGAAGTATTAAGGCAAAGAAATATGGAAGTTTAATGTAATAGATCACATGAATGCAGCTTGTATTTCTATTAAATTTCAAATGCAGGTAACAGCGTCAATCATTCTCCCAACAACAGTCGGTGGGAGGCGGAGACTGTCACGGGTCTTAAGCTCCATTCATCAGCGTGTATCTTATGCTGGTATCCCTCTACTCTCGTGAAACTTCGCAATTAAAAATTAATATCAATGCTATTTTACATCGTACGGGCGTACACCTCGATTCGCAGCATTCTCGAATTTCTATGAGCTGTATGAATATTGAGGAACAATTTATATTATTAACAATAATCACGATTAATTCGCAGTGATGCACTGTGCATAGGTGCATGAAGGTGTTCATCTTGGAGTCCCAGATGATCAGAGGATTCGAAAATCAGCGAAAGAATTCTTATTACCAAAATTTAAGAGTTCTTTTTGACAATTCGAACGTTATGTTGGGAAAAATAAAGATCCAGAATATGTAGAACCTTAAACTAACCCCTAAAATCTCAAGAATGGATTTTACATACCTTTATATTATTAATTAATCAGATATTAAATGTCTGCAACTCAATAATTAAGTTTCCTACAATTTCTATCCCATATTCGTCGAATCTGTAGTATTGTATATAAAAAATAAAATAATTATTATACAAAAGATAACTATTATTTTTTTCGATTTGAACATTTGCAAAAATATATGTTCGGTAATTTTACCTCTCGTTACCTGAAACATATCAAGCTTCGTAAAAATTCTGTTTATTTTATTTATATGCTTTATTGCTTGTGCACTTTGTACAAAATTTACAAACAATCGCATACTTGCCAAGAGCTGAATCAAAAGGAACTTGCACAACTGAAGTGCATCTTGTTAGAAGAACAACAGGGACTTGCAGTAGACGTATTAACATATTGCGTTGATAAAAAGAGGAATATGTTATTAGAAAAACTAATTTACAAAAATATATTTACATATTACACAGCATTACTTTCTTAATCCTCGGTCTTTCCTAAATTTGCTAATCGGACGAGTTTCGTTATCTACTTTCGAAATATTTACATCCTTTTCAGTAATCCTTTCTTTAATATCCTTCACCACCTGAAAGAATTATCAAAAAGATTATTAATCGTATTACGATTTAAATAAAACCAAATGAATTGTAGAAATTCAATGAGAAAATGACTATAATCGCCTACAGCTTCATACGCGGAAGGTTTAATGTAGTCATCTCTGTCGTCTGTATCATCTTCTTCATCAATAATAGGATCAGGAGGTGGAATCTGCTCAGGAAGTATATCGTTTGGAGATCTCTTTAAAATAGATTTAGGTCGAGAGAATATCTCGTAAATGTCTCGAGGTGTTTTCACAGTCTTTCCAGTTTCCTCGAAAACTGGCTCATTCTGTGAATGAGTAAATTCTATTCTGCATATGTCTCCTTCGTTTTCTCCTTCCAAACATTCTTCCTCTCTTATTTTCGAATTTTCAAGTTTCTCGCTATTTCTATCGTCAACTGGTTCTACGAAAGTAATCGATTTTCTGGTTGCAGATTTTTTTACATTTTCTTCCGAGGTGCTTTCTAGATTAGGGGAATGTTCTGTTTTACTGAGAGTGGTAGCATCATCATCGCTTTCTGTTGCACTACTCTCTGATTCATCTTCGGCTAAATCGTCTTCCACCAGCTCGTATCCTTCGTCTTCTAGTCTACAAAATAAGAAAATTCGGAGTTGCAAACGTGGCAGTGTTTTAAGCCTTGGCAATTTATATTCGTACTTGAAAAAACTCTGGAGAAAAATAATTATACCTATCAATTTCATCCGCTAATTCTTCTTCAAGTTCTAATTGATCGAGTCTTTCAAAAAGATCCTCTTCCGTGGTAATCTTCTTCCTCTCCTCTTGCCTAACTTTCGATAATTTCTCGTGATATTCTTTCTCTCTTTCTCTGTGCTTCACTGTAGGAAAAAAGGAAGTATGAGGAAATATTGAAGAGTTAATTAAGTTGATTGAAAATTAACTATGAATTAAAAATTCACCTCTCCATTCATTGACTTCTTGCTCGTCCCAGTGCTCTATAATTTCACTTCCACCGCAGTCTCCAAAGATATCACTGTCCATTGTTATCATTCTTGTTTCGAAGAGATCTCTTTCCACTCTTAGGTTTCCCAACATTTCTTCTGCTTCTAAAACGAAAAATTTGCAATACTAGAATTAACTTTAATCGGTTCTTTCCTTTTATTGAATTACATGGAAATTATATTTAATACTAATTCAATCTTTGCTCAAAGTTGCAGTACAGGTAGAAAGTGGTATTATTGCCTATGTAAAATATAACATTTCTTTTTCATACTTTTTATTCTCCGTTCACACAGAGCTATTGCATTCTTTGCACTGTATTTAGCAAAATATTCTGCGCCCAAACATACAAGGACTTCATTTGTATGAATTAATTTCCCCTTCAGCATAGCTCGCTTGCCAACTGGTACCATACAATTCATGTAAAGGTCGTTCGGCAAAGTATTCAATGCCTCTATTACTTTGAGATGACCGTTCTTGTAGTTTGTCCAAATTTTGCATTGCTCCTCATTCTTTTGTATTCCCTTAAAAAAAATAACAATGTAATTATAACACAATTGGAACAGGTACCAAAAAGAAGTGGAAAGATGAATGAATGGATAAGTTAATTAATTTATAAAAAGAAGAATTAAATACACGCTAATACTATATTTGTACTAGCAGTTAATTGTTTTTCAAATATGACAATTTTTAAGGAATTAATATTAGTAACGAAATATAACTAATATGTATGATTATCATCTATATTAAATCTACCTTTGAAATAGCTTCGTCCAAGAGCATACGTTGAAAATGACGCGTTTTATCCTCGTTACTCATTGTTTAAATATATATTGCAATAAGTGATCCTAAAAATCAGAATATAATTTAGTATGTGTACAGAAAAAAGGATTAAATTCATTACTTCCGGAGGTACAGTACCTACCCTTACAATTATTGTAATTGTTACAAATAATCGAAGGCCTTTTATGTCATTAAATTGAGAGAATAACAAAGTATTTCTGTAACCTCAAAGTTGATTTGTATTTCTCATATTAAGTTCATCCCCTTGTACGTTTTATATTTCTCTGATCTATAGTTTTTTAATACAGGGTGGTACAGAAGTCACTAGGCCATTTAAAAATGGAATAGCTCTTTTGTCTATTAAAAATTTACATTTATTCGTTGATAAATGATAAATATATTTCTCGGAAATTGTTTTTATTATTTCGGTAGATTTTTAATAGTTATTTAGCATCGATATAGTAGTTGTATAGTAACATACTATTCTGTCACGTTGCCTAATATTGTTGCGATCGATACAAAGCAAACTTCAAACTCTTCTGTGCTTCTGTTGACAACAAAAACAAAGGAGGAGGTTAGAATATTTTAAAGAGTTTGTTTAACAAACCATTGTTAATTATTATGGAACAGGTAAATGGAATATTAGTCTTTTCCTTCGTAATTATATCGAGTATCGCAGCAATTTCACTGTTACGATTTTCTAGGATTTAAAGAGTAAAATTGATAATGCTTGCCGGACAGCCGAGGAATTCACAAAATTATATTACGACAGCTTAGATAAACGAAGATACGTAAGTAATTATAATATCCGAATGAACTTGCAGTTACCCTTTTTAAATTATGAACGAATAAAGTCGCATACAAAGCGAAATAGTGAATGACTGACCACCACTTTAATTTACCATGTTAATGAAAGTACTGAGATATCGGCTTGTTAATTATTAATTAAGGAATCTTTTGTACTTTTAGCTTATGTCAAGGCTGTACTTGGACACTGCAAAACTAATATGGAATGGGAACGGCGTAGAAGGGAAGGACAGCATACAGAAATTCTGGACGGATCTGCCACCATCTGATCATTCCATCTTTACGCTGGATGCTCAACCAATTACAGGTAAAGGTATTACTGTCATAGCTATAAGAACTTCTAATTAAACTTCAGTTAATAATTAAAAGTTGCGACAACTTAATTATAATAGATATATAACATGTAGATTCCTGAAAGAGCCATTAAAGTATTTATACATATAAGAATGTATTGTTGTTTTGTTCATTGTATCTGATAATTTAACGTAATCACCGAAAGAATTACTGAAGAAAATTAATTAACCCATTTGCATTCGTAAGCGGAATATTCCACCCTGTAAAATGTTAAACCGCTGGGCACGAAAATGCACGGTACTGTGGGTCTTCTGCTGTTTTTTAATTTAAAGCTGTGATGCAGATGGGTTAAATAACGTTTGCAGAAAAGGACAATGAAATTTCTATTATTACCTACATGTAATCAATAGATCCTGAAGTGGCAAGTCACCTAACATTTTTGGTAAAAGTTGGAGGACAAGTGAAGCACGACGACAAGACATCGAAACCGTTTAACCAAAGTTTTTTAATTACTGCGGTGGGCGATAAATGGAAGATCGTGAGCGACTGTTTCCGATCTCAGGAAATTCTTGACACTGCAAGTTAGAAATAAAGCAGGTTAAAATCCTTCGTCTGTTTTTAAATGCTCTACGGTCTGATTGATTCGGTATTCCTTTTTATTTCCATCTTTGATCTTATATGAATGTATAAAGCGATATTAAAATTTTTGTATTAATGGATCAGTACGTTGGTCGATCATTTAGAAATAACTTTACATGAGAAAGAACTAAAAATAAATACAGATATAAATACTTAGACATAAACGTTACTATGATACATATTGTATAAAACATCGATTTCGTGTCCTTTGACAGCTTATCAAATTAAACATCCGATAATTAACGAGGACAAATTCATAGGTGTACAATTCTTCATGCGGATTTACAATTAATCTGTTGTTCATTCCAGACGACACGTATAAAATATTATTCACAATTATGCCATTAACGCCGAGAAGCTAAAAATAAATTGTGTATTCCTTTTTTATTCGAATAACTTGTAAAATATTCCGCTATAGATTTTAGATGAAATTGTTTAAAAGCTGAACTTAAAATTGTAAATTTCACAGCGTCTTCTAAAAGCCTGTTGCACCATTGAAACGAATGTTTAAGAATACTTTATGGAATCGTAGAAACGAGGGAAGAAATGCGTCGATTAAAAAGTTGTAAACCTAAGATTTTGTCGTCGTAAAATTTGTTCATATGATTCCTTTTACTCACTCTTTCGTTCTCTCTTTTTCTCACTCTCTCTCGCTCTCTCACGCGCGCTCGCTCTTGTTTTCCTTTCAAAAATAAGTCGATCGGTGTATCACAGGTACAAACGATGCAAAAAAGATTAAGTGATCGGAAAAGAAACGAAATTTCGGTTTTTCTTGCGAGATGAGATTATCCATCGATAATATAAGAAGCCGTAATGTAGGCAGTGTTTTAAGGGGAAAGGTCTGTTTTACTAGCGAATCATCTATTATTTTTATTCTCGTTGCACGTTCCATAGTCTTAAGCGATCGACAGACGATTTTCCAGATTTCGAGGGTCTTCTTTCAAATTTACAACAGACTCAGAGAATATTATCGAGACTATATTCTACCTCTTGTTGAATTTTGCTCTGCTGTCTGCAACATCTTTAAAGTCAAATGAGAATTGTAATTAAAGAAATCGATGAATAGGAAATTTTCCTAACTATCGTAATAAAAAAACGAAGAAATGTTTATACTTAAGGAAGAACTCAGTTGAAATAGAATTATTATCATTCGAGATATTACCTTTTTAATGCCGTGGTAAATTGTATCCCATGTACTTCATTTCGAAACATTCCAACCATTCTTATTTCGTTCGAGAAACAAATAAAGAATGAAATCATAATGGAAACTGAATTATTTCAAGTTAGATGGAATCTAAGTCAGGCTTCTTTCGGTACTGTTCATTCTTCAACATTGTTCAAAGCTGATCCGGAACGTCGTCTTTTCTTTATCACTTTTTCAAAGAACGTTCACTTGTAAACACGGTAAAATGTTTGAAAATTTGATTAATTACACCCGATAACTTATGTACGTTTACAATAGAACCTCGATATTAACCAACCATATTACCATCACCCTTTCCAATATCATTATTCGATCAAATACACCCAATCGGCCTTTCGATTACTCAAACATTTGTCTTGCACATTTAAAATTATTCATTATCATTATCTAAAGTCACTGATTATTCCCATATGTCGATTTATTGGAACAAATAGTATCTAAAAATCATTGAAAAGAAGAAACATAACGTCAGTGAAGAAACTCAATGTTATTCTTGATATAATAAAAAAACAGATTAGCCGTTTGAAGATAAAATAAATATTTCGTAAGAAATGATCATTGCTTTTTAGAGAAACAATTGTTTGATTAATCGAAAGGATGAAGCAGCCATGATGTGTGCGTGTTCCAACATGGATAATAGAGATTCTATTGTATCGCTAGACATACCTGTTATACCTATATACTCGACTTAATCTATACAGATACAAAAATCGTTACATCCTCCCACGCATTAGAATGACTTACTCATTTTAAAAGTTTTGCACTTATATGATGTATGATCTAGCCTAAGACTTTGCGTATGATATTACGAAGCGCGGCGCAAAAAAGTTCCATGAAAGAACACCGAGGCAACGTCTTACTCGACAACTATAATCACCACATTTACTATCGTATAGCAGACGAACGTATATTTCTTGTAGAACTTCGCTCATGCAGGATAAATATTAGGTTGATACGAGAGTAATGGAAATTCGTAATCTAAGAAACAACCGAAACATTTCATATCCGTGGCCATTGACGAATAACAATTGGAATTTTTCAAAGTTTCTATCCATATCTTCGTACAATTTACGCAATTATTTCTTTTCAGTTACCATAAGCATTCTCGACACTTTTACTTCGAGTTACGACTGTAAATATATTACCTGAGAATTGAAATATATTTTTAATAAACTCCGTATTTCATTGACACCTTTCACCGTTTAATTCGATATTTCCATTACCGCTGTATCAAGCCGATATTAATTGAGGCCGTGTCTAGCTTCGAGGCCTTATTACCAAGCGCTCGTAGCTTTATGCTCGTTTCAGCCGAAGAATCGGATTCCAGAGATATTTCCAAGGGAACGTATTCTAAATGAAATTCAACGGAAAGCAAGTACCTAAAAAATTCAGAATAAAACTATCTCCCTAAAAAGAGTCCACGGTGCGCATAGAACGTCTACGAACCTTCGACATAATACGTGAATTGAGAATCGTTTAAAAAGGAAAACAAAAGAAAACAACAAGGACCTGGTAAAAGTCTTCGGATTAATCTCGGACACTTTCGATCGAGCGTAGACACGAGTTTCACGTGCAACCGAAAAGAAGACGGGGCTCGTCGAACTTCTTGGTTTACCTCTGTACCGTATTGACGACGTCTTTTATTGTATTCTGGAGGTCGACGAGAAGCCTGGCATTTTCGGCGACATTTCGAGTGCCTGCTGCACGGAGCTGCCGTGCTTGAAGTTCCAATCTGGCAAGGAGTTCACGAAATTGGAATCTCGCGTGTGGTGCGATACCACTGTCAGCAAGATTCGCGCACATTCCATGCAGCAGACCGACTTTGTCCGAAAGCTGTAGCCAGCTGGTCATCACTATCGTCGAGTTACCTTTAAGATTCGACACGCTGCTCTCGATCAATGTCGAGAGTTCCAGTACAGCTTGCTTGGTCGTCCTCGATTCGATATTTTGCTTGTTCGACTCGTCTTCGGTTGATTGAGATTTCGTGCAGTTCGGAGTTGCATAGATCGACGAACCAAAGTGCTTCGTCGAGGGGCACAGAGGTTTCAATGGTTTTGCTGGTACAACTGGCTTTTCTGGTTCGGACGGTGGCCAAAGTCTGATGTCACTTTTGCTGCCAGAGCTGTAGATAGACGATAGATCGTAGGATATTTAGGTAGAATTAATTTGTTGCTTGATCGAAAGAATTTTTGTGTGTGCGTACATTCGAGAATCTCTCACCTTTGGCTACGAGTCGACGCTCCGCTGTAATCCTCCGGCGAATCTTCTGTTTGATCGAGTGCTTCCTGCCTGTTACCAGTTCCTCTAACGCTGAGTTTAGGACTAAGAGGTTGACTGTCGCAGGATTCTTTATTTTCCCATAGTTTTTTAAGGCTACTAATACTTCCAGTACTTCTACGTTTGTCATCCTGCTGTTCCTCCGACTCCGAAGATTGTTCCGTCACGTTGTTTCTTTCCTCCAGAGATTTTTCCTTCTCTGAATTTTCCACCTTTCGCAGTCTAGCTTTGAAATCTATTATCTGCCCGTCGGACGTCTCTTCCTTTTGTGGATTGTTTCGCTTATCGACGCGTTTCAGTTTGAAACCGACATTTCCACTTGATAAAATGGATTCGGTTACCGGAGAGGATATCAGGGGATCTTTGTGGCTGCTGGAAATTTGCTGCTGCTCCTGGATTGCATCGTTACTTTTCAAAGTTGAGACAGCATACTCATTCTGAACGTGCCTGTTACGATAAAAATGCTTGTCGTCATCACAATAATTAGGAAATGTGAAAGATCTATGAAGAATTCGTAAGAAGTTGAACCAATTAACGAACTTAACACGTTGAATTCGATGAAATTTCTTATTTTTAAATTGCGATATTCACGGATATGCTAATATACTCAATATTAAAATATCGCTGTTATAAAAATGAAGTATTACCGAGCACATAACTATTCCTACTTTCAACATTTCTATTTTATAAAGATGTGTTTTTGATAGAAGCAATTTCGGTTCGGTAGAAATGAAACCAGGGAAATACGGGTGGCATTCAACGTGTCAAAGGCCAAATAAATAACTTAGACTTCATACATATATCTCCGTCATTGTTCAATATGAAGTCTACGTAAAAAAAAATCGTCTTTTATATTTATTCGAATTATTTGAATACTTGATCACTACCTTTGTCCAGAATCCATGTTAAAACTGGCGCAAAGTTCCGAGAGCAATTGCGAGGCAGGATCGAGAGGTGCGGATGGAGTATTATTAGCGATTCCGCTTCTCTTTGCAGTCGTACCGTGCTTCGTTTCTGCACTCTGCTTAATCTCATTGATCAGTTTCAGTTCTAGCATTTCCTTCATGCCTGGTTTTCGTTCAAAGCTATCGGGAATTGCATTCGCAGAGATCGGCGGTGGTGGAGGCGGCGGCGGCGGTGGAGCTTCTTCCGGTGGAGTCGCAGGCTCTATCGTTTCTATTCTAGATTTAAATGCGGGTCTCTTCCCATCGGAATTCCTGTTAGATATATCGGAATTTCGACAGGGGCCATCTTGAGTCTCTCTTCGTCTAAGATTAACGCCAAATCTCGAACTGGCTTCCTTGATAGAAGGCTCCACGTTACTAACGTCATTTCTATCCTCCTGTTGCTCGATTTCCTCTTCCTTCGCACGCCAATCGGTGCTCTTTGCCTTTCTGATACCAAGAGGGGAATTTTTCACTTGAGAAATCTCACTGGAAGATATCGGTGCTGGAAGATCAGTCTGTTCCTGGCTGGAAAAAGCATCGTCCGGAGGAGGAGGTAGATCAGCAGGCGGCGGAGGGAATTCTAGATCAGCTAAAGACGGTTGAACCGATCTCGATGGACTTGCAGTACGAAAGTTTGATGTGCTCGAAACACGAAAGGTTCTTAAACCCACACCATCGGCCTGATTACTCTTTCTCACAGCTACCACTCTGCCGCGAGGGGAGTTTGGCGGCTGATAAGTATTCACGACACCACTCGAGGAATTGCTACGTGTCATTTGTGGTTGATTACGTAAATTACTCTGACGAGGAGATAGAGATCTATGCTGCGACGTATCGATAGAAGATTCATGTTGCTCCACTGAGCTGGCAGAGAGGGATGGACTTGTCGTTGGCTCTTGATTCGATGGCATTCCACTTTGACGAAGTGACTCGAGATATGCGCCAATTCTAGCGCCTTTTGGTAATGTACCGTAACGATTAATTGCTCTCTTCACGTTCTGCACCTCTAATGCACCGACTTGTACCAACTGAAATACATTTGAAGTGTGAAAAATACGCGAGAACTTGTATTCCAATGAACTCTTTTTAAAATAGAGTATATTTCTTATACTTTTTGGGGTAATGGTTCCTTGGATGGATATGGCCTTGGTTTGATCTGCTTCTGAGGACAGGCTAAACTGGATATTGGCTCCGGGGACGTTGAAGAAGGCTGAGGGATGAAACTTGGTTCCGCTGTGCCCTGAGAACCCTCTCCATCTTCCTCGATCTCGCAGCCTCCTGCAGCAATTGATCCTTGAGCCATTGTCACGAGATCTCGCGCGATACCTGAGTTCCCATTTAATAACCACTACATATTCTCTCTATGCGCAGTGCTTTCTCGCTGAGAATAATCAAGCTCCGTGAGCTTGACGAGAGGAATATGCGGAAGAATGTTCAAGAAGAGAATATTCTTAGTGAATTTCAAACTTTCAACTATGCTTCCTTGATGGTATCTATCTTGAGTAACTCATTTATCCAATTAATACAAATCGAAAGCAACGTTTATTAGAATATCTATCTCTATGGATTAATAATGTACCGTTTGATTGTAAATATCCAATTGTCAAATATTTCTCATGCCTAAAAACATCAAATCATATCGTAAATGAATGTATGAATAAAGCAAAAGTCCGCACATGTAACTCCCTTCATTATTTCCTTGAATATGCAATGAACTTCTGACTAAATATATCAATGGTTTTTAGTATCGTCTATGAAAAGTAAATTACTTGTATAAGATATAATAATAAAAATAATCGGTCGTTCGTTAGCTTCTGCTAAAAGACATAATGCGAATTATACATATATATATATAAAAAATGTATAAATATCTAATCGTATTCGATTATAAAGCACAGAACCATATACCATTAATTAGTATTATTATGAAAAAAAAAAACTATATCGTTGTATCGCCACATTGAAGATGTATAAAAATAATTGCAATTAATTCGTCATGTTAAATTTCCCTTGCATGCGGTTGCTGGTGATTGAGATCAATTGTTTCAGGATTAGAAGGATTATTTATTATTGTATAAACAATACAAATAATATGTTAGAAGACTGGTCTTTTCACCAACAATTGAAAAGTTGCAATATTTGTAGAATTTTATAAAAAAAAGAAGAAGACACATTTAATATTACAATATAAACACATGTGCTTTTCACACTCAAAGCAGTTCTCTATAGTAACCGTGGTAAAATCATTTTCAAAGAGTCAGAGAGCAGCTTTTCTTTTATTTTCCTATTTTCTCTTACGTTACAATATTTCGATTTATTTCCAACGGATTCGAGCGAATCGTATATCGATGCATCTGCATGATTTTAAGTTTCACAATTTCTTCTTCGTTTAAAGCAATGAAAATTGTAATATCGATATGCTGAAATGTATGTACAAGAATCGTACGATTACTTTGACCGTTTCTTTGATAAAATATCATCTACAACGTGGCGAAAAGTATTGCAAAAGTATTTATAAATTTTGCGTTAACAGTTGAATTTTGTATGGGACGTTACGAAATTTGCAGATAAGCATTAAACGTGTAACGTTACCATGAGAAAGGCTTTGAGTGCAAAAGAATGATAAAAATTAACAACATCGCAACTTTGTTATTTAAAACTGTTCTCCGCATCAGAATCCTTCTTTGTTGCATTTCTCATATTGCATCGTTGGCTGTAATTGTATGGAACTCTTAACATAGCGAAATTGTAAAAAGGAATTACAATATTATCGTGTAAATCCACAAAAAATATACCATAATATCAAATTTATCATTCCCGTAAAATTCATTCACCGAAATTGGCCATATACTTTTGTATGTACCAGATATAAAATGTTTCGTAATTGCATCTCAATTATCTTCTATCTCCGTCGAAAACTGCGTTAAATAACTTATATATTTGATATTAACCGAATAATATTGGTATATCTAGTTTTTTTTTGAGTAAAATGCTCTATTATATGGCAGTGACAATTGTTAATAAATGATTGCATGGCCAAAACAAACGCATGCTCAGCTTTTATCCATTGTTATTGTAGCTTCCCCTTGTAGCCTCACTAAAAATCATTGATAACATCTAGTGCACATGCTTTCTCCCCTTTCCAATGGCAGTCTTTTGCTAATTTCCTACCTCTTAATGTTAATTCGAAAGAATGCAGAACATGGAAGACGTTGAAATCTAACGATGATCGATATGAATGAACCCGTTTGTAATACACGGCAAAGCCTTCATCACTAGATGTTATACCCACGCTCCTTCGATGTATGCAAGTCATTCGCAAAAAAGAGACATTTACCACATCGTTTCACACACTCTATTTCAAATCCAAAAGAATCCTGAGATCTGCCGTTACTCCGATTGTGCGATTATGAAACGTTCGGAAGGTGTAATTCTAAGGTTAATTATCTACAAGGATGGACATTTACAAAAGAAAGCAACAGAAATGATATGACAGAGCTTACGGCAGGAAATTGAAGCGATACGTGCATGGATGTCAGTACACTCGATTAAAGTAGAATGGAGGTACCTTCGAAAATCTTATCAATACCATTTAGATCCGTGGCATCGTCGAGAGTTATGGTGTTTGTTTCAGCGTTCTGGGTGTCTTGCTCCTGGTACGCCGAGTCGCGAAAGGAACTGCACGACGACAGCAGGCTATTATCCAATCATTCATTATCGTATCACTATAAGATCACCTTCTATCGGTGCTACACGAAACTTTGATTATTCAAATAGAGAATTACATCTTTTTTCACGATGAAATTAATACGAATTATCTGCAAATACAATTGCCTATCTAATTATTCGAAGTATTTCGTTACGTTTGGTAGCCCATCGTCACAAATTTCGGCAGATTAATAATTCTGGTACTTTAATGAAATTTCCATTAGATTATACGATTGTCAGTTGTATTTAAACCAAAGAGCATTCATACCTGGTTCTCTTAGGAGGGGCTGGAGCTTGTTTCCCCTTTTTGTTTGTAGAACGTCTCATCTGCACGACGCTGCTATTGTTTTTACTTGATAGGCCACCCGTGAACGTGCTTAGCTTCGTCACGGAGCTTGTACCGTCTGTGGAAAGTTTGGATCGATGATAAATCGTAATAATTGATTGCGCACGTTCGATTGTCCTATCGCTGAAACGTATGATTCGTAGAAAATTCCTACGTGTGTACCTGAGGATGTCAAGGGTTCGGAAACGAGGACTAGTCCGTGAATATTTCCGGTGCTACCAGTCTGCGATTTCTTGTACGAGAGCAACGGAATCTCTCCGCTGCCTTGCAGCTGCTTTTCTACCTCTAAAGAATTTTCACGTGAGATTTCGATAAAGATTTCATCCCGGAAGGGTAAAATTCTTATTTACCTTCTGTGATACTTGATTCCTGAAACATATTTTCAAGAGAATGATGGATCTCTTTGAAAGTAGGCCTCTCGGCGGCAGACCACTGCCAACATTGACGCATTAATTCGTAAACTTTAGGGGGACATCCGGGAGGGCATTCCATCCGGTATCCTTTCTCCAGCATATGATACACATCGGTCAAGTCGACGCCGGGATAGGGAGACATACCGTAGGTTGCTATTTCCCAAAGTAAGATACCAAACGCCCATACATCTGACTGAAAAGTTCATATACGCGTAAATATGCTAATTAGAATGATAGAATTGTTTTTACGTATTAATCGCTTGCCCTACGATAACGAGAGACACTCGTGACGGAAAAATTGGATAGAAAATTTGCAAAAGCTATAGAAATAGAAAATATTGGTGAGACGCGACACATTAATTATCGCGGTCGAAAGAAATCGTGCGGCAAGGGATCAACATAATCAATTTTTAAATATAGAAAATATAGAAATTGCATTAAATGATTATGATTATCGTATTGCACTTTTATTGAATTACCTTCGTAGAAAACTTGTTATAGGCTAATCCCTCTGGTGCTGTCCATTTTATCGGAAACTTTGCTCCCGCGTGAGCTGTGTACGTATCGTCTCTCATTAATCGGGCTAAGCCAAAGTCCGCAACCTTTACCAAGTGGTTTTCACCCACTAGACAGTTTCGAGCTGCTAAATCTCTGTTTTAAATATGCAAAATACGGATTAGAGTATCGATTTCCAACTAAACATCTTTTCGTTGAGCATTTATTTCCGGAGAACTTTACCTATGAATGAAATTTCTGCTCTCCAAGTAGCTCATTCCACTGGCGATCTGTGTAGCCATGTGCATCAGAACAACTGCGTTGATTTGATGCTTACTTTCATTCCGAAGGTAATCCAGCAAGTTTCCCTTACTCATGAATTCAGTAATAATGTAAAATGGTGGTTCTCGCGTGCACACACCTAATAATTGCACCAAATTCCGGTGTTTCATTTCTTTCATTATCGCTGCTTCCTCCAAGAAGTCTTTTAGTGCCATTGTATCTTCCTACAAATTGTACAAATGCTTTTCCAAAAAGATCAATGATAATTTTAATAAGTAATTAACAAAAATATCACGTTTGTAAATGCTTTTCGTAGTTGGATTGAACAGAGATACTGCTGTATCGATAAATGTAATAAAAGAACTCTGACTATGAATAAATTGGCGGAAAAATAATAAAGGAAAATTGGTTATTTAGCCCTTTCGCTACTAGGTGTGACTATGGAATAATTATAAACACATTGTAATGAACACAAATCATTTTGCTTCTAAAAGCAGTGTCAGAACGGCGTCTTTAGCATAGCACGTACCTTCAATGTCTTTACAGCGACAGTCATGTTGTATCTTTTCCAGACAGCTTCGTAAACATCGCCGTACTGTCCTCCACCCAACTTGTGTCTCATCACAATATCTGTTCTATTAATTTCCCATTCATCTGGCTCTAAAATAGAATTTCATTGAATTACACTTTCGCGAATACGAATATTTCAGAATAACGCAGAGTCCATTCCAGCGAACTATTCGGCTTTATTATTCATAGCTAAATAATCTCGTATTTTTACCGAGAAATACGAAGTATCGATGCGAGAAGTTAAGACTGATGAATTTTAATTTGATGCTTCGCACGAATTGCATTATTTAAGAGAAATTATATTTGAGAACCATATACCTGGACTAAGAGGGAAGACTGTAGGTTTATTGTGCTTTGGTGCAGGATAAAGCAGTTGTGTGATCAGGCCATCTGCAAGCATTGAATGATGATGCACCAACTCAGCCAATGTATTAAATTTACTCTCAGTTGTTACAAACATCTGAAACAAGTGCAATGGTTAAAACACAATGTCAGCTGCCTCCACGGTTGAAAGGAACATAAAGAAGTCTAATTACGTTCAATTATTCCGAAATGTACGAAGTAATTAACGATATTACATGGTTATACGATATTTACTGTTAAATATCAAATAATTGAGTTATAATAATGAGAAGTCTTACATTAACACTATGCCGTCCACGCAATAAATCAAAATTCTGTGGTTTGGCGCCGGTGGAATTCGTATAGATCTCTTCGCTTGTCGCCGGCGCTTTTTAATTTACCAAGAAATCATAAAACGTCACGTTTTACTAATCGCAATAAGTTATAATTCTGACCCGCGATTTTCACGAAATTTCGAGGATATGTAGCGTATTGCAGCGGCATAGTGTTAATAAATGACATTAGCTGCTAATTAGCATGTATAAATGTACAATTACCGTTTATAAAATATTAATGCGTCCTCGATTACTTAAATATTGGACATACCTTTCCTTCGCTGTCTTCATTGATTCTATAATGATAAACTCTCCCTTCATATCTGAGAGAAATGCTACGCTGTCCTGGGCTACTCTCTGATTCGCGAACGAGAAAACTACCATTTATTCCAGAGCTTAGAAGATACTCTGCAGCATTCCTTGATATTCTTCCATGATACCAAGAATGTTTCTCTAAAGAATTGACTGGAGTAACATAGTTGGATGGAACCCAACCCACTTGACCGGTACTTGAGTGAGCTTCACACCATTCTCCACTCTTATTGTAACTCAGAATGCGTACTTGCTCTCCTGCGAAGGATTAACTTAAACTGTGAAACCTCTCACAGGCATATTTATTATAGAAAATGGAAGCATTCTATTTCTTGTAATTTTTCATTTATTTCTCTATCAATTTTATTCGATATTTATGTTAAATTTCGAAGTTAGTTCCAGTTTCTATTAAAAAATGATGTTAATAAGAGACCAGCACCTTTCTTTAGACTTAGCTGATTTTCTCCACCAGCCTGGAAATCGTACAGAGCAACGAATAGCTGTGGATCATCCTCTTCCTGTGCTAATAGGTTTTCCTTGCTGGTCCATCTACAAGAAGAATAATTGTATATGCATCGTAGGAGGTTCTTTATCTTTTTATTTTCCTGTTTACATTCTTTTTGATGCTTAAGAGACAACTTTGTAGATGAAAGGATTGAATACGTTAATTTAATATAAGAATTATATCTATCAACCTGTTTGCAGCTTCTAAAAGTCCAGCAGTAGGAACACCAGCATGCTGCTGAATATTTACTTGCTGTGAAATTGGTTGAACGCTAGAACCACTAGGAGGATCACCTTCGGGTAGTGCAGGAATGTGAGGTAGAGGTCTGCTTTGTAAAAGAGCCTCTGAAAATATTCCAATTACTTATGTATAAACCTTATTCTCATCTAACATTCTTTATTAGTTTATATACATTTGGTACATTTCTATTCAGCCTCTTTAAGTTCAACAATCTAATTGTATTTTGTGCAAAAGCCATAATTACAGAGTAATCAGTCCTATTGCTAAAACTGTAATAATTAAGATTTCAGAAGTAATAGAGCAGTAACATGGCCTGTAATATAAGGTTTTGGGATTCTGTTTATTCTTTTATTGTAACTTTAAATAGCATTTGCATAAATACAATTGAATAAAGTATTCCATGTAGAAAGAATGCAACAAAAACAAGCAACATTGTCTGAACAAGAATGGATGTTATTATGAATCAAACTCAGCATTGAATTATAAATAATTAATGTAACTTTGCAATATTAACCCTCTATAGTCCGAATTTTCTGTGGCATCTGATCTGAATTTCATGATCTTTAAGAACTAAATTGTAATATCTGGCAAAGTTAAAAAATTGAGTTTGAAGAGTAAAAGCTTAGATTTGTATTGTGTTACTTCAAAGTTACACAGCTCCATAGAGGGTTAAACTTGCTTCTAAAATACTCATCAAAGTAAGATCTGACACTGAGAACTGATAAATAAACGAAAAAACTCATATTAACTGCAAAATGCAAGTTATACAAACATGTGAAAAAGGGAGTTAATTAAATCTGCACAAACAGTGCATACAAACATGATTATGATATAATTTTAAAAGCAGTTCTGCATATATATGTAAATAAAACTAATTATACATAGAACAAAATTGATTAGTAGCATATACATGATATTTTATTATCACAATGCAAGTTTTCAAGTGTATCAACAATGTATGAAATATATTTTATTGCAAATAAATATATTTTGTAACAAAGACCTCCATATAATACAGAATTAATTAAATAAATTACCATCCACTGTTAGCAATACTGAAAATAATTTTTCCTGAGCAATGATCAGTTCTGTGACTTGATTCTCACAGAAGGAAAATAAAAATGTATGCATCCCAAAGATGCAAAAAATGTCCAAGAACATATGTGTGCACCATAAGTAGCTATATGAAGCACAAGAATTATGTAAAACGAGAAAGAACAATCGTCCAAGTAACGTCAATATCTTCCTTAACCACCTAATAAACATCCTAATTCGTTGTAAAACTTCTCAAAACCCCTCTTAACAATCAGTTCCATAAACCTATCTAAAATAAATTCACCCCTAATTAATCGCCATCAAACGATTCACCATAGTCTCATACATTCGTGGTAATCCAAGCTCTCAGCCTGATAATATCGTAGATTCGAAATTGACAGTAAAAACAAGCAACAATCGTGGACGAAACGAGACATCGATGCAGCGAGGGACAAGGAGCAAGTGGGAAGGGATACGAAAGAGAAAAAGAAAGTAAAAGAAAGAAGAAAAAGGCTTATCGAACTAGAGAACGAAATTACCGCTGTGCTCGGTGAATATATTAGAGCCGACAGGACGCGACTCCTTGAAATTCCTCGGCTGTTTGCGCGTCTGTCGCGCGGTGGAGCCGGTAGGAACGATTCTCTCCTTAGTCTGTTGAGCACCCATAGTTCCCGAATTGGCATGCCCTTGGGTTAATCCCGGCCGCAGAACTGCCGGGGCCGTTAACTCGGCGCATTCACTTTTAGCTTGACAGTCTAACACTCGATTGCATCTCTCATCGACCTCCGCCGACGACGAGGACACCCGAGATTCACGAATCTCTCGACGGCCCGAACCCCTATTCACATTTTTGACTAGCACTCAAGATCGGCACTCTCGCCATGTTTGACAGCTTCGACGTCGACGATGGCTTCATTCACATCGTACTATTTACTATGGTCGCTTGTGTTGAAGCATTGCCGGCTTCTCATTGGCTGGCTGCTCTGTTGGACAAATGCTAACGGATGATGTCACGATTAGGCGGGAAAATTTCAATCTATGGAAATACTTGAATGGGATCCAGTGACTTCTCATCGTTACAATTACAATCGGCTGATGAAGTGCAACTCTTATGTATTTAATGTTATTAAATTTGTAGTCTTGGAAATATCAATCGTATTTTATGAAAATTACAATGCAAATGGCATTAAAGAATTTGTTACACCATTACCTTTGTTCCGCTCATGAAATCCCATATCCCCAGCAAATTTCTAAAGAGCGCAACATAATTATGAGTATTCATAATTAAAAAGAATGACAGTAAGATGAGAGTCTTTGAAAAGTGGCAGAATATAAGTGTTGAACATAGAAATTTCGTTTTCTTCTGGCTATATGACACAGTATGCCATAAACTATGCGAACGCTGAAAAGAGTGGAAACTCGCTATGTTCAAGGGGTTCCGGCGCCGCTGCTTTCAGCGCCATCTAGTTTTTTGAAATTTTCGGCATTTTTCTGTGGCGGGAAATAGCCCTCCTTGAAAGACAAATGTTTAAACATTAATATCTCGCTTATTTCTTGATCGATTTAGGTGCGGTTTATTTCAGCATCTTATTCAAACTCTAAATTATCAACCTATCAATGGAAAACATTTAATCTGTAGTCATTTGCTTGCTATAAGTAACTGCTTCGCGAAAATAAGATCTTTGTTTTACGAGGGCTACAACTTTGTGGCATATATCATTTTAAAGAGCGTGGAAAACTGCGTTGAACAAAGAAAATATTAACCTTCTGGCTGCTGTAGAAGCCGAGAAAAAGGAAAATAAAGTTTTCCAAGTTTCGAAGAATGCAATCCAACAGATGGCGCTGAAAGCAGTGGCGCCAAAACCCCTTAAAAATAGCGAGTTCCCACTCTTTTTAGCGTTCGCATAATTTATGGCTCAAGAGGGTCATATGGCCAGAAGAATATGAAAAAACAATTCCCAACTTTTATATTTTGCCAGTTTTCAGAGACTCACAACATTTTTTTGAATTATTAATACTCATAATTATGATATGCTCTTTAGAAATTTGAAGGATATATGAAACTTTATGAACGGAACAGGGGCAGCGGTTTAACAAATTGTTTGTTCATTATCTTTTTTTATACAACATAAATATATGTGGTATAATGTTTATAAAACACAGTTCTATGTTTCTAAGACTGCAAATTATTTATTTAACAAATTACTGTACGTGTGTGCATGGTTCCCTCCTAGGAACCTGCACAAACTGAAACATCCTTCATGAATTAACACAGGCTGAACCCCCATCACCATACAGAATTATACATAGATTGCATGGTGGAATTATGAAAGACCTGTATCATGATGATTACTAAAGCTAGAGGTTCTCAATTTAATATCTATCTTCCGTAATCATTTAATCTTTCCATCGAAAAACAAAGACACGATATCGCAATCCAATTGTCTCTCACGGTTTTGGACAAAAATGTATAGAAATTTATACAATTCGTTTTTACATTACATACAGATACTTAATTGCCGTTATCTTTTTTTAGGCGATTAATTCGTGGTTTAAAGCGTGTAACGTTGTAGATTGGGAATCGCTGTAATAGATGATTACGGTGTAACCCGGTACAACGTTGAAGGGAGTAGCGTGTCACATGAATGCTACACGTAAGGCATACAACATTCATGTACAAATTTCCGTTTATTTCGACGGAAAAATCGTATGTGAAAAGTCGAGGTGAAATCGATCTACGAAGTTGCCCTTCATTACTATACCTCGGTATAGTAATTGTAGGTAGTTAATACAAAGGTTCGTATGGGCTTAACGATTCCATTGATTAAGTGGGATACTGTTTTCCATGGTACACCCTCGTTTCCGGCATTATCGCTCTTTTTTGGAACACAAGGAAAAGAGATTCTTACGTGTAAATTAGATTAAATGACTATTGTTACTTAATTAAATAAAACGCGCCCCGGTTTTCTCGCGGCGTGACTTTTTTTCCCAGTGTCAGAGTCACTTTGCAATTAATGCTTTAAGATTGAAACTTTCGTTCTTGATAGAAGGCAAAAAAAGAAACGATTTCACGTTAGACACGTATGAATTTACTGTGCGTACGATAAAAGTCTGGGTTAATGTCGGTAAATATATGATTTTCACGTTCACTAACCGAATTCTTACGCAATCGTTGAGCCTTTTTTTCCAATAATTACACGAAAATGTCTCCCGTTTTAAATTTCTTACGTGCAAGGTTTAATTAACATCTAAAACTTTATATATCTCTGGTTTCTGTTAAATAAACTAATAGAAGTATCTATTTCCTAGATCTATCCCTTCTGAGAGTGTTAATATTTTTTGTGAAGTACTATCTGTACCCGTATATTATTACATACAATAAATAAAATACCTTTCTTTAATTTATTCTTAAGTAACCTTTTTATCACACGTTTTATCAGTGCTTATCTGATTTCAGGAATGGCCAGAATTATAGCACACATAATACTTTATTTAAGCTTACTATGTAGTATCATAAATGCCAATGAAAATGGCGATAACGATGTCACGGATACCGCATCCAAGGCAGTGTATAAAAGCCCGGAATTATCTGGTTTTGCATATTTAGTAGAAAATTTTGACGACGAGGAAAAGTTCCAGAAAACATGGGTACTGTCGGAAGGAAGGAAAAAAGGCTCTACAGAAAAATACGATGGTTTGTATGGTTTGGTGGAATAAAACAATAAATCGTTTTATTTCTGCAAAAGTAAGATTGTTAAATGAAACCATAACTCGTTGTGTAGGAATCTGGTCAATAGAAGAACCAAAGAAACATGCCCAAGAAGGAGACTTTGGATTAGTTCTGAAGAGTAAAGCCAGACACGCAGCTATTTCTACCGTATTAACTAAGCCATTTTACTTCAGAGATAAGCCATTGATCGTGCAATACGAAGTGAATTTCCAAGAGGATCAAGAATGCGGCGGCGCCTATCTTAAACTGCTCACTTTAGATCCTGAGCATCAAGATCTAAAACAGTTTCACGATAAAACCCCGTACACCATAATGTTTGGTCCTGACAAATGTGGAAACAATCACAAGGTACGATAATGAAGATATAAAATATTATGCAGCTTATCCTCCACATTTACCATGATATCTGTTTTCTATTATCTAGTTACACTTCATATTCCAACACAAAAATCCGTTGAATGGTTCGATGGAAGAGAAACACTGTAAAAAACCAAAGGAACGTTTGGAAGACTATTTCAGAGACAAGGAGTCCCATCTATATACATTGATCGTTCGTCCGGATAATAGCTTCGAGATGAAAATCGACAATAAAATTGTGAATTCCGGATCGCTGTTGGACGATTTCGATCCACCCGTTAATCCACCATTGGAGATCGAAGATCCCGACGACAATCAACCCGAGGACTGGGACGACGTAGAGAAAATTCCGGATCCACTGGCTGTAAAGCCGGACGATTGGGATGAAAATGCCGCGGCGCAAATTGTCGACGAAGACGATATCATGCCGGATGATTGGCTCGAGGATGAACCACCCATGATTCCTAATCCAGATTCTGTAAAACCGGAAGATTGGGACGTCGAAATGGACGGGGAATGGGAGCCACCGGAAATACCGAATCCAAAGTGTGCAGATGTCTCGGGATGTGGACCGTACAAGCGGAAGATGAAGAAGAACGAGAGATACAAGGGAAAATGGTTGCCGCCTTTGATCAACAACCCCAATTACAAGGGAAAATGGAAGCCTAGACTTATACACAACCCTAATTACTTCAATGATGAACATCCGTTTCAAATGTTGCCTATTGTACGATACAAGCTTTCCCTATACCTCATATATTCATGATAAACTAATTTTAACTCTACCGTCTGATTTTCCAGTCTGCCGTTGGATTTGAACTGTGGTCCATGTCCACGGATATTCTCTTCGACAATATTCTTATCACCGATGACGAGGACGTAGCTAAACAATGGGCTGCCGATACATTCGAAGTCCGTCGTGCTAAAATAGCTGAAGAAAACGTAAGTACGATCTTTCTCGAATGGATGAAATTCCTTTTAAACGATTTCTAATTCTGAAAGCTAATGGAGAACTCAGGTGCACGTAAGGACGAAGTAAGAGATTTGTAAAACTTTATTACCTGTGCACTCTGGTATACAGGTGACTCTGTGGGGTCGAATAATGAAAGCTACGAATTATAAACCGGGCTGGTGGGCACTGTACTTTGTATATTGTGCGATACCATTTGCATTCTATATTTGGTACCTACTGAAACGAGCTCGCGAGGTACAATGCCATTGTGCTCGTAATTAAAACTGCAAAAACTAGAAGTTTGCTAAAGTTTCGAAGCTTGATAGTGTAAAGCTAATATTGATAATTGAATATAGCGAATACTTTACGAGCGAGCAGGATTCTTAATCGTAGATAATGTAATTATCATATATGCCTGAATTAAAAGCTACGAATAATATAGTAATCCGACAAATTAGAGTCCTTCTCGATGAATTTCTGTCCATACTTTGGAAAGATATGCGAGATAATACGCGACATAGTTATGTTACTTTAATTCGAGTATATTCTAACAGGTAATTAGTACGTTAAATTTGTAAAGATAAGTAAACCTAGGTAATTTTGCAATTATTTCGTATAGTGGAGTGTATGGCGTCAGGTCGGCACATTTACCGCGGAACATCCTTGGATATGGGCTGTATATATAATAGCTGCTGGTATTCCTATACTCCTATTAGTATATTGTTGCTGCTTCACTTCCCAGGTATAAAAAGAATTTATATTTACGTATTTTATTTCTATTTGTAAAGGAAACTTTATCATATTTCGTATCTCCCACGTATGAAACGTTTCAGTTACGCTAATACTTCATAGATAAAACATTGATCTCAGACTGTAAATTATGTATATACAAATACTGCATTCCATAAGTTTCCGTGCTTTGCGTTTTATTGGTATATAGAAACGAAACTTATTTTCTTTTTCGCTTCAGTATGAAATTTCCTACAATTTATACGCTATAACGATATTTCCTTGATAATATATTAATTTAGACCGAGCAAAATACTGATTAATGAATTCCGCAGGATAAGTATGACTTAAAGGATGAGGATAAACAGCCTTTGGAATCGAACGAAGAAACAGCGGCTCAAGAAGACAATGAGAATCAACAAGCTTCTTCTTCTGCCGAAGTGGCAGAAGGAGAGCAGGAAGAGGAAGAGGAAGAAGAAGCTGAGAAAACGAATGAGGAAACTGACGAAGTAATGGAAAGTGAAAAGGTACCGTTACTCTTAAATAAGGAATTTCCATGAAGCTATTATAGTTGCAACTTTGAAATAAACCTGCATTTTACTCTTTCCAGGATGCACCGTCCGTAGGCGGTGATGGACCACGACGAAGAAAACCAAATAAAGAATAGGGATTTATCAAAGTTATGTAAAAGGCATTCGTATTATTAAGATATTTATGCAAAACTTTCACATTCCGCGTAAACACTTGCCATAAACGAATGGTAGAAATTATCAGTGTCTAGTAAAATGCAATAAAATCTCTAGGAATGAATTCTTTACCTAAGATTTATAGGTATCTTGGCGAAGTGTAAATTGTCATTGTGTCATGTTTTTAAAATGATTTCCACATTAAAACGTGTCTCACGTATGAATGCATACTTTCAAATATTTGTAAGAGATAAAAACATTCGGTGTAACTACTTATGCCTTAATAATATATTCATATATATATATACATATATGTGTATATATATATCGTAGCGATGTAATTTTTGTTATGTACATTAAATGAACAAACAATAGAGTAGAATTAATTCACACCGTGTGTCTGAGATCCGATATATCTGCGAATCTTCTATTGTGTGATGTCTTAGCACGGAATTTATTTAAAGATTACGATATTTAATTATAATTTTCACATACATTTTTATTGTTAATCAATGTCTATGTAATATCCTGTCCGAAGAATGTTTCATTCATTTGCCGTTAAGTTAATAAAGTGTATAATGTGAACAACAGCACCTGCATGTATATTAGTATAATATTATGTAATATTTATATTAATTATATTCATTGAAATTGACCGAGGAATCATGGAAAATACTATTTGAAAATATGATTCACTATCACAAATTAATTGCGTTCTTCTTTCCGTTTTAATTTGTAAAAATTGGATATAATGTATTAATAATATTATACAAGAGATATCTATCGATTTATTTCTCATGGTTGAACGCAGAAAAGATATTTTCCGTACAAGAACTCCAGAGATTTGCAGAAAAGCTTCTACTTTTATAATTAATCGTTCATCTTGAAAAAGATGAGCGTATAAATTAATTAATTGCACGCTTGTTACGGAAAATATTTCGTCTGTATTTTGAATATCGATTTATATACACTTATTATTTAAAGAATAAATCGTAATATATCACAAAGAAATAAAGACTATAAAATGTAATTTCTATGATTTGTTCCATAGTCCTGAATAAAGCGTAAAATTCTGAAAAACTTCTTTAAAATTAATTCATTCAATTTATATGCAGTAAAAGCAGACTTTGTCAAAAGAACATTGTTCGCCTTAAAAAGAATTGCTATCATACAATTGCATCTATATAGAAATAATTTTCTCCCCTTGCAAGATTCAATTCTTTCGTAAAATTGCCAATTAAAATAGCTACACGTTATAGCAAGTATATTGAAAGGGACGTAATAATACGTTGCGTAAATAAAAAATGTTACTTGACTATCGATTCTTACGGAGCAAATATTCCTTTGAAAAAGTATACCTTCGTTATCCACATAAATTGCATTTACTTTAAAGTCATACTGCTGTGTAATAAACATGGGAAATAAGCTAACTCACGGATTGTTCGAAGGAATACTGAAATTTGGAAAGCACGACTGACAAGTAGGTACAGCACGTTTTGATAAATGTCCAGGTAAAGTTGTATGATCATCCATACATCTTGTACATAATACATCGCCACAAGACCAGCAATGATGCTGAGAAAAATTAATTAATCCTATTAATATCAATTAGAAGAAAGAATTAATCCACGACTGCACTTACCTTTTTGTTAAAAGCATCGAAGGTGGTGAGACACGCGCATTCTTCCATGTTACGCGAAGACTTCCAATCTAAAGCGACCGCTTTCAGCTCGTTCTCCAATTGACTCAATTTTATTTTATTCTTCTTCTCTTCGTGATTCGTCGTATTCTCTATTATCGTTTCGGATAAAGTTTCTTTCACGAATTTATTATCGAATTTATGCTTCCCCTGAATAGCATTCTTCTGAGTATTATTCAAACTGGTCAGCGAGTTCAAAGTGCTGACTCTCTGAGTAATTTAAATTAACTTTAGAAATGTGCTAATTACGATGAAAATTGACGTGTTGTTCGTACCTTTAAAAGAAGATTAACGTGATCTTCCAAACAGCTGGTATGGTCGTGCATCGTTAAAAGTAAATCCGTGTATATCTCTCTCGGATGAATTCCATCTTCAAACCTGAAATACATTCCTCGCCACAGGCTACAAAATTAAAATCGAATGTTATTCATTTTATTTCGTACCATAAGATGTATGTATTTTAATGTTTTAAATTCAATTCAATGTCATTTCTCTTCGGAATATACGAGTGCAATTATCATTGAAGTTGAAAAATTAAATGCATCTCACTTGATACACTGCGGTGCTAATTTCGGCTGAAGGACATAATTAGATTCATCTGCATAACGAGTACACTTGTAAAGTGGGTTTATATACTCGTGCGTATTATTTGCTATGTATCCCCATAGAGAATACGTTCTCTCCGATACTCTGAAAGCGATAAAGTACGTTTTATTTATCGTACACCATGTAAAATAATTTATCGAATAAATCACTATGAAATTTCCACCTTAAAAGGTGTCTCTCTTTCTCCGAATTTCCTATAAACGTCCCATACTGGCAGCTGTGAACGTGATCATGAAGAGTTAAGAGAAACAATTCGTTAAACTGAAACTTCTGGGGATATTGCTGTAGCAATTGATATGTCGCGTCAATAAATTGTGTGAATATCGGTGCTAATTCTTTACCGTCGCAATAAATGTGACCGCAGCGATCGTTAAATTTATGTCCGAACGATAGCCAGTCTTTTTCTATCAATGCCTAAAAGTTGAGGTAATGGATTACATCGAGACATTACAAATTCATTCAAACGATAAATGAATTCTTACTTGGAAACCTTGAATCGTTCTGTAGAACGGATCCAGTAATAATGCACCTAATGAACATACTTGAGCAGTACGATCCCAACCATCGCTACAATGTACTACGACACTTACTCCTTTTGAAACTGCTCGAGCAATGAACCAAGCGGTTTCTAATATAGATCGTATATGTTTCAACCATCCACACTTTTCCAAGCCAGTTAAAAACGTGCTCATTGACGTTGTATTTTGCACTGTGTTTTAATTAATAATATATTTGTATCGCAATGCTTCAATTAACAATATTTTCACGTAAATAAAAAGCTGAAATATTACGATACTCACACTCTATTAATTTAGTTAAGCTTGTTCTCATAACATGTATATTTTCGATTCCGAAGAAGTGAAATTTAATATTGTCATAGAAATTTTCATTTTCGTATCCCTTTCCTACGGCTTTGTTGGCAAAGGCATTGATCTGTAACAGTGGATCTTAATTGAGGTTTTGTGGCTTTCGCTCCATCGTTAACTGAACAATGGTTTTGAATTTTCGGGTTAAAATGACCCTACATAATACAGTGATTGTTATTGTACGAAAATTCGATATATCAGACTTACACGTGGCCGCGTATCGACGACGTACATATACGTAGAATTGGGATTCGTGCGTAGAATATTGTACATCATTTGCTCGTCTTCCGAACATCTTGCACTGAATCCTGACAAAGGTTGACTGCAACGACAGATTGCAGCCTGGAATTAATACAATTATAAGTTTCCAATATCATTATATTTCCTACTTAATAAATATACTGCTGTTAATTCAATCTTTCAAACCTTGTTTGAATGCAAATATGTTAAAACTGGTAATCTGCCTCTACTTCTAAACTTTGCACTACCGATCAATGTGCTTTTGGAACATGTACTAGGTACATATAAATACTTTGGGTAGGTGTAACACAACTGAAAATGACAATATAAAATATGCATAAAAGAAAATGAGGCAAAGAAAATGCCAAGTTCCAAATCTCCTTATACCTCGTAATTTGTATTTAAATATGAGAGAGACCACTCTTCATTTGGAACACCTTGTCTTTGAAATTCACTTTGTACATTAAAAAAATTCCATCCTGCATGCTGAGGAAGAGTATCTTTGTTTGTCTTATAGGAGAAACAGTACAGATTTTCTATGCTTTCTGAAATAGAATTGCAATAAATTTAACAGATTCCATCCGAAATATAAATAGTCTTTGAAATAGCATGCTAATATTCACCCGGTGAAGAGAATTTCACTAGTAAAAGATAGACATCGTGGCATTCGCGTTCCTTTGGGATAATAAAGGTTACAACGAAGAAATGTTTGCATTTAATGCACAATGGTGAGCCGGTTGTAGTTAACGCTTGTTTCTCTACGCTCGAAATATGATTGAACAGAACCTGAAGTATAAAAATATTGTTAGAATCTGGATTAGCAATTGGAGGGAAAATAAATTACAGTTGGGCATACACTCACCCAGAATTTCTTCTTTCCGCTGCGTTCAGTGAATATAAGATTCGTTTTCGTTAAATAAAGCGATCCTATACAATAATTATTGCTGTATTTGTCTAAAATCTTTACATTCTCTACCTGAAATCAAAAGTTTCAAAAGATCAATAACAGTTGGTAGGGCCGAACGATAGTATAATTTTAAATAACTTCGTGTTAATTGTCTTATTGTATTGTTATATTTTTACGAACAGTTTTCATTTTCGTCGGGGAATTATTGGAAATGTTGAAAATTTCGAAGAATCAACGCAGTAAACTGTGCTTATCGTTCTGCTGACAGATAACGCGTATTTACCACACAGCATATTGATATACCTTCGCATTAACAATTCGAAGTTTATCGATAGAATAGTTAGCACTTAAGTAACTAAATCAATTAATACCTTTGGAATTATTGTTTTATCCATCGTATTCATTGCATTTACACTTGTTTACACTTCAAAAATCAGCTGATAGATGGTAAATTGGGTGCCATTGACCTATCTCTTCGAAACAGTGGTTCTCAATATCGTTTAATATCGAATGCTGCCTCTGAATCACGAAATTAATTAATTACATGATTAATATATCAATTATAACGGAATATTTTAGCATAACGATAAAATATCGAGCAGAAATTATGCGAAATTTTCAACACTTTTGAATGACAACTTTGATATTTCTGGATTGACTTTAGAGAGTTTATAGGTGGCAGCATAGAAACAAACGTAACATTTCTGACAGATCTAGTTGAATATTACGAATAAACGATTATTGATTCGTAAATTGCCGATTATTGATTAAATAACAATTTTACGTAATTCAGTAATAATTTTGGATGCATTTAATACCTATAATATTAAGATTTTGAACTGCACTTTAAGGCTCATAAAAAATATGAAATTCCTGTATGATATTTCAGTCAGAATTTCACATTAGCTGATGAAACTGCATAAAACTTTGCAATGAGCAACAAAACTAATAACGGAGGTATATTTTATGCGACTGTATTTATAATTGTTATTTTATCACATCTATTCAATTGTTTACATACTGCACTGTAGTGCCATTTATATAATCTACCGCCGTATTATTTCAGGAGAAATTGATCCTGTGCAAGAAGAATTAGCTGGGAGAGTACGAGAAGTTGGAAACCATGCAATCTGGAGTTTATCCAGCTGTAAACCTGGCTTTGGCGTTGACCAGTTACGCGATGATATCACAGAAACCTATTGGCAATCGGATGGGCAACTTCCGCATTTAGTTAACATACAGTTCAAAAGGAAGACAACAATACGAGATATATGTATTTACACAGACTATAAGTTAGATGAGAGCTACACCCCTAGTAGGTGAGAAAGTAATAGATTCATGGCAGTCAATATCATTTGTGGTTAAGCCTCTACAGTCCAAAAATTTTTGTGGGATCTGAAGATCAGTTGCACGATAGCACACTAGAAAATGATAAAAATACTGTTATAATAGCTCTAAATACAGCAGAAGACCCACAGTACCATGCAAAATGGGTTAAAATATGCATTTACTTTCAGGATAAGTATCAGGGCAGGTACAAACTTCAACGATCTTCAAGAATTGGAAGTTATGGATCTGAATGAACCAAGTGGCTGGGTTGTGATACCCATAAAAGATATAAATGAACGACCAATTAGAACATTTATGATACAGATAGCTGTAATAAGCAATCATCAGAATGGTCGGGATACCCATATGAGACAGATAAAAGTCCACAGTCCAACACAGGACCTTCTCGGTCCACCGGCACCTTACATTCCTGGCCAATTTCTTACCAATGAATTTTTGCGTTACGCGACAGTTAGATAAAAGAAATTTTCAAGAAATAGATTAATATTAATCACTGGTGGGAAATTATACAGAAATTCATGTTCGAAATTGAAATTTCCATTTTTTACATTATTGTTACCTGAATACGAATAAAATATTTATTTAAAATTGAATACAATCGTTTTATATTGTACTACGTGTAATCTATGTTTGTGGTTGTATTGAATTTAATGATTTTCTTCTACGAAATACCTATGGAAAAAATACAAACACAACATACAACCCAATGACTTCCTGTTAGAATCCATTGACCCTTGTAGCAAGATACTTGATCGAATGATCACGTATTTATGCAAGAATGACGTTAAAATTCCTGCTAATTTTCGTGTTAATAAATATAACACAGTGTAAACAACATTTACAATCAGTAGAAGATTTGCATACTACACTTCGTCAGGCAACAGATTTTATCGAGATTCTAAGATCGGAATATGGTACGTTTTAAATTTAATAAAAGATCAGTTTGAAATGTAAATTGCTGTATTTGCGTATTTTTAAACGATACTTTCAGCATCTCAAGTTCCGAACGAGAATATTTTAAATGAAATTGATAAAAAGGTCGGTGAATACGTTAAAAATGTAACGGAACCGTTAAATTCTCGAAAGAAAAGGGAGGTGGTCACCTCCATGGAAACTGATAAAGGTATTTATTAATTATATATTTACTTACTTCTATAATATTATCGATATTACAAAAATATTATTATTCCTAATATTAATCAGGCACCTCGGTGTTTTTACCTTTGAGTCCAAACAGTTCCTTGAATATATGCTGGGATTCGTGCTCTGTTAAATAATTCAACACATGTTTCATATCATTGTGACGTTCCGAGCTAGGAAATGAAATTTCTTGAAAATCAGGAAACTTTCTCATATCATTCACATCATTGCACTCTTCTTCCTTTTCTATCAATCTTACCAATATTTTCTGCCAATTCATGGCTTTGATCTGGAAGCGACAAATGCATGGAACTTTTAGATTTATCTAAGAAAACTAATAATTATGTTTGCCATTACCTTTTGCCAACAATACTCGCAATCTTCATGAGCACCTTCTATGCAAATGACGCCAGGCTTTCCTGCTAAGCAAAAGCCTGTGAGTGAATTTTCTTTTGCTAAGGTAATTATACTTCTTCTTTTTAATTTGCTATATATATGGTGGCTATAAATCCAATATCTGGCAAAAGGTATAGAGTCATTATCTTCCTTCTTCTTCCTTGTATCGGTCAGGACTTTTTCCTCGGAAGCAACAAGGTAATCCTCTCCATTATCTTGAATCCAAGATATTAATGCATATATATAAGGCTCACCCTGTTCTTGACGCTCAACAACAGCATTCAATGTTTCGTTTAAAGACAGTTGCTGAGTTCTATTCAACAGAGAGCTCCTTGCATATATTTCTGACTTTTCTTTAGGGTAATTAGTTGGTAAGCTGACTAAAAGCTCGACGATGGCCTATTGAAAAAGAAACAATCTATGATTCCTTTTACCCATATAAACGATATGATGAAATCGAGAAGTTATAAACTATAATAAATTGTCTTAAATCAATGAGTATCGGTCAACATGTTCTAACAGAGAATTCATAGAGATATATAAAGATAAACGCTTACATTATTTACTGAAATTTCAACGGAATATTCCAGCCTTCGAGGTATTTCTTCAGTAGGGTGTTTAATGAAATTATTTATATCAGCCAGCACCCCATGATCGGCAATAATTAATTCCTTTGGGTAAACTGACTGTAGTGCTTCCAATTCGTAAATTTGTGACATTAAATTCTCCTTTATCTCCTCGTAAACCGACATATTGTGGTATAACAAAACGCGATTTTAACATATGGATTTAGATATTCACTTATTTGCAACGCAAACGATGAAAAAAACTTATAAAGGTTCACGAGATGACGAGGTTATCAAGGTACCAGCTGATATTGACATTTGGAACGATGGGATAAACACATACTGACCACGTGCACTGTCATTGCACGTGACAATAAAAACTGACACTTTCAAATTTGTCTTTCGAAATTGAATACCCAAGTATAGTTGTAACTACTTGGATATTCGATAAATGAAGAAACGAATAACAATAACTAACTCAATGTATTTTTAGGTATTAACGTTCTGGATGGATTTACAAAATTCCTGAAATTCAACTCATCAGGCATTCGAGACATCGCTCTTTTCTCCATTCAAAATGAAGCTGAATTGACTTGGTTCGCTGTGATCTTGCAAACTACAGAAATATCTCTGTTTCAATTAAACGTATGCGTCTTATGGGTATTTCTTTCAGTCATGAAAGTGTATTTGAAGGCTTAGATGAAAGATATTGAAGTGTATTAATTGAATTTGTTCCAGAACAATACCCTTCATCAGATTGCCACTTATGCTCAGATCAATGGAACGCAAGTAGTTGTAGACAATTATATCCACAGTGTTCTCTTGATCGTTCAAACAGAGAATGATACAGTTGTTATCTTCCGCTTTGCCAGGATCAAAGATGAATACATTCTGAATAGAATTCAAGATTTAGAATTCTACAACGTAACAGATCTGAAGACATGGCACGGCATGAATCAATTGTACTTAGGCATCGCGTCATCTACTAACGTCTTAATTTTTACCTGGTTCGGGGAACATTTTGATCTGGCCCAAATTATCAATTTTGGCGCCGAGAAATTGATTCCTTTCTACAACAAAGAATTCATGCATCTCGCTGCAATTGGCTGGACAACAATGATTCTAAGATTTTCTTTGCGTTTCAACGAATTTATACTAATACAAAAGCTACCTCCTAGCGAGGACGCCTCGACTTTTCACTTAAAAGCAGAACATTTCGCTGAGCATTTCTTAAGTCTTTCCACCAATTCGCACGTCGTTTTATACAAAGAAATACACGATCGTTTCGTGCCGTTCCAAAGTATCTCTGCTGGAAGATCTGTCGTTTCGGTAATCCGGAAGAAAGCGATTTTATTGTTAATTCTACATGAAAATTCCGTGGTAGCTTATCAATACGATGGTTGGAGATTTATACGATTAAATGCTAAGTTATTTGGGGTGCGTCAAATGCGTCTGATTAATTTATTCGACGAAGAAATATTGTTAGTGGAGTATGAAGATGATACATGGGCATTGGAGCAATTTATCTGGGCGCAGACAAAGTCATGGAAAGATTTGCAGGATGAAATTAAAGCATGGTGCATCGAAGCTAAGAAGAAAGCTGAGAGAATGCCAAAAGAAATTCCTGAATTGAAACAACCTATCAGGATTTTGAATGGACACATTGGTCAACTCTCTGCTCGCAATGTAAGAAGATATTACAAATAATTTTATATAAATAATAATTACAAATAAAAAAATGTCTTTCAGGTAAGTGGATTAAACTCCACGAATATAGCAGATCTATCAAGAAGATACGAAGAAGTGGCATCAAAGCTTCAAGAGCAAAAGGAGGAAATTAAATCCAAGAAAAAACCCAACACTCTTATTGTTCCTTTTCTGAACGTGAAAAAAGGCAGAGTTCAATGCAAATCTGAATGCAGAGCCAGTCGTCTTAATATCGAAGGAAATATCAATCCCCTTATGAATTTGAGAATGGCAGAAACTACAAATAAAGTGCAGAATACAAAAGACAATTGGCTCTGTCCACGTATCGCTATTCCAATGAAAAGAATTACCGTTGATAAATCGATCAATGATGTTTCTTTAAATGATTTGCAGAAAAATTTATTGAAAACCACTGGTAATCAAGAAGTTTCAGGTACATATTTTTCTTCTATCGCATCGATAATTCAAACTTATTCAATGATTGTTAGATACAACTAAATAATTGTTAGATTTAATTGAACCAGTAATTAATTATTTAATGCAAGACATGTATGCACCTTAGGGGAACTCAGTTTCTTCACCATGAGTGTCACAAATGCGTTTCTTCCTTTGAATATTGCTTCACACTCAACGAGACAAGAAATTGCGGCTTCCGAGATAAAAGTTAAGGAGTTAAATTTAACCGATGGTGGATTTTTATTGCCATTGAATGGATCTTTAACAACAATTACCGGATCGCTCAAAGCAAGAAGAGTGAAATTAAAAGGCAATGTCACCTTGCATGGAAGATTAACTGGCAATGCGATAAAACATGCATCTCCCGTAATGTTAATCACTGAGAAGATGAAACAATCTGGCGACTACTTTCTACAAAATGTCAAGATAGAAAATCTTCTAAACGTCAGTGATATCATTTTCGACAATGGTAAATCAATAAGGGGCGTTATATCGAATGGAATGTCGTTAAATGATAATGTATCGGTGCCTTTGCTATTATCCAGTGAAAAGACGGTAAGGTGTTTTCATCTCTATTTACTACTGATATGTTTATAATTAATTATCCATTATTGTTTTACATTGTTACAGAAATGGAATAATGTTACGCTGCATGATCATCGAAATTGGGTCACAGCTAATTCCAATAATACAGTAATTTCTGGAATGAAGCATATTCCCTTTGGTGTATTAGTGACAAAAGACACTTATGATCATTTGAAATTGCCAAAGTACGTTTTTCTTTTGGGAGATTAATGTTTTCAATGGTATTATATTATTTTCTAACTTCTTTCAGAATTGAAATACCCATATGCGGAAGAAAAGTGATTGCACCTGGAATTAAAATGTCGGTTGTAACTATAGATAATATAACTGCGAAGAAATTAATTGGCTCGGATGTTTCTGGAAATTTTGCCCAGGATTTACTTAAAAAACAGCTCTATCGCAGAGTTTTCGCGAAAAATTTGTCGGTTCGAAAAGTAAACGATACAGACTTCAATGGTAAAACTCATCGTTTCGTAATTATTCACTGAAGTAACAAAGTCTCAGTTATTTATATCGTTATAGATACATTAAGGATTAATTTTTTTAAATGATCTTTAATATTTATAATGTGTACATTAATTTTACTCGATTTTATAGCATTGGAAAGATACGCGAATTCTTGGACAGAACCAAATGTCTTTAGAGGATCGATTGAAGTATCGGATTTAATGACTGACGTTCTTAAAACACCGACTCAATTCATGATTCAATTACCTCGACAAATAAGAAACATGGTGTCAAAGGGAAACACTTATGTCGGGAATATCAATGGCATCGATTTAATTGAATTTCTAAACAATACCGTAAAGCTCGAAGACATGATATCTTTAGGGAATATAACTTTCAGTGAGTTTCTCTTCTTTCTTGAAGCAATCGGATGAATTCTTTTACAACGATATTCTCACGACATTCAGATTCGATATATTTGAATCTGAAATAACTTTAGATTTTCTATTTTCTGAAATAACGATTAAAAAGTTACTTCTTCTTTGCAGAAAACAACTTTTCATCGGATCATTTATATGCTTCTCATCTTCCAATGAACTTGACGCAGTCGAGGGTGAATCCCGATCTACAATCGATACGAATATCTGGAAATTTAAAGGCAAATAAGATAAATTTGCCAGATTCCTTTACATACAATACAAACGAAACTTCATCTAACGTTGTCATTCGAGGTTCTGCAACGTTCTTATCCGAACCAACGATTCAAAATGTGAATGAAATAATTCTGAAAAACTTATCTAACGAAATTTGGATGATTAATGAGACCGTTTCCTTTCACGGAAGAAATCTGCACTTTAAAAATGCATCAATGAAGAAGGACATTACCTTGCGAGTAAGTTAATTAAATTATGCCTCTTAGACGTACTGTTACGAGATTCTAATAATTTATTTCAGAATCCATTGAGCACATTGAATTCTGGCTCGTGGAAAGATATGAAGGATCGTTTATTTAGTAAAACGAGAGCTCAGGAAATACAAGTTGCTGCTTCATTTCATAGCGTTGTGGCTCCCGAAATCATAGGTGGAAACTTTTCAGTCGTGAAGTCTTCAGTCTCGGATTTAAATGATTTACTTGCAAACGCTTTGTTGAAAGACGGACAGCAAGAAGTTAAAGCGAAATGGCATCTCGATAAATTGACCGTTTTAGGTAAATTACTTCTATCTTACTTCAGTGCAATTAAATGCATTCTGATGATTACTGAATTCATAGAAGTATGGAAAGTTGTTGTTTTTAATACGAAATAAACTATGGAAATAATTGTATGGTACAATTTAGGAAAGTTATACGTCGGAGGCAAAGTGAACAATATGAATCTCAAAACTGATGTCGTGAGACACGATGCTTCGCAAAATATTGTAACAGGAAGGAAATTAGTTGCAGAATTAGCTGCAAAAAATCTCTATGGTTTGCATTTTGATGAATGGGCTGACAGAGCTTTGATTCAGAACGGGAAGAAATTAATAATCATCAAGGGACGGAAGAAATTCAATACAGTTGCCTTTAACGACTTAATGTACGAATTTCAATGAATTTTCTGCGTATTTTATTGTCAACTGGATAGATTGTAATTGCTATTTAATTGCGATAGCTATTACATCTATTTAATTTGTTTATTAGTGTATCCGGCACGATAATGGGACACAACATTGATGAAGCTCTTTTGAAATCTAAGAACCAAAGAATTTCTGGTCGAAAAACAATTCAGGGATCCGTCCAAGCACCTGCACTCATTATTGATGGCCTAATTAACGATGTAAATTTAACGGAATTAATTAACTACCAACTGAAGAAAGTGAAACCTTCGCAAAGGATAAAAACTGGGGTCGAATTGCAAAATGATGTAAGAATTATTGGAAATCTCACTGTGGATGGACTTTATCAAGGAGTAGAATTGAAGAATTTCGATCAGAATTCTTCAAAATTATCTCCGATTGCACAAAAAGTAATGGAACTTACGGATGCAGCTGCAGCAATCGACGTGGCTCTTCAAAGTGAGCTATAACAGTCAAAATGAAGAAAAGATATGTTAGAAATCCGTAAGAAAAATGTTCGTCAAACTATATTAATACATTTTATCATTTATAGATCGTGCGATTTATGTGAATAAATTTGAAATCGTGAAAGAGGATTCTATCGATGTCTCCAGCACAGAAATCTGCCCGAATAACTCGTCTCAGTGTGAAATGAGAAACAATTCTTTCAACTGTGACAATGAAAGTTTAATACATGATATTTCTCTATTGAATTCAAGTGATTTCATAGAGATCAAATCGATATTATTAAATAGTAACTTCCTAGCCGTCGCGATAGAATCCAATACCGTGTCCATACACTTATACGACGATGAGAAGAAGGAATTCACCCTTTTAACAGGTTCCAATTACTTAATTAATAATATAATTTCATGTAAAACGATTCTAAGCTTGTTAATATTTCATTAAACTTGCAGATTTACATGTGCCAGACATTGTGGATGCAATTGTCGAGCCAATGTCAACCTCTTTATGGATCATATTGAAGTTATTCTCGCAAACTTTGGTGTTGCACTACGAGCCATGGGATAACTTCCAGAAATACGTTTTACCTGGTACTGAGGTGTTTACTGTGAGCAGAACACCAAACAATCAACTTTTGTTGATGTTATCGGATGGTATTTGGAATCTTGAAGGACTTGCAAGTCCTAGGAATATCTTACAAGTACCTTTAAAAGGGAAGGTTGAAACCTTTGCTCATGGTTTCGATCGTTACGTGCGTACTACATGGAATAACCATACTACTTTAATGAAAGCGCGATACGTAGGGAATTAAATTATTTATTTATTAATTCTATGTATAATATTTATTGAAACTTATTCGAAATGAAAGTTTACTTAATCCGCGGAATTATATTTCGTTCGATTTCTTCATGTTGATGTTATGCTATTTCAATGAATGATGGAAGAAATATGTTAAGGATGAATAATTGATAGGAATTATGTTAAAACTAGAAATATATTAATTATTGAAGTATGAATGTCTTTGTTACGATGAAACATCCCGTTAATTTGTACAGAAGATCGTTGGTAATTTTTTATAATTCGGTAATTTGTATCGAGTATCTTCAGAACGATTAAAGCAAACGATTAATCGAAAGACTTACAGCTGTATTTTGCAAACCTGTTTCTCGTACAAATATAAATTATATAACACACAGAGCCATTTAAAGTGTCAAGGTCCAATATTTTCTCAGACTTAACGTTTAAAAAGGGGACCAGCAGTTGCAATGGAAGACAATGCTGCCTGGAAAAGAAGAAATGGGAACTAACGTGCCGGATAAACATTCTGGAGAATAAATTATTAGAAATAACGCGAAGACAAACCCTCGCTGCGCCTTTAATCACGGTAAATTCTTCAGTATTCGGTGATTTACTACCATTCGAGGCACTCTTTTTCGTTTCCCCTGCCTTTGATAACACCTGAAAGATTATTTCTAATCAGTTACACCTACTGCGAATATATTTTACGATACTTCAATCTTTCAGCAAGGATTGATCGGCCTCTTGACTTCGTCAAGCTGAAGAAATCTTCCGAATGAAGCAAGTTAATTGAGATTCAATAAAATCTCAACGTTTTATCGACAAAACAAGTGTAAGTTAGCGCAACTAATTTTAACACGAAGGTCCAATACTAACGGTGTCCTTCTTAACAAACTTTTCTTCATGTTTCTTCCTCTCTTCCACGGCATGATCCAAGGCGGTTTGTTCAGCCGGTGTGAGCACCAGAAGACGTGGATCCATTGCAATCCATTCGCTGCTTATGATCTGATCGAGCCTCCATCGTTTAGGCGTATCAGGCTCCAGAAGATTCACCATAACTTTCTTCACGTTTTCGCTCAAACCCTCGGCGATTTTGCTACGAAACTTCCACTTGCGATTTATCTGTTGCTCGTACAACCGTTTTATATTCGTATCGTCGAATGGCATTGCCTTGTTCAGGATAATGTACAGAATCACACCGAGTGACCATACGTCCGAGATCTTCGGATTGTACGGTGAACCACGAAGAATCTCAGGTGCAGCGTAGGATAAAGAGCCGCAATATGTATCGCTCAATACTTTCTTCCCACGATTGTCTACCACGTATCGGGCGAAACCAAAGTCGGCAAGTTTCACGTTGTAATTCGTGGTGAGAAGAATGTTCTCGCATTTCAAGTCACGATGAGCAATATCCATTTCGTGGAGGTATTGCAGGCCTGAAATTAAATTAGGAGACCTCAAAGGTCTAAAGTTTGGGGACTGTGGTAGATAAGGGGGTGGATTAACAATCAGTGGGGTCAAGTTCAAACCCTCACCTTGCCTGGATCTAACTCAGAGTCAACTAAATGAGTTTTACTAGAATGAGTCATTGACTACGGCAATTAAAACAGAAAGACGGAAGAAAAAGGGACTTGCAGTCAGTGCACCGAGACCTAACACAGCTAAAACAGTAGATTCTAGGTGAAATAACTTCAGAAATAAAAGGAAAGATACAGAAACAAATTTTCCGTATTATTATTTAATATATCAAAGCCTCGGTGGTTCAGAACGCGCCGAAATCAAGGTAGGGCCTAGATAAAATGATCCTAGCAGCTAAAGTTGAAAGTTCTAAGCTATGATACCTACTGATACTTGTATTTTTAAAGGTCTACTATGTTATTAACTGTATCATTAATTACAGGATACTCTGAATGAAAGTTAAGAAGACTAAAATGATGTACCAAGAGCAAGCTGTCGAAGCCAAACACGAGCTTGGGCCTCAACAACCGCGCCGCTCTTCAGGATGAAATCGAGAAGGTCACCGTTCTCGGCGTATCGCATGAATATGAAATACTTGCTTCGCCTTTGGAAAATACTATGCACGTGAACCACGTGAGGGTGGTTTAATTTCACCAGGATATCGAGTTCGCGGGGTAAAAACTTCCGGACGAAGTCCTTCGGTGCTTTCAGGGTGTCGATGACCTTACAGGCAAGTGTGTGGTTTTTGTCCGGCTCGTTTTCCGGTTTATAATCTGCGAGATATACCTGCAATATGCGTTAAAACTTGGAAATAACGCTTAGAAGATATATTATTCGTTTTTCCTCCCTAAACTGTCGACGATTGATTCAGTATATTTAAAAATACTTTAGAAGTCGAGGGTCGAAGGGGACAAGAAACCTGATCAATTTAATCTCTTAGGTTTTACATGATAGATATAAAAAATTAAACGAGACATAGTGCTAAAAGATACAGGAAGATATTTAACAAATTCAGAACGAGCCATATTGATTATCCTGGTGGGCCTAATGTAGCTAGAATTCGTTAAAGAATGTGTAAAAAAATGTTTCCTATATTTTCGTACTTGAAGATACTTTTTTGAATGACGTGATATATGTAAATTATCGTTAACCTTCGCGTAAGAACCCTCGCCGAGCTTCTTGATGAGCTTGTATCCACGTGCGAATAAAACGGTTTCTTCTGATAGTGTTTGATTCAGATCCGTCATGAGATTCGAGGATCCGCAGGTGGCATCCTAACGGTTCTCCTACCATAATTCGCAACTAATTCCCTCGTTCTTTATTACGAGATTCTCCACTCTCAAATTAATCTGTGAATTGAATTGCACATTCCAAACTTGCAGGTAAAAATTTCATATAAACCTTGATTGAAAATTGAATTGGTAAAACGTTGTACGTTTCGATTAGGTAAGGTTTAATTGCTTGAATATGGGTAGAAACTTTTACTTGAGCTTTTTGCTCTTAGTTTTCTATGGTAATTGGGACTGTGATGGGAATAAAAATGAATTGGAGCTTTGTGAAACAGAGATACCTGTCTTTACTTAACCATTTTGCCAAATTGTGGGGTGGGTTGGAATCGAGAACGGCAGAACTTCACGGCCAGCTTTGCGAAACATCGACGAAAATAATCGAATAACTTCTATCGCATATATTGGGGGAAGAAATAATTTTTGCAACTATTACGTTGCAAAATGAATATGTAAATTGTAGATTTTTTACGCTCATCAATGTAATAGCGCTTCCTCTGAGTTGAGAATTACAAGTTTGTGCAAGTTTGTTTGTGCAGTAATATATAACCTTTTTTAATAAGTAAAATAACATTAATTATCGTATTCTTGGCGGGTGCTTTTCGAATTTAAATTCGAAAGGCGGATGGACGAGTGATTCGAGATATCTCGAATCGCCGAAACGTGGCGACATCTCGATTATCGATTAGTCTTTCTTCCGTGAACGGACTCACAGGAAAGAAGTAACGTAAGTGCATTCCGAAACTTTTACATTTATATTTCAAACTATTACCCTAATTCTACCATAATCAAATTTCCTCCAATTACAATATTAATTGAAATATAATAAACATTTAAAAAAAACTGTATTCCAAAAAACAATTGCGTTAATTAGAAAAAGCCACGTGCTTGCAGGTTACGCTACAGCTTTTCATAGTGATACAGTTGATCCTTGGAAAATATTGTTTCTGTTGTAACGTTAAAATAATCGTACAATGGCAAAGAAATAGTTAATTAAGCTTTCAATTATTATAGAATGGCGGACACTGCTCCAGCCGCACGTGGGGGATTTCGTGGAGGGTTTGGTTCTCGTGGAGGCGGAGATCGTGGTGGACCTAGAGGAAGAGGTCGTGGAGGCAGAGGAAGAGGACGCGGCCGTGGTCGTGGCAAAGAGGAAAGCAAGGAATGGATTCCGGTCACCAAGCTTGGTCGTTTAGTCAGAGATGGAAAAATCGAGTCTCTGGAACATATCTATCTGTTCTCGTTGCCCATCAAGGAATACGAGATCATCGACAAATTCCTTGGACCAGAATTAAAGGACGAAGTCCTTAAGATCATGCCTGTACAGAAGCAGACTAGAGCCGGTCAACGTACACGCTTTAAGGTTAACTACTATGAAGAATTTCTATAAATTACCAAATCCTATGTATATATATCGACTAACAGTTAGAATAATAAACTTTCATTATTTTCACAGGCATTTGTAGCCATTGGAGACTACAGGGGTCACATTGGCTTGGGTGTCAAGTGCTCCAAGGAAGTAGCCACTGCCATTCGTGGTGCTATCATCTTGGCAAAACTTTCCGTTGTACCAGTACGCCGTGGTTATTGGGGAAACAAGATCGGTAATCCTCACACAGTACCCTGCAAGGTTACTGGAAAGTGTGGATCCGTCCAGGTGCGACTGATCCCAGCACCAAGAGGTACAGGCATCGTGTCTGCACCTGTACCCAAGAAGTTGCTACAGATGGCTGGTATCGAGGATTGTTACACTTCGGCAAGAGGATCTACCTGTACCCTTGGCAATTTCGCGAAGGCCACTTATGCTGCCATTGCCAAGACCTTCGCGTACCTGACTCCAGACCTCTGGCATGATCAGGCACTGCGTAAGGCACCGTATCAAGAGTTTGCGGACCATCTGTCTAAGAACCATAGAGTCGTGGGAGGGCAGAGGCCTCCAGAAGTTGCGTAAACACAATAAATCGTCATGAGATCTCCATATAAATTGTGTTAATTCTTGATAAACCTATCTATCCTTCCTGTCTTACATTATTTATTATTACCACTTTGCCGGCTGCTCATTTATTACGCGACAGTGGCTGGCAAAGTGTTAAATTTGGGGTGGGTTTATTTCGGGTGAAAAGATTGCATGAGGGTTTGCATAAATGTTGGGTGTGTACAGTATTTATAAAAAAAGGTTGCGCAAATTTATTACACGTCTACAGATACATCCTTAGAATTTCTAAATTGATCGTAAGCTGTGTTAAACGTATCTAACGTATGATCACAAATCTTTTCCAAATCTTGGAGTCCTTGCCTCAGCACGTCCACTGCCTTTCCTTTGTTTACTTGTATTCTCAAGTAAATATTCCCGTCTGCCGGATGATTAACAAAGCATGCACAGAAATCTACGTCAGTGCTGTGAAAGGAATATAAATAAATAAGACCTTTAGCTGTATTATAAAAATTACAGACGAATCAATAATATAGGCATACTTCTGAGTAATTATAGTTACTAAGGATCTTCCCAAAGTGTATCCTTCGCCCATAAAAACAAAAGTTTTACATTTCTCGGACGATTGATCGCTAGCAACCTACAAAATTTTATCATGAAAAACTAACTTCTGACGGAGAAATCTAACTGGATTGTTGCAAAAACTATTATACCTCTGCAAGACGTCCCATCTTCGATTATTTATAATATAAGTACGGAATGAAACCCTATAAACAATTGTTCGTACATTTAATGTAAAGGTTTGGACGCTAAGCAATTCGTGCACGTGGTTCGAAGGATATTTCGATGACACTAATCCAAAACTACATTCGATGTACTCGCATTTTAGCAATAATCCATTGTCAATTAACGTATTAATTAATGTAAATAGATAAGAGAACGGAATTTGACGCCATATATCGTATATATCGATGTAAACGCTTTGACACCAAACAATTCGTGCACGTGGTTCGAAGGATATTTCGATATTCCACCACATATAACGACACTTTAATTCACTACTACATTCGATGTAGTGGTATTTTATCGATGATTTGTTATTAATTATCGTATAAATTAATGTAAATAGGGAAGAGAACGCAATTACAGCAGTACTTACTGGTTAACTCGTGTCGATGAATGAGCTGATCCGTTACAACCGTCACATAACCTACCGAGGCACCTTGCATCGACCTCACTCCGAGAAGGTAAACACTTGACTGAACGACAAACTTGCGTATAATAACATTTGAAAAACCGTACATCGATAAATGTTGTTGTTTAATAGCAATAATAAATTATTTCAATACTGAAACAAATCTTTTCTCACGTTAGTAATAATAATATGCGTATAATAATACTTGGTAAACAGTAAACGATCAATTTTGTTTCTCAATTAATAATAAATTATTTTCATATTCAAATAAATCTTTCCTCACATTAGTGATCATGATTTTCGTATAATAATATTTCGTAAACAGTATGTCGATTGTAAATTTCATACTTGAATAAATCTTTCCTGTTGTTAGCAATTATGATTTGTGTTTAATAACGATTGGTAAATAGTTTATCGATCAATTTTGCTTCTCAATTATAATAATAAGTTATTTTAACACGTAAATAAATCTCTTCTCACGATAGCAACGATTCCATTAACCTAGCATCGTATCGTATCTTTTCGTGCGATTTATCGAAGAGTTTTATTTAAAAAATGTATCGTATTTGTAATTCTAATTAATAAATTTAACGATCGTTTTTGCAGGAATATGTAAGATAAAGATTCGAATAAATAAAGAAACAATTGTGCAGAATGGCTCTGAGAACGATATCCAATGCGAATGTACCATGGGTGGTACAAATTCACAGGATTTTTACTAGATACTTTGCGTCACAACCAACCAAAGATATACTAGCTGCAGCCGAAGAAAAACCCATTTTTGAAGAAAGACCTCGAGACCTAAGTGACTTTCACGCAAAAAGAAACAAATCAAGACTCTCGTCAGAGCACAGGAGAATTCTTTTGGGTCAGAAGCCATATGATACGGCGTTAACATGGTTTCACGACACGGTGAGATATAAGAGGAGGATCTTGGGTAGATACGGTATGCAAGCTCTTGGAGTACCCGCTGGTTTAGCATGGCCCACACCGGAAGAGGTGGAAGACATGAAAGAATACGAAAGAGTAGCTTTTCCAGTTTCGCTTCAAGACAGATGGGAAAAGATCAAACTGGAGAAGCAAAGGAAAGAAGATTATAAAAGAGCTAGGTAAAAAGATTTCCACATTTCTAGAATTAACTCATTTGCATCCGTAAGCGGAATATTCCGTGGAAGACGATCGTCTATTGTATTATTGTATTATTGCTAATGTATTATTTCATTTATTCTTATAGGCAATTGGAAATAGAGAAAAGTATGGTTAAAATGAATGATTGGATAAATGCTGTAAAAGAAAAAGTCGCCAAGAAAGAGCAGCAATTAGAGGAAGCTAGAAAACGTAAGGAAAGTATAATAGCCGAAGTTAGGCGTCACTTTGGCTTCAAAATCTCCGAGCACGATCAGAGATTCAAGGATATGTTGGAAAAGAAGGAAAAGGAGGACAAGAAAAAGAAGAAGGATGCTAAGAAAGCCCTGAGAGCAAAGAAATTGCAACAGAAATTAGAAATGGCCAGTCAAAATAAGGATGCTGAAAAAAGTACAGATAAACCAACTGAAACACCCATGGAATAAATGTGTATATGAAAAAACGTATTGCATTTGTAGAGTAATTGCCATATAAACAATAAAGTTAACTATGAATTCATATTTCCCAATTTCAACTAATTATTCGTATTAAGCCGGGCGAATTATCCTGATGATTCTTGAAACAGAGAAAAGCCAACAGGATCGTAATGAAAGGTGGTAATATGTACATATCATAGTAAATATTGTATTTTTTTCTGCTAATACAAAAACGTTACACGTTACTCTGCAAGAGCTAGAAGGAACTATACTAAAGTGTAGTAATAAATGACCCGATAAGACACATATCCAGGCACAATCGGATAGGGCAATAGAACAATCCTTTTGAGATCCACTCGCGTGCAAGATTCCCCGAAAGGGACATTTAAACTGTGACTAGTTTGCACAATAAAGTTTACCGATATCCCGTTAGTCTGTCTAGATTTCGCGGCAGCATCATCAAGAAGAATCAACTCTCGATCGTAAGAGTTCCATCCAAACTTTGGTTACTCTCCTCAAAAACAGCAGATGACCTTCGATCGGTGGAATCAGTCTGAGACCCGTTCCTTTCAGTGGCACTTTGAAACGTATGGTCGTCAATTTTATCAACGCTATTACGAGTTTGTAGTTGCAACTCGTCAATGACGATCAACCGCAGCTTATTCCTCTCCGTATGTCAGGCGGATTGGAGTTGCGACGGGGATGTTAATTCGTAAAATTGGAAGCTAAGCTCCTCGCCGAAGAGATTCTCTGGTGTGATGATTTCTGGCTCGACCATATTCAGGCCCAAAGTAGTCGGATTGAGATCAGTTACCAGGTATCCCTCGCTGATCAGACCGCATTCCTCTGCAAGCACTTCCTTGGACACTGGGTTTAAAAAGTCTAAAACAATTGGAATTTAGTCAAAGTATTCACTTCGTAATAGTAACAAATGTTGCTTCAATTAAATATAAACTTATAAGTTATTGAACTATAAGCAAGTACTCAATCGAAACATTATCCTACCACTTTCTTTGATGGGATAATGCAACTCCTGAGTCTGTTGAGCGGGGTCATGCTCATTGCTGGACACCATCATAGGAACAAGATACTGCACCTCGACTTCTTTTTTAATACCACTAAGGATCTGTTCAGCGCAATGCTCCAACGTCGCAGAGTTTACGATATTCTCGTTCTCTTCTTCCGAAGACTGCTGCGTGATGCTGGCTGTTGCAGCTTCCACTTCGTCGATCGGCGTCATTTGGCTGACGATGCAAAGATTATTTAGACAATCCATTATACAATTATTAATGAAGTTTCATGGGATTAAAACGAAACTAATTACCTGGTGACATTTCTTCTTACAGTCTCACTTTCAACGACGTTCTTGAGGAGCTGTCTTGTACCTGAGCTGGTAGTGATTATATGTCGTGGCCTAGTATCACCGGATCGATTTGCGATCGCCCATAAATGACCTGCACCGTGCGGTGCTTTCGAGCCTTTCCGAAAGTGAGGATTTATAGAAAGATTATGCCGTACCGAGTTCTTCCAGCGGTCGTCGTTGCTCTTGTAATAAGGAAAATGTTCGCTGAAAATATTTGCAACTTTCACGTCCTTCCATTTTCATTCGGCGTATGATGTTAAACATTCCTCAGGAGCTAAAACTCTAGGTGGTTCCTGATCATCACAATGACCTTGGGCTACTCTCATCATGATGCTAGCTTGCAACCAGTGCAATTTCTTTATATATCTTCAACTTTTATCTTTTTTTTTTTAACAACCAACAATCTTCTAGTTTTTTACTGCTTATCGAAGATACTTTATGCTTGGAGCACTTATTATTATTTATAATTTGCCTCAATCGACATTCGGTATCGATGTTAACCCTCTATAGTCCGAATTTTCTGTGGCATTTGAAGATCAGTTGCATGATAGCACATTAGAAAATGATAAAAGTTCTGTTATAAATGATACATTTAACTAGATTTTGAAACATTGAATTGTAAAGAATTTCATGATTTTTAGGAACTAAGTTGTAATATTTGACAACGTTAAAAAATTTACTTTGAAGAATAAAAGCTTAGATTTGTCTTGTGTTACTTCAAAGTTACACAGGGCGATAGAGGGTTAACAGTAATCCCACGTTGATAAATCCAGGCACCACAGAATAAATGGTAAATTCCGTTTTTCCAGATCGCTGATCACTTTCACAATTTAAACGTATCATTATCATACGCGTGAAAACAAATGTGACAATTTACATGATGACGGGCGATTAAAAGCATTCCGTCATTTATCGACTCACTGCCCATGAAAACGTTGCCGACCTGCACCCCTAACGAAAATAATTTTCTTCACCTGCTTGCGGCGATGTCACGGCACGTTACGCACCCCCATAATTAATTCCCCGCTTTCCGATGGGAGAAAATAGAACTTTAGCGCAGAAAGCATGCTACAAAATACTCAAAACAATGAACTGTTTACAACAATATTGAATCTCCTTGATGCTTTGCCTACTCAAAACTACCCCTAACAAAACAAATGAATTATCCCCATCGAACAAACTATCCAAGACTCTCTCATCAATTGCAAGGTGTTAATTACACCCTGAAAATCAAGATATCCCATATTCCACCCTTAGATTCCTCGTCATCCCCTTAAAACAGCAGAAGCATAGAGTTAGGGCGTTCAGCGTGGCTTAGTTTCGTCATAGGGCTCTCCCTTCGGGAGAAAGTATAGGAAAAAGAGAAGTTTCTACGAATTTATGAGAAACGTGGGCAACGTCGGTGAAGGGTGGCTTCGTCGGGGAGGGTTAGAGAGGCTCCTTAGATGGTACCCCTTGGCACCACTGCCCTCGCAGCTTGGTACCACCTGGTACCAACTCCTCACCCGTCACCGTCGTTGCAACCCCCTCTTAACACGAATGCGCACAATTTACTGGCTCTGTGCTTTCACCTGTTCGATCGTGAACTCACGAGAAAGGACATATAGTTAATCGAGCCCCTGAACTCCTTCCTCAACGATTTCCGGACGATATGATAGGAGGATTTTGTAATGGGTAGCCCTAGAACCTCATGGATAGTATGTTTAGGGGGTTGAATGGAGAAATGGAGTTTTATCGGAGGGACGAAAGTTAGGGTGGGTGGGAACATCGTAGTTTTTAGCCCCTTGGTCTGCGATTTGCCTTCTGACTGCGTATGAGGTTGTTAATGATTTTTTTTTAATTGTAGAATTGGCAATTTGTAGAACGTTTGAAAATTAATTGATAGTGGGACAATGCTTTTTTAGATTTAATTTGATAAAAGTTTAGAATATTCTCTATTCTGATTGGCTCTTTAACACTAAAACTACCGACGCTTTATCTACTAAAATTTATATTTATTGAAATAGTACTTTGGAAGAAGAGAAGAAGTGAAAAAGATGATTAATTAACTAACTCAGGTTTTATAAGATAGAAATGGAATATTTACTTCATGGCTTTCGCATCAATTTAGGGGATTTTTAGCAATTTTAGCGTGGTAGGTTTAGTGTTAAATGGAAAATTCGAAACGATTATCACGAAGGGTGAGAAATGATAATTAAACAGTGGTTTCTTAATGTTGTTTTGAGTAATTACTTATTGGAATTAATTCAGATAATTAAATTACCGAATTGTTATGGAGTAAAGAAGGGGAAACACTTACGAAATCCACTGGTAAATAGCCGAAACCGTAAGTTCACCCCTTTCGCGTAGCGCGTGCTCTATAAGTTCCGTGTAGGTAAAGGGTGGTTTTTTCGGTCCTCCGCTTCGAGAAGAATTGTAATTCCGATTGTCAGCATTCGAGTAAGCCTGACAAGTGTCTTGGTGATGCGAGGGGATGTTTTCCTGATTTCCATTACAAATCCTCTTAACATCATTATTGCTGTACGTTGCTCCATTGCTGCGTCCGTTTAACTTCGCTTTATTCCCTGACAAATACAAAGTTATCTATGGGTAAAAAACCCCATATAACGCGAGACGATCTCTGTATAAACTGTTTAATCGTTCATCGACTTAACCCCTTGCCCTACAATAACGAGTGACACTCGTGATGCGATAAATGGGACAGGAAATTTTCAAGTTTTGCAAAACCTATGAAATTGAAAATATTAATGAGATGCAACGCGATAAAATTATTTCTATAATACTAATATTACGTTAAATGATAAAATATATCAAGAATTACTGACCAATTTTTATTATAGCCATTTAAAGCTGAATTATTGCAGATGCAGTTACAAAATAAATCGTAGGGCAAGGGGTTAAACAATTAAGAAAGTTTCCTCGCTGATTGCAAGTTCAACACTTCAACCCCTCGACCGCCATAGCTCTCTACAGCTACATTTCTGCCGTATTTAGAGCTAATGGGTTGAGAGAATCCACCATAACTATCCTCGATATCTCACCATAAATATTATCCTTTGCAGAAGGCCCAGTATTCCTATCATCCGCAGCCTCGATGAAAGGGTCCAACTTGAAGTCCAGCAACCACGACAAATTCCCGGTCTCCTGATCATCGAATTGCTGCTGTTGCTGATTCCCATTGCTCGTCCAGACCTTCATCTTGTTCTGTGACAAATCTGTAGCCGGTATCGCGACGATCGGTTCCCAATAATTCGTTTCATGCTGATAGTTCGCCGAGATCTGCACGTCCTCGCGGAATACAGTGTCTCGTCGATGCTCCGAGGACGAGGAAGACGTGGAGGGTGACGCTGCGGAAATTTCAGTGATATTCTGTTGCTGATCGAGTTCCGATACGCTTGTCCACGTGCAATTATTGCCATCTACGAGAAGGACCTCCAGCCTGGCAACTGGACACTGCTCGACGGCTTCCTGGGCGGAAAGGGGTGAAAAGAGAGCAGTCGTATCGCCGAGAAGCTGATTCGCCGTTACGAGTTCCATCGGGGTCTCGATTTCTTGAAGGTAACGCTTCCGACCGTTTTGTATCTCCTCGCAGAAGTTCTCGATGTCCAGGTCATCGAAGATCCTCTTCTTCGTCGATCGGGGTTGACTGTCTGAGACCTCGCGTCCTGGAACGCCACCGGCGCCGGAAGAAGGACCGATCATGCTGTCGGTCGTAGGATTAGTCGACTAAATCGATGCAATTGAAAGGTTTCGTTTGTGTTAATTGTCGAGTTATTGTTCATTTGTTGTTTATTGGTTGGTTTTCAAGTAGATTTGGTATCTGGGTTGTTGGAATCTTGACGAACGTCTTGGTTCATAATAGGGGTTGGTATTTAAAGGGTTGAATTAGCGGTGAAACACGATATTAATGGCAGCAACTTCATCATATAGTGATTAAAATAAGAAAATAAATAGATCTAAATTGCCAGAGGAAGAGAAAGGGGTTTTTTATTCTTGCTGTGTGATTATTTCACTTAGAACTTGTAGCTTAGGTGAGATTTGGAATTTGAGTTGTTGAAATCCTGGTGTTCTCTTACTTCATAATGAGAATTGATACTTAAATGATTAAATTAAAAATGAAAAACAATATTAATGGAAGCAACTTCATCATATAGTAATTAAAATAAGAAAATAAATAGATCTAAATTGCCAGAGGAAGAGAAAGGGGTTTTTTATTCTTGCTGTGTGATTATTTCACTTAGAACTTATAGCTTAGGTGAGATTTGGAATTCAGGGTGTTGAAATTCTGATGTTCTCTTACTTCATAATAAGAATTGGTATTTAAATGATTAAATTAGCAATGAAAAACGATATTAATGGAAGCAACTTCATCATATAATCACTAAAATAACAAAATAAATAGATCTAAATTGGCATAGAGGAAGAGGAAGGGTTTTTTTTAATGATACTTATAGTTTTAGGTGAATCATGAATCACTGAAGCTATGGTATATATAATATACCATGATTTGTATGGTATATCATACATATAATATCAAGTAATAAAGAATTTTCCAGAATTCATGGGGTTTCAAGTCGAATTCTGAGCCTTGAACACTGCAACCATCATAACTGCAACTCCAAACTTTGTTATGGAGTATGCTGGATAAGGAGATAAAGTTATCAAAATACTTATTCATTACTTAAAATACCATAGCCTCTGTAATTTTAAAATCCACCTGAAATAATCCACTAAAATGCCATCTTAATTTGCAACAAATCGTGAATCAACGTTCTTAAACAAACTTTGCGGTAAAATTAATTGCAGCATTGCGTTAGAACTTTGTAAAACAATTATACGACAAATACGTTTATTAATTTCGTGTTTCATTGCCAGATTAATCGTTTCCTTTTGCTGTTCAAATTGAATAATATAAAAATAAAAAGATGTGATAATTCGTTCTTCGCTGCGGAATATCGTTGCATTGAAATCAAAATGTCGGCGTTAGACGTTCGATTCATAAATGCAGAGTTTCACGAAAACTGCGTGGGAAGTAATTCAATAAACTCTGCTTGAAATAAACGGGCACGTAATTTCTTCAATTTCAAAAAACCCGCCATTTCGTAGTCGTTAATTTCATCAGCACTCCAAATTTCGGAGTACGAAAATCGATTACAACAATTCGATAACGGACGGTTTCCCGCAATTAAACGAACCATCAATAAAATGCGATATCGTAAATAGAAAGAAGAATGTTGAAGATAATTTTGAAGATAACTTACTTGGATCAATTTCGAACTCCGAAGGATCCTCTCCTCCCGATGATTTCCACAATTATTCAACGATACGTTGCACAAAACGGATCGTCCCGAAGCGACGAATTTTAACGTTCATTACGATGCTTTGCTGTCAGTTAAGACCAACGTCCGAAGATTTGAAACGATCTCATCGATTCCAGCGTTTGTTTTTACGTTGAAACTTCTGCACAGATTCCCGTGTATGAGCCCGTGTCGTAGAACAGCCGATGACAGTTTAGAAATGATCCTCCATTGGTAATCATAGGCTTGTTCTTCCTTGACGCTAATAATTTCGTACACGACGAGCGAGGATGCACTTTGTAAATGATATACTTCGCGATCAAACACTTTCGGGACATCTACATGATCGACTTCGGATCACGACTGTACACTGTTTCGTATTTCAACTATTACGCGGCGTGGTGCGCGCGCATCGTGAAACTTTTCGAACATGGTGGGGATTTTGGCGCGTGCGCATTAGAATAGCAGAAATTTCGTGCAGGTACGTATTGGTTTAAGGTATCGTTAGAAATTCCCTTCAATGTTAATTAAAATAAGTTCATTATAATGTAGAATGTTACTTCTTAACGAGGTTAGTACTGAGAGAGTAATTTTAACGAGGCTAGAATTTATTTCTTCGAGGGTATATTTATTAGATTTCTTTAAAGACGTATGAATCTTGTCGCTGTATCTACTGCTTTCGGAGTACAATAAGAGTAAATTCGTATTCGTTTACGAATTATTATTTTAATTATAGTTTTATAGTTTCTCTGGATAATTCGATGATCTTCAGAGATGTAATACGTTTGCTAATTAGGCGTTACATAAAGAACTATGACCCATCGTATTTGTACTTTTCGAAAGTTCGTTTTCCACTTGGACGTACTCGCGCGATTATCCAGCACGTTTCGAAGATCGATTAATATAATTATGCATTCGTTCAAGGCGAATTATTCCTTTAAAGAGATACATATTGTTATAAAATATCATAGTATTATTGCGCAATATTTAGTGCGCCATATTCGAAGCCGTGGAATTTGAAATCCCGTGAAGAAAATCGAACACGTAGGATATCGTAGAATCCGAAAATTCAATCGATACGGATAGAAATTAACGAAAGACATTAAATAGTCGAAGCGTAAACGATCGGAAGTGCCTGCACGAGTGCAACCAGAGGTGCACGAGCGTAGAAATGCATCGACGAAACGAGCATACAATTTCGTAAGCATTTGAATCATTGCGTATTTGTTTATCATCCGTGGAGCATCGTATCTCTAACGTCAAGGTCAAGGTGACATAGCGTCACAAAGGAAACGAATGAAGTTTACGAGATCGCCTGGAGCGACTGTACGGAAGTATCCTTCAGGGTGTTGCGTTTCTCACACGGAGTGTACCGTCGATGCATGCACCCAATGCGAACGGACATGAACGTCATGAGGAATGACATTTAAAATTTGCAGTTAAAAGATCGGAAGGCTGTTGCATACGAATAACGCCGAAAACGGTGAGGATAACGTTACATGGAGCATTGAACGAGGAACGAGGAAGATTATGAACATGGACAACGACTTGGATCAGCATTTGTTACATCAGTTCAGCTGTCTAGGTACGACAGATAAAGATGACTTGGTAAAGCAGCTGCAAAAGTTGTTGCCTGGCAGTCAGCTGAATGAGGCTGCTGCTACGTTCTTCCTTGATATGAACAATTGGTGAGCAATATCTTCGCGACGTTTACTTACGTCAAGATTGAATTTTTCCTCGTAACATAACCTAAACGTCGCCATGTTTATGTAGTTGTCGTATCTGACTATTGTCTGTTTCGTTGACATTCGTTAGGGTGTCATTATTCTTTGTATGTAACATTAATTAGTTAGCATTCACGTAATTCAATAAAGTATGGTACGAATATAGTTTGTAGAGGAGCAGCGCAGATACAGATTTAAGTAGGGGACTACACACAAAAGATTATGAAGTATTGAATGTTGTTGGAATAAAAGAAGGGCTATATGGCTTAACCACTATACTTAATACTGATGATAGTTTGTATTTATTTATATATGTATAACAAGTTTTACTTGTTGATGTGTATGTATTGTCTAATTAGGGATATAGTTACCTATTGAATGCGCCTCTGTTGTGCATTAAGGCAGTTACTTACAATAAACATACATTATTCGTAGTCAATAAGGTGAAATAAATGCACATTTTCAGTTTTGGGAGTTCTGCCATCTCCTGATTACATTAATTAAACTAATGGAACTTTTAATCATTAATTAAAAGTCATAGCTGTAAGAAATAAAAGAATGACTTTCCAAGAATGAATCTGTGTTACTTTTAAAAAGATAATAATTAGATTTTACGTTCCTGGTTGCTGTTGATTATTATTAACAATAAGTCCATTATGTATAAATGTTTCATAATGTCTGTTAAAATGTTTGGAGAATGCGTCCATGAGTATGAAAGAGGATGATTAAAAGTATTATTTGGAGAGGACGGTAAAATGATAGGATATGCAAAAGCAACTGTACATACAATTACAGGAACCTTCAGGCAGCAATTTGTAGCTATTTGGATTTTGATTCTTCGCTTAATTTGCCTTGGATGACACTGATATGTGACAGCACTATTGGTGAAGGAGAATCGGTGCCACCTAATACAAAGTTTCAAAAGTCATGGCGCGTACAAAACAGTGGCACTGAAGCGTGGCCTAGTGGAATTTATTTGCAGCATACCGGTGGGGTTCGAATGGGAGAATGCGCGAGCATACCAGTCCCATGCTTAGGACCCAAAGAGACGACAGAATTAAGCGTGGTTCTAACGAGTCCCGCAGAATTTGGTGTATATCAAAGTAAATGGAGGATGATGACCTCTTCAGGTTCTTATTTCGGAGGTGAGCTAACACTCTATCTTGTCTTATGCGTAAACGATAACTTGGCTGCAATTTAAATGTTTCTGTTTATACAGATACTATTTGGGTAATAATCACAGTGAGCGAATGTGGCACATTGGCGGTAACGCAGCAGCTACATCAATTAAGTACTTCACAGTCTAATGACGTTCAGATGTGCTAGCCTCTGACGTTTATAAACATTTCTTAAGTAACTTTTCAGAACACCCTCGATTTCTCTTAAATTAATTGATCGAAAGTGACGGTCGGATCTCATTCCTAATCGTTGTACGAATCGCTTTCCTATGATTTCTCGTTATTAACTTGCATTTCCCGCAACAGCCTTTACACGAGATATGAACGAATACTGTCACACATTACAAATTCAGAATAAGAACAGTCCCAAGTGTCATTGTAGTAACATCGTTACACATTTTACTGCTTATTGCGAAGTCTATTTCTAGAGAATACTTCGATACCTATTCCCGTTCTTTTACGATAATGAAAAAGAAAAGGAAACAGAAAGCTATCATTAAAGTAGTAGGAATGATTTTCCATTAATGCTGCAAAAGTTAATACCCAGTATATATTTGTACAATTCAAGAAAGTGGATTAAAATATTGAATAGGAAACCTAATTTTGTTAGACTTGGAAGCTGCTTGAATAAGGCCTTTTATGATCGTCCATGCATGTCAGTTACGCCCGTTGAAACTTCTTAAAATTCTCTTTTGTGTGATCCTTCGTAATTTTCGAGAATATTCGAAGAAATTGTCAAAAATAAAGCTGTAACAGACACGTATGGACCATATTCAGAACTGGTAAAGAAATCGATATATATATGTATGTACATTTAAAACACACACGCATACATACACATAAACACACATATATAAATATATACATACATATATCGATATAAATATAAATATATAACTACTAAGATATAAAATTATTAAAAATATAATTTTTATTAGAAAATAAAGTATGAATACGGCTAGAAGTTATAATAAAACGTGAGTTATATTGATCACTCCGGTATAGAGTCGTGAAATAATTGTTTTTATAAGTTGCTCATTCCAGGAATCTGTAAATACTGTTATTGGCATTTGGTATCGGTGTGACGTAAAAAAGAAAAGCATTTTTCAAAATGAAATTCTAGCTTTCACGAAGTAGAAAAAGAAAAGATAAGAAAAAAAAAAAGATACGTTTAAACGGCCATCGGCATGGAGATTTTTGCATGAGACTCGTAGCCGATTAATTCGAAATCCGTCGACAAAAAGTCATCGATACTTTCAACCTTCCTGCCTATTTTCAAACGTGGAAATGGTTTTGGTACACGTTTAATCTGCTCCTCCAGCGCGGTTACATGATTAGTGTATACATGGCAGTCGCCCATTGTATGTACGAAATCACCTGGCTGAATATAAAGAAGGAAATCATAAACAAACTTTCGATAGAAGCTCGTAGCATATTGGTGTGGCAGAAAAATAGAGTCACCTTTAAATTCGTAACATGTGCTATCATGTATGTCAAAAGAGAATAAGAAGCTATATTGAACGGTACTCCGAGCCCCATATCTGCACTTCTCTGATAAAGTTGACAAGATAATTCACCGTCGCTCACGTAAAATTGAACTAAACAGTGGCAAGGTGGTAAGGCCATCTTCGTTATATCGATTGGATTCCATGCAGTCATTATTATTCGTCTATCGTCAGGTGAATTTTGTATTTTGTTTATGACTTCTTTTAATTGATCGATTCCTAGAAAAATCCAAGGTAAAGGTCATTGCATGCTGAAATACTGTTTTGTAACTTTAAAAAGCAACGAATGTAACATATATATATATTTGAGAAAATTCATATAACAGTAAGTATGATGCATGTATAATTTCTTTAAAAAAATGTATAGTATGTATTTAATATATTTACAACCTTGTCCTGTATAGTCGACATGCATATCTTTGTATTCTGCACCGAAATGCCTCCATTGAAATCCGTAAACCGGGCCCAGGTCACCTTCTTCTCTGTCTGTGAATCCACATGTATCCAAAAATGTACGTGAACTGTTTGCATCCCAAATATGAACATTCTTTTCAGATAGTAATTTGGCATTCGTCGATCCTTTGATAAACCATAGTAGCTCTTCCACTACGGCCCTCCAAAATACTCTTTTCGTTGTTAGCAAAGGGAACACATCTATGAGAAGGAAGTGTTATGCTAAAATACTTATCGGAATAAAAGAAAGTTCGTTTAATTATCTGCAGAATCATTCATCAAAATTGAAATACATTAAAATTAGGTATATGTGTATGTAACATTTGAAATTTTCAGCCCTGAAATTAACATAATTAATGATATTTTTAATATAATTGTAGCATACTTATTAATTATATAGTATTTAATGTATTTCTCAACGTACTGTCTCGTAATCCAAATCTCATTTGAGTCCCAAAGATGGAGTGAGTCCCGACGCCGGTGCGGTCGCATTTTTTCGCTCCCGTTTTAATGATCTTCTCAATTAAATGCAGATATTGATATTCTTCATGATTATTTATCGCTTCAGCATCGTTTATGCTGTTTTCAATCGTTTTATCATTCATCTTTTTGACTCATTCAAAATTCCGTATGAAACGCCACGTTGTTCTGAACGAGATAAGTTTACGGTTTCAAACTGCGCCTGCCATTTCAAAAATAACGGCCAAACGGATTGTGTTAAGTAAATAAAAACGATAAATTTATAGGTGAATAATTAACAGAGAATTTTATTACGGACGTGAATCGATAAGTCATTCTTTTACGAACGTTTTAAAATAAATTACAGTTTCCGACAAATAGAAAAATTAATAGGAAATTTGAATAGATCATTGGCCATAATTCAAAGGTACATTTTTCTTTGAACAAGTGAGTACTATCGTTTTATTTCTTTATTGTAATTGTTAAATACTGCAAAGAAGCAACATGATCTTGTTAAACATCGTGTCTAACTTTGTATTATTTAATTCTTAAGTTATTATTCCCTATATTTATCGACCATGGAGGAAACACATTCATATATTTTTTCAGCTTATATATCAGTATATTTTATTTATAATACATATATCCAATGTGAATTTCTTAACATTTATTAATAATCCATGTACAATAATTAATGCATGCTATTAAATACATTATTCTTGTACTACATACATATAAATACTGTTTGCTTATCTAATACTTCCAGCAATTGTCTTACACTATAATAATATTATATTATAATAATATAATATCGTAACAATTAGTATATTATATTAATATATTATATTATTCCCCTTCGAAGGAGACTTATAATAAAAATAACAAACTTTTACATTGCATTATACCGGAGCAGCGCAGTTTCTTAATGCACGCGTGAAATATTGCGTTTAAAAATTTCTGCGAAGGCACTGATATATTATATAACTGTACTTTTAGCTAAAGTATATTTTTCTTGTTAAAAAGAAAGTGCAATTTCATGTTAAAAGGTTCTATGGGAACGACCAATGATTATTCCGTACAGTTGCAAAAAGTACAGTCAACATCAATATACCGATGCATCGCGCATCGTGTCAAGGTTAACCTTTGTTATATAGGCGTTGATAGATTTTATTAAGTACTTTAAAGTAATTAAAATGGTACTCGACGCCGTTAATTCTTCCATGACGAAAATTCTGGAGCCGTATAAAAAATGGGTAACAGCAAATCCGCAATTACTTGCGGACATAGAGAGTACAGTAAAATGCCTCTCTTACTTTACAGCTGGTTAGAATACCTTTTATCACTAATGATCTTAGCATTAATTTCTCCCCTAATTACATTATGTTACTTTAGGTCGTTTCAATAATTCAACACTTGCCTCGGAGCTCATTTATTCAGTGCCAAATTTGATAGTTCTGTTCAATGATTTGATAATGTACAGCAACAAGTGTATAGATTTGAAGTTACCTCAGTTCGAGTCGAAGATTAAGATTTGGCTGACTGTAATTGAATACACAGAAACTCTTTTTGAGATATCCGCTAAGAAAGTATGGGGCCAGAATGGCAAATGGTTTATAATCACGGTTATACAGCTGTTTAAGTGAGTCAATGTTATTCACAGATCGACGTATGACATAACATTTGTGTATTAATTTCTGCACCATTGATTTCAGTGCTTTGAGGGTAGATCTGTATATAATATGATATGTAATGTGATATAATTATATTTTGCTAGCTGCAGATAATATCTATCACAATGCAATGTCATTTTTTAATGTTATTATAAGAGAAATATCTTTAATTTATGATTATATGATATGCATTTTTAACAGAGCTGTGCTAAGACTTTCCTTGGTTTATAAGTACAAAGAACAAGTAACCAAAAGTCCACCGATACAGCCACTTAATAGGGAGCAGTTAAATAAATCCGGCGATGAGAAGCTGAAAGAAGGTTTCAAATTAAAAAGATCCGGCACTGTTGTTAGAAGTATAAAAGCTAGTAGTTCTATAGATGCCCGAATGTGGGAACCTCTGTCTTCGAATGTTAATGATAATTACAGCTCAAATAGGATACCCGCTTCCGGGAAGAATATGACATTAGCCGAGGTATAAGATGTATTAATAATTAATATTAGATAGAAGCTACCTACTATTGAAAATTTCGTACTTTAAAACAATCAGAGATAGCAAGATAATTTATTTACAGACTCTTTATATAACGAAACCTTTGTTTCACCTTGGATGTATATCCCTTACCGGTGAAAATCAATGGCCACCATGGCTACTATCGCTGATCATTGATTTAATTAGGTAAATAATTTGCAGTATTAATTACTAATGAATATTCTGAGAATATACATTTCATTTCAGTTTAAAGATCTTTAATGAAGAAGCAAAAGCTGTCCCATTTAGTAAAGAAGATCAGAAGGAATTCTACAGACGAAAATTAAGCTTGTTACTATACATATTAAGATCGCCGTTTTACGATAAATACAGCCGCGTCAGGATATACGCAGCTCTCACTGTGCTTGCTGCCAGAGTACCTTTGGCTAGGTTTGTGGCAAATCCGGTAAAGAAATATTTGCCACACTGGCAGAGCATATATTTTTATATGTGGTCATGTTAATATTCCGTTCCGTTGAACGGGGCATTTCAAACGTTTACGAATTCTTGGTACAATGTGTTATTACAAATGGAAATTAGTACTAAGGGGTAAGTGAAAGTGCAAAAAGGGCTGTAATATTTATTAGATTTATGGGTTCAGCTGGTATAACGTTGTGGAGGTATTAGTTTTTCACTTTTTTATTACGGAAATGGAGATGCATTATTTCGCGAATGGGGAGGAATGAAACCTATAAACAATTACAAATTTGTACTAACAATTCTTCTTTTTTTTACTACAGAAGCAGATAAGTTTATTCTTAATATCACTTTACAGGGTAATTAATATAGAAGTACTTTTAAATAGTTTATAGCTTTTTTTTCTTACTTTATTATGATTGCATTGAATATCTTGTATCATAAATCCATTTAAATCGATAGTTTTATATCTACTTTTAGAAGAAACTGTATGTTCCTTCTTTCAGTCCCAATTTTATTTTGTCAAAGGTAAATCAACAAATGCGAAAGTTTATTTTTTATACCGATGTCTCGTTTTATAAATAATAAAATCTAAATAAATCGTTAAACATAAATTAAGTAGAATAAATTCGTTGTATCTCTCAGGTAAACGGAGAACTAAAGAGCTTTGTACACGATAACGAACTAAAGCGTAAAAAGGATTTACATATTCATTTAATGTTTACCATATTTTCTTAAAAAATATATTTCCCCCGCCAATCGCGTCGGACAGGCCTCATTATTAAAATTGCTAAGTATGATATTACCATGAAGCGAATGGCAATAACATGCGAATATATTACATCTTAAAAGGAATACAGTGTAGCAGAAAATACAAATATGGCCTTTAAAGTTAATTGTAGTAATTTCCGTACAAAGTCTTATTCACACATTTGGAGCAATGAATTTATAGTTACATCCTTTTTCCCCTGATTAGCGTCGTACACCGATTTAATAATTTCCTTATCCACGTTCGGGAACATCTCGGAAATCTATAAATTGCAAAGAAGATAAAGTGACCAGGTAAAATTCCAGCACGACTTTAACCAATTTGCATCCATAAGCGGAATATTCCGGGGTCTTACGCCGTATTTCGAGCTACGATGCAAATGGGTTGACAAAGATCGAACGGTATCTTATTATATTTATTACCTGCTTCAATTCAACTTCAGCATTTGGCAAAGAGCTCGGGGCAACAGGTGGTGCAGCAGTAGTAGCAGCAGGTGGTACCGTATAGACATTTACTGGAGCGTATTGTGTCATACCGAACATCGTAGAGGAAGGAACCATCATTATTGGAGGAGCAGACACATACGGATGGTATTTTGTCTGTTAAGATTTGAATGTAAGAAGGTATTTAGAAAACGGCAAATTATTATGTTCCGATACATTAATAAAATGTTAGAATTATCAATTAACACAGAAAATATGATGTCTTTACCGTATAACTGAAAACTAGGTTTATCATGCCTTCTTGATTTTCTCCTTGCTTTCCACTGAGCATGTACCAATCCTCGTGTGTTTCTCCTTTCTGAAGGACCTGTGGAGGAATATCTATGTGACCCCATGCAATTAATTCATCCATTACGAACGAGCATTCGTCGTATATTTCAACATATATTTGCGTAACTCCTGGAGGCAAGCAGCTGTAATAGAAAAAGTACAATAATGTCTCCGACGATCGAACATTCTATACGATGTAATATTGAACTCATTGATTCTTACCACTTGATAACTTTATTCCAATGTGGATTTTTTGCCCCATTAGAATCCGTATGTGTTTCAAAGATGGAATGGCCAATCCGTAATCTTACATACGGATCCATCCTTGTTATTCCATAGTTCTTCACTAATTTAGCCTACAGGAAGTATCTTTATGCAATTATGATTGTTACTATATAATACATTATTGTTCATAAACGAAGTTATCCTTAATTCCATAGCAGTGTTTTAAAATTAATGACACACCTGAGCGATAGTTATGCTCAGTCTACCGACATAAGGCTCCTGCATAGACGGCATGTTTTGCATCTGCAGTTGCTGAAGAGCAAGTGCAGCCTGCTGGTCCGCGGCCTCCTGTTGCTGTTGAGAATTGCAACTCTCTACTCTAAGAAATCCGTGAGGTAACGGACCTAAGAAAGCCTAAAAAATATTTCTCTTGTATCTATATCATATAGAAACCATACGGTAGACCAGGAAACGTCCATCAATTAAGATAAAGTGGAAGATAAGTTAAACGCAAAATATTTTCCACAACAAAATAAATTATTCCTGTTACGTATTTTTTCAGCAACGGTATACAGTACGGATATTAAAAGATGAAGTTCCATTTTACCGTAGTTACCGCTGTTATAATTTAATTTCGTGGGAATAGCGAAAATCGGAAAATTTCATCGTTATTTACCCGTCTTTTCCATTCTTCGTATAAGTCCGAACGTCTCTCGGTTTCCATCATGAATCACTAGGTATACTTCGAAGACTAATCAAATCTTTTTATCGTTCGCGATCTGTCGCACGTTTCAACTGTAATAAGAAATAATCAAGCCGCACGAATGCGTGTGTATCGAAACAGACATAATACACATCTGATGATGACAACACGCCATCTTAAGAAATACCTGACTAGACGTGTAATTTATGTTTGCGCTTTGAACCCGTAAGGTAACCAACGTTCGCGCGTTAATCTAAATATAGTTGAAGGGAATTAAATCAAAATTAATCTCGTAATATTGATTTAACGCTATATCCAAGTGTTTTATTATTCTTCGAATCACTGGAGCAATAATTGATGCTGATTGACAAAGGGAAGAAAGAAACAAAGAGATATATTTAGAAGTTTCATTTCATCGGTTTATTTGGACTCAAAACAGGATCTCTAACAAAAGTATCGTTAAAAGTTAATGTTCGAAGTAGTTTTACAAAAAAGAAAGGTGAAATAAGACAGGTAAATTATGGAATTTTATATGTTTTATGGAACTTAAGTCCATGGATTAGTTGCAGATTTTATAGCGAACTTACTGGAATTTATTTATACAGTTTAAAATACCTGGTGACTACGCGTTTCCTAAATTAAATTCATTCTCTTATTATTGACTATATTTCAAAAGATCAAAATTATTCTACGGCGAGAAATGATATTTATAGAAGCTGAAATATCTAGAAAATTGTAATACGGTACAAATAGATATTCGACATTGGGAAATTAGCGAATTGATTCCATTCATAGTACGAAGTTCCTGACCATTATTAAGCAACGCAGAAACACGTTAATTTACGGCTCTTAGATTGTAAAAATCAAATGGAAAATTCGAATCCATCGTAAAGCCCGCGATGGTGGCCATTTTGTAATTCGAGATGGAGTTCTTTTTCTCTTTCTTTTTATAGATAAAAAGTCATAAACTGAAAGGAACTATATACGGTGGATTCTTGACAGATCGTTTGTCAGCATTTAGTATCGTGACGTCGGTCCTTCTGCTATCGAGGACCACTTGAAAATTTCCCTGTGATAGGTCGCACCGGTAAGCTATTTCTCTTAGATATTCGTTCGATTTTCTCTGTACGATCTTTGGTCATTTGCACGCTCTGTTTGCGGTGATAGTTCTTCCCTCGCGATTAACGTTCGTTAATCAGAGAAAATAATATTTCCCATTGTAGTTTAAGGAGAGCACAGCTGTAACAAAGTAATCCGGAATCATGTCACATCAGACGGGTATCAAAGGTAATTACAAAGTAGCAGATTGACGAACAGGAGTGCCCTGATAAAGAATACTTGAAAGTTCATTCTTAATATTAACCTCAATTATAAAAAGAACTATTGCACAGATATACCATAACAGTACATTTGATTTCAGCCAATGATGCACTTAAGAAGTTATTCGCCAAATGCCGCGATGGGAAGATACGAGTGTTGAAAATATCGATAGAAAATGGTAAACTTCATATTTTAGTGTCAATGTATCGTATATGTCGAATGGTTTTAACATACGATCGATTTGTTTTAACAGAGGAATTAACACCAGCTGCTTTTTCAAAGCCTGCGAACAAATGGCAAGACGATTATGATAAGATGATCAAACCATTGATAGTTGAGAATCAGCCTGCTTATATTCTATATCGTCTCGATACTAAATCACCAGATTCCGGTTATGATTGGTTATTTATTTCATGGTCACCCGATACCGCACCTGTTAGGCAGAAAATGCTTTATGCTTCCACTAAAGCTACGTTAAAGCAAGAATTCGGTACAGCATCTATAAAGGAAGAATTACATGGAACAGCACCCGAAGATATCACTTTGGAAGGTTATCATAAGCACAAGAGCAACGATGCCGCACCTGCACCATTAACTACCGCCGAAGAAGAATTGGCCGAACTTAAAAAAACCACTGTCACCACAGACTATAGTGTAGAAACACGACATCAGACATTGAGTGGTGTAGCATTTCCTGTAACGGATGAGGCGAAGCAAGCGATTACAGAATTAGGTAAAGGTGTACATGAATATGTACAGTTAAGAATAGACTTGGAGGAGGAGAAAATACATTTAGTTATGGCTTGCGACATTTCACTGGATAAACTGCCAACGAAAGTTCCATCGGACGCTGCCAGATATCATCTCTATAATTTTAAGCACACGCACGAAGGAGATTACATGGAGTGTATAGGTATGTAATGCAACATGAATACTGCTGTCTTTTGTTTATCAGAGCGTATTTGTTGCAGTTTTCATATATAGCATGCCAGGGTATAGTTGCAGTATTAAGGAAAGGATGTTGTATTCCTCGTGTAAGGCACCACTTCTGGATCTCATTCAATCTCTTGGTGTGAACATAACGAAGAAGGTGAGTTCATTGAAAGTTTATTAATATATTTCGTACATTCTCATCTCTTATAATGTCAGCTTTTTTGCTCTTCTTAGAAAACGAACAGTTTCTTTGTTGTTTCATTGCCAAGCAGCGAAATCGCGCTTCTTTCGTCTTACATCGAGGAATGCAACGAAGTAAGATTTCGACGTCGATCAGCTTGGCACTTTTCAGTACCGAACAGAAGAAGCGCGATCGCGCTGCTTGGCACTCGAACGGTTAACGATGTGTAACCGTTTTTATTATATTATTTTCAGTAAGGACTATGTTTTATGTCACACTTATCAAAAGAAATTCTTAATATGCCACGCATGTATAGATATATCGTGAAATTCTTCTCTGTCTCTTCATGAAAGTGCATTTTCGAATATTTCCGCTACTATACGATACTCTTCACTGCTCTTTATTCTTCATACTCATTAGCGCAATAGTTACGATATTTTTTTTACATAAATTTAATGAATCCCAGTTGGAAGTAAATAGTGGCGAGGAGTTGGCAGACATGTTGGAAGATCCTCCAACCATAAAAGAAACAGCTGCAATAACTCCTGCAACTCCGTCAACGCCTTATCCTCCCACTCAAACTATATCTGAGAAAAAGTCAAAGCAAAAGCGTTCTTGTATCTTGAGTTAACCGGCTCGATGAATTTCCACCGTCGATTATTTCGAAATGCTTTTTGCGAGCTGAAAGTGTTTGTGATGTATTATACATTGGATATCTTCCCTCATAAATTCTGAATTTGTGATAATACGATATTGACATTGAGTGTGTTATTTAATAGGAAATGATCTAATGGGTTTCTAATGTTTCATATTAGAGCATATAGTTACACTTGTTCTGGAGTAATTTAGTATGAATCAGAGATCTAACATGTCTTACAGAGATGAACTTTTATTAATTAGCGATATTTATCGATATTTAGTATTAGTTGGTCAAAGTGATATGTATACCTATGTAGCAAGCCAGAGTAGAGAAAAAAAAACGGTGTATTTTTCTAAATTTTAAAAGCGAAATTTTCACGTTAAAATCTTATTGAAATGGCATTTGATAACTACGAGGAATCCACTTTATAATTCTATGCAGTTCTTGTTGATTCGATAAATGCTGTATGGACAAATATTTATTCACAGGAATATTATTGAAATGCGACGAAATCATGTTGTTTGATGTTGAAAGTAAAGCCTTCCAATGGACTTTATATATCGAATAAATGTTCCGATGTTGCTAACCGATACAAGCGAGATTTTCGTTCGATGAAAGTAAATGATACAACGTTAATATTTCGTACGTATAGTTCCTTTAATGTATTTTCACTTTATAGTTTACATAATTCTTATGTGTTAAATGTCCCCCGCGGAAGTACCGAGATCCAATGGGCAGACTGTCAAATTAGTTCCTAGTCCTATTGAAAGTGATACGTACTGTAAGTCCTTTTCCTTTTTATTATTATTAATTTCGTTAAGTGTGAACTGGAAGGCTTCACTTTCAAATTCATTCGAACGTTCGTATAGGAATTAGCAACATAGCGTAGAACGTTTCTAACAAATATCTGTGGTAAACTTGCATACCGTATGTGATTATTAGAGAGTTAGGGAAAATTCCATGTGCTCTAGCTAGCTAATGCCACTCACCTAACTTCTCTGCGTAATTTAAATACAAGAATAATAATATAGCGTACAAGTGATAGATGTGCAAATACCGCATTGAATTGCGGATATATTTTCTTTGCACACATTCACTATTTATGAACACAAGCTAGTGATGATACTAGTTACTTTATATACATATTAAATTATATATCATGTTCTATACTATTGTAAATGATACAAAAACACTAGATTCCACAGATACGTGTGTGAAGTAAGACTGATCTTGGCAAGTCCCATTGGCTGTATATTCGAGTAACTGCACGAAAATTAATCAAAACTTTGTTTTACAATAATTCTTTAACGATCTCCAGGGTTCGTTCTATAGTACTTTTTATCCTATTATTATTTTCAGAATAAGAACAAGGAAATATGGAGAAATTTAAAATTTATATAATAATTTATGAGTTCCTACTAACGAAATGTTTTCGAAGCAAGAAGCAAAATTTAGGTAGACGTTCTAGAAGTCATGGGAGCGGGCGATGTTCCAGTTTAATTATTACGTTTAAATGATCGATGTGATATGATTTAACGTTGATATCGTACTATCTTTCGTATGGAAATCTGCTTTTTAAAGTTATAGAAAACATTCCTGACATAATTAAGAAGTGTATAGCGGATGGGACTACAATCTCTGATAGCCAGCAAACAAGATATTCGAGAGGCATTCTATTTTTTGTGATCCGTATTTTTTTAACTCTCGTAGCTTTTTATAAACTTTTTAAAAATTTTCGTCCAAGACACAAACGAACAATTTGCCGAAAAGGGTTTGGCCTAATTTTAGTGAGAAACGACGAGAATGAAGTGCGCCAAGTTCTTTACGATTCCTTTCATCGTCTCGAATTCATTACGAGTATCATTATTTTTACATCAATAAGGCAAATTATTGATAGAATTGTAGTGATAAATACGAAGATATTAGCTTCCTTTGTTTTTTTTTCCTTTTTATTGTCATACATCTCACGAATATATCATTTAGATAATGTGAACGGGGCTCTATGAGATTTCTATAAAACATATAAATTATTTATAGTTTCATGTTTACCACTACGCCTCGCTTTTTTAGTACTTATTTTACATTTAACAATGTCAAAGACAATTCCATTTACGTTATGCTCGAACATCGTGTCATTTTCTTCATCCATTGAAACCGAATTTGGCACACGTTTCTCATTACGTAATAATTATGATATGGTGGAAGAATGAAATTTTGCAAAAGTGCTCAAAAGAAAGAAAAAATACCGTTAACACGGGATGTGTTCTATATTTCGAAAATTGCGACGCACACATTAGCCTGGGCACACGTTAGTTTGTGATAATTGTACCAGGCCTATTCTGTAAGTTTTAAATGTAATTTTATTTCCGAGCTGTTAATATATAATTGTAGGTTCATTACCGACCGAATAAATTGTATATCTTGCCAATAATAAACACGCTACAAGTAATAAAGCATTATGCGATTTAATCATACAGTCTGTTGTTCTTATCTTTTGTCAAATTAACATTGGACATTTCAAGATCATTAACGCTTCTGTACTCTCTCTCTCTTTCGTTGTTTTTTTTCTGCGATGAGTTTACATAGAATTTAATAGGTTTCTAAGGAGCCCATGGTGATACGATCCTTGGATGGGTATGTAATTAATTGTTAATTACTTTAAAATGTAATACAGCTTACAGAATAGGCCTATGAAGAGAAATCTTTTATCGTATCTCATGTCCACTCGTAATATTAATTCTGTTTAAATTCACGCGTTTATATGTACCTTATAATACATTTAATTAATCATTATGTTTTTCATGTCCCTCAAAGTGAAGAACGTTCGACGAATCTTCCGATTTTTAATATCATGCAATTAATTATCCTTTCAAATGTGTTGGTTGTGTAGCTTGAAGTAGATGATGGAAGAGAACTAACTGAGGAATTTTTGCAAGAGGAATTACATCCAAAAATCAGTTTACATCAACCAAAATTCGCAAAGCCTAAGGGTCCACCGAACAGAGGCGCAAAACGTTTAACCAAGGTCCAAGATTTAGGAACTTCCGGTCAGGAAAGTTGAACGAATACGAAATTTGAGAGATTTGAGAAATTATGGATGCAAGATTTATTGTACGATAGTGATTGCTACCACGGAGCATCACGCGTTATTCCTTCTATAAACAAATGTGTTTCGTTTAACTCCGACTTCATTTGATGGAATAGTATTATTTATTTACGAGTTCGAATTCATTCTTTTACATGTGCCTTTTCTCTTTAACGAAAGGTGAAATATAGTACGAGAAATTCTATGGTTTTATTAGATATTAGGCCTATTCTGTAACTACAGCTTACGGCTGTAATTACGTTTTATTTGCGTTTGCAGAATATCACGGAAAGTATTACAATATGGAATGTTGTAAATAAGAAATATTTAATATTAATGATTTATTATGTTACGTGATACGATACATTGATGTTACAATGATAAATACATCTATTGGAAAAGGAAGATCGAATTCTACGCTCTTATTTTCTTTATTAAATATAGAAAAATGGTATCCCACAATAAGTCCGATTCGATAATCGAAAGCTGCAATTGACGTTCACACGGATTACGATTCTGCCATTTAATAATATATTTAATTGCACGTATAATACAGTTTATATGTAATGTACATATAATACATGAAAGTTTAGTGTATGCAGTAAGTTACAAAATGTATGTAAAACTACATTCGTGTTAATTACACATATCAGTTTCACGATAATACGAGATCCTACACTAAATTCTTTCATGTTAATTACTTTATTTCCACGTTTATATCATCCGCTTTATCGGCCGTTTTTTGTATATACATTTTTTCGGTTTCAGTCAGATTTTCTATAGTCTCGACCTTTACTTTTTCCCGCTGTGCACTAAAATAAGATGTTATTTAATGAATAAGTGCTTACAACGGATGACATTGATATAACATATAATAGCTATGAACTTACTCCTTTCTGCTTCTAGCCCAGTCACTTTGAACCGTGTAAAAGTCATTCATCGAATGTCCTGTCCAACTTAGAATAAACAATGATAAACTTCCATTTAATGCACCCAACATAGAGCCAGCTACCGCGCCGGCCACCATTCCTTTCAATCCTAAATTCATTTTATACATTGCTCCTGTTACGGCGCCGCCACAAATATAGTTTTCGACGTTTACTTTGCTTCTGAACACATTCATGGAAGTCGTTATGGCCCTGATAACAAATAATGCTCTTTTACAAGAATGTATTCATTTTTCCATTTTATATATATCGAATCTTTTCAATCTTACATGTATAGAAAAGATAACATGCAAACCCTCCATCCTAATTTAACACCACCTCTCATAAACTCCAAGGCGGATTTGTTTTGCAGCTCTCGTTGCGCATGAAAGTTCGATTGAAATCTGGTTGCCTCGTTCTGTTCTATAAAATTTCGTGGTGCATCTTTAATACGTCGCAGTCCACCCCAGAAAAATCCGACCGTATATCCGGCTAATGATATGTTTATGACAGATTGTAATTCGGGGGAAATTTCGCCTCCTCTGTTCGATAGAAATTGATTTATGTGAATTATTTTATATATCGATTCTCAACTCGATGCTACATCATTAATTCTTTCACTCAATGTTACTCGTTAGAACTCTTTGCAATTCAATGATTTGGATCTGTTATGATATAAGGTCTTTATTGACTTATTACTTAGGTTTTAAGGATCTTTAAGTGATTCTTACTCAACTGAAAACATTTTTTTCAAGTTATCCAAGCCAATTTCGCCTGGGTATAAGTCATCTTTAGGTTTTGCAGGGCTCATCGGCCGATCATGGGTATTGGGCATCTTGAATGGAAGAAACGCGACAAGAAAGCTCCTTTTCATAACTGTACGCAGCATTGTGCCTTTCAATTTCTATTTATACAATTTATTCTAAATTTCTATTAAAATATAAAGCGATGCTATTAGAATGCACTTTTACATTCCACGCGTATAAACTGATTGTCACTGTAACTTCGAAATGGATTAGCGAATTACACAGTATCGAATTTCTGGCAATCAGTTTCTTTTATAAATTCCATTAAATTTACATTATAAATTTATACATATTTTCGTATAACCTCTTTCTCTGCTAGGTTAATGTTTATTTCTATGTATTTCATGGAGCTTCGATAATCGATATGGATTCTCGATTAGCTTCGACTTTTCGATAGTACTTCGAGTTCATCGATTATCGAACCGCGAAAGAGATGTCGTTCGGTCGCGCCAGAATTAGCGTTCGGTCGGAAATTGTGAATAATTGTTTGTTTGTTGCTAATTATGCAGAAATCATGCGGAAAATTCTGCGTTTCTCGTGAGTACGTACTTTTAATTAGTATTATAATAGTATATTTATAGCTTGCGGCTAATTACAAGTATCTTAATTTACTTTTATGCTTATGAATAACAATGAGAAGTTGCGTATCCAAAGAGCGTTGTAGAAACACATGAAATACTGATTACAATTAGAAATTATCAAGATCCACAATGTAATTAACAATCAGGCTACCTATTTTTATCATTGGGAATCATCTATATCATGAATTCCGTTTATAACAATTGAAATAACAGATATAGGAATTAATGACTAATCAGCAGTTTCTGATTTCGTTAATTTCATGCTATTAGACATTTCCACGTTCCAATTTATTCGATATATTCTATCAATCCCTTGCCCTACGATTTCTTTTGCCACTGAACACGTAATAATTCAGATTTAATTGCTGAGATAAAAGTTTCTTACGGATTTCTGATATTCTATACAATCGAACGCAATTTCAATAGCATAGAATTAATTTAACCGTATCTGGACTCACTGATATCTTTAATTTAATAGTTTATGGAGAACTTCAAAGTTTCCTATTACATTAATCAAGGAGGCAAGGTGTTAATTACAAGATATTTTATATTAATAGAATTCTATAAAGTTTCGGAATAATTAAGGACTTTGAATTCAGTCGTTTTGTCGATAATCTACTGTTTTAGGTTGGTTAGGTTTCGATTAGGTGGGAATTCGACCTGGGGCCCACTGATTGCGAGTTCAAGTCTTCAACTCCTTGTTCACCAAAGTCTTTCCTGATTACTATAATTATTTTGCACAGAAACTATTGTTTTTGGCGTAGTACGTCTAAATTTCTCCCTGTGGTGCCGGGAGACCGTAAGAATAGGCCCATGGTATCTCCTGCCTGTCGTAAGAGGCGACTAATAGGGGAAAAGTAAATAAATGCTGAGCCCACAACACCAGAATTGGGCCTCATCGTGATTTCCTATGTATACGATCTTTTCTAATTGCAAGATCGATCCTTTAGCTCCTTCTTTACTACAGTCCCCATTAACTGTTATATTTATTTCGCCCAGAAGTTACAGTTTTAGGTCGGTTAGGTCTGAGTTAGGTGACAATGTCACCTTTGACCCTCTGATAACAAGTCCCAGCCTTTAGCTACTTGTTCACCACAGTCCTCCTTGTCTACCATAATTATTTCTTCTAAAATCTATTGTCTGAGGACGGTTAGATCTAGATTAAGTAACAATTTTACCTTGGGCCCACAAGTCCCAGCCTTTAGCTACTTGTTCACGAAAGTCCTTCTCGTCTACCATAATAATTTCTTCTAAAATCTATTGTCTGAGGACGGTTTGATCTAGATTAAGTAACAATTTGACCTTGGGCCCACAAGTCCCAGCCTTTAGCTACTTGTTCACCAAAGTCCTTCTCGTCTGCCATAATAATTTCTTCTAAAATCTAATGTCTGAGGACGGTTAGGTCTAGATTAAGTAACAGTTTGACCTTGGGCCCACTGATAGCAAGTCCCAGTCTTTAGCTACACCTCCATCGAAGTCCTCTTCGTCTACCATAGCTATTTCGTCTAAAATCTACTATCTCAGATCAGTTAGGTCTAGATTAAGTAACAGCTTGACCTTGGGCCCGCTGATCGCAAGTCCCAGCCTGTGCCACCTCCATAAACCAGTAGAACCTAAACGAAACCACCCTAGCTCCCTTCAGCTCATCCAATATTACAAAATTCCACGTGCAATGAAGCCAAACTGAAAGATCGGTCGTTGTTGCAGCCAGAAGAGATCAGCATGTTGGCAGACACGATGCATCAGAGTTTATCAGAGGCGCAAGCGTGCAAGCAGACAATGACGTAACAGCGTTACGTCAGAACGTGGCTACGGCACGCAAGAGGGATAGTACGCGTGGGTGTGCTGAAGTAGAGAACGAAGAGGGGTGCAGGCTGAGCCACAGAGGGGTTGGAACGTCAATAGGAGAATCCTTTCTACATTGAGCAGAGTGGGGGTGAGGAGAGGCACGAATAGAGGGGCGAACGTAGGGGTTCCGTGATCAAGGTGGGCAGGAACCAGTGCTGTAGTAGAGGATGTACGTTGGCGTAAGCTGTATATCTCGTTTTCTACCCTTTTCCGCCGTTTCATATTCAGATGTACACGCTGTGCCCTCAGCTTTCTTACCCCTACGTTTTTCAAACATTATGCCACCCCTTGGCTCCGTCCTTTTTGGATTCTTCATTGTTTGCTGGCTGATTTTTACCTAAGAATTACTACTTTAATTGTACTCTGATGAGAGTTTTCGAGATCGAAGCTCTGATTAGGTCCAAGCTGTTTAGCAACATTGAATTTTGCATTGCAGGTTTGTCTCCCGTTTCTTCTCCTCTGCGGGATACAGCAAGGTGCTTGTTCTCTCGAAGGAACAGTAATTCTGTTAGTAAGTATCCTGTTATCGATTTCAAGCCTGCTTTATTCTCGATTTTATCACTGCGCTCGATGTGTTTCCCTTTGTCCTCGTGGCTGTGGCGATGCTAATGGGGCTGCGTGCTAACACGAAGTCAGCAGTTTTCAGAACACCCAAGACAGGCGAACTCGATGGGAAACAGTTCGATGCATTTACTATAATTATCACACTGAAATCTATCGATCGCCGATACCTCGGCAAGCGTTTTATTTTCGTCCATGTTCCACGTACCCTTATCTAACTGTATTTCGACGAAAGTATCAGTTTACAGCACGTTATACTCTATTTGTACCCCACTTAAATGTCCACCCACCGCAAATCGACCATTGATTCAACCGTTCACACAACTCTCACCCCTTAAACGAATCGATCGTTTTCATTTGACAAAATAGACCAGAAAATTCAACAAAATCCAGCGTCCTTGTTCCCTTCGGAATATGCGATTCCTCTGCGACAGGATCAACTCCAATTTCTCGAGTCACGTGCGAAAATTTCGCTCGGCTCTGGTTCTCCTTTTTTTTCAAACGAGATCGTGAGCAGGTTTGAAATCATCTTTGCATGCTTGCGACTTACGAGCTTATAAGCGAGGCGGATCAAAACAAGTCCTGTCCATTCAACCAAGCCAGAAAGGCAGACACACTGTCTAGATAGACGTATCTAGATAGCACGTCTGCGTACACCATTGAGCCTGGGGTGGATTTGAAGCCACGATGCGGCAGGGGTGGCTCACCCAGCGGGGGTGAAACTTCCTTGCTGTGGGGGTGGCGAACAGCTTTGTGCAGGAATTGTGGCGCACCAAGTGGGAAATGCATTCGCTGTGAAATAATCATAATAGAAAATTTCTCATAGTGAAATTCTCTTGCAGTTTTTACGTTATGGATGATAATATTCGGGTGCATTTTTTTAATATGTTATTTTAGGGATTTTCTCTCGATATATTACTTTTTCTGGATTTAATTGCGAGCTTGTTTGAGGAACAAGGGTTGATTGGGCATAGATGGCACATTTTAACAGTTCTTTTAGTGTAGGCTGACTTTTAGGCGCTCTTTTTTTACAGAGATCTTTTTTATAGAGTCTTGAGAGATTAGATTTTCAATTTTTTGGGAACATGTGGTGAAGATTGTTTTTTTAGAATTTTTTAAAATTGTAGAATAGTCAATGGGAGTTGATTAATTAGAAAGAATAATAGAATATTGCTGCATTGAAGGATGATAGAGGAATTTGCTTAAAGAATTAATTCTCTTTTAAGAATAATGGTGCGTTATTATAGGTAGTTTGCAACGAAATAATCTCTTCCTGTCAGTCAATAATATTTGGATATTTTTCCATACATAAATTTCCATATTTCTCTCAATACTTCATTATCTGAATACACGCACGAGGCACCAGGCACTCGCATGTTAACAATACACCCCTGATTTGGATGGTTTAGGAAGGGGATGCATGGCACAGCATCAGCGGCGTATCACTTGGTGGGGGTGTTTCTTGTGGGTGCTAGCGACGAAGTCGACTATTTGTTCGTTCTTGTACTTTTTCGGCTTCAATGCTACGGTCATTTTACTTGGGACCTACTGTTTCCAAACTACTGGGGCATTTAAATGTTAATTTAGAAAAAATTTGCCAGAGGCGACGCAGGACTTGGCAATTCAGGGTTTGTATCTTCTTAATCGTCATAGCCTTCTTCAATAATCGTTCTTTTTATTAAGAATTCTCTGTTATACAATTTATTACCACTGAGACTATAATATATCAAATGATAATTGAATAAAAAATTGCTAGAGGTGATAGGGGACTCAAACTCTGGCCGCCTCATTACAATTCAGATCTTGTAACTCCTTAATCATCATAGCCTCCTTCCAGAATAGTTCTGTTAATTAAAAATTCTCTGAAATGTAATTTATAATCTACGAAAGTATCACATATCAAATGATAATTCAACAAAAATTTCCTAGCGACTTCAAATCGGGGCCCATTTTCAGATCCCCCATTGCCCCTGGCAAACTTGTCTCAAATTATCAATTAATATATCATTTCCTCTGTGATTCTACACCAATCTAAAATGATAAGTTCTAGCCAAATTAATCATTGTTATCAAAGCCTCCACTACACTTTCAAATTTTCAATCAATGGGCCCAATTTCAAATCGCCCATCGCTCCTGGCAAACTTGTCCCATATCAATTAGTGTGTCATGTCCTCTCTAATTCTCCACCAATCTAAAACACTAGGTTGTAACCAAATTAATCATTGTTATCAAATACCCACCACACTTTGAAATTTTCAATCAATGGACCCAATTTCAAATCCCCCGTCGCCCCTGGCAAATTTGTCTTAAATTATCAATTAATATATCATTTCCTCTCTGATTCTACACCAATCTAAAATGCTAAGTTCTAGCCAAATTAATCATTGTTATCAATGTCCCCACCACACTTTCAAATTACCAATCAATGGGTCCAATTGCAAATCGCCCATCGCTCCTGGCAAACTTGTCCCTTATCAATTAGTGTATCATTTCCTCTCTGATTCTTCACCAATCTAAAACACTAGGTTCTATCCAAATTAATCATTGTTATCAAAGCCTAAATATTAAACATCATCAAAGTCCCCACCACACTTTTAAATTTCCAATCAATGGGTCCAATTGCAAATCGCCCATCGCTCCTGGAAAACTTGTCCCTTATCAATTAGAGTATCATTTCCTCTCTGATTCTCCACCAATCCAAAACACTAGGTTCTATCCAAATTAATCATTGTTATCAAAGCCTAAATATGAAACACCGTCAACGAATGTCTCAGCAGTCGTTCAAACCCATCGCTACCAACGGGCTGTCTTTCAGAGGGGGTAGTCGTAGGCGAACGAAGCAAGTGGGGGTTGAGAATCCGTGGAGGGGTTAACCCCTCGGTCTGGCCAGAAGAGAGGCGGATAGGGGTGTGGATAAAGTCGACAGAGAAGGAAACAGGCGAGTGTAACCCCACGTCGCACCCGTGTGTCGCACTAAAATGTGACTCTGGCCAACACCGGGAGACGTGTGTGTCGCAAGAGAGAGCGCGCGTGAGGACGAGAGAGCAAGAGAGATCAAGAAAGATCCCGTGAGAGAGAGAGAGAGAGCTGGAACGTATGTGTTGGAATTTTCGTTAGTTTAAAAAAGAAGGTGCAACTTGAAGAGGAGTAGGAGAAGAACCGAGGCGGCAGTGACGGCGACGACGGAGGCGGAGGAAGAGGAGGAGGAAAGTGAACGACGACGACGACCGCGAGAGATATCACGAAGAGGGTGGAAGGACGTCCTCGATCGGCCAGTCATCGTGGAAACGCGGCCGCGCGACCTCGAGAACGGCGCCCGTCGCTGGCAACGAAACATATCATTTTATCTTAGTCGCAGAATCGCGCCGAGGAAGTTAGAAATATTCCGGGTGCACCGGGTACACAGACTTTCGAAACGGGGGTAAAATAGAGAGGGTTGAACACGCAGGTGGGTTCGCGAAGGAGAGAACGAGAAGTCAGGCGAAGAGAAAGGAGAGACGAGAAAAAGAAGCGACGAAGCTGGAAGTGGAAGAAGACACGGAAAACGAGAGAAGTAGAAAAGGGCGAATGGATGCGGACGCTGGAGGTACGCCGTGTTGATTCGATTCAGATACCCGGATATTGTTACCCGTTTGATTAGGCGTTTGAAGAAATCCTACACGGATTTCCAAGGAACGAAAGACGATTAGGTGTAGGTTGCTGAACGAGCACGTTATTGTTAATCGCTCCTGAATCATCCAGGGGGTTGCAAGGATAGTTTGTGCATCGAGGAGAGAACAGAGAGCTCATCCTAATGAACGTTCGGGATTAATTACGTGCAGAACGTACAATTTCACCGTGAACTGTGATTCTTTGTGCCGTGAGGAAAAGGGAGGAGATCGCGACGACGGGGTGAAACAGACGGGGTAAGTATTTCGCAAGTTTCTTTGCGCTTTTTTCTCATCTTCTCGTTGGAACTTCGTCATGGTGGAATTTGACGAAGATCGTTGGTTAGAAGTATGTAGAAATGCGCTGTGCTTCTATGGTGGACGTAGAATTATGCACCCTTTTAAAGGGATAATTCTACGCCTGCTCGAAGGACGAAGGGCTGCCGTTTTTCCTTGGGAGGGAAAGCGGATTTTTCAGGGTAGCTCGTCGTTTTCAACTCTGTCCGAGTCGCTCTCTTGGAGAGAATAATTAAAGAGTTAGATGGCAAGGAATTTATGTGTTGTTTTATGGAAAAACTGGAAGATTTAAGGATTACTGCGAAAGAATAATTAATTGTGTTGTAAATTAAATTTAGCGAGGTGAATTTGTAGTTATATCTTGTGGGGTGGACTTCATTTTGAACATTATCTTTTAGTTGTCATTTTAATACGTAAATATTGCATACAAATTAATTTATACCTTTTTTAAAATGTGGGGATAATGTTAACGCGTAAAGTTTTCTTTTATAATTAGATTTAATAGAATAGTAGCTTTTTTACGCAGATGAACTAATTTGGGATATTATTAAATTCTAAATTATGAAAATTCATTCAGAAATTACTAATTTCCCTCACAGCAGTGCGGAAATGTTTCATTTGGTAGTCAGAACGATAGCGATCAGGTTAATAATGAGGAAAACCCCGTAAATTTATTACAAAATTATTAATATCGTAGCGATAGTGCAGCGTTGTACGCTCATTATTAAATTTATGTTAAACATAAATTCAAAGAGTGCAAATTAACACTCGGAAAATCTGAAAAACCATTATTTTCCGCTGGGAAAGAAAATCTCATTTCATTTTGGGAAAATTCATAAAGTAATATTACCCCTTCGAAGCGTCTATTTGCGGATCCTTTAAGCGCCGTTTAAATCCACGATAGATTCCATTTCGCCGGACTTATTCGAGATATAAAACACCTAATAGCGGGTATAAGGCTTCTAAGAATAGAATGGACATAAGTAGACAGAAATAAAAGATGATTCCGCGAATAAAACTTGCCGAAGCGTGAGAGACGATTTTATTTGAATGCGATCATCCGTAGGAAACAATTTCCAAGACTTCCGCCTCCTTAGAAATTTCAGCTTTGCAATTATTCACGGTCGATAAATTCAAATTAATTTTATTCTTCATTTTTAATATCCTTCACGTCACCTGTTTTATGGTTTCTCGATGTTTTTCGTAGACTTTGAAATAAATTGTAGAGAAAAAAACACGGATAAGAGGAGTAGATCGTCGTAGATATCGGATCAAGTAGAATAAGTAACTTTAGATTCGCTTAAAGTTTCACGTCGACCTTAATTCATCTTATTCTACTTAAATCCTATACTTCCAGCTAATTTACCTTCGACGGAGAACTATTATTAGCATTCTACTACAAAATAAATCGATAAATTAGAATAGATAAAGGATTCCAAGTAGAATAAGACAGATGAAGGCAGATAGAAAACTCTGAAAGCATCAGAAATGCTTGAATGGAACGAAGAGGCTTATCGCATTCATTAAACAAGACTGAAAAGCTCCATTACAGAACATTTCTATAACTTTTAGGGGCTGCAGTGGGCAAGCCTTGGGCTCCTAATTAATTAATCGTACTCCTAAATCATCATTCCACATATCACAGCCTAGATAATTCCAAATTTCCCTAAATCAGTTGGCCTAAAATAAAAAAACCTTAGCAGTTGAAGCCAAAAAAGTTCCTCATCATTGAAAATTCATACGTAGCTCAACGCAAAAAGCAATTTTAACAAATAGACATTAAAAATATAAATTAACATCCCCTAGAAACCATAAAACCAGAGCCACCCCTTTACACAGGGGAAACACTAAAACTACCGGCGTTAAATCTATTATATTTAAATATATTAAATAAGAACTTTAAAAAAATACTAATCAGAAGGAGGAAGAGAGGATTAATTCAGTAATTTCTGCTTTATAAAGTGGACGTAGATTATTTATTCTATGACTGTTCCATAAACTTGGAGAATTTTTCTAAAAATTGACGAATCAGTCATTTCCACTCACATATGTGGACATTTAGGTTTTTATTATTATAATTATTATCATTAATAAAAAGAATAAAAATTTGATAATAAATTATTCACTACAGAATCTCTCAAATAGAAAAATAAAAATCTTATGGTTTGACTGCACTGACTGTTATTTCCGGTGTACAATTAGGGATATGAAAGTAGCTTTTAAAAAAAAAGTCGCCCCTGAAGAGGTTAATTCTAAATTATCGCGGAGGCAGTCGCAAAAGAAATCGTACGGCAAGGGTTTGGGGTAGGTTTTACAAAACCTATGAAATTAAAAATATCAGGGAGTCCCTACACGATAAAATTATTTCTATAATATTAATATTACCTTAAATTATAGATATATCGGGAATCATTAATCAATTTTCATTTTACCAATTTAATTCTAAATTATCGCGGAGGCAGTGACAAAAGAAATCGTACGACAAGGGGTTAAAGACGTCGAAACACCACCCTTCCTGGCTGATAGTTGTCCTGCACGTAACCACCTATGCGGATATCGATCAGATTTGCAAAACCATGGATCCTTCGGTGGTTCCATTAAATTTCGCGCACGTTCAGGACACGCGATTGTTCCGGCTACATGTCGACTCATTGATATTCATATTGCACCGGTGAAACGTTTCTCTACTTCGGTGGTATCTTTTCAAATGGCATCGTTCTGACAGTTCGAAAGACCGATCACCCTTACAGAAATGCCGGGCACGTTTTAATGACGGTAACAGCACACGTCGGCGAGCTTGAGCTTTAGTTTTTTCCATTTATCCATTCTTTCCTTGCGGCCCTTCGGCATTGCAGATGAAGATTCAGAGTTTTCTTCAAAATTGGAGTTTTCTAGATTCGTCGTGATTTTTGCCTTTGGCTTTATCGCAGTGCGATGCTGTGGTTTAGCTGTTTAGTTAGAATTTTAATTCTTTAGAGTGCAACAACGATTTATGGAGTACGGTAGATGGAAGAAGAAATTTTGAAGCTTCTCAAAAATTGTCGAGTTGAAAATATCAGTGGAAGATAACACGATAAAATTATTTCTATGTTAATATTGCATTATTGCTTTTATTTTAGCAATTTAATTTTCAATTGTTGAGGAGGTTGGCACAAAAGAAATCGCAGGGCAAGAGGTTAAGGGTTTATTTGCCATGCAATTTGTGACGAAGTAATTTGTTTGTAGCTTTAATTTCCGTGGTTATTTTGGTAGCTTTTACTTGTTATTTTAAAAAATAATTGTAGAGTGTAAGTACCAGGGAAGATCTTTGGAAAATTGAGTCGCTCGGAAGCCAATGCTGTTAAGTCCATTTTTGGTATTTTCTGATTTTTGTAAATTTCCATAGAAAGAAGTTTATTCCATTAATATTTGCAAAGATTAGAAAATATGAAGGAATAGGCTTAACTGCATTGGCTTCTGGGTGACTCAATTATCGTATTTTTATTTTTCCACCCCCTTGTTTCTTTCGATCTTCCTGTCTTCGCACCATCAGTATTTTCTTCTACTGAAAACGAGCAGATATTTTTCGAAGCTTTCCGAAAGAATTAAGTGTAATAAACTCGTTAAAATTTTGCAAGGTCTGTCATCGCGGCTGAAAATAATGATATCACGGGAGCAGTGTTTTCCTGTCAATTGAAATAACTACGAATAACGAGGTGGGCGGTTAATTTGAACAACGAATTTCATTTTATTCGCAGAATCTGAAGGGAGAATTTGTAAACGTAAAAGTTGATATAAATTCGGGTGAAATTTACCTCAACGAGTATCCACACGGAATATTATGTTAGTCGAAATACAAATATCGAATGCATGGAGTATCTCGGAATTATTTAACGAAGTTAATAATATTTCGTTCGTTAAAATTCCGGTCTCTTTTCTTTTGTAAGGAACTCTTTAACATCGCAGAAATTCGCTGCTCACGTGTCTCACGTGTCTGCACGAATTTCTCATTCACGTGACTATTTACATTACGCGGATTCATTGCTTGCCCAGCTAATTTAATGATAACGATACGTCTCAAGACCGACGATCGAAATTTAATCGGTGGTTTAATTAATTAAGCGAATGCCACGTCGCTTAGATTAATTAAAAACAGACGAAGAGGGTTGCCTGGAATTTGAAGAATCAACGGACATCGCGAATAACTATATTCAACTATACTCGCTGTAATGACGAACTGTATAAATTAATTATATTATCGCTTGGAACACTTAGGGCGAATCGACACTTCAGTTATAACTCCCAGTAGAATGATCGATTTAACGGCGGGATATTTGAAAGCGACGTTTAATCGGTACGATTACGAAACGAGGAGTGTGTGTGCATTTAGCCGGGATCATCTGGACGTTTAATTGTGATTCGCCGATCGTATAGAAAGTCTATATAATAGAAAAATGATCGTTAGTTTCGATTGCTGTCCGTTTACTTGATCAATGGTTCTCCAATTACGAGAATTCCTTTTCACTTAGAGACCTGAACTGATGGGATTTTCTTTTTTCACCAATTTTAATTCGATACGCTCTTTACGAAGTGTTATTTAGTGTTAGATGTGTAAAGTTGAAGGAGGAAGTATTATTGAATAAGTGTAATTGAGGAAGTATTATTAATAATATATTATTGAATATATAAAAAGTATTATTGAAGGAGGATATTCATTTTTTTATTCAGAATAATTTCTTCAAAGTGAGAAAGAGAGAATATACGGAATATTCTGAGGTTTAGGCCTTCTTTAGGTCCCAGTTCGGTTCCCCCAGGGGGCCTACTGCAGTTCTGCAGCAGGTACGGGCCTTGCGCACCCGGGGCCCCGAGCAAACGCGCACACCTGTGCCAGTACCTTCACTTAATTTTTAATTGACCACAGCACCGAGAAAAAAAATTCATTTAATTTCTCCACACCCCTCAGGCTTTAAATAACAATACAAAATCGAATGCCATTGCATCCCCCATGACCCTGCGCCACTGCACACCACAAAGGCAACTCGATTCTGTCACAGAGCCGTAATCTGCTCCATCAGTCCGAGTCGATATTAACGTTGTTAATGAACATAACAGAATCACCCTATCCATAAGCACATTTCCGGAATGCTAAAGTTCTCGAAAGTGTCAATTCGTGCCATTCTATCTCGCCGTTTCGAATGAACGTGCATTCATGTAATAATTTACCAGGCTGATTGCAATATTCGAATTATGTCTTCAATGCCTTCAACGTTGCCAGTGCAGCTTGTATTATGCATAAATTACGGTTAATAACAGGTGTGCGCAAGTTGCATGCGCTTGCGAGACATTTAATTCGGCTGTTTTGCTAGCTAGTAGAAGCAAGTATATGGTCGGACGCAGGATTTCGTTCTTGACCCAATTCCCTTTCCCGTTGGGTCTTCGCGGACCAAAAATAAGAAACCTCATTAATCTCGTGATGGAGAAGGGGAAAAATGAGAATAACGACGAGTTGGCTTATCACATGGAGTCTGAATATTAAATTTTATCGGGGATTTAAATGTCTAATCAAAGACATCGTTTCCTAAGAGTACTTAATTCAATTCCGACTAGTCGGACACTTGCTATATATGGTAACACAGATTTCCTAGAAGAAGAGGCCTTACAAAGTAACCCTGAACTCTGTTAATCGATCTACTGCAATGGAAACAACAGCAGTATGCGTCTCTTTGGCAGAGAAGAAAGACATTTCCGTTTAACATACTTCCTATTTTTCAACAAATTCAAAAATCACTGTCGCTTTATGAAAATTACAATTCCTAAGCAATATTTTAAATAGTTAATCCATAACGGATGAATAAGAACCTTTGCATCCCTTTTGGCGACCACATTCTGTCATTATCTTCGAGAAATTCTAACTTAAAAAGTACGGTCAGTCGTTCCACAGAGGAATTCTCAAAATTTCATTTCTATTTTCTTAAAATATTGTATTATTATTATGCAAATATACCTTAGCAAGTGTTAGAAATATGTCAGACCAATAAAACGTGAGAAGGGAAGGAATTCTGAATCGGTGGGCCCAACATTGGGCCCCTGGGACGAGGAGAGGGGGAAGTGCCAAGTAGCCTGGCATTTCTCCGTACTTTTTATCGGTGTTTATCGCAAATCCATGCGAAGTATCCGGCGGAACATCAGCAAAGGGTAAAATCGATGGAGGAATGGAAATGAACGATGTATCTGTAAAGGACATTCGGGTCGCTTGGCTTTGTAGGTTGCGCCGAATGTCAGTAACGTCGTCGCATTTGAAATTCCTTTGAAATTCGAGCACCGGACGAAACGGACGTCCAGCGTCGCTTAATTATCATGCAGGAATTACGAAACACGAATGGCCGTGGTGCTCTGAATCGAGATCAGGGAAAATGATGTTCTCACACGGGAAATGTTTGATGTTGTCCTTTTAATTCTCTTGAATTAACTTGGAAATTCGTCGGTGTACGCGAAACGTGCGAGGTTTTAATTCATTCGACTCATTTCATTATAATTAATGTTACATAGCTTTTACAAAATCGGATTGATTTTATGTGGCTTGGATTCTGGAATTGTTTGAACGATGGCAAATCGTATTTAGTGTGTCGATCGACTTAAGAAAATTGTCCACAGCTACTAAAATACATAATTAAGAAACTTTTGTAGGCCCCAAAATGAAATAACTGAGTTATCCAGATTTCCAAAAGAATTCAAACGCCTGTTTCACTTACCATGATACTTTATCCATAATAATATCAAAGAACAATGAAAATTCGAAATTACAAAGATAAATTGCGTAGAGAAACTTTGATAGAATTATAAAGATTGAACCGAAGTCGATAAGCAATTATAACAAATTATAGAGAAAAAGTTCCCCTGATGTTGATTGGAGTATACAGTCAATTTTGCAGTGTTTCGTGTTTACGTAGACCGACAATATGTGTTCATGTTTAACTGTTCCTGACAGGCCTGACGGAGTGGAGTGATCGTTTAAAATATAGATGCGAGACGAGAAAAAAGTAGAAACCGTTTGCATATTTCAGCGTTTATTCGGACAGTCTCTGCTCACGCATTCGATCCTTTATTTATACCAATGGGAATACACCTTTCTCCATGTACCTCGATGGATAAAACCGCAATGAAAAATAAAAAAAAATATTCTTCCTCGACTCAGGAAAATTAGTTCGTGTTAGGTCTGAGTTATGACTCGGTTAGGTCTCGGTTAGGCCTCGGTTAGGTCTCGCTCAGGTCGAAATACCGCAAAATTACCGAACAAACATGAAAAATACCATCCAACAAACCATCGAAAAGCTCGGTCTCCCATCGATCCTCCAGAATGCACCGCGAAAGCTCGAAAGCTCTCCAACGGCACGATGATGGAAGGCCGGCAAAAATTCTACCGCAAAGAGAGCCCTATCGCGATTTGAAAAAAAGCCGCGAACACGAGGGAACAAATGGCGTGGATTAATGAATCTCCAGGTATCAGGGTGGATCGTAAAACAGCCGGACGGAATCCGCAAAAAACATCGTGGCGATTTTATCGTTAGGAAATTTCAAATTACCGATCCCACGGCAGATAAAAGAGCGAAATGGAACCGAGCTTGGAAAGACGTTGGAAGGCCTCGTGTTCTGGTAGCGGCCAGTGAGGATTTTTCGTCATTGGGGGTGGTATTTTATCGTCGATGCACGACCCAGTTTCTCGTTGCGCGTGCATGCATAGAACCAATGAATCTCGAGGTCTCGCCAGCACTTATCGTTTCTAATTGCTAATCACGAACAGCTGCTAGTCCTTCCACGATTATACGCTTGTAGGCGCCATTATTCGACTACTATCTGCCACGATTATGGTCCCTGGCTTCGTTGTCACGGGTGGCCAATCGATTTTAGCTTAATCGTCATCCGTCGCACGCTATGATCATGTTTCTTCGTACCGATGGGCTTTTTTTTATTCTGTGAAACTTACAACTTCCTTTAAAGTAGTCCCCTGGGATATATAAAATTGTTTATTGATAAATACACCTAGGGAAAGTTAGATAACTTTGTAACGATGTCTGGTAGCTTTGGCTAGTGGTGAACTCACTTTGAAGAAACTTTCATTACAATCGGAAACTCCGATGGAAATTAGTGGAAAACATCGACCATAAGTCAGACCGAGAATTTTCCAAGCTAAATATTCAAAATATCCGCATTACAATTGTAAAACATCCACCGTAGGAAGCTTCTCACCCCTGGAAATTTCCCTAGCAAGTTCTTTTTTCGTAAAAGCTTGAAAATTCGAGCGCATAAAGAAACAAATTGAAAAAGGAAGAATGATCGAGAAAATTTCTTCCCTCCTTCTCACTTTTCCACCCGTTTATAATTGTCCATGGGGTTTTTTGGTGTCGTATCGCCCATAGGCACATCTGCGTTGCCCGAAGGGGGTGGAAATTAGTAGAACACATCGACCATAAGTCAGACCGAGCATTTTCCAAGTTAAATATTCAAAATATCCGCATTACAATTGCAAAACATCCACCGTAGGAAGCTTCCCACCCCTGGAAATTTCCCTAGCAAGTTCTTTTTTCGTAAAAACTTGGAAATTCGAGCGCATAAAGAAACAAATTAAAAAAGGAAGAAAAATCGAAAAAATTTCTTCTCTCCGTCTTACTTTTTCACCCGTTTATCAATGTCCATGGGGTTTTTTGGTGTCGTATCGCCCATAGGCGTATCTGCGTTGCCCGAAGGGGGTGGAAAAGCTGAAAGAGGACAAGAATGACCTCGTAGCTTGATGCCTGTTGCTCTCGCGTAGAGCCTCTATCCTCGGTAGGTGAAACATTTTATCAGATATCGAGAATCGCTTAGAAGAGGCCGTCTGAGCAGGTTGTTGCCGTCGACCCTCCACGACCTACATCCTCCTCTTGATTATCGGGGAGCTACGTAACGATGCAACGATATTTTATCGGTATCTTCTTCTAATTAGTCCATGATACGCCGATTTCAGAGGGTACGCGATAACGATTCGGCTGGAATATTCTCGACAGGTTGTACTGGATGTAATGACAAGATTGGAAACGTGCTGGGAAGTGTGGATACTCGGGGAAATGACCAAAGTTGCTGGAGCTGAAAATTACAAAAGCTAACGACGGAGGAAACGGTGCAGTCGTGGTAGCACTCTGATATTTATTTGTTGAGATAGACGCCTGAATTTTTTTTATATATTACGAGTTTATTTGTTGTTGTTTCGTTTAAAATCTACGATTTTAGAAAGGGGTAGGAGGTGTGCTTTGGATACTTTGTTTTTATGGTGGAAGATTATAATAACGAGTGGCACTCGTGATGAGGTAAATGGGGTAGGAAATTTTCAAGTTTTGCAAAACTGATCAAAATATTGTGGGACACGGCGCGATAATATTATTTCTATAATATTGATATTACGTTAAATTATATCAAGAATCACTGATCAATTTTTATTTTGCAATTAAATTCCGAATTTAAAAATGCTGGGGTTAAAAATATTTAACTGTTTGGAAAGGAAATTGATTGAGAAATTACAATTGGAATGGGAATATTTCTAACATTTTATATTGAAGGTTCTTAGTGTTATAGTGTTGTTACTGTGATCCTTAGATTTTTATTAGAAATCTAAACCACTTAGTCTTATAAAAGTTGCATTGTTGTTTAGTGTCTTTGTCGGATCGTGACAATTTTCCACGAAGTCATTCTTCATGCAGCGCATAGAAGGTTCTCTAATCGTTCTAGAATCGCCGGAAATTAATTAAAAAAAGTTGCGCCCCTGAATAATTCTTCCCAGCGAGTTATTATTTCGCGTGACAATTTAAAGCTTCCAGAAGCAATGAAAGTTAATTGACGACACGGTATCCCTGCTAAATGCGATCTTCAAATGACCTCGTAAAAGGATTTACGCTTGTATTTATATCCTGCGAGAAGCAAGGATTAGACGTGTTTTTTTCACGCCACCCATTTCATGTGCAAGGGATGATGAAAAAGAACGTTCTAGCGGAAGCAGAATCCGCAGCAAAAAGACTCATACCTCAACAGAAGCACGCGTTAAATTGAAATTTAAATATTAAATTTCATTATCAAACTACCCCCTACTTATCAAATTTAACCCTTTGAGGACGACGGACGCATATATGCGGCCTGAGAAAGAATCTGATTATAGTTCATCTGTGCATATATACACGGTTAGAACTGAAAAATTGAAATATAACCGCTGAAATATGATTACACGAATTCTAATTTATAACTTCTATACATTAACATTCTGACTTTCTGATAAAAAGATGATTTTCAATCGCCAAATAAATGATTATTTCTCAATATCCAAAAAAGTCTCCGCCCGCAAAGGGTTAATAATCAATAGAGGGATGAAGGATACAAAATCCCTAATTATTCGATTCACTCAGCCAAACGGGAGATACGTGCCACTGCATCGTCCAAGAATCTCAACAATTCCAAGCTCCCTCACGTTCGAAAGCACCCCCAGTAAAAATTTCCAACACATCCCTCGTCAGCTTACCAGCAGGAAACCGTCACAGCTGGAATGGAACTTTGAAGTATTGCACAACCTCCACTTTTTCCCCTCTTCACGTGCACACTGCAACCAGAAACACCGGCTGCGAATACGAAGCGTGATAAAACTACCCCCTCGCAGACCGAAGCGCTCGGAGTTACCAAGTCTAACGAGTTTCGAATACGAAAGCACATTGTTTGATAATTGCAGGCTTTACATCTTTCATGCCACCAGCTGGCCCTCATTCCCGGCACGTAGCGACGTTTCAGAGACAGAGATGGGTGGTTGCGCTTGACGGGGATGTATGTACACAACGGTACCAATATGGCGGCCGACGCGACTTTACCCTGCATAAAGTACAAACGAAAATGCAATTACGTACGGCCGTACTTCACGCGATCCGTGACGCTGTCGAAAACGTCGTTCGAACGTTCTGGAATTACATGATACCTGTGGTCGTTTGAAATAAAGAGGATTTCGTCGAGGTTTATTTTTCCTGAATTTCTTTCCTCGAGACAAAACTGGCCCAAACGAGATGTTTCCCTTATGTATTTGTTAAAGTTCACTACTATGTTATGTAATCTTTGTGATTGAAAAACATGTATTTATACTCTCGTGCGTAAGGGCATTTGGATTTTCTTTTGTGAATAAAGTTATTATTATTATTAATAAAGAGGAAACAGTTTTGCAAGGAGGGTTGGAAGTACGAGGGTGATTAACGCCAATTGTCCGGCGCACAGTGGAAATCGCTGAAATTCTGGCCAAAAGTTCATAAACTTTTTCATTGATAATTCAATTCTGACAATTGCGTTTGATTTACGGTATATCAGACCATATGTGTTCACTAATAAATATTTTTTTTACATATTATTCTTAGAGATCTCAAAATTAATACATTTATAAGGTGATGTTTCCGCACTGGAACTAAAATTATGTTTTTGATGTACTAGAAACGTGTGATGCCTTTATTTCTCTATTAGTAGCTATCTGACATGCTTTGAATTTTAAATACGTCGGTTTCATTTTTTTATTTAACAATTTACAGCTGTTGTGGTGAAAATATGAGACCCACGCATTTCTTCTCCTTTCCTAAGGAAATATTTGAAAGGTTGGCGTAGCTTGGCGTTAATTTTTTTTCAAACAAAGTTTGAAGCTTTCTGAGTTATTAATATCCTCAAGGTTTTATATTATTAATCAAATAATATTTTGAATATTTATTTCATCTTTGTTATCCTTACACGAACAGGGATACAAGAGATTGAGCACCCTTTTATAATAATTGGACAAATTAATTCACTAATTTATTTTATATATTTTTTATTAACACCTCAAATTAATATATTATAAGACGTTATTATTTTTCTTTTGAGATAGACGTGTAATAGTTACTGATTGACTGCTGTATCGATTCAGGGAATTTTTTTAGTATTAGTGTTAGTGTTAATTCCTCGTTCAGTAAACTTTTGTTAGTGTTAATTTTTAGTGTTAGTTACTCGCTCTACGAATTCTAGAAGTACGCCTATAAACACGAAGGAATACCTCGGTTAAACGTTCAGAAGCCTTATCAGATCCAAAAGTCGATATTACTTTGGCTGAAAATTATTTACGACGGAACATTACGTCGGCTATAACTCGACGGAGACCGCAAAGGTCTGAAACGTGTACCAGAAACTACAGAATCGTAACTGCTTTATGTATCTGTGGCTTCTGCTTCCGCTGTTATCTTGTAATCTCTTTAACGTGCTGCTTTGTAATGCCGCAATTTCAAGCCACGGCTTATCATTGACGTTAGTTTTCTAAAAGGGAGTTCAAAAGTTCGTAGGCATTGCTGTGGTGGGTGCGGTTTCTTCAAAACTATCGGAACATAGGTCGATCGTAAAACGTTACGTGGAATAATTCAATTGTTTTCACGTCGCTTCTGATAACGCATTGCTCATAGGAAGGTCGGATAAAAGAAGCCCCTATTGCGCAGCCGCGGCTCCATTTGTTAGTTTTATCGGACGTGCGGTGTATTAAAGTGACGGTTTTCTGGGCTTCTCGAAATTTATCGCGACGTGTTTATTATCGGAGATAAAGAAACCGGTGTCTTGTAGTCCTGAAAATTGTGCGGATACCTCGGGATTGTCGGAGCTCCGGAGTTACGAGATGTCTTGAGATAAAGATATTTTACTTCCCACGTTACGTATTTTTGGAAGCCCTGTAATTCCAAGATGTCCTCGTTAGAATTCAAAAATAAACATACATTAAATAATTCTGGAACAAAAGGAAAATTTACTGGGGTTAGACAATCATTCATTTCTCTTCCTCGCACACCCCCTGAATCGATAGAAAGTGCTCGTTTTAAAACTTCACATGTCAGAGGGGATAAATGTTTCCTGTTTCGTTTGTCTTCGGCCTCCTTTTCAACCTGTATTTTCCTCCTCGTTTCACGTCTCCGATAATAATACGCTCGACGTAGTCTCCATAATCCAGACAGTCGTTTCTACTTAAACCTTCTGTCGTTTCTTTCAACCCCATCCTTCCTCTTTCACCCCTTTCGATAACTTCGTTATCTTCCATTAATGATCGTATTATCCTCTAGTAGCAATCGCCGTGTTTGCTAATAATAATCGTATTAATTGCTTCTAACGATTGCATCATCTACTAAGGTTAGACGTAATTACTAATTGGAATTACCGCAAGGTAAATGGCCTTTGTCACCTGCTAAACGTGCTTCTGTGAAGTCACATCGATTGATTGCCAGAGAGGGGTAAATTGTTACTAAAATTATTGGAGGAATAGCAGTTGCAATTTTTAGAACTTTCAGATAATCTACCTCAGTTATCCGATAATAGTAAAAAAGTGTCATTAAAAAATCTCTTTTACTTTCTTTGCTACGCAATTAGATAATTGTGCGATCGTTTAGCACATATGTGAGAACACACGAAGAGATATGCTCTCTTCCGTCGACAATCAGACTTGTATTCCTTCCTCGAGACTGTTTTCCATTGCCACGCAGTAGTTTCCAGGTGTCTGAGCCTTTACCGTAATAGCTACCGTAGATATATTATGCAATTTATAATACACGGTGCAGTAAAACATGTGGCAATCGCATTGTTAAACTTTTAACGCCACCACAGAGCGTCGACAGTGCACACCATAATCAGCTTAGAGGACTTCTTACAATTCAAAATTCCCAGAGATACGCGCCCGTCGTGGGGCGAGTAAGCTCCGCCAATCAGAATATTTCTAACGGACCAATCAGAATGCTCCGCCGTAGGACGCCGTGGAATTTTGAGAACGTGGTCACTCTCCACCCAACCGACAGCCACTGGACAGCGTGTCGAACGTCCTTGTGGCATACGATCGTACTTATTATCTTTCTAATTGTGCCGTGGCTAATTAACTATTTCGAATCGTGTCGTGGCTAATTAACTTCATCTAAGTGGTCAATCATCGAAGAACACGTTAAGTGCACTCGAGGCGTACGATCAAATCTATCATCTCATCCACTCGTTCGATGCACCCCTCCTGATGCACCTCGACAGATGCACTTCATCTGATGAATCCTGCAGCTCATTCTCAACAGCACAGTCCTCCAATCACGCACTGCAACGATTATGTTGCTGTTAGAACAAAGGTATGACGCAATAGCTAGAAACACGTCGCCGTACAATAAAGAGTGATATTCGTGACGCGTTAGGAAATTTCCAAGTTTGCAAAACCCAGCAGACTGAGAATGTCAGTGAGACGATAAAGTTATTCGTATAATATTAATACTACGTTAAATTATACGATATAACAAGAATCACTGATCGGGTTATTAAAACGTAAGAGATTTCCGTTGCTCCTTTGTTGTCCTTTATTGCCCGCTGTCGCGCGACGCCTGTGTTGTGTTTCTTCGTGGAAGCACAGTCGGCTCGTCTTATGGCGTGACCTTACGTCACGACGAATGTATACAACGCGAAGGCATCACTTTCGCAGGCAGTTGACAGTTTTTCATGGCCTTATGTTGCTAGTTACATCGAAGATTATTTTACGTTTGCTACGCGATGATAAGACGCTTCGCGGAAACAGATTTTTACCTTCCGCAGCTCCTTGCAATATTTAGGTACGGCAGCGTACAGTTACGTTTCTGTTCTCTAATTTCGTATATTATTATAACTGCTGCTGAGATCCTGGAATACCTTATCTGCACTGCAATGCTTCTGAGTGAAGCTCGATTTTTTTTGGTGCTCCTGTTTATATATTTGGAATGTGTTATAACAGGACCGTGGGCTGGTAATCTGTTTCTTCAAGAATAATGTAGAAATATATTGTAATATAGATAGATGTAGATTGTGATTTTTCTTCGGGACGTAGTAATCTAAATTAACCCCTGACCCGATGATAATATGAGTCGCTCAGAAGCCAATGCGGTTAAGTCCATTCTGATTTTTGTAAATTTTAATAGAATGAAGATTATTTTATTAAAATTTAGAAAAATCAGAAAATATGAAAATAAATGAACCGCATTGGATGCTGAGTTATTCATATGTGACATTCGTGTAAATGGATAGGAAATTTGCATGTTTCGTAAAACCTGCAAAATGGAAAAGTCTATGAGACGACTCACGATAAAATTATTCTTATAATAATTTTATTAAGTTAAATTATATGATATATCAAGAATTGCTGGTCAATTTTTATTTCAGCAATTTAATTCTGTAGCATTGCGATGGCAGTCAGAAAAGAAGCCGTAGAGCAAAGGGTTCAATCCTCCATAACCTTTAACCCCTTACCAAACTTTCTTTTTGACTGTATGCGTCATAATTCAGAATTAATTGCTGAAATAACAATCTATCACTAATTTCTGATACAGCGTATAACGTAACGTAACATTAATATAATAAAAATAATTCCATCGTCTCGTGACCACCTGATATATTTAATTTAATAATTTTTGAAAAACTTAAAAATTTCCAATTCCATTTATCGCGTCAGAAGTGTCAGTCGTTATTGTACGGCAAGGGATTAAGAAATTAAAATGTGAAACACCAGAGCTTCGATAATTTAGAACTTCGAAAATCAGAACAGCACGTGAAGCCGAAGAAGAATGCAACGAAAGGTCAAGATTAGATTTAAGGTCAGGTCCAAGGTCACTTACTGCACCTTGAACCTTATTACCTATATTAATTTACAAATTTCAATCCCACCAAGCTGTTTCTCGTTCGTCATAAATATCTCCGTTCTCCAGAAATCCTTCATCATCCCCTAAAAAAAGGACTGAAAAATAAATTTGTCCTTCACGCCCTATGTTTTCCAATCTATTTTAATTCGTAGATTTTTATCTTAATCACCTTAGAAGTCTTCGATACTACAATAAAATTTATCCGATGTAAAAATAATTCCACATTCACGACGAAATAGTTTGGTGTCCTGGTTCGTCGAATTATCGAGTAGTAATTAAAGCAGGGCGACGAGGAATGAAAGGAAAATTTTTCGTGTGTATCTGCAACTGCTCTCGTCGTTGCGAGTTCAGCCCAGAATAGAAGGCATTCGAGTATCGAATTCTCGAAGGTGGAAGGTGGAAGATGGGGTGGAACCTCGTTGGATCAGCTGCGCCGAAAGCGTATAGCTTGAAATCGGGTCAAACGAGGGTTGCACCCCAGTTGCGAGACCTCTTCTACGATCCCATATGAGAAATATTTGTCTGCACCCCTATTGCACGAGATAAATACGAATTTAGGTGAAAAATATGTTGGTGTGGGTGTTTAATCATTTTATTTTTCAGTAAATAATTATAGGAATATGATTTTCTTACGTTTTCGTTGTAGAGTTTGCTAAATCTTTGCAGAAATTAAGTCCGAAAGTTATGACGGACGTATAACAGTAAAGATTTAACAAATTTTATTTCTAAAAGTTTATTATAATGTTGTATGGAGGTAATTTCGACTTTGGATGCTGCCAATAATTTTACACTTTTATCTGAGAATTCTTCAGAGCCTGGAATTATCGTTATTATTTTATATTAGTGAATTATCTAGGGTTAATAATTTTTTAGAATTAATTTCGCTTTGTTAACGAAGAATTAGAAATTAATTTATGATCACAAATGCTTTAGGGCGACCTGGTCTAAATTATTTTACATGTACGGTTAATTTAAAAAATCTGAGTATGCTGATAATTAATTGCCAATTAGTTTTGCAAATTTCCATTTCCGACGGAAGTTACAACGTGTTTTTATTTATTTTCTTTCAAATATGTTATTAGTTTGACCTCTATAAAATATGAAGTTTTCAAAAATTCCATTACGTTGAAACAGAGTTAAATTGGAGTTTCTCTGCAGAATGGACTTCCGTCGTGGAAAACAATTCCCCAATTGTAGTTTGTAGTTTCCTAAATTGTTCTTTTATTTTGAAAATACCAGACAAAACACGTATCCAATAAAAACGGAGTGTCACAGGCATACATTAAACTCGAGCAAGGTTGTTTGAACAGTTTCTCGAGTGTTCCAACGACGAATAAACTTTATTTACGAGAAACTAAACAACAAAGTGGCGCATCATGAGGCGGCAGCATTTATTGACAAATCTGTTCTACTTCGTCGTTTATTTCACTTGTCTGACGTTCTGTGTCTAGCGATTACTATTCAACAGAATTACAAATGCTTTCCCATTGAATCTTATTACTGTAGAACACCGTATTATTAACGTTTAATAGTTATTTATATTATTAACAGTTCATTATTAAAAGTTACAAATTTTAATCATATTTCATTCATAGAGTTTAGAAAAGTATATATTTCAGGCTAGTTGAAAAGCTCTGGCGAATTTCAACGAGTAAATAAAACGATAAATAATTTTTTTTAACGAAGAAAATATTTTTGTTCGACCTTTTTTGGAGTTATGATAAATTATTATCGTTTTAATTACTACTTTGGAATTATTAAATAAATTTGCACCTTTGTGTGAGTCGTTGCTACGATAGAAGAGAAATAAATGAAAAATGGTAGAAAATTGAAAAATTCATTTATCTTAGCCGATGAAAAATTTGGAAAATAATTCAGACAGCTTAGAATTAATAATATTTGCCTCGTTTTATTTTGTAGAACATTTTCTCGTCTTTCTGACAGTTTCATGATCCTGTTGGTAAATGTTTTTCACTTTTTCCGCAAACAATTGATACACGCGTCGTTTATCCCTCTATAACCCCTTGGGACTTTAAGGTAATACATCATATACCTGTGTTCTTATTCCCCGATATGAGCTTTTTAACTTTGCGAACTATAATAACTTTATTCACCGCACTTTAGATAGTGTTGCTGGTAAAATATAAAAAATTAATATTGACAGTATTTTAAAATCGATAATTTAAAAGCAGGAATTTTAGTATTTATCTAAAGAAGGATTACACTTTGTTTACAAACTACATTTTAGATAATAAATTTACCTTGTAGAAACTTCTTAAACGATACTGTCAATATTAAAAAAATGGACGTTGTAAATTAGAGTAGAGTTGGAATTTATTTGACAAATTATTACCCTTTGTTACGCAGTATATTTTGAATAAAAATTAAATTTATAGCAGCGCGTCAAATAATCTTGTCGATACAAAAAGGTACACTTTATACGAGGAAATATTTGGAATTACAGCTCGCCGTAAATTTTACTTTAAAGAATGGTCATTTAAAGTTGCGAATTCGTTCCGCGAAAAATTCCCATGCACTCAGAAATTACATATCACATTGTAAATTGCATTATAAAAAGTAATTTCAATTTACAACCTCGTTAAAGAACAATTTCAATATTCAGCGGATGGACATTTGAAACGAGGAGGAATTTCATTAACATTTTATACCGAAACCTTTTTTCCCTGGAATTTACACCAAGAGGGAAATATCAACATCGCAAATTTATTCCATGTGCTCGTTTCTGCGTTAAAAAAGTCAGCTCCCTCTCATTTCCACCTATTTTATACCTACGAAGTTTCGTCAAAATTGAAGGTAGTTTCGCAAGTGTTCTTCGTGACCCAGAAACTATTATATATTGAAACCTAGTACGTGATGCTCCTGTACCAACCGACTCAACCTAAGTATAGTGTTTCACCGTTGAATTAGATGTAGCTGTACATTTTAAAATACTTCTGACGTCAATCTTCGCAAGGGTGAACTTCAGCTGAGCCACCAGATGAACAGGCAACACTGCAATTTTTATAGACATGTCGAAAATAAAGTTATTAGATTAGTATTTGATAATAAAGTAGACTAGAAGATTGTTTATCAAAGTCAGGTTGTATATTTGGAAATTTTATTCGATATAGTGTATTTTATTTATTACCAATTGGACTATACAATGTGGACAGTAGAGGAGCAAGTGTTTTTTAATAGAAGATTGACTTAACCCAGACCTAACCGGGTCAAACAGAGGTCAAAGTCTTCAAGATTGCTTCAGGAGTAGATTTTCCTTGTTTTAACACGGAATTCTGTTAGTTTTTACAATTATTAGCTGTAGTTATAGGAATTATGTGCGTCCAATTCCCCTTTCCAGAGTATCTACACCTAACCGGGTCAAACAGAGGTCAAACTCTTTAAGATTGCTTCAGGAGTAGCTTTTCCTTATTTTAACACAGAATTCTGTTAGTTTTTTATAATTATTAGTTACAATTCTAGAAATTATGTACATATAATTCAAAGGGAATGCAAATTCCCCTTTCCAGAGTAGAAATAACAAAATATAGACAATTAAGCGATCCTATTTCAAGAAATCATGGTAGTTCTACATCTCTAAAACCTAAAATATAAAACCATAGATCCCAGGTGAAATTACCGTAGCACTTAACACCGAAAAATACAAAACCACGACTCCCTTCGCTTTGCACCACCCCAGAATTTCCTCGAATCATTCAAACAGTCCACCAGCCACCATAACACATTCCACCCCGTCACAATATTGACGATTGCTACCTCCAAACACCCTGTCCATCGCGAAAGAATAATTCCAGTCGACTTATACGTAGAACAATCTCCTAAGAAAATAATTCCTCCTGACAAGTAGGTCAAGAAATAATGGAAACGCAAGGGGATGGTATTCGATTCAATTAAGTGGAGCAAAGGAAAACCGGGCTACGTTCGTCTTCGTGTCAGAACCAGCGGAAAGAGGAGAACGACGAGCGTGTCCGTGAATTCATCCCCCGTCGAAGACGAGCAATATGCCGGTGGTTGGCGGCTCGCCAACCCTTAGTTGCACCCTCGCTCGAGTCCCCGGCTCGACCTTCCCCCTTTGCGCCCTGGAAAACGCTTTCTGTTCGCGAGGGTGACACTGTTACACTTGTAGGCTCACCTACGTTGACAGACAGAGAGAAAGCAAACTATTGTTTCTCTTTTCAAGCGCACTTACTTCATTTGAATAGTCAACTTTACACCTGGGTTCTGGTTTTAGCTTTTTTTAGTGGTCGTAACTAAAAAGAATAGGTTAATATTTGATAGTAAGGTAGAATAGATAATTGTTTAGTAAGATCAGGGTATATTTCTCGAAATTTTATTCCATATAGTGTATTTTGTTTATTATTAATTGTATCGTACAATGGAGACTTTTGTTTCTCTTTTCAAGCGTACTTTCTTCATTTGGATAGTCAACTTTGCACCTGGGTTCTGGTTTCAGCTTTTTTTAGAGGTCGGAAGTAAAGAGATTAGGTTAATATTTGATAGTAAGGTAGATTAGATAATTGTTTAGTAAAATCAGGATATATTTCTTGAAATTTTATTCTATATAGTGTGTTTTGTTTATTATTAATTGTACTGTAACGAAGAGGAGCAATTGTTTTTTAGTAGTAGATAGGTAGGAGTGTCTCTGGACCTAACCCAGACTTAACAAGGTCAAACAAAGGTCACACTCTTCAGGATTACTTCGGGAGGTTTGAACTCGGGTGGCTTTTATTTTATTTTAGTGCTCTACTGATTTTTCTTCTTAATTAGAAAATAGTTTACGAAAGTAGCAAGGTCAATCAAAGGTCATACGCTTCAGGAGTACTTCAGGAGGTCTGAAGTCCGATGACTTTTCTTTTATTTTAGAGCTCTGCTCATTTTTCTTCTTAGTTTAGAAAATAGTTTACAAAAGTGAGAGTTTGAGGCAGAAGTCCCAGTTTTGAACTGGGGCCACCGGTTGCGAGTCGAGCCACCGACGAAGTTAGGGTATTTAAAATTTAAAAAACATCAATTAGCGCAAGAATTTATGCTTTTTCTTTCGTACTATTATTCTAAACGCTAGAGTCACGTATAATCAATGTTTGTTGAATTTCGCAAGTCAGCCGTAGCGTGACATTTAAAACTTCAAATTTCCGTTAATTACGTCGCGTAATCCATGGCTTCTCCTGTCGCGCGAATGTAATTATTGCCATCAAGAAGGTGCAACACGTTAAAGCGCAATAATTCGCCTCTCGGAATTATGCGAAATGTTCGCCAAGCGTGGAGCAGCTCGTAACAGAAGCATAAACCATACTCGATGGCTATTGTCGTCGACGTGGCCGCAGTAGGAAACATAGCACTGCGTCAGTTTGCAAACATAAGCGCGAAATTTTCCACAACACGGAATTCTCATTGTTTCTTTGACAATACGACGCTGTCGTGCATATAAAATACAATTAATTATTGCACAACGACCGTGGAAGATTCTAAACAAATTCACATCATCTTAAGTACAATTAGACACGTGACGTCAGCAGTGGTGAGTTGTTAATTAGACAAAAGTGGTATTTTTCTTGTTTGTTCAGACTTCCATTTGCAGTCTCAATAATTTCCTCACAATAATTGCGTATTATTGTAAACATTCGTTAGTTCCTCAATAACGGCAAATAGAGATCTGCAATTGCATAACAATATCACCTGAAATTAAAATCATCTACTTCAATGACATAGACGTCATTATTCCAACGTATACGATGTTAAATATGCATAAGGTGGCAGAATGTTTCTGATTTAATAATCAATAAACAAGGAAATCGAATCAGTACCAGCTAGTAAATGTGTTGCTACCGCGTAATTAAATATTCCAGAACAAATTGTTGATATGTGTCATCGCATATGAAGCCCGTATTTCGAGCTCGATAACCCAAGGCAAAGCTCAATTGTTTGTATTAATCTGCAGGAGTCCCTCGCGTGGAAGAAATCATGGAGAACAATTAACTCTCTGTTCCAGTAGGACGGAGGAATTTCTTCCAAAGGGATGATCACGAGATCCATTAATTGCTTCGCGCTTTTAATGGCATTAGTAAATCATTGATTTTCTGCCGATGAACTTTGCTCAGAGACCAGTTGTTTTACTTAATTTTCAACGGATAAACATCTTTCTTTCATTGTTTTTTTTGCTATTAATTACTATCAACACTAGAACTACCAAACCAGTCAAAATGACTGGTACAAAACTTTTTCAAAAAATTCTCCAAGTTTATAGAAGAGTGGTAGAATAAATATTCTACGTCCATCTCAAAAAACATAAATCGTCAATCGTAAAAAAAACATAAATAATTACTTTTTCAAAATAATTATTTAATATATTGAAATATGATATATTTATCGCCGGTAGTTCTAGTGTTAAGCCTAGACATTACTGTTTTAAATTAGTTTAGGATCACAGAGTCTATGATATTTAAAAAAATATATATACATAACAAATAGAAAATAATGAGGTATCTAGATTACTAAACGAAAAATATTACGATTACATAAGAAAAATAAATGTGAAGTTGTAAAAGCTTTGACATGAAAATCCAGAGAAAACCTAATTTTCTCCAAAGTAATTTACTTTCTATGTGCACAGTTTTATATACACGGAATAATTCACCAGCAATTCATATTTAAACATCGAATTCGGCATTCTGTATGCGAAACAAATCAACAAAAGCCAAACACTGGCCGTTCGTTAATTTCTCGCTTCAGAACCGCGCCGACACATTTTCCAGTCCTTTTTTTCTACACTTTTACATCTACCTGCTATATTTCAAATTTATTCAGCACATTCAACGCCCAGATAAACACGATTTTCCGAACGTCCTCGAGAATAAAGCTCGTTCCCGTGCGTCGATATTTTCTCGCTTATTTCACGAAAACCACGGCACAATGCTACTCGATCACCCCATAGAGCATAATCGAGAAGAGTTTGGTATTTCATCCCCCTTTCTGTCTGACTTTCCCTAATTTATGTCCCTCCCCTTTGCACTCGTTGCGTTAAACGACCCTCGCGGATCGAATTTCACGATGGGGCTGACTTTTTTTGCGGTAAATTCCGAACGGACTTTGGCAGCAGGTTGCCGAAGAAGTTTCTCCCGTTGGATGTTGAGAAGCTTTTTGATAGATCGCTGGAATTCTTCCGAGTGAAACGGTCTATGGTGATTTTCTCTTCTCTGCTCGTTCGACCGTTCAAGGGGGTGCTAAATCTATGGTTGTAAACGGTTCCGGTATTTCATTCTGTCCGGTGGAATATATCAATGCTATTTGAAATCTTCTTTGGTGGTTTTTTTGATATTGTATAGCTTTATAATTCTTAGGGTATAGTAACCTTCTTGTTTGTTATTCAGGTTGTTTAAAAATTCTTGACAGTGCCATAGATTTATTTTTATTAAATTTGATCCAGAAACAGTTAGAAGGGATTTTACAGAGGGGCTCATCATGATATCGTATAGTTTTATAATTCTTAGAGTATAGTAACGTTCTTGTTTGTTATTTCGGTTGTTTAAAAATTCTTGACAGTGTCATAGATTTATTTTTATTCCAGCTGACACAGAAACTGTTAGAAGGAATTTTGTAAAGGTTGACACTGAAATGGGGCAGTCGTTTTAATATTTTATAATTCTTTATAGCTTGAATATTAAACTATATTTTTCAAAATATAGCAATTTTCATACTTCTTGACTCGGATCGTTTAGAATTTAAGTATAATAAATCTAAACCTTATCATAGACTTTTTCCTTAACTATATGAACCCTGCGACAGCAGGCAAATTAGAATTTGCGAATTTTTGCTTTCAAACAAATTCCTTTTCCTAAATATTTTCAAATTTTTACTTCTGAAATTCTAAGACAAATTTCCATAAATAGAAATTGACTCTAAATTTTCTATCGAAGAATCACAAATTCCATCTCCACTGAAGGGTTAAATTCTCAACCGTACCATAGAATTTTATACGTCCTCCGCAATGAAAACCCCATTAACAAGCAACTGCACCTCAAAGCACAGATTCCCATAGCACATCTCGTCCCAAAAGCCAACAATTCCGAAACTCCCATCGAAAGTCTGACTCCCTGTCCCAAAGTGAGTTTACTCTCCGGGGCAAATATTTTTTCGGCGGCGGATGTTTCGCAATAAAATACGGCAAACAGAACGGTCGGAGGGATAAGGAAAAATACCACTTTTCGTCGTTGCTTCGAAGACACGTTATAATGGCTCGACTGAACGAACACAAGGAGGAATAAAACGTTGGATCGTCGATCGGAGAAAGGAAAAAAAAGAGAGCGTTTGCGCGATCACGCGGATGCACAAACACGCGATGAGTGTAGATCAAATGTTGATGGACGTTGTTCTATCTTAGTCCGACTGAGAATACGATACCAGAGAGTGATTTATAGCTGGCCAGGACAGAGTTTTATCGTACGAAAAAAAATTTGATTGCCAGGTTCGATGCTCTCTTTTTTCCTTTTGCATTTTTTCGGGGTTAACCCCTTGCCCTACATTTTAATAATAATCATTGAATATTGAATAATTGAAAATTAAATCGCTTAAATAAAAATATGTTAGTGATTCCCGATATATTTTTGAATTTAATGCAATATTAATAACATAGAAATAATATTATCGTGTCGTGTTCCACTGATATTTTTAATTTGATTATTTTGGGGAAGAATAAAAATTCAGAGCTTCAAAATGTCACTCGTTGCTGGAGGGCAAAGGGTTAACGGTCCCTTCACGTAGGAGTTTCTTTAGGGAAGCTCTGAAACGCCGATTTCTTGCTGTTTCTCTCTGTCTTTCTCTTCCTGTAACTCACTTTAAAATGGACGACTGCTGCTTCTACAAAGCTCGCAGGAAAAGCTATTTCTTTGAGGGAATGTTCATTGGGAATTCTTCGGTTCTCCGCTCGCTGAAAATACACGTGAATTCTCGAAATTCCGGGGTAAAGGATTTCCGGAATGCTTATCGCGGGAAATTCTAATGAATTTACGTTACAGAAATTTAGAAGATTTCTGAGAGAGAACACGACAGTCTTTAACATTTTTTTCACCGAAGAATTGCTGCAGTAAAATATTTTATCAGATCGTTTCGAAATTCTGTAGCGGAGAACTTGGAGAATTTTGTATAATTTTTAAGGTAGAAGATCCAAGAATATCTTGACCTATTTAAATCTTCAGATTTATCAATGAAAAATTTATAAAAAATTCCTCGAATATCCTGAAGTGTTTCTGCAGCAAGAAACTAATTTTAAAAAAATCATAAAAATTCCGTGCCTCCTGTAAAACAAATGTTAAGTTCGACTTGCTCTGCAAAATACAAAGTTAAATAACATCCGGGATTGGCCGTCGGTGTTTCTTTTTATTCATAGCTCGAAAACGTTTTAGAGATCTCGCATGTCGCGGGTCGTTAAGCTGATCGACGATCGCAATTTCGGTTTAGCCTTGATACCTTTAATCCAACACCGGCTATCGGTTACCCATTACGTGTTTAACGAGGTCGCCGTTGCAAGAAACGATATTGGAACAGCGCGGATTTATTTACAGCCGATTCGAGTGCTTGCGAACCTTCTTTTTCCGTCTTCTTTTTGCCCTGTTCCCTCGGATTCCCCGTCAGTTACTGTTGCCCCAATGATTTATGGCTCGGAGTTTATTTGATAGTTTCTATTTCGCGGCAAATTGATTACACGATTCGCTCGTAGTGCTCGTCATTCGCTGATTAATGAACATTTAGAGTATTTTCAATTATTGGCGTTAGGGTGTTTGCAAATGTGATGGAATTGAGAGATTATTCACATTAAAAGTACCAAGGCGGTTAAGTTTTATAAGTTAAACAATTTGTAAGAGAATTGTATAGTAAATGGTTCACTAATAATTTAATTATCGTCGAATTACAGTATCTGTAGGTGTGAGTGTAGCTGGGACGCTTTTATCTTAAGTGTTACCGCAGCAAAAGGGTTAAATTAACATTTAAAACTCGCAATTTACGCTGGTAGTGCTCGTCATTCGCTGATTAATGAACATTTAGAGTATTTTCAATTATTGGCGTAAGGGTGTTTGCAATTGTGATGGAATTGAGAGATTATTCACATTAAAAGTACCAAGGCGATTAAGTTTTATAATTTAAACAATTTGTAAGAGAATTGTGTAGTAAATGGTTCACTAATAATTTAATTATCGTCGAATTACAGTATCTGTAGGTGTGAGTGTAGCTGGGACACTTTTATCTTAAGTGTTACCGCAGAAAAAGGGTTAAATTAACATTTAAAATTCACAATTTACGCTGGTAGTGCTCGTCATTCGCTGATTAATGAACATTTAGAGTATTTTCAATTATTGGCGTAAGGGTGTTTGCAAATGTGATGGAATTGAGAGATTATTCACATTAAAGGTACCAAGGCGGTTAAGTTTTATAATTTAAACAATTTGTAAGAGAATTGTGTAGTAAATGGTTCACTAATAATTTAATTATCGTCGAATTACAGTATCTGTAGGTGTGAACGTAGCTGGAATACTTTTATCTTAAGTGTTACTACAGCAAAAGGGTTGAATTAACATTCAAAATTCCGAGTTGTAGTATTAATTCAGAATTTAATAATATTCGCGCTGTTTTATTTCTCCTTTGTACCACAATCGTTTTGCATGGTGCAGCTACGAAGGAACTGCAGGTGCTTTATTCCACTGGTTCTCTCTCTCTCTCTCTGTTTTAATTAGCTCGCATTTAGACGCTTAATTTTAGCATTCGGATCGATAATAGCGCTGTATTTTTCTACAGCTTCGAGCTAGTAACTGGAAGTTGTTTATGCTCGTATTTATTTTTACGGTGAACTCTCCGGAATAATTATAAACCACCCTCTTATTTACACAGGTTCACATTTACGACACCATTCGGATACGATGAATATTCTATCAGTACTTTCTTTCAATTGCTCTTTCCGTAGTAGTCGATCGTCGACGTAAATCAGCCTTAATGTTTTTTTCAAATAATGGACGATCACATTTGATCAATATAATTCCGAGATCATTTAAAATATCATCTACAAGAGTAACTTAGATCTCTGTGCGTTCAGCTAAACCGCAAAAACCCCATGAAGAATCGTCCTCCTCTCTTCTAGAAAACTCTCCTTCCACCATCATTATTACAATTATTTTCGTAATTTATGATTCCCCGAGGTAGAGTCTCCTTTTGAAATTTCCCCGAGAATTAATTACGGGTTACTCTTCACCATTGGCTCGGCTTCAAAGACACAAATGGTAGGAGGATTAAGGCCACTTAAAATCCTGAAAAGAAGGAAATTTCTTTCATCCGGGAGTACACGTAAGAATGCACCAAGTCTCTGGCCACCATCGAGGCAGGTGATTGGCTGCGCGGAGGGTGGTAATCCTTTGTAACGCAGCTTTGATAGACGATAATCCTATCTGTGCTGCATTTTTAAGAAGGTTTCCCATCGTACTGCCTCTTAATGCAGCTACGTTCGATTCTCGTTGGATTATCGCGGCGGAATTAAGCCCATGCCCTAGAACTTCGTGTATAGATTGTTTAAAAAAATATTTAACACCATTTGGGTCAATGAAGATTCCCCCAAAAGTAGCTAGTCGTAGAATCGTCCTTGCGCTTCATTTTAAGGTCAAATATTTTTTATCAGGTTGATGGAGAGTCCCAAAAAATATCTAGTCGCAGAATCGCCCTTGAGCTTGATTTTAAGGTCAAATATTTTTTATCAGATCGATGAAGATTCCCCCCAAAAATAGCTAGGCGTAGAATCGTCTTTGAGCTTGATTTTAAGGTCAAATATTTTTTATCAGATCGATGGAGATTCCCCCAAAAATAACTAGTCGTAAAATCGTCCTTGCGCTTCATTTTAAGGTCAAATATTTTTTATCAGATCGATGGAGAGTCCCAAAAAATATCTAGTCGCAGAATCGCCCTTGAGCTTGATTTTAAGGTCAAATATTTTTTATCAGATCGATGAAGATTCCCCCCAAAAATAGCTAGTCGCAGAATCGTCCTTGAGCTTGATTTTAAGGTCACATTGTTTTATCAGCTCACCCTGATTTCTGATTTATTTTTGTTTTCATTTATTAATTTTTTCTTTCCAAGATTCGAAGGCTGTTGATTTGACGAAGTTCTTAGTTGAAGTGTCAGAAAATGCCCGATATAAGTGGATAATAACAGATGTTTCTCGTTAATAATTGTAATTAAGGTCGCTGAGGTTCCGTATGATGAATATTAGCCTAATTTGCGGGATAAATGGCATTTCGTCGAAAGGAATGCAAATAGAACGGAGAAAATCGAGAACACGGGGGAAATTGCACGGAAAATGCCGTGTTTTCCGATACCTACTTAAATCCTGGAATTCCTAGCATCGGAAAACAACGAAGGCTGAGAACTCGAACGGAATGAGCGATCGAGCTATCAGAAACCGCACACCACGACGTTGCGGTGCGTCTGCATCATTTCTGATAAATTGCCTCATCCGGTGACATGCCTTCGTTGTATTAAGAGATAAAGAGTCTCGTCAATTGTCGGAAATTTCCTCCAAGTCTCGATAAACATTGAGATGTTTCACTTAAGTCTGGTTTTCCGGCGGTTTATTTGTAATATCTTCAATGGTGGTCTTGTGGAATCGGTCACTTTATTTTCTAACAAATTAATATCCACTTTTCAAATTCATAATGATTTTGTAATATCACATAAATAACGACAGAAAATGTTGTGCAATTAATTTCATTCAGCTGGCTAGAAACTTGACAAAATAATTAGCAAAGGGCTAAGATTCACAAAGTACAATCAGCCCTTTAATTCCAATGATACTTTCGTTGTCAAGTAAAATAGTTAAGATATTTATTTAATTTTTGAGGTTGCTCTATGAAGAAATTACTGAGATGAAAAAGAGTAGTTAAATATATACATTCTGAATTTCATTAATTTAATTCAATCTGAACGTAACATGGACAAAAGTGGCACAAACTTTCTTCTTTAGGTTCTAATCAAATAGAAATTTGAATCCAAATTCAAAAATTTGAATTTGATCCTTTTTAAAGCAAGAATATCTTTATTTCCGAATAGCCATGTGTTTGGAATTAAAATAAATTAATAATTTCCCAAACACTGTCCCTCTCTCGAGCGCTCGTTAATGTCAGCTTTGCTTATTATCACTTCGTCCAAGTGATCGAGCTCAATAATTATCACGGCTCGGCGGCGTTTCAGGATTATCGGTGTCCGAGGAATCAATGCGAGCACATGGCCTCGGTTTTATCTATTTTTAGCGCTTCAATGGCTCACCAGACTTCTAAACAATTTCTTCTAGACTCCCATGTCCTCCTGTCTGACAAACTACTCCTCATTCCCCTTTGCCGTCTCGCGAGACATCTTTCCAGCACAGTGCAGTACATGGTACCCCATAGAATTCTTGAAAAATCTTCCACCCTAATAAAACTAACAAATTCGCGACCGACGACGTAATTTTTTTAACGTTTGACAATAAAAATTAGCGTCAACCAGCTGCAGAATTTCTTTTGTCGGTCGAGAATGTGTTAAACATTGATTTTTGTGTTTTAATGTAATAAATATCAATGTACGGTGTTATAATAATGTAAAGTTATGAAAGCCGCGATAAATCTACCGCGTTTCTGCGAAATCCTAGCTAAAATTATTACGTGGCCTCCTCGAGGCTGAGTTTTATAGTGGCTCGCGGCGAGGTTTCTTCGTATCTCCTCATACAGAAGTTAACGTAACACTTTGCAGAGACGTTTATCTCCTGGCTTACTACCCTGTGCAGTGCTATACTACACTCTAATATACTGTATTCCTCTCGGAGGTAGAGAAACCACCGGGTTCGTAAATAAACAAATGCAACGTGCTTCATAAATTTCTACGATGTAGGAATTCCTTCTGAAAACTGCGCCAATGAAACCATCAATCGTTCTTTGGTTGCCGTTGCTCATCCTCGCGAATCGTTGTGTTGGAATTTATTGCCTCTGAAATCACGGTTTTGATAAATTTTTAGATTTACACTTAAAAGAAGGACGCCTTGATTTTTTCATGTTGCTTTATCGACAGTTGCTGATTTCTGAGGTAGCACTGTAGCATTTTTTATTTTGTAAATGAAAAATTTTAAATGTCCTGCAACTTTGTTCTCAGGAAAGTGCGCGAATTAACACGACAATAAATTTAAAATTAAAATTAAGTTAACATTTATAAGCAGCTTCTGCAGCGCTTTGAATTTATTTTTGCCTTGAGCCGTTGTAGATTTATGTAAGTCTTTGTTCGTGTTTATTATTATTGCAGTTAATTTCTTGTAAAATGAATAATTAACTGTAGAGAATTTCACAGTATTGATTTCACTTTGTTTCGGAGATTTTTAATTTGAAGTGGAGGGATCAATGGTCCCTGCAATTATTGCAGAATAATTAACGAATTGAATGATCAAATATTAACACTAGAACTATTAAACCAGTCAAAATGACTGGTATACAATTTTTCCAAAAATTCCCAAAATTTCCACCCCTGAATTCCTCTTTTTCAAACTACTTATCTAATATATTTAAATATAATAGATTTGACGCCGGTAGTTCTAGTGTTAAGAACTTAATTTAATTCGTTTTTATATTAATCTTCGTAAAATACGAAGGGAGAATTCCATATTGCACGAGTCTACTCTTCAATTATTTATCCAGAGACTGGCACAACTCCAGAAACTTTGAAATATCAAATAAAAATAAAAGTTACTCAAATACTTCGGCCACAAATTTTGAAAATTTTGTTAGCCTTTAAACCTAAGAAATTCGAAGGTAATAGGGTTCTGAAAATATTCCAAAGTCATTAAAATCAGTAAGATATACCATGCAAATAGCCTCCGAATATTGAGATGCCCCACGAAGAGGGGTGTGTTGCAATTTACCCCCCGTAAGCCGGTGAATTCAGATTAGCCGTGTTATAAATAGGATCGACAAAAGGCTGAGGGACAAAGTTTCTCCTGGGATCAGCTTAACCCCTCCGTTCGAAGTTTCCAAAAGGAAAGTCAACGCGACGGGTCTCGTTATGGGGGTGTGGACCAGAACTTAGTGGAATTTCTGGGCGAGCATAGAGGGATGAAAAAAGGAAGTCGTAGCAACGGAAGCAGGGCAGCGGGATGGTGTAATATTTACATAGTATTAAGAGGGATCTTACAGGGAGTATTTCTCCGCTGGTGGGTCGTCTTGTCTCTGCAAATTCCCCATGCAAATCGTGTCTCGCTTGTGTAACTGCTTTCGACGCAGGCATTATCATAACATTAATAATAATATGCTTGACTTTGCGCATACGGTAACGTCCATAGAAATTCTCCAGTCGAAATTATGACAGTTGTTGATGCGAAGGGGTGGTTTGGAAGCTGCAATTAACAATTAGTAAATGCATCAAAGAATCGGTAAAAAAGTTACATAATTGAGTCGCCAGAAGCCAATGCGGTTAAGTCAATTTTTATTACATTTTTTGATTTTTGTCAATTTTAATAGAATGAAGTTTATTCGTGAATTCTAAAATGGACTTAACCTCATTGGCTTCTGAGCGACGGAATTAACAATAACTGTACCATATCGGTCAAATGACCGGTTCAATAATGAAAGTATGTAATTTTTTATTAATCCATTCCCTGACAAATTTTTCTTGCTTTGATTGTTTCTGGAAGAAATATTATCGTAGCGTAAAAATAAAAATAATTCATGCTAAACCTAACCCAGACCTAACCCAGACTTAGAAAATTAATAAATCTCGAAATGAGGATCATGGAAGATAATAGTTTATGTAAAAGATTGTTCAGTACGTCTTCTACCACAATAAGAATAAATATCCATGAACTGTCGGTACCGTTAGTGTTAAAAAAATCGTTGCAATCAAAACACAGTCACTTTTTCTAATGATTAACCCAATTTATTAACCCCAAACAACCCCTGTTCCGAAATGAACGACTTACCCGCAGGTATTTCATCCCCTTAACTGCACAATGCATCGGAATCGCGGTATAAATCATCATCCGCGAATCCCGCTCCCTCAGAAATCGCTGAACATTTAGCAAGCTCTTGAACGCGGATCGTCAGAAGCGTGTCTTTATCGTGGCTTTGCCCAGAATGCAATTGCGAGTTCCGCCCTCGGTGAGAACAAAGCTTCCGGGGATCAGCTTGTAAAGCCACGATTGTTTGTTGACGACTCATGCATGGCTCATCTCCTCTCTGGCTGCATTGTCTCCTGGCAGCTAAAATCCTTCACAAAGGGAACGGCCCGGCTTTGGTCCGCGCATGCCGCCGTTAATTACATCGCGCCCTGCCAGGGGGTAATTAGCCGACGATGACCGCCGGCAATCATTTCTCAGAATAACTTTTTTCTAACGCAGTATTCCTCCTGTAATCGCACGAATAGGAGAGTTTTATTTGTGTGGTTTCTTTGGAGAATATTCGATTTTGCGGGGGTGGATGAATTATCGTTGAATTTTCATTCGTTTAGGGGTTGAAGAATGTTGCAAAGTGTTAGAAATGTTGTAGGAATGAGCTGTAGAGTTATTTTAGTTTTTTCACTGTTCGTGAGGGCAAAGATTTTATTTGTGAGGAACGAAGTTGACCTTCAAATGATCTTGGAAGATATGAGAGACCTAACCGAGAGCTTTTCACTTTTTATGGGGTGGCAATCTTTCGAAGGACATTACTTAAAAGTAATTTGGAGCTTAGGCAGCTATTTGTTAATTGTATTAGTAATTAATAAGCTGCAGTATTTTTACTGTGTTTGAAAAAATCGCTTCGTTCTCGGAGTTATTTGCAAACTTTGTCTCGCGTCTCTCTGAAGTGGGACGAAGAGTAAGGAAATGTAGCTGGAAGCGTAAAAAGAAAAGAAGCAGAGGAGGTAAGACGTACTTTGCGAGAAGTCCGAGGAAAGAATCGAAAATATCCAGGAAATCCATTAGTACCCCGGGTGTATTATGTAGGCGTCATTTTTCTACGCGTTAGAGCTGCCTTCACGGCCAGAATGTGCTTTGAATAATTTATTTCTTTAAAGCCTCGAGTACTTTTAACACCCACGCCTTTCTTCGCGAGCGATTATCCTGGCTACTTGACTCTCTGCATAATCGCACCCTTGTTGCAGGCTATTTTCTTTGATGTTAAATTTCGACGATCTTTCTCGTCTCTTTCAACCCTTTTCGAGCTGTTTTACCTACGGAATTCTAGACCCTTTTGAACGAACAGTGAAAATTCCAACAAGTTTCGCGAAGGCTTCTATGTAGTCACATTCTCAAAGGGATAAAATGAATTGGGAAATTTATAATTTTAATTTAATTTATTTACGCTCATATTTAATGTTTGCCCAGTTATTTTTAAAGTGGCTAATATAGCTGAGAAGGTAAAAGCACGAAAGTCTAACAATTGTACAGTGCAACGTACGAAGTACTCATTTAATTGTGTTTATTTCGTAATTGCTTTTTCCAAGATGCCGTTAACTTCAATATTTACAATTAGAACGTGATACAGGGCGTCCCGAAGAGGTCAAGGGTCTCCAGATCGCCTTCTCGAAATAAGGAGAGAGAGAAGACGGTTCTGTTGGTCTTCGATCGAACTTTTCGAAGTTAGGACAGTAACTTTCCGGATGTTTGGGAAATTTTCTCGCACTTTGAACGTCTAACTATTGGAAACTTCTATTTGAATGAAGAAACTGTCTGTAAACTAGATAATAAAATAAGAAAATTGGTGCGGCTAGGTCTCGGTTAGGTTTGAGAAAATTGGTGCGGATAGGTCTCGGTTAGGTTTGAGTTAGGTCGAAGTTCTCACCTCTAAGTTAAATCTGGGCTATTTCTGAGTTCCTATGTCAGAATTAGGTCCGATTTTGATATAAAACTGGATAATAAATTTAAAATCGATGGGTTAGGTCTCGGTTAGGTCTGAGAAAGTCGAAGTTCTCACCTCTAAGTTAGGTCTTGGCTTTTTTCTGAGTTCCTAGGTCAGAATTACGTCCGATTTTGGTATTAAACTTTTCATATAATCCTACAAACACTGTGAAACGTGCGAAACGGAGTTGCTGCAACCGATTAATCACGTGGAAACTCCGTCTCCTAGATTCGAAGAGTTGAAAACTAATTTCGCAAATGCCATCGTTCGAACGTTGATCACCTGGACGTGATTCAGGGGAAAAAAATTAGGAAATTGCGAAAGCACCGAGAAAAATGACCCCTGACAGGCTGACGTGGAATGATGAAAAGACGGCACTCTAGCTTTCTCATTTCAATGGGGGTGGTAGTTTCTTCATGGCGAAAAGAACAATGAGCCACGACGACGGCGGATAATAAATCGATAATTCGCCTGTGCAGACTTCCGCGAAAACATAAAAGCCGAGGTGCAATAACGCCGACCGCCTCCAACTTCTTTCGAGGTGTTCCAGAAAACTTTATTTCCACAAAATTGCACGAAAAATTGTGCCACATATCGCGCCAGACATTTTGGTGCTTCGTGAACTTCGTTTCATCAGGAGGGTTGGGGAAATTTCATCGTGGTAAAAATTCACATTGAGAATTAATTTCAAGGAAACTGTTAAGATTTCTACGCTTTTGTGGAACATATATTACATCTGGATTTTTTCTTCTTTCAGGAAAAATGAAGCTCGAACTGATGGACCGAGAGAAGGGCCTGGAGCTCTTCGGGAAATTTATACGGACGAAGAATGTTGAGAGTCTTCAGACCAAAACCGGTCCCGAAGCATTCGATGCGACCGATTCCAAGCCGAAATTACAGGCAAGTTTTTCCTTTGATCTCCGTACTTTGATCTTCCAACCTCATTTTATCAAATCTCCCATCCATTTCCCTTAATTCTGCAGAAAATATTTGCAAATTAACTTCGAACATTTCATTAATTCGCTTGAAAGATCCGCAATTGCAAATAACTATGTCCCATTCTTCAATGATTATTTAAAGGTTCAATTGAAATTCAAACCTTAAACATTTCCAGGATAAAACTCCATTTAATTCTCGCTCAATGAGAACTCTTTCGAATTAAAACAATAGTAAGACTTTTATTCTCTCCTGAATGAAACCGACAACCGATTAAACTTACGTTCGTCCTTAATGAAAATGCATTGCTCCATCGCGTTTCAATTGCCATTTATTTCTACGGCTCGTCAAAAGCCAGCGAAAGGGTAAAAGAACAGTTGACCTCTGCGACCCGGGGAATTTCGAGGTGCCCCATAATTTACGGGGATTCGATTCAATCTCTCTTCCTGCCTGGTGTTTGCAGACACGAGGTCTGACATTAAGACCACCCCTAGGGCGCTTCGGATTTGATTCCTTAAGAAAAGGGCAGCTGTGTGTGCACGTCTGCGTGCCTAGTTTCCACCTGCGCGTATCGATCTTGGCTATTTTTAAAGAGAAATTTTCAGACCCTCGCGATGGCCCACACAAATCACTTTTAGAAGATAATTCCTTCGGCTCAGTGAGAACCCCTGCAGCCGAACGTTAGGGGATGCGGTGTTGTAAATCGAGGGATTTTGTAGAGGCGCAGCTTCAGCCAGGGACCAGAGAAAAAGTTCACAAATTTGAATAGAAGAGGGATTAGCGATAGAATTTTTTTTTATTCTAAACTCCAGTTTTTACATTATTTCTCTAATATTTTTGAAGAATTTTATCCCAGAAGAAAGCGACCTGTACGAAAGCTGCGAAAGAAATATGTAAATTTTCAGGTAAACAATTAATTTGACTTTGAAGTGCTCTTGAAAACAATTGTTGCAGTTGTATTTCTTTCGAGGTGCAGTAAAACTTTTGTATAGAATAGTTTTCTCCAAGATTAGTGGTTTTTGAATTATTATAATTTTTCATCTAGTGTCCATTAGTTAAATTTTCGACCCAGCTAAGTTGAAAGGTTAAAGGTCACTTTTAATCTTTTCTGTAATGACTAAACACACTTTTACCTCTAGTCTGGGACCAAGAAAAAATCTCTCATTGTCCACCACCCTTCAAAATTCTCCTCTTCCTAAAAACAACCCCCTGTCGACCACCCTCCTGTAATCAGAAGAATCCTCCACCCACACCGAATCGGTTATTCATATTATTCCTCGCCAAGAGAAAAATTCCCGAAGGAATGAAAGCTCTCGGCGTTGAGTTTTATCCAGCGGAAGTAACAAACTTGAAAGGAACAATACGGCCACCCATTCCGTGGCACTGGTACCGGAAGCTGTTCTTGCGGTCGCGTAAACCGTCGAAAACTTTCCCAATAAGCGATCCTTCCTCGGCGGATATCGTGGTTGGTAGAGTTTGTCTGCGATACACCGGTTTCTTCGTCGAATGGACTCTGAGAAAGTGGGTTACGTCAAGTGTCACTCGAGAATAGAACCAAATAGAATCCACGCTACGTGCTGGAGAACATGGCCGCTCCATTTTCCAACGATTCTTCACCGGATACTCGGAAAAGTTCGTGAAAGCGCTGGATAAATTTCTGTTTGATCGTTGCTTGTAGCTTCGTGGAAAACGTGGGTCGTGATTCCAGGGAAATCATGGGCGGATGAATTAATTTAATGCATTCTTGTTCATGACGTTGGAGCGGACTTTGCGCGATCAATATTTATTGTAGACGTGGGTGATAGTAATCTTGGAGGTTCCGTGGATAATCGAAGTTTGCCTTGGATTATTCAGACGTTGTGAATCCGAAGTGAGGAGGGATGCTGGGCGTGCAGGAAATTCAGAAAGTTATGGGACTTTGGGTGGATGTGATTTGGACGGAAATGAAAGGTAGTTTTTGCTTGTGCGGTAATTAATTTTTGTGAGAAAAATCAGTCTTTGAGAGAGTGGAGAATTCTTTGTGTCACATGCCTTGAAAATACTGCGGCGAGAAGTTGGTATAAAAATTCTATTTATTTTTATCTATGAAGCTGCGAAAAAGAATTATTTAAATATAGATAGAGTATTCGGAAAAATATGAATGTTTTTCTGGAATTTTTATTAGTTATTTTATTGAAAAAGCGGGAAAATAAAAATATCTGTGGGGTACTTTTGTTTTAATGTTAGCACTCTGAAAGAAAGGAGTAAAAGCGTGAAGAAAACTCAGAAATATATTGATATTTCGAATTTTTAACTATTTGAATCTTTAAACATTTCCACGAAAGTATATTTCTATATTTGACGACCAGAACTTTTTTAAACTTAGGTTTCTATCAACTTTCTCGAATTTTGTATTATGCAATGAGATGTATAAAATTAAAACTCACCCTCTCGTCGCAAAGAAAGTAATAATACCATAAGAAGGATAAAATTTAATCTTAATCCTGGAAAACTGTACCGTCGAAGACATTACACCACGAAAGAAATAAAAATCCTTTCAATTCTGCGGAATATTATGTGGCAGGGTTGGACGTCGGTCGACGGGGGTGAGGAAAAGTGAAGAAAGTAATTTGAAAGGACAGATCTATTATATATCTTTTCTAAATCAAGTGAGGAAATTGAGTGCTTGATCTTCTGACAGGGTAGTTTTGTTGGATTTGCAGAAGTGCCTGACGACTCTGGACCTGACGTCATTGGGGGTTGGTTCCTGCGTCGGGACAGGGATGTACCTAGTCGCAGGAATGGTGGCGCGCAGCGTCGCTGGGCCAGGCGTCGTCATCTCATTCCTTATTGCGGCTATTGCTTCCATTTTTTCTGGTAAGTTCGAATTCCTTACCCCTTCGATGTAGAGAAACTTTTAGTATCTTTTTTTCATCAACGGCTCTCATAATTTCACCCTACATGTTGTATATTGTTGTCGAGCGCAATCAAATTGCCTGGAGGACCAATGTTTTATATGTAGAAGGCTTTGTTGATGAAATAATAGCTCGAAACCTGTTTTCACCGATTAACAATTTCACCTGAACCATTTGATTTGAAGTTTGGAAATAATTCAATCGATGTATGAAAGTCCTTCCACAGTGCAATCGTCAATTATTAATTAAACTCAATTGCAATCCGTGGGATTCTTGGCAATTTTAATATAGCGGAGAATAATAGACGCTTATTAACCCCTTGCACTACAATCACGAGTGGCACTCGTGATGCGCTAGATGGAATAGGAAATTTTGAAGCTTCTCGAAAATTATCAAACTGAAAATATCAGTGGAACACCACACGATAAAATTATTTCTATGTTATTAATATTCCATTAAGTTCTAATTGTAAGATATATCAGAAATCACCGGCAAATTTTTATTTTAGTAATTAAACTTCCAATTATTGCGGAGGCAGGCACAAAATAATTCGTAGGGCAAGGGGTTAATTTGCGATCTTAGACAAATAAACTTCAGCTGTTTTGTCAGGATTTCTCATAATTATTATTTAATAATGCAGCGGAACTTGTCAGACCTAACTCAGACCCAACGTAGATTATCATTTTCCACCGAGATCCTTTGTTAGTGATTACTTCAATAAAACCATCAGACCTAACCCAGACCTAACCCATACCTAACCCACCTGACACTTTACATTTTCCCAATCCTCCACCATCCATCCTTCCCCCAAGCATCCCACCACCCCTAAAAATTCCCTGGCAACCCCATCGCACCGCCTAAAACCCAAAGTAGCCGAAAGCGTCTCTCTAAAAAAGCGGCTGCCTCCGACGATTCTCCAAACAATACATTTTCCTCTTCCTTGGCGTGTAACCGAGAGAAGATGCGTCAGGCTGCCGTGGCTGCGCGAAGGGTGAAAAATAAAACGTCGGATTAGATTTACCGAGGGATCGGACACGAGAAGGGCCGGTCACGCTGCGGGGGTGGAATTTTCCAGGCGGAAGACGTCTTCGTGGGACGTGCACGAGAGGCTCGTTGATGTGTTGCCATGTCGACAGGTATATTGCGGTTCGATTTCGAGACGTTGTTTTCGAGTTCCGGAGTCGATACAAAGGCGAATGGAGAACGGAACGCGGCTCAATCGCGTTCCTATCGGACTCCTGTGTCTGGAGGGACTCCTTTGTCCTCTGCGATTTCCGGAGACGCTGATAAACAGCGACCGTTTCGAGCAATGGGAAATCGGTACAGTTTACTTATCGATGGAGTTTTACGCTCGTGAAGGAATAATGGAATGGGGGGGAAATGTTTTCAGGGGGATTTAGAGATGAGGAGATTTGCAGGGTAGCTTCGAGGATTAGGGTGGACTCTTTTATTGGGGATTTAAGGAGGGTTTATTGGCGGATCGTTAGCGATTGAGTTAACTTGCTTTTTTTTAGATTATTAGTTTGTAAGTGTTTAGAACGGGAGATTGTTCTTTGGTTTTCATTAGTTTTTAATATGCTGTCGAGGTGTTTAGAGCGTTGCAAAGTGTTTCATTGTTTAATAGGATATAAAGAGGCAGGAATTCTTTCAAAATTTTTTTATTTTGAATGTCTTTAAATTTAGAATATAATATTAGGTGAAGTGAAAAGATATGTCGTTTTTTTCTGTGTCTGGTGGAATATTTCGAGTGTGATTTATTCGCGACATTTCTTTTCGATTTATCTGATATGTACCAGGGAGAATCAAAACGGGACGGACATGCGCATCGATACAAAAATATTGCAAAGTACCAACATAACACGAATTCCCGACAGACGCGTGTGTTAAATGGGTTCAAATAAAGGTGTAAGGAGAGACGGTAGTTCGTAGCTGGCATGCGAAAAATAGCTTTGATGTAAATCGTTTTTTAGCACGTAGCATTATGCGGAGTGCGGTCGGTGAGTTATGGACCTCCTCTGCAAGGGAGGAACCGGTGAATTTGAAATAAGATCGTCCGAGGGCGAGGTAGATATTTGGGGAATGCCGGGAATTGATTTTTCTGATTTACATTTCCGATGTTCATCCTTGGCGTGTGATTTTCGTGTTCGAGGTATATTCGGAGAATACTGAGGAGATCGGTGGATTCGAAATGGCGCGAAGACTTTGAAATAACATCGTGAGATTTTCAGCGGAGATAAATGTTAGAAGCTGTAGGGTGAAGAAATAAAGTTGTAGAAAAAATATGTTTAAGAATGGTTAAGGAGTTATTGGAAGAATTAGGAGATAATTGCTAGCGCTTCGAAAATACTGTAGTTCTGTTGAAAAAGAGTGGATGCAAAGATTCAGGAATAATGAGGAGATTGTTAACAGAATTGGAAGATAATTCTCAATAATTTAATCCAGAGTAAGAAAAGATTCAAGAATAAATAGGCCAGCGTCCAGAATTATAATAAATAACTTTCATTCATTCTAAAATGAGGGAACAAAAATCTTAGGAAGCCTATCCCCTCAGTTAGGTCTTGGAAAAGCCCAAGGTCAAATTTTTCGTAACCTCTGAGTAATTCTTCTCAATTACCATTTAAAATATCATAGCCTGGGTAGTTAGAAACCCATTTAAAGTAGATTCTAGGCCGAATGTCACCTGCACAGCAGTTGCAACCGAAAGAAAAGTCTGGGTTAGGTCTGGGAGAAGCCCAAGGTCAAATATTTCGTAACCTCTGAGTAATTGTTCTCAATTACCATTATAATAGCATACCCTGGGTAGTTTGAAACACATTTAAAAGTAGATTTTAGGCGGAATGCCAAGTGTACAGCAGTTGCAACCGAAAAAACTGCAACAATGTTTTCCTTTCAGGAGCATGCTATGCCGAGTTCGGAGTACGAGTGCCTCACACGACTGGCAGCGCTTATATGTACAGTTATGTGACAGTAGGCGAATTAATAGCATTCATTATTGGATGGAACATGGTGCTGGAGTACCTTATAGGTACGAGTGCGTGTGCCTGTGCCCTTAGCGCCTGCCTCGACGCCCTTGCGGATGGCGCCGTTTCCAAAGCGATAGGCAACAGCGTGGGTACCATATTCGGTGAGTTATTTTCGTTATTTCCATTGCTATTATTAATTATATCGACATTAAAAATACCCTTCTTCGTTCTACATTAAACTACGGCGATGCCTCATAGCGATTTATATGAAAAATTTAAAGAGCAACGATAGCTAACAATATTTCCTTTTTATTTAGCACTAGAACTACCAAGGTAGTCAAAATGACTGGTTTCTATCTTTTTATGAAAATTCTATGAATTTATAAGACAACCATAGAGCATGTATTTCCCTGTTTATTTTATAAAGGGTGTATTGCGGAATTTATTATGGTTTTTTCTACTCGATTTCTCTTCTTGCAAGGCAATTATTTAATGTTATTAAATATAATAGTTTAAAAGCCGGTAGTTCTAGCGCTGAATTTTGAACTGGGTATTTTTTTCTGTAAATCTGTTGTAATATAAAAAGGGAATAGTGTGATGCTATGAAAATATCCGACATAAAAGCAGGACGTTATTCAAATCGTGCGTGTCGATGGACGATCAAGTGGCTGATAAAAATTCGAAGATGGCTGGACGGATATATGTAGCTGGCAATAACGAAATCTGCATTGCATGGGAATTTTCAAATTTGAAAGTCTATTTTGATCCCGTGTCTTTGCCATTGCCGGCGTCGGCACTTAAATAACCAGGGCGTCGTGGATAGCCCGAGGTAACGAAGAGAAAGGGTGACCTTTTACATATTTATGATATTCATAAGCATCCGATACTTAAACTTCATTTTCCACCACAATTATTTAACTCTTTCCATACACTTATCTAGTTTATAAAGCTACTTTTTTAAAAAACTTGCCGTACCATTTAACTTTGGAATTTTCCTACTAGCAGCCCCGTAACGTCGGAGAAATGATAGCGCTGTACTACTGTGCGCCATATGTTGCGCGCTGGGATTCAATTTACTTTTTCAATTTACAAAATAGCTGCAACGTTGGAAAAAATAAATGAAAGCGCAAGCCAGCGGAACGAAGAAACGCCCTCTTAAAAAAGACATATATTAACAAAAAAAAATTCAGTACAATAATCATAAAAATAATAGTAATCCCCCATCAGAAACTTTCTTCGACCAAAGACTTCTGTGTCGTTATTTCGATTGCTATAGCTTTCTATAAGATTTCTATCGACTGCAATCACTTACCCGTTAATTCATTCGACAAATTACTTCCTGACAACCTCTTGCATCAATCACGTGACTAAAAACACTTGTTCGACGACCACAGACAACCCTCGAATCCTCAGCGTCAACCCTTGCCTCCTATCTCTCGCAAAGCAATTGAATTCACGGTGTATCATTCCTTTATCAGAAATCCTAATGTAGAAGGTCTTTTTTCCAACGGGTAGAAAAACTTTTCGCCGCGTTTGATAATTAGATTGGTCCGCGTTTGCTGTGAGGTATGACGAGTCGGTTGGCAAGCTTCCATGCTCCAGCGAAAGGGAAGGCTTGATCCAATTTTGCGAAATTAATTTAGCGGCGAACCGAGCTCTTTCCGACGTTCATGTAAAAGAGAAAAGCTCGGATACAATGCCACTGAGTCGTTGGAGAGGGTCACTCGCTCCTCTCTTTTTCTTCTTCGTCCTTCTCCACCTACTCTCTCTTCAGATTTTTTTTTGTTTTTTTTTGTCAACCGGAATTGCTTGTAATTTGCTGGCGACACGTGCGATCGGCCGACGGAAAAATCGATCGTGAAATATTCGGACCACTGCACGAATTTTATCCGCTTTGACAAACAAAATGCCAGTCGTTTATCGATAGCTGAGGTTTTTCGGGGACCGGCGAATTGCCGCAAACGAAGTTGCATTGCAAGTGATGTTTCGTGTGCTGCTTTTTTGCGGGCTGTTGCTGTAATTATAGAGACAGTTTGTAGAATGCAGGGTGGTTTTTGAATTCTGGTTTTAAATTGTGGACATAATGAATGTGAGAAGAAGTTTGCTGGTAGAATGATTCAAGGTTTGTTTGAGGATGTGGTGTCCTTGTGACTGTGAGTTTTGAAAGGGGTCGTTTTTTTTCCTTGGAGAATAAATGTTGAAGTATAGCGTGACTATTTAAATAGTGCAATTATGGCTTTTTTAATGGAAGAGTAACTCGGTTTTATAAAACAAGTAGTTAAGCATGAAATTGATGAGATAAATCTACGTCAAGAAGGTCTTTCTTTCCGAGGGAAAAGTGCCGCTGGTTTACAAGGAGAATTGAGTTGCAATTATTGGAAAATATGAAACTGTACCGCGGGAATATTTCATTTGATGGAATATTTAATATTTATTTAATGGAAACACGATAGCAAATGATTTGCAATCGTCCACTTCAGAGTTATCCACCTCCCTTCGAAGTGTTCGCGATCCATCGATCATACATTTGCATATTTTATCCTGGAAACGGCCGAAATGAAAATTGCTTTCTCGGCTCGTTTCGAAAGTTTCATTAAGCCTTCGCGACTCTCGGCGGATAAAAGTCTGCATTTGTCGGTTCATCCGATTTCAGGGATTCGTGATAGAGCCTCGCGACGAGCAGAAGTCCGGAAAAAAGCCTGTCGGAACTTTTGCATTCAATATTCCGTCCTTTTGCCTCCGATTCTCGGTCATCCCTTTCCTCTGACTCTTCGCTTCTCACTCATTCTGCTTTCCTTCTTTGTCTGCTACACTCTCTCTGTCTTTTTATCTCTGTCTGCAGCTCTCTATGTCGATCTATCTCTGTCGGCCGCTCTCTCTGTCTTTTTATCGCTCTATCGGCCGCACTCTCTGTCTTTTTATCTCTCTATCGGCCGCTCTCTGTCTTTTTATCGCTCTGTCGGCCACTCTCTCTGTCTTTTTATCTCTCTAACTCCTGTTCTCTCTGACTTTTCTTCACTCTGTCTTTTTATCTCTCTGTCGGTCGCATTCTCTGTCTTTTTATCTCTGTCAGCCGCTCTCTCTGTCTTTTTATCTCTCTGTCGGCAGCACTCTCTGTCTTTTTACCTCTGTCGACCGCTCTCTCTGTCTTTTTATCTCTCTAACTCCTGTTCTCTCTGTCTTTTTATCACTCTGTGTGCCGCTCTCTCTGTCTATTTATCTCTCTGTCAGCCATTATCTCTGTCTTTTTATCTCTCTAACTCCTGTTCTCTCTGACTTTTCTTCTCTCTGTCTTTTTATCTCTCTGTCGGTCGCACTCTCTGTATTTTTATCTCTGTCGGCCGCTCTCTCCGTTTTTTTATCGCTCTGTCGGTCGCATTCTCTGTCTTTTTATCTCTGTCAGCCGCTCTCTCTGTCTTTTTATCTCTCTGTCGGCAGCACTCTCCGTCTTTTTACCTCTGTCGGCCGCTCTCTCTGTCTTTTTATCTCTCTAACTCCTGTTCTCTCTGTCTTTTTATCACTCTGTGTGCCGCTCTCTCTGTCTATTTATCTCTCTGTCAGCCATTATCTCTGTCTTTTTATCTCTCTGTGTGCCGCTCTCTCTGTCTTTTTATCTCTCCGTGTGCCACACTGTCTGTTTTTGCCTATTTTCCTGTTTTCCCACCAAAGCGGAAAGAATCGTGTCAGTTTCTCGACATGGAATTACCCCCTTAAAAGTAAATAAAATCGCACCGAAGAAAAAATATTTCGTATTGCACGGCAACTCTTTCCTCTTTTTCCTGCGTTAACGAGCAACGCGCTCGCTTGCTTTGCTTTGGCGAATTGGCCGGTTTTATAGAAATTCGATATTTGAAATAACTGTCGTTTGCCGCTGCGATCAAATGAACCTCGTTGCAAAAATGGATGGGTTTCTAACGCGTTAGTTGCCACGGAAATTTCGCGAAATTTTTGCATCCTAAAATTTCACCGGCGCCTATTATCTGCAACGAGTAAGGTAATTGCGGTTGATTATCTACTGCTATTCTTAAAACACAGAAATCTTCCTGCCAAAAATATCCACAGTTAAAAGATACAAAATCTTACTGATTTCTCGTTAAAATGTTAATAATATTAACAAATTCTAACGTATCTATCGATGAATAATACAATATTTGCCATAGTTACAAATAAGCAAAGTTGACAGTGCAGCTTTAAACGATTTATTTAATATTAAATCTATCATAGTAGTACCAAATGATTGGTTCGTCATTTATTCGAAAAATTATGAAAATTTTTATGTTTTTTTTACTTTCAACGAGTAATTTCACTTCTCATGTTGTCCGCCTGTTATGAATCGCTCTGTATATCGCATCGAAGAGGATCATTTCTCGATATGAGGCGTTGTTGATCCCTGGTGTCCGATTCTCGTACGAAAAATTGCTTTTCGGTCCTTTTTTTTGGAAGACTGATGAAGGTACTCTGTTTGTAGATTTTTCATTTATTTCTAGTACGTGTGATGAGACTGATACCTCACATTTTTCATCTCAGGTTGATTTAATTTTTTTTCGAGAAAGGAAGAAAAAGGGAGAGGATAACCATTTGATATGAAAAATTGAATTTAGGGATGGACCGTCGGATCGATGAATTATTTCTTATCTATCATTTGCATACGGCATATATCACTGTTCTTTCGAACGTCAGTTTGCTTTTTTTTCAAATTAATATATTGATACGGGCATTTTTAATCTTTAAAATAATTTTTTTCCTTCATTTTACTTGCTAAAATATTGCAGGTTTAAGGTTTCACATTTTTAAAGACTGTAAATTATATTTTTACGTGGAGACTTTCCAGCAAGACTCTGTAAATGTTCCTACGACTTGAATTTTTTTATCAGTTTGCATTTTCTTGCTATCGTTCAATGTTTCCGGCGGAAAAACATGGAATTCCTGTTCCGACGTATTTTCATAACGGAGCTGATTTGAAAAAAAATCCTAGATGAACACTTGCAATTTTCCCCTCTGTTTTTGCTCATTTCGACGGAACAATTTAATACGCGATTCTTTTGCATAAAATCAAAGCGACTCTTCGTTGGAAATTCTTTCTGTGAGAAAGCTAATTTCATGGTAATTCCATCAGGTAGCGTATTTGTTTTCCCGTTTCATTCTCGTCACGATTTCCGACTCTCTTTAAAAAGGCTCTCGTTAAAAATCAAATATTACTTGCTAATCGCAGAAAAACAGCACAGTAACGCGATACCATGACTGATCAATAAATACACAAGCATCAGAATATCCCTGACGCCTCTTCCAGTGACATTCCAGCGACCCCATGATCTCCGACGACCCCATGATCTTATACGAGCCAGTTAGAGACCAGATCGATCATCCCCACGTTTTATACAACTCTCAATTTTACTACCACGGCGCATTATTGCCTCAGAATCACCATCATCCCCTTTTATTTTACGTCGCTGATCAACCCGCCCTCGGTAACCTTCCCTCTAATCCCTTCGATTTAACGTGCTTCCTGAAACGCGTTAATTCACAGACTAAATAAGGAATATTCCGTAGCGTTAAACTTTGATTATTTCCTCGGTGAAATTACCGTCGTACGTTCGCAGCATCGTAAAAGCCACATGTAGCCTCGACACTTAATACGCTGATATTGAGAAAAAGTCGTGGCTCCACGTTCGTCATTTAAGCACGTTTCGCATAATTTCTGGTCCTGGGTCAGCTGAAATTGTAAGATAAGGGAAAGTTGGTCGAAACGAGTGGTAACTTAACGCCTGGTTGCATTTTTGCCTCGCATTCAGAGAGGTTCCCTTGCAATAAAGCTTAACGAGTCGGGAGCCCGTGCGATTCGACGATAGAGCACGCTTCGAGACCCTAATAGTAGCATTTTAACGCTCTCTTGACGATCGTACGATTTTTACGAGGTAAAAGAGAAGACGAAACGAACAGGGTCGCCGTTGCTGAACGGATGGATGGTTTTTGTACGGCGGTAAATTAATATCGGGGCTGGTTTCCGGTGGGGGCTGCTCGACGAGGGGTGTTTAGTTGATGGCTTTTTTTTAGATTAGGGTGGATACTTGTTATGGTGTTGGTAGTTACAGTAGTTATGGTATTTCAACAATAAACCTACCAAGTCGATCAAAATGACCGGTTCGCAATTTTTTCTGAAAATTAAATGTTCCACTTGTATCTTATAAAACCTAAATTAATTAATTAATCATCGTTTTCAAATTACTTGTTCGGTAGATCTAAATTTTAGTAAATATAACGTCGGTAGGTTTAGCAATATGATTTCTGTGTTATCAATATTGCGTTACATTCGAAAATATATCAGGAATCACTAGCAATTTTTTATTTTTGCAATTTAATTGTCAATTATTGCGGAGGAAGTCACAAAAGAAATCGTGGAGCAAGGGGTCTCAGTTTTGCGAAATTTTGTCTTTTAATTAAATTTCTGAACCTGTCTAATTAAGAGGCCTTGGAATAAATAATTATAGCAGTTGAAAGCGAAGGAAATAAAGAAAATTTCTGGTTAATGTCTAGTTTGAGGCCACGTGAGCAGTAGATCCTAATCAAACTAATTACATCATTAAAACGGGGAAGGAGAACATGCTGCTTCGCAGTTTGCTGACGTAAGAACATTTGGTGACTCCGGGCTGAAGCGTGAATTTAAAAAATAAATTCCCACGAAACTGATACATGGAAATTAATCGATAATTAATTCCAATGCATGGCTAAGTCGAACAGTGGCCCGGAAGAATTTAATTACCCCTTGTTTCTCACGTTGCATTAACTGCAGCGATTGGAATTAGTTTTTCCACCCCTCGGAATCAGCGCGAAGCTCATGAACAATGGCGAACGGGGAACTCCAGTCGATTGTCCTCGAAATTGATTGATGGCCAGAGTTTTCGGTAAGACTATAAATGGTCAATCTGTGCTGGCCTGAGCGACAAATATGATTTCAGATCGTTGAGGGTGAAATGAGCAATTAGGGTTGCAGTATCTTTGCGGAAAAAAAATATTCGTCCATTGAAAAATGAATTATTTCCAATATAACTTGATAATTTGATAGATTTACGGTATAATTTCATTTAATTAATGGGCTGAACCCTTTAATACAATACAATATGACATTATAATATAATATAAGTTGAGTCGAAAGTTCGAGTACTTAACACGTTCGCGGGCAGTAAAAATTTCAGTGAGCTGCAGAAATAGACAGTCAAGTATTACACTGTATTTTATTTTATATATAATTATATATATAATAATATTTTATATGTATAATATATTATTTTATACATATTTTACAAAATAACTGCGGTAAAAGTAGCTGAAAATAATGCCACGTCAATTTTTAAGTTTAAAAGCTTCCCTCAGTGTTTATTTATTCGCTGCACTATTTAAAAATGAATTTTATTTTATCTTTAAGAGGAGAAGTCAGTGGGTACAATTTTAGCAAAGTTTTTCGGCATTCGGGCGAAAGGTGGAGAAAGAATTGAGACATGAAAGTGATAAAATCAAAAGCCACCCCTTCTTTGTCGCGGGTTATTTAAGATAAAAGAAATAGCCGATAGGAGCTCCTGAGGCTGCGTTCAAGCGATGGCGAGGTCTGTGTATTTTCGCAACTAATTCGCAAGATATACACAAGCCAGTCTGTTTACACAATCCCAACGTCAACACGATATTATTTCTGGCAAGTGAATTGCGTCTCGGAAAGAGGAGTACTTCGATGAAACGCCACGGCGTGTTTCAATTAGTCTTCCCTTAATAATAATTGCCGAAGGTTTCCCCTGCGTGCCAGAATAACGGAGTCCGAATGAAGATGAAAATACAATGTTATGCAATGTTATTCCGTTGGAGAGGGTTTTCTTGTTTTACAGTCGAGCTAACGTTTCGTTTGGCTTCGCTTATTTTAACCCCTTGCCCTTGTGACTGCGTACGCCATAACTTGGAATTAATTTGTGAAATAAAAATTTCTCACTGATTTATGATATGCCGTATTATTTAACGCAATATTAACCCCTTGCCGTACAATAACGAGTGACTCTCGTGATGCGGCAAATTGGATAGGAAATTTTCAAGTTTGGAGAAACCTATGAAATTAAAAATATCAGGGAGTCGCTACGCGGTAAAATTATTTCTATAATATTAATATTATGTTAAATTATAGATATATCGGGAATCACTGGTCAATTTTTATTTTAACAATTTAATTCTGAATTATTGCGGAGGCAGTCGCAACAGAAATCGTACGGCAAGGGTTTGGGGTGGGTTTTAGAAAACCTAAGAAATTAAATATTTCAGGGAGTTGCTACGCGATAAAATTAATTCTATAATATTAATATTACTTTAAATTATACGAGATATCGGGAATCACTGGTCAATTTTTATTTTAACAATTTAATTCTGAATTATTGCGGAGACAGTCGCAAAAGAAATCGTACGGCAAGGACTTAAAAGTATAGAGAGAATTTTACTGTGCAACCTACTGATATTTTAAATTTTATAGTTTTTGGTAAACTTAAAAATTTCCTATTCCATTTACCGTATTACTCGTTATTGGAGTGCAATGGGTTAATCACAATTTTTCATTTATTTCTCGCACAATTTCTAGAATATTAGAAGAAACAAAATGTTATCGTAGAAATTTAATTCGAAGGTGTTTTTAAAAAACAAAGGTGGAAAGATGAATGATACTTCGACGCAGTATCAAATTTGCAAGGCTACTTGTGAGACTTGGAAGCTGTCCTTTGAAAGGTTGAAATATCATTTTCCCAAAGGATTCCAAATGCTTTCAAACTATCGAAAAACCAAGCCACATCGAAGCAGAAAGAAGTCCGTGCAATTTGACAAAATACCGAAATAAATCCTATTGCTTCAAACATTCCGGTTGCAATTTAATTTCGAATTTTTTCAATGCGTTTCTTCGTGCTTTTAGAATTTTCTACCCATTTGAAAATTCCGATGATTATACGAAATAATGAAAAGTCAATTTCGCCGAGTCAATAAAACGTAGCGTGTACGTTTAAATTGTGAAAGAATTAAATGAAAAATACACAAAAGCTTATGGAAATTTATATATTGCGAATAAACTCATGAGAGACACTGTATTATCCACGTTGATAATTGAATCGACGCATTATAACTTTACAAAAGCATAAAGCCAAATTAATTAGCAAAGCTCCATTGCATGTACTTTGCTGATCCTCTCATAGCAAACTTCAACATTTTCCCAATGGTCGTTCGAAATTCACATGCTTCCAGAATCCTAGAAATACAATACCTTCAACTTCCATCTACCTGTCGCGTCTAGGAAAACTGCAGTTATATCCAACTCTTTTGAGCTCCTTGGTATTTTTCAACGAATTGAATAGACTTTGAAAAATGATAGGGAAGATCGGTAATCCAGATGCCCTTCTCCTTGAATCCAGTCACACACCAGTGTCAACAATCACACCATAATCTTCGGGGACCTCTATGGTGGTGACAGGAATAATGGCTTGGACTCGCAGTCTCAGGTTCGAACAGCTATTACCTTTGGGAAATTGTCCCTACGTGACACGCATATCACAGAACCAAAGCTCTTGGAATTGATAAAAACTTGCGCACTTCTTCAGTAACATCTATATAATTCTCTCACTACATTCAGCATAGTTTATCGGACGGAATATTCAGTGTAATTAATGTTAAAGTGGTATAAATAATTAGTAAGGGTGTTTATCTTCATGGTGTGATCGTCCAGAGAAAGATATCCCATGAATTGCGTTTGGGTTAGGTGGGTTAGGTCTCGGTTAGGTCTGGGTTAGGTCTCTTTGAAACCGTTCGGAAGGTTTTTCCGTTTTAAACCCCGTTTCTCCATACTACAGTGTCCCATTTCTTGAATATCGTCTCTTCAATTACCTTTCCTTCCCTCCAGCAACCACAACCACCCAAAAAGCATCACATTATCATTCAACCATTCCAAACACCCGACAAATTCAACCTCCCAGTTCCTCCAATGGAAAATGCTCTCCGTCGGAAACTTACATCCACCACGCATCTTCGTAACTGCGCAAAGTGTTAAATCCCACGACCACCATGCCGGTCAAAACGACCAGTTGGCAATTCCTTGAAGAAATTACCCACCCTGTCTGTGTACTCCTCGTGCCGTAGGGAAGGAAATAAGGAGAGAAACGAGGGGAAAAAGTAGTTGTAGCGTAACGGGGATGGGGTAGGTCTCCCGGTTGCAACGTGGGGATAACAAAAGCTCGAAGGGGGTGCAAGAGGGACGCTTGCGCGGATGAGGTCTGGCACCTGTGGACCTCATCGATCCGAAACGGCTCGCGAAGCCGCACACTTCGATGCTCTTTAACCTGCCCACCTGCACCAATTCCTCGCTCATTTCTTCTTTCCCTTTTATCACGACGATCCGGCTCTCCACGTCTTCCGCGTTTCTCGAAGAAAAGAAGGGAAAAGGAGAGGCAGCTCGCCCGGCGATCTTCCGCGCCGTTGCTTCACCTCCATTCTGTTTATTTTCCCGTTCCGCTGTTCCGTTTCTCCTTTGTTTTATTATCCTCCATCCGGCGGACTCTTTTACCTTCTTGCTTTTTATCGCTCAGTCATTTTTCCTCGGGTTTTGTCGGGCGACGACGGTGTAACGGCACGTGGACCGTCGGTCGGGCTTTGTGGAGGTTTTCATTTAGGCATCGGATTTCGCGAGGGGCTTCGTACTTTTACAGGGAACTGTGGAAACTGGAGTGAAGACTTTGGTGTGGATTATTACGAAGGTTTGGAGGAGAGCTTTGAAGGCATTTTTGAATTGGCGAGGTTACGGATGAAGATGCTGGGCGAAGAATATGCTGGAGGACCTTGAAGTATGTTTTGTGTTGTGATGAAGGATTTATTCTTTTTTTCAGCTGCTGCTGTTATTGTTATTTTTGACGGAGACCTATTGCTTTAGGTGGTTCCAGATACATGGAGGTTATGATATATTTAATAATTTAATGAGAATTTCTCATAGCTGTATTTCAACTTATTGGTGGGCCTGCTAATTGGGAATTCGGGCCTTGGCCTTCTGATCCACCTGCACCTCTTAAACACTGTGGTTATTTTGGCTGAAAGCAACTATTTTATATGGTTTACGATCTATGGAGGTCATGATATACTAAATAACAATTTAATGAGAATTTCTCACAGTTGAATTTCAAATTATTGATAGGTCTACTAATTGAGAATTCGAACCTTAGACTTCTGACCCACCTGCACCCTTAAACACTGTGGTTATTTTGCCTAAAAGCAACTATTTTAGATGGTTTACGATCCATGGAGGTAATGATATACTAAATAACAATTTAATGAGAATTTCTCACGCTTGAATTTCAAATTAACGGGCCTGATAATTGAGAATTCGAACCTTAGACTTCTGACCCACCTGCACCCTTAAACACTGTGGTTATTTTGGCTAAAAGCAACTATTTTAGATGGTTTACGATTTATGGAGGTTTTGATATGTTAAATAACAATTTAATAAGAAGTTCTCATAGCTGAATTTCAAATTGTTGATAGGTCTGCTAATTGAGAATTCGGGCCTTAGACTTCTGACCCACCTGCACCCTTAAACACTATGATAATTTTATCTAAAATCAACTATTTTACATTGTTTACGATCTATGGAGGCCATGATATATTAAATAACAATTTAATAAGAAGTTCTCATAGCTGAATTTCAAATTATTGATAGATCTACTAATTGAGAATTCGGGCCTTAGCCTGTTGACCCACCTGCCCCCTTAGACACTGTGGTTATTTTTCTTAAAAGGAACTATTTTAGATTGTTTACGATCCAAGGTGGCTCCCAGATGTTTAATAATAATTCAGAGAAAATTTTGGAGCCAGCGATTTGATTCAAGACTCACCGATATCCCCCGAAGTACTCTTATTTTTTAACCGCTTCAAGCCTTCATAAAAATTGCGCGATCTTATTATAATCATTAAACGAAGATAGGATAATTCTTTAAAAATAACTCGATCCAAGCACCGCCACGAATAAACATGTTTTCAGTTCGAAAGAGCACGAACCGTTGAAACCTTCGTCTGATATTATTATCACCGCCTCACTCCGTGATCGGCATTTCCTCCTGAGCTTAACATTTCCATTTTTCCACGGGCCATCCCCTCGAGCCCTTCCCGGTTCACGTCCTTCCCGCCCTTGCCTCCTTTCGCGAGAATTTCTCGTTACAATCTGACGCGTCTCATTTTACACTGCGGTGGATTTAAATAGAATCCAAAGCGACAATCTTTTCTTCGCTGCCGTGCCGTGCGATTCTTTTTTTAAACATCGACTGCTGTCGCAATTGTTCCCCTTCTTTTCGACGTTCGTGTTTCGCTTTTCTTCCTTTTTTTCCCCTCGTTGCAACGTTGTCGCTCTAATGATCATTCCTTTTTTCCTAGGGTCGCCTCGTTCAAAAGGGCTTTCTGAAAATTTTCGAGGAGCAATAGGGAGGGTTCTTGGAAATGAGAAAATAATTCTTGAGTTGGATCCTTTAGAATTTCGGGTGGCATGTTGATTGATAATAAATGGAAGTACTATGGTAATTTTAAAATTGTTGAAAGTATTTCGTATTGAATTAACAGTTTTGGGATTTATTTAGATGGTGAAGGGAATATTTTGGGATTTTAATCTTCCTTGAAGATGTTTGAAATAAATTTGTAAAATTTCTACCCCATAGGCGGAATTATCCTTGACTTGTACTCCTTTGGACTCGCTGACTCAGCGGTGGGGCTGTTTAATTAATTAATTCTATTCAATTATCGAGATTGTATGGGGTTTGCATTTTTAAAAATGAACGTTTCGATATTCTCTCAATTCATCTTTGAAAAACTTTGCGGCAAATTCAGCAAATTTGTACCCCATAAGTACGACTCATTATTTCAAGCTGTCGGAAAATTAAGCAATTTTATTCAAACTGGAACTAAGCTATGTTTTATATCCGAGGCAAAATGAAATTCTGCTTGTCCCCGGGAACAGCGTATCCGTGTCTGCAAAATGAATGCGAAATAAACTGCGGAGTTCCACCGCAAAAATGAAGTGAAACATGGGAAGAAGGAGAAAACATAGAGAAAGGCAGGAGAAGATATGAAAGGCTTAAAAGCGGAGCAAAAAAACTACCGAAGGGGAGAATGTCGAAAACAAAAGAGAGAATGATCAAAATACAACGGAGACACGAAAGAAAGAGAAAACGACGGGCAAAAGAGCGCCAGATTTAAAAGCAAAAAAGAAAAGGGATCACAGAGCGACAAAACCACTTAACACTAACAAAGAAAATTCCAAAACTGCCGGAAAGACGCAGAATACTTACGAACTATGCAAAAGAGTCAGAGAAAAATGAAAAACACCCTAAAAAAAAATCAAAGACACCAAAACAGAAAGAAAATTTAAACAAAGAAATGAAAAACACCGCAGACAAACTCGGCGACCCAGAAATCGGAATAAATAAAGTCCTGAAAGTGGCAGGACAATGGCAGCTAAAAAATTGGATCCTTCATATCGAAATTGATTTCGTTCGATTTCTTTTTCACCCCTTCGACGATTGCCGTCTTTCTGCACGTTCGAACCATGAAGGAGACACGTGAAGGAAATGATTTAGCATTAAGTGCGGAACGGGGAAATTGAGGTCGCTCAAATGCATTTGGCTCTTTGCATTGCTGCGGGAACTTCCTAACTGCAGGCAGTTTAATTTTCTCTGAATGGGGCCTCCGGCGTGAAGCACGTGTAAATGCAATCCTTCATGGTGAAAGAGAACCCCCTGATCTGGGCTCCTTTCCATTTGGACCGTGTGTTCTTGCCGCGTTCATGGAAACCATCGGTCGAATGCTCGGTGAACCACGAATTTATGGAGCTTGCACATCGTGCTTTCCTTTGAGGGTAATTTTTTTTGGAAATACGATGTTCGAGGGAAAATAGAGGGTTTGAAGGGTTTCGGGTTTCTGGGAATGCGGTTTAATTGGACGTCTTAATTTTTGTAAGGGAGTTTTTCAAGATTTTTTGGAATTAAAGGGTGAGATTTCATATTTTTTTATTTAATCGACGAGTTTTAGGTTTTCGGAGCTCTTGGGTTGGTTGGATAATGGATTGTTTAATTTTTTATGATGAAACTGGAGAAATAGAATTGAGGTTTTAATAAAAGAGCTTTTAATAGTGCTTTCACGGAATTCTGGTTGGAGATTATTGAAATTAAAGCACCGCTGAATTTTTCAACACTCGTCTTTGCAAATATCCTCGAGATTTATTTAAAGAATTCTTTGTTTAATGATGGAAATTCAAGCAATTAATTTCAGACGTATTCGTAAACGAAGTATTACTTAACTTTTGCAGAGGATCTATAAAAGCGCAGTGTTTGCAGAATTTTTTTTTAACTACTGTATTCGCAAGGCTCAGCCGAACGACATTTCACGTTGCAAATGAATCCTCGTTAAACTTTTGCACGTTTTTATACACGAGACACCGTGATATTTCGGTCGGCGATTTTTCGAAACGAAGCCTGGCGGAATTCAGGTCGCGGTTTTCCAAAGTTGAACCACCGTGACGTTCCGGGAAGTCAATTTTTCAAAATGAAACATCTATGAATTTTGACGCAAAGGTCCGCGAAATTCGACGTGAAACGTTCGAGCCAAGTGAGTTTTCGTCCAGGTTTAATTTTATAAACATTTAACATCCATCAACATCATATGCAGGCGTTTTATTTGCCAGGAATTTTACCGAATGATTTAAAGTCTTTTTCTGCACTAAAAAATAAATGAATAGAAGAGAAATTGCATTTCTGTCGAGTTTAAATAATTCATTCTTAAAGCAGTTAACTTTCTATTACCTCTTGTAACGAGAATATAACTAAGATTTTATTTTCTCATCTCATTTCTTCATTACTCTGAAATGTAATTTCAAAATAATGGCCCATTTAAAGTATTTTTACCGAAAAAATAACCTCTTAAATTTAATGTGATTTTTTATTCTTCTCGACACATTGCACTGTCATATAAAATACGAAGTTAATTACAAAATTTAATTCCATTCATCAACTATCATGCTCGACAAGTATAATCAACTTTTAAATACTTCAAATTGCAAAACTCTACGAACGAAAAAAATTGAAGGAAAAATGATGGATCGAATGATAGTCCATCGACGAAAAAAGGTTGAAATACTTTTTTTTTAACAAGTTTGTTCTCCATAGAATGCAAAATCTGTATTCTAGAGAAATAAAACAGTAGATTTTAGTGGTCTCATGGTAGGAGATATTTGCAAAAGCCTGAAATCATGAAAGATCGATGGAAAAAGTTAAGGTTCTGTGTCAGAGTTTAGTCTAATGGAAATTGTTTTTTCTTTCAGGGCGACCGCCTGACTTTCTCGCGTTCGTCATCACGATACTGATGATGCTACTGATGGCAGCAGGTGTCAAAAAGTCTCTGGTGTTCAACAACGTATTGAACGCTATCAATCTTGCTGTCTGGGTGTTCGTAATGGCTGCGGGAATGTTTTATGTCGATAGCAACAATTGGAGCGAGCACAGTGGCTTCCTTCCCTTCGGCTGGAGCGGAGTAAGTTCCATATTTTTGATTCATTCTTTGACATCCAATTTTATCGTGCAATTTGTTGCAGTTTTTAGCATCTTTTGTTGATAATTGTTGATAATATTACGGAGGAAACATTTTTATATCGCACTTCGCTAGAGGTTAAAGGTTATTACAACTACGATAACAAGCTGGCGTTTTTCTGTTTATGTGGAAAATATCAAATGTTTTGTTTTTCAAGAGAAAATGAGTGGATGATGGTAGGGTGTGTCAATAAGGGTGTAAAGAATTATTTTTTAAAAGGATTAGAAATATCTAAGCTCGCCTGCAAAATATTCGACAGAATTTCGCCTTTAAAAGTAAGGGTTTAAAAGGGACCGAAGTAATGTTGAAATCTCCTGCGCCACTTTAGGAAGAACATTAAAAAATAGAATAAAATGTTCAAGAGAGAAAAACGACGAATAAGAGAGAGAAGTAGGTAGAAAAAAGGTATCATTTTCTGTGACTTCTTCTGAAAGTCCCTTGTTTTCTTCTGCTTTTATTCCATTCCTCCGACGATTTTCCGCCAGCGGTTCGCGCGAATCCGCGAAACAATGGCAAACTTGTTGCACAAACAGCTTCCAATCTCCGAAACTGTGTGCAGCAGGTGGACAAGGCGTGGGAAAGGGAATCCGAGTGCATCCTCCACAGGAATGCATTACCCGGAAAGGCGACGTTTATGAGCTAGAATCGTGCTTAACGCGAGACCGGAAGGTCAAACCAACGTAGGGTATTATACAAGAAATAAACGAATAAAGAAATCGTTTGACTAGCTGAAGCCGAGAAACGAAAACTAAGACTTCATAAAAAATCGGACTCCACCCTCTTCACCCGCACTCGGCGCTCTCAAAAAGCACACTCCCTCGACTTTGAAATTAAATATCTCGCTTGTTTTTGGACGGATCTCGATGAAACTTTTTCTACGTGTTCCTTGGACTCTTGGCTTTCGATCGACGCCACTCAAATGATCCTGCATCAATTAGTTTTTTCACCACGGTCCCGAGACGGCAAAATTAACTCTGCGCTTAAACGGATGAAGATAGAAACTTGTACCTGGCAGCATCTTAAAATAGACTTTTCAACGATTAAAGCACAAAAAAATTCATCCCTCCACGACCCCCAGAAGCCGAGATACGGATTTTCAAACATAAGCCTGCACCGCTCCCCTGGCCGCCCTGACCCCTCGCCGAGGGCCTCCCAAAAATCGGACACCCCCCACTTTGAAGTTAAATATCTCGCGTGTTTTTGGACGGATCCCGATGAAACTTTTTCTACTTGTTCCTTGGACTCTTGGCTTTCGATCTACGCCACTCAAATGATCCTGCATCAATTAGTTTTTTCACCACGGTCCCGAGACGGCAAAATGACCTCTGCGCATAAACGGATGAAGATAGAAACTTGTGCCTGGAAGCATCTTAAAATAGACTTTTCAACGATTAAAGCAGAAAAATATTCATCCCTCTACGACCACCAGAAGCCGAGATACGGATTTTCAAACATAAGCCTGCACCGCTCCCCTGGCCGCCCTGACCCCTCGCCGAGGGCCTCCCAAAAATCGGACACCCCCCACTTTGAAGTTAAATATCTCGCGTGTTTTTGGACGGATCCCGATGAAACTTTTTCTACTTGTTCCTTGGACTCTTGGCTTTCGATCTACGCCACTCAAATGATCCTGCATCAATTAGTTTTTTCACCACGGTCCCGAGACGGCAAAATGACCTCTGCGCATAAACGGATGAAGATAGAAACTTGTGCCTGGAAGCATCTTAAAATAGACTTTTCAACGATTAAAGCACAAAAAAATTCATCCCTCTACGACCCCCAGAAGCCGAGATACGGATTTTCAAACATAAGCCTGCACCGCTCCCCTGGCCGCCCTGACCCCTCGCCGAGGGCCTCCCAAAAATCGGACACCCCCCACTTTGAAGTTAAATATCTCGCGTGTTTTTGGACGGATCCCGATGAAACTTTTTCTACTTGTTCCTTGGACTCTTGGCTTTCGATCTACGCCACTCAAATGATCCTGCATCAATTAGTTTTTTCACCACGGTCCCGAGACGGCAAAATGACCTCTGCGCATAAACGGATGAAGATAGAAACTTGTACCTGGAAGCATCTTAAAATAGACTTTTCAACGATTCAAGCACAAAAAAATTCATCCCTCTACGACACCCAGAAGCCGAGATACGGATTTTCAAACATAAGCCTGCACCGCTCCCCTGGCCGCCCTGACCCCTCGCCGAGGGCCTCCCAAAAATCGGACACCCCCCACTTTGAAGTTAAATATCTCGCGTGTTTTTGGACGGATCCCGATGAAACTTTTTCTACTTGTTCCTTGGACTCTTGGCTTTCGATCTACGCCACTCAAATGATCCTGCATCAATTAGTTTTTTCACCACGGTCCCGAGACGGCAAAATGACCTCTGCGCATAAACGGATGAAGATAGAAACTTGTGCCTGGAAGCATCTTAAAATAGACTTTTCAACGATTAAAGCACAAAAATATTCATCCCTCTACGACCCCCAGAAGCCGAGATACGGATTTTCAAACATAAGCCTGCACCGCTCCCCTGGCCGCCCTGACCCCTCGCCGAGGGCCTCCCAAAAATCGGACACCCCCCACTTTGAAGTTAAATATCTCGCGTGTTTTTGGACGGATCCCGATGAAACTTTTTCTACTTGTTCCTTGGACTCTTGGCTTTCGATCTACGCCACTCAAATGATCCTGCATCAATTAGTTTTTTCACCACGGTCCCGAGACGGCAAAATGACCTCTGCGCATAAACGGATGAAGATAGAAACTTGTGCCTGGAAGCATCTTAAAATAGACTTTTCAACGATTAAAGCAGAAAAATATTCATCCCTCTACGACCACCAGAAGCCGAGATACGGATTTTCAAACATAAGCCTGCACCGCTCCCCTGGCCGCCCTGACCCCTCGCCGAGGGCCTCCCAAAAATCGGACACCCCCCACTTTGAAGTTAAATATCTCGCGTGTTTTTGGACGGATCCCGATGAAACTTTTTCTACTTGTTCCTTGGACTCTTGGCTTTCGATCTACGCCACTCAAATGATCCTGCATCAATTAGTTTTTTCACCACGGTCCCGAGACGGCAAAATGACCTCTGCGCATAAACGGATGAAGATAGAAACTTGTGCCTGGAAGCATCTTAAAATAGACTTTTCAACGATTAAAGCACAAAAAAATTCATCCCTCTACGACCCCCAGAAGCCGAGATACGGATTTTCAAACATAAGCCTGCACCGCTCCCCTGGCCGCCCTGACCCCTCGCCGAGGGCCTCCCAAAAATCGGACACCCCCCACTTTGAAGTTAAATATCTCGCGTGTTTTTGGACGGATCCCGATGAAACTTTTTCTACTTGTTCCTTGGACTCTTGGCTTTCGATCTACGCCACTCAAATGATCCTGCATCAATTAGTTTTTTCACCACGGTCCCGAGACGGCAAAATGACCTCTGCGCATAAACGGATGAAGATAGAAACTTGTGCCTGGAAGCATCTTAAAATAGACTTTTCAACGATTAAAGCAGAAAAATATTCATCCCTCTACGACCACCAGAAGCCGAGATACGGATTTTCAAACATAAGCCTGCACCGCTCCCCTGGCCGCCCTGACCCCTCGCCGAGGGCCTCCCAAAAATCGGACACCCCCCACTTTGAAGTTAAATATCTCGCGTGTTTTTGGACGGATCCCGATGAAACTTTTTCTACTTGTTCCTTGGACTCTTGGCTTTCGATCTACGCCACTCAAATGATCCTGCATCAATTAGTTTTTTCACCACGGTCCCGAGACGGCAAAATGACCTCTGCGCATAAACGGATGAAGATAGAAACTTGTGCCTGGAAGCATCTTAAAATAGACTTTTCAACGATTAAAGCACAAAAAAATTCATCCCTCTACGACCCCCAGAAGCCGAGATACGGATTTTCAAACATAAGCCTGCACCGCTCCCCTGGCCGCCCTGACCCCTCGCCGAGGGCCTCCCAAAAATCGGACACCCCCCACTTTGAAGTTAAATATCTCGCGTGTTTTTGGACGGATCCCGATGAAACTTTTTCTACTTGTTCCTTGGACTCTTGGCTTTCGATCTACGCCACTCAAATGATCCTGCATCAATTAGTTTTTTCACCACGGTCCCGAGACGGCAAAATGACCTCTGCGCATAAACGGATGAAGATAGAAACTTGTGCCTGGAAGCATCTTAAAATAGACTTTTCAACGATTAAAGCACAAAAATATTCATCCCTCTACGACCCCCAGAAGCCGAGATACGGATTTTCAAACATAAGCCTGCACCGCTCCCCTGGCCGCCCTGACCCCTCGCCGAGGGCCTCCCAAAAATCGGACACCCCCCACTTTGAAGTTAAATATCTCGCGTGTTTTTGGACGGATCCCGATGAAACTTTTTCTACTTGTTCCTTGGACTCTTGGCTTTCGATCTACGCCACTCAAATGATCCTGCATCAATTAGTTTTTTCACCACGGTCCCGAGACGGCAAAATGACCTCTGCGCATAAACGGATGAAGATAGAAACTTGTGCCTGGAAGCATCTTAAAATAGACTTTTCAACGATTCAAGCACAAAAAAATTCGTCCCTCTACGACACCCAGAAGCGGAGAAACGAATTTTCTCTTCTGAGTTAACTTGAATCAACATTACTGATTGATTGTTATTTTGCATTTGGCCCTCAAGTATTTCCTTCCTTGGTGAATTTTCATGACAAAACGTCGTGGCTCTTTGTAAGTGGAATTAGGTCAGTTTTCTTTATTTCCGTGTCCTAAATTTTAACCTGTTTCTCAGTGGTTGAAAGGTCTTAAGTTATTTTAAGGGCTCTTTTTAAAATGTAATTTAAATTTGTTAATTAAATGCCACTCATATATTCATCGTGACTGTCAGGGTGCAGTGTGATCCTCTTTAGAGACGTTTATCTTAACCCTCTTCGACAGCAATTAATATTAACAGCGACATTAGCATAACCATTCGGCTCTCGTTAACCTTTGACCTCTTCTACGTTACACGATTTCGAGTGCGGGGGCGGCAGCGACATGCCGTATGTCAGTGGATAAGGTCACCAAAGATTCAGAATGTACCCCTAGAAAACCCACGTGCATTTATATAAGGTCACCCGGAATGTTTTAATCCCTCGATCAATATTCCAAACAAATCGGGAAACGTTTGTCTACACTTTCTATCGCTTCCCGAAACTAAATCCTATCTCTCCCTCTGGAATTCGATGTTACTTTGATTCGATGTTACTTTGCAAAATAGAAATTTTCAAATTCTCTTCACATTTTGGAACGCCCTATACAATTGTCAATTTTTTCGTTCTACATTTTCCACATTCAAACAACAAACAATCCATCGTCTACCATTCATTATCCATTCGACCAAAGCACAACGTATTGTTTAATGAAAAATCTCCCCATGAAAAAGTGCCGCGTTTCTGCGTTTAAATGTAAATTAATTCGGAGCTAAAGTCATGCAGCGTGCGGCTCTCCCGTTGACTTTTAATGAGCAAATTCATACCGCCGGTAGTTTTACAAGAGGGTGCGTGGGTGGAGTGGAGTACGAGGGTGTTTAAACTGCAGAGGCGAAATACAACAGGGTCAAATGGCCGCCATGAAGACTCGCGAATTCGAGGGTCCTCTTAATACACCGTTCTCCGAAACTTTTTCCACCGGAATTATATTGTTCCTGTCCCGAACTATTCTTCATTTTCATATATACGTATCCCGGTAATTAAAACTGGGTTATCCGTCCGATTCGAATTCTTATTTCTTCCTTGTTTCACCCTTCTCGCTTCCACCGGAAATCAGATTCCTTCTTACGGACGAAAATCTCCGCGGTGGAGTTTCTTTTTGCCGGAGGTAAGCGCGGGTTAACCATCGGGCGTTTGCTCTTTTCATTTTCTTCGCAAAAAAATCCCCGCCTTCTTTCGCAAGTCGGCTAGAAATTGCAGCTCTGCCATTCCGTGGGTGTCTTCGTTAACTTTTCATTTATTTTTATATTCCTCGGATTCCTCTTTGTTCGTGGAACGCAGCTCCTACGTTCTCGCTTTCGCTGAATTCTTTTTTAACCCCTTCAGACCCGATTTTGTTTTCGTTGAAGGAAAAATTATTTTTATACTAAAATTAACTTTATTCGTGTGAGTGAAAGCAACAATATACTTTTTACAAAAATATTTATTTATAATTTATAAATGTACATTTTAATGGACATATTGTCCTTACGTAAAATTTGTAACATTAAGGAGATCCTGAGAAATATTTGTATAAAAAAAAACTAAGTGAAACTAAGTTTAAACCTATACGTAATAAAATACAGCACGAAAAGTATTCTGTACATTACAATGTGCACAGGGTCCGAAGGGGTTAACAAATGCTGTTTTTAATAAATCTTGGTTATTCAGTGCTTTCGTATAGTTTTTCGGGTTCAAGTCCTAACATTCATATCGGAACGATTTTCGAGGATTCCCTTAGGGTCGTTGGTCTTTTTCGTGTATCCAACATCTCACTGTTTCGGCTTTCGAGGTGAATTTCCACCCGGTTTTCAGTCCCATGACAGCGAAGCACGTGAGAAATTCATAAGTCTGTTAAACGATTCTGAAAGATTAAATATCCAATGTCCATTCGGCGAGAAAGGTTTCAGGAAGATTGTGCGATTGCTCAACAATAGCGGCGTAGTCCGATGAGAATTACATTCCGTCATATTTCACCCTCTTTCTTACATAATTCTTCGTTTTATTTTCTTAAAGACAAAGACAAAAGTCTTGTAAATTCACGATTCTTCCCCTGTGATTCGAACTGCGGAGGTTGAACGTTACATGAATTATCAAATTCTTCAGATTTTGCTACCTTTTTGCATTTTTTTTCTGACTTTATCTGCTGTGGACGTTTTTGAAAGTTTAACCCTTTGAAATTTACTTATTTTTGTAGTTTATTTATCTAGGACCCACTGATTTAGGTGAACTCTGAACTCAGTTATTATTCAATATATTAACCCCTTGCGGAGGGAGGCTTTTTCGAATATTGAGAAGTAATCATTAATTTGGCGATCAAAAACCAACTTTTTGTCAGAAAGTCAGAATGTTAATGTGTAGAAGTTACAAATTACTATTTTCGTAATCTTATTTCAACGGTTGTATCACAATTTTTTAACTCTGATAAAAAATATCAAATATTACAATTAAAAAGTCGTACGAAAGTGCACTGAATTTAATACTAAATCTGCTGATATTATATTTACTAATATTTAAATATACTGAACAAGTACTTTGGGAAAAGAGAATTCAAGAGGTGAAAGAGATTAACTAATTCAGGTTTAATAAGACAGAAGTAGAATATTTAATTCACGGCTCTCCTATCAATTTAGGGAATTTTTCGAAAAAATTGTGAACCAGTCATTTTGACCGGCTTGGTAGGTTTAGTTTTAAACGAAAATCATAAATTAATTTTTCGCTACCCAGGGACTACTTTATTCCTCGAAATAAAATGCCAGAACAGGTTCCTCATATCGTTGAACATCTGTTGCAGGTTTTCACAGGCGCAGCAACGTGTTTTTACGCGTTTATCGGCTTCGACATAATAGCTACCACCGGCGAAGAAGCGACGAATCCAAAGAGGAGCATCCCCCTCGCCATTGTCTCGTCTTTGATCATAGTTCTCGTCGCTTATGTCACCAGCAGCATGGTGCTAACTTTGATCGGTAAGTAGATCAGGTTCTAAACGATGTCCCGTGGAAGTTTCGACCGAGGAAGAACTCTTTTAGTGTGGAAAAAATGGTCTAATTGCTTGTAGGACCTAAAGCTCGAAAGTTCTTGGTCTAATTAGAAGCATTAACACTAGATTTACATGCGTGAAATCTGTTACATTGCAATGTATTAAATAAGGACTTTTGAAAAAGAGGAATCAGGCGGCAAAGATGATATTTCGTCAAGTCATCATTGTATTTTAAAATACACGTGAAATATTAGCTGTACAGCATCTCTGTAAATTTGAAAAATGATTATAAAACAAGCAAGAATCCGTCAATTTGACGGTTTTCGTAAATCTAGTGTTAATTAGTTGTTCGACGCTGATTTTAATAAAGTTTATACGATTGTGGGGGCGAGAAGTTATGGAGAGGGTGGAAATTATCTGAGTTATGTAAGGGTTGTTGTCATTCTTTTCTCCGAAAGATGCGCAGGGAACGATGGCAACTGAAACTTTGTTCCTCAAAGTATAAGGAAAATTTCAAGAAAATTGAAAATATAATATTTAAAGAGGATCAACGAGGACTTTGAAATTGCCAGAGGGAAATATCGATGGACACGGGATACTTTAAGTTCGCTTACGTTTCCTTGAAATTTGAATTTCCTCCCTACGACCTCTGGGAAATTGCCCTCATGTTGTATGTACACCATAGCCATGGTAATTCGGGACCCAGATAAAACTTCGCGTTCATGGTAAAATAATCATGGGTTTGGATACACGATAAAAAAAGAACTTGCACCTGTGCACTAGATTTTCTCCCGCGATAAAAATTGCTAATACAATTTTTACTTTGCTTTTTTCCAATAGAATTTTCCTCATTCGAGACACGTCGCTGTAAAAAATATCAGGATTTTTTTTAAGGGATGAGTTTATCATCTGCAACTGAATTATGACGTAAATGGAGAAATGAATTAATTATTGTGCTTTTGTTGGAAGCTTTGTAATTCTTTGAATTCCCAGAACTCCGAAGTTTTCTTGTTAAGGGCATTTTTGAAAATTTTTAATCCGCATAAATATCAAAAGTGTGGATTGTGGGATTAAAGAGAAGTGTTGGAAAGAATTGCTTTTACGTTGCATTAATTGTGTGCACGGTACAACGAGCAATTAGCTTTTTGAAAATGATAATTCGTTTGTATATTTAATTTTATTTTACACGTTATCGTAAGGTACATTACACTTCGTAATCACGATGGTTAATTCTGCTCCAGTTTCTGTAAAATTAATTTTACATTCTGACGTTAACAGAACGATATTACTACAGTAATTTGCAAACAAATCGCGAAATCATGCATGGCTAAATACGGAATAAAAACAATTTCATTCCCCACGTAACACAAAAATTTTAATAAATACGAAATAATGCAAATAACGACGTTCCAAAATCGTTATTACGTTTATCCAAATAATCTGATTTTATGCACAAGGTCCATAAACATTTTGAAAGAATTATTTTTCTTTTTACTTTGACTACTTGCAAAATTAACCCTTTGACCTACGACTTCTTTTGCGACTGTTTCCGCTATAATTGAGAATTAAATTGTTAAAATAAAAATATGTTAGTGATTCCTGATAAATTTTAGAATTTAACGCAATATTAATAACGTAGAAATAATATTATCGTCTCGTGCTCCACTGATATTTTTAAATTGATCATTTTTGAGAAGCTTCAAAATTTCCTCTTCCATCAACCGCGTCAGTGTCACTCGTTGTAGGGCAAAGGGTTAAAGGTATTTCAAGTGTTTTAAATAATTCAGGTGTTTGAAGCATTTAATAATCGTTGGTACGAAAGTTCACGAAAGCGGAGATTCGAGTCAATTTCAAAGTGTGCTCAGAGACAGAGACTTTTTTGGCGGAAGTTCAGAACTTTCAAGGGACTCGGCAAACATCGAAAATTGGAATAAATTTGTCTTTCGCTTCTCCGACGAAGAACAGCAAAAGCCGGAGATTTTTATTAGCCGAATCGCGGATGAGTGAAACTTCAGCGCGATAAAAAGTCGAGCTTTCAATGGAATCCACAGTTTGCGGAATAATGCGAAGATCCGTGCACAGTGGAAACAAAGGATTCTTGATTGCGATTCCAAAAATTCCAATAAACCCCCAACTATCAGCTGACTGATTGCTCGTGCCAGGATAAAATAAATATAGTAGCAGGAAGGATTAAATAAATGTTATACCGCGCCTATTATACCATCGGGCGATTGATTACTCGCGTAAACAGAAAGTAAATATAGCAGCAGGCAGAATACAGTGAAACCACGATAAATGCAGAGATTTCGGCAGAAAGCAGTGCTCTTATCGAGCACCGGTGTCGAATCTGTGTTTACATTGGGGCTCGAGCCGAGCGCGAACTTAGAAAAAGACAAAGAGAGCGAGTAAACAAAGTGAGCCATTGATAATGCAACGATAAACTTGTTTATTTATTAATTATTCTAAATTTAACTTTTCCCAATGCATTATTGAGATTCTTCCGATCAAAATGATACCAAACACGATATACTTTGAATTATGTAAATAGTAAGTAAATTTATTAAATATAAAGTAAATATAATTCAAACTATATCGTGCTTGGTATCATTTTAATCAGAAAAATCTCACAAATATGTTAGCAAAGGTTTCAAAAAAATTGAAAATGAAAAGGACCGATCCTCCAATTTGTATTGCCTCATTGATACATTCGGGTGGTATCATGTTACACTGCTCCCTCGTCGAGGTTCTAAAAGGGGGATCCCCCTATGTGGAGGGGATAGTCATGGTGCATTTATCCAGGGAAACTTCTCATGCCTTCATCGAGGTTTTACCGCAGAATAAATATTGCAACGAAAGCTACTATACTAGCAGATGATCGATTACTGATGCGAGTTCCATCCTCCAACGATGCCCAGAGCCCTTGGCCAGCCTTGACCTCCCTTCACGCATCCCCGGCCACCCTTCCAGCCTTATGGTGTTCCTTTACCTACCCTCGTCAGCCATTGCACGGTTCGTTGTGTTGCTAAATAAGGTCAAGGTGCTTACAAACCTTGTTGCTCCTACGCGTACGAAATTAATGGCTTTTATTTAAACCACAGAATGCCCCTTTATTTAACACCAGATTCCCAGGCGTGAAATCTGTTACATTGCAATATATTAAATAAGGACTTGAAAATATTAAAAGACTTAGAAATTAAATAAGGACTTAAAAAGGACTTGAAAATATTAAAAGACTTACAAATTAAATAAGGACTTAAAAAGGAATTGAAAATATTAAGACTTAAAAATTAAATAAGGACTTAAAAAGGACTTGAAAATATTAAAAGACTTAGAAATTAAATAAGGACTTAAGAAGGACTTGAAAATATTAAAAGACTTAAAAATTAAATAAGGACTTAAAAAGGACTTGAAAATATCAAAAAACTTAAAAATTAAATACGGACTTAAAAAGGACTTGAAAATATTAAAAGACTTAGAAATTAAATAAGGAAGGCAAAGATGGTAATTCGTTGAGTCATTATTGTATTACAAAATACACGTGAAATATATAATTTACAGTGACTTTGTAATGTTTGAGAAATGTTTATAAAAGAGGTAGGAACTCGTCGATTTCACGGCTTCCGGAAATCTAGTGAACAGACTTTATTAAAATCCTCGTCAATATCGGCGTAATGAATTTTATTCGATGTTAAAATGTACTTGGATTGTTGCGATGTTTAATGAAACTTTTTTCACAGTTCCTTACGAAGAGGTCGATCAGGATTCGGCGCTGGTGGAAATGTTTGGACATGTTGGAGCTTATAAGTGCAAGTACATTGTTGCCGTAGGCGCCCTTGCTGGGTTGACGGTGTCCATGTTCGGTAGCATGTTTCCCATGCCTAGAATAATCTATGCGATGGCTCAGGATGGCCTCATTTTTCGGTAATTACAAGGGAAAATTATCGTTAACCGGTAATACTGCTCGTTTTGTTTCATCAAAGATTAAAAGCTGGATGTCCTTCGACTTTACGGGCAATTAGCGATTCAGAAGTTAGGGTGGAAATAAAAATCGATAAGGCGCAACTACGAAGACCTAATCGATAAAATAATATCTTATTTTTCTATCGGGGAAACTTTCGTCAAAGGTTCAAATTTTGCAATAAAAATTCTTAGAAACGTGCAGTATGATTTGTCGCGATTGAAATATTCGAATTTTTATATTTTTTGTGTTTTTAGCCACGTAATTATTTAAACACAAACGAGTACTCTTGTAGATCAGATAAATATACCGATATCCTTGTTTCTCATTAATTAGGAGCTTGAGTCAAGTGTGGCCAACGACGGGAACTCCTGCCCTTGCAACTGTCACTTCCGGTATGTGTGCAGCGTTTGCTGCACTTCTAATCCAGTTGGAAGTCCTGGTGGAAATGATGTCCATCGGTAAGGCGGCAAATTTCAAAGATAAAAAGCTTCTTACATTTTTCCTGCCACTCTGGTTTCTCATTCTTTCCCCACATTTCGCTAGTTCCATCATTTCTACAAAAGCGAAACTTTATTAAAATCACATTGTTACAAAGCAGATACCTTAAAGACACACGTAGTTATATATTTGGAAATTTTATTCGATATAGTGTGTGTTGTTTATTATTAATTATACTGCACAATGTGGACAGCAGAGGAGCAAGTGTTTTTTAATAGAAGATTGACCTAACGCAGACCTAACCGGGTCAAACAGAGGTCAAACTCTTCAAGAGTGCTTCAGGAGTAGATTTTCCTTATTTTAACACAGAATTCTGTTACTTTTTAATAATTATTAGCTACAATTCTAGCCGGTCTCCCCATGGCATTCATTGTGTTAAGCTGCTCAAGTTCAATCTCTGCACTTTGATATTTCGGTCGTCACTTTTTCGCAAGAGAAGAAAAAGAAATTTAATTTTTTGAACTCAGGTACCTTGCTGGCCTACACACTCGTCTCGACATGCGTCCTGATCCTTCGTTATCAGCCACATTCCACGAACCTCGTGGAGCTGCTTCCTCAGAGTCTCAGGACACCCTGTCGTTCGCCCACCAAGGAAACCCAAGAAAACGGACAAGTGACTTATGGAAACGAGCTTAAACCGGAACAGCTTACGACTGCTTTAAATTCCGTTCAAGCTGCTCAGTCAGATCCCGCAACTGGCAGCAATGCTCAGCGTATCATGGTGAGGAAGTACTTCCTTTTCATTTTTTTCTCAGACTCTGACAAAGTGGACGGACGGAATATTCCTTGCAATTTGTTTTCTGCAATTTTTCTAATACTTCGAACCTTCTCCTCAGTCTCCTTGAAAATTAAGAACGCAGTATTTAATCGAGCAAACCTCAAATTTCCAAATGCACTCTTTGCAATTTAGAGATTTGGATTTTTCGCGAGGATACTTATTTAGAAAATGTTGCAAATGTGTTTCTCAAGAATAGTTACCCCTTTTTCCGTTTACTCGGCCTTTTTCTGAAACAGGAGCACTTTCTAAAATATCGAATTATCAGGTACTCGAGTATACCCTTCTCTTCGAATAAACTTTAAAGGAAAAGCCACGTCTTTGGCTGCATCCAATGCTACTTTTTCTACGTTTAACAGTGAAATGCATTCTTTGCAATGTTACTTTTCCACTCAGGTGCGAAAAGTAAGGAGATGCAACAGTTCCTCGCCAGACTCAGACGATACTTATGGCGCAGAGGAGGACGAGGTGGGATTGGGCAAAGATGACCAGTATCTTGTCAGCGACAGAACGGAAAATAAGTTTTATGGCAGTGTGCATGCAGCTGCAGCTGCATCCAGCTGCGGCAGCACGCATCAGTATCCTGGAAACACGCCGATCATAGGGCCGCCCTTGAATTATCTTCAGCGTCGATTGCAGGTGGGAAAATATTTCAATTATAACGGACTTTAATTATTATACTATCAAATAAGAATATTACGAGTCACTTTACACAGGAGAATTTGGAATTGTTTAACGGTACATTTTCAATTCATATGAAATTCATTAACACTAGAACTACCGGCGTTAAATCCATTATATTTCAATACATTAAATAAGTACTTTGAGAAAAGAGGAATCAAGAGGCGAAAAAGATGAACGATTTGGTCATTTATGTTTTTTGAGTTGGACGTAAAATATTTCTCTTATGACTCTCCTATAAAGTAGGAGAATTCTTGGAAAAAATTGTGTACCAGTCATTTCGACTGGTTTGGTAGTTCTAGTGTTAAAAAGTCTTCGGATTAAAAATGTAAAGGGAGATTGAATTGTAAAACGTTGAATTTGATTAATAGAGAGGTAAATTGACAGTGAAATATCTGAATTTGTAAATTTCCAAAATTGCGAGGTCTCTTTGGTATTATTTTTCATTGGAAATTTCTCTGCGTTTTAAATATCAATTTAGATCACGTTAACAAGGGAACCTAATATGATTTTTCAGTTGCAAAAATTATATTATAACACAATTGTTGTTATATTTTTAACTAATTTGATAGAGGTTCCAATTTTGTATGTTATTAAATTTCCATGGTGTCCTCCTTTATGAGGAGTGCTTTTTTTCTCCATTAACTCGAGCACATGCCGTGCTATCGCAATCTCCTAAGCAATTAGATGATTGAGGTAACGATTAAAAGCTGATTACACGATAATGTGTATCTTAGGCAGCACAATATATCTGCCCTGCCATTTTTCCCTGGGTGGATCGAGGCCCGGCGACGGAGGCGTCGGGACGCTATGTCATGAAATTAGTCGGCTTGCTTTACCTGCTGATTTTGATCTTCGATCTGATTATTGTTTGCGGCATGGGTGAGTTACAGAATATTTCAAGAATCTCGATAAAAAATATATTCAGCTTAAAACGATTGTAGAAGGTGACCCAATTAAAGTTAACGCAGTTGCAATTTTTGTGTTGATTTTTTCTTCGGAAAGAAAATTTGAAATAAAAAAATTAGTTTTTTGTGCATTTAGAGAGAAAAGATTTGCAGGAGATAATATATATTGCACGAGTAGTTAATTATTTATATGGATCACCTTGTGTAAAGTAATTTTAAGAAATCTTAGGGGATTCTCATTGAAAGTACAATTATTTTTATGGTATTTTAGGGAACATGGGAACCTTCACGACGATTCTTCTCTTCCTTTTTCTCTTCGCAATAATCGGGGTGTTACTTGCCATTAGTAGAAAGCCGCAGAACAGGTAGGTCCGTTAATTTGTATTATCGAAGAGCTTTGTGACGTTGTTATTAAGGATTAAAAGGGTTAAGTGTCACTCTGTTTTTTAGTGATGAGAATTAATTATGATAGTTGTCGTCTTAAAATCAACGAAATTGGTTTTCTAACGAGGAATCGTGAACTGTTTTAGGAACAGCTTGATGTTCATGACACCGGGGCTACCGTTCGTACCTGCGATCGCTGTTACCGTGAACATTTATCTGATCTTCAAGCTGCACATTCTGACTTTAGTCAGATTCACCATCTGGATGATACTCGGTAAAAAATATAAAACTAGAGTAACGAGTATGCACTGATAGATCATTTTAAATGTAGGGGTAGGTCCCGCAATCCTCGGGAGACGGAATGTGAGAATTACTTTTCAACCAAAAGAGATAGACATTTTTTACATGGAATGCCTAAAAGTAGACAAACTGACGATTCAAACAAAAAAAGAATCATCGTCCTGCGGCTCTCAGACGCCGAGAAATAAAAATACGAACTTCAATAAAAATCAACCCCTTCCCCATCCTTGACTTGCGGCGGCCAGCCGCGAAAATCATACTTCCTCGACTTTGAAAAATCATATCTCGCTTGTTTTTGGGCCGATCTCGATGGGCCTTGTTTCTACGTGTTCCTTGGAGTCTTGGCTTTCGATCTACGCCACTAAAATGATCCTGCTTCAATTAGTTTTTTCACCACGATCCCGAGACGGCAAAATGAACTCTGCGCATAAACGGATGAACATAGAAATTTGTACCTGGAAGCATCTTAAAATAGACTTTTCAACGATTAAAGCAAAAAAAATTCATCCCTCTACGACCCCCAGAAGCCGAGATACGGATTTTCAAACATAAGCCTGCACCGCTCCCCTGGCTGCCCTGACTCCTCGCCGAGGGCCATCCAAAAATCGGACACCCTCGACTTTGAAATTAAATATCTCGCATGTTTTTGGACGGATCTTGATGAAACTTTTTTCACGTGTTCCTTGGACTCTTGGCTTTCGATCTACGCCACTAAAATGATCCTGCGTCAATTAGCTTTTGCACCAGGCTCCCGAGACGGGAAAATGAACCCTGCGCTTAAACGGATGAAGATAGAAACTTGTGCGTGGAAGTATCTTCAAATAGACTCTTCAACGATTGAAACAAAAAAAAATTCAGCCCTCTACGACCCCCAGAAGCCGAGATACGAATTTTCAAACTTTAGCCTGCACCGCTCCCCCGGTCGCGCAGGCCCCTCGCCCGGGGCTCCCAAAAATCGGACTTCCTCGACTTTGAAATTAAATATCTCGCGTGTTTTTGGACGGATCTTGATGAAACTTCTTTCACGTGTTCCTTGGACTCTTGGCTTTCGATCTACGCCACTAAAATGATCCTGCGTCAATTAGCTTTTGCACCAGGCTCCCGAGACGGGAAAATGAACCCTGCATTTAAACGCATCAAGATAGAAACTTCTACCCAAAAGCATCTTAAAATAGACACTTTCACGATTCAGACTAAAAAAAATTCATCCCTCTACGACCCCCAGAAGCGGAGATACGGATTTTCAAACTTTAGTCTGCACCGCTCCTCTGGCCGCCCAGACTCCTCATCGAGACCTCTCATAAATCACTCTTCCTCGACTTTGAAATTTTATACCTCACTTATTTTTTCGGCCCATCTCGATGGGCCAAATTTCACCCCTCTAACGACACTTCTCCCTCCACAGGTTTCCTAATGTACTTCTACTACGGCATAAAGCACAGTAGTGCGGAGGAAGAGAGCAAGTCCGAGAATCGCAAGAAGAGCGTAACAATTTGTAGAATGGAGCTGCGGGTCGACGATGTACAGATGCATCAGCAAACGCATCCGTCGTCCTACGTTTCGACCGATCGCAACATCTACGAAGGCCAACAGCTCGATGCATTCGGCCAGCCCGTCTTTGGGAGCACGAATTTCGGCGGGACGCCCAGCCAAAGGCCAACCCAGACCGGTCAACCGGCTCTCTTCGTCGATCAGGAGAATTTCCCTACCTGGGACGATTGAACGGAGAACGGAGACGATATATACATATATACAGAAGATATAATATAAATATTACGCAAGCCTGACCGGCATCGAATGTTCGCCGTTGAAGACTTACCGTTTCGGAGATCGCGGGAATTCCTGGACCGTTGATGCCGAATCGTCAATTTATAATTATTATTTCCCTTTCCGTTTCTTTTAGATATTCGCGGTCGAGAGAGTTTCAGCAGACATTGAGGTGTTTTGTAATATTTTTTGAAGGTTGGACGATGCTTGACGTGGACGATCGACAGAACGTATTTGCAGCAAGTGGAAAGAGGATTTATTGCGATTTTTTATTTCTTTTGGTGTCATGGAATGTAGCTTTTGGTAGATCGATTTGTTAAGGTGTTTATGGGAGTTTTGCCGATCAATGGGAAGACTGGATGTCAAATTTGAGCAATAATTTGTACAGTTAGTGGGAGTTATCTAGGTTGCTGGAAGTCTGAGACTTCCGAAGATTGATTTTGAGTGGTATGTGTCTTAGGGTAAGTTTGTTTTTTATTTATTATCGCAAGAATAGAAGAACTTTTTCTATCTAATTCCAAATAACTTAGGATTAAACTAATTAGATTTATGTGGAGAAGACAGGCGGAGAAAAACTGCTGTCTTATTCTATCTGATTCGAAATGTGTTAGAACAACGAAATTTAGAACTAGGCAGAAAAAAAGAATGTCAACCCCTTGCCGTACGATTTCTTTTGTGACTGCCTCCGCAATAATTCAGAATTAAACAGGCGAAATAAAAATGAATCGGTGATTCTCGATATATCGGATCATTCAACGTAGTACGAATATTATGAAAATAATTTTATCGTGTCAAATCTCACTGATATTATCAATTTCATAGGTTTTGCGGAACTTGCAAATTTAATATCCAATTTATCGTGCCACGACTGTACGGCTAGGGGTTAAAAAAATCGAAAACTATCAGAATAGGTCTGAAAAATTCTCACAATTAATAAATAAAAAAATTATACATACCATCGAGACACATATCGCACAAAACCAGTATCAAACACTGGCTCTGCACGTCAAGAATGATCTCAACGCGGAAATTATTTATTTACGCCATTGATTTCTCCAAAAATCATTGAACAATAGCGTCGTCAATTTAAATAAGAAAAGATAGAAGTTCCTTCCTATTTTTCAAGCTGCTTCGAACATTCTCCATGATCGAGGTTTTATCGCAAAGTTAATAATAAATGTAAATCAATCGGTAAAGGAAAATCCGCGCTTCTCCGAGGGCCGAACTTGTTGACTACTGTTTGGGACGAATGTAGCAAATAATTTTCGCGGCAATATTTATTATCCTAGTTGTATAAACGAAGAAAAGAGAATACGTCGTTCTACGAGGCAGAGCTGTCGGGGGGGATGAAGCAATCGGGCGATAGGGGATGACGATTATCGGATTGACGGAATCGCGATCGAGACGATGAATGACGAGACCATTACCATTCCTAGTATAAGATGAAACTTGTGTTTTCCAAGAGAGCATTTTAACTGCTAAGAAATAAGTTCAAATTTATCGCTAGTCGAGAGCAAGGGAGAGGAAGAAAGAGAGAATAGTCGAGCGTGATTGTATATCTGCATGAGCCAAAGAGAGAAAGGAGACGAGAGGAAGGGATTCGAGACAAAATGAGATAACGACAGCACGAGGGAGCAAGAATGAGACGTAAAATCGTTCCTGAGACAGAGTGCATGGAGAGAATGGTCGAGTGCGTCCGTAGTGATCATTCAAAAAGATAAAAAAGATAACAGTATGAAAAAAAAAGATCTTGCCTAAATCTAGTCTTTCCCGTAAGAAGGAAGTTTAGTCTAACGCGGTTTCCCGAAATTGCTCTGTACGCGGATTACACGACTTATTTCATCACCAGGTTTAAAAAATCGGTTTATTTGAACATTTCTGCAAATTTTCAGAATTAATTGTGGACGCGGGTTATCGTATAAATGAATAAGCTCAGATTCTTTTTATTATAAATTAGTATATAACGTATGCAATAATTCTTTGTTAAATATTATTTATTCATTTATGATAAAAGGAGTCTGAGTTTATCATTTTTGCGATAACCGGTTTCTGCATTAATATCGAACACCTTGAAGAGTTCTTCACTCAAAAAGCCCTTAATCGAAGCAACGTTTGCTTCTCAAAGCCCTCTATTCAATTGACGAACTTGAAATTTCTGAAGAAAGAGGAAAATGAAATACATAATAATTATTTGTTAATAGGCTCTGAAAAGATAAACAAATTAAAATTCCGCGAGGCAGTTTAGGGAAACGAGCTCTAACGTATCGTAATCCTATACCTTTAAGCTTAACTATAACGACTCGCATACGTCTTACCTCGAGTTAAATCGTTTGATTATTTCACGCGTTCTTTGTATAAGTCGTCTTAGAGTTTAAGCCTATCTACGGGGTCACGGGGGTTGCATTTACGATGGGGATTTTGCGAGGGTATTCCTCGGGGGGGTTGAACAAAAGAGGGGATTTCTCTTTTCGTGTACATATCTTCGATGTTCCGAAACGATCGTTTCGTCGCGCCCTTTTTCGCGAATTCGCTGTGCTTCTCTGTGGATTATAGTGTTCCGCGTGATTGATCGAAGATCGCCGATTGGTCGATCGAGAAGATCAAGACTGAATCTGCACATGCCAACGGGTCTCTGAATTTTCTTTAGTGTCAGAAACACTGACTGTTTTGCTCATTAGCCGCGACGAGACTGTGGTTAAAAGCTTTAGGCTTGATTTTTATTAATTTATTATTTAATACAGCATAGCCTTGGTGGTTTGGGACTCATTTAAAACTTCAAACATATCCTAGGTGAGATAACTACAGCACTTAAATCTGAAAATGGATGTATAGTGCGTGAGAAGGTAGAGAAAAGGAATTAAAATCAGTGGGTTCAAGTTCCCCGTTAAATTGGAAATTTTTCCTTAATTGTAATTAAACATATCATAGTTAGGGTGATTAAGAACCACCAGAAATGTCATATCAATTAATAATTTCTCTTGTTTCAACGTAAAATAAAAAAGAGCGCGGTTGCGTCGCGTGGCAGCAACTACGGTCAGTTCGCGATCAAGTGCGGCACCTTAGAATCTCTCGCGTTAAATCGGCTTTAGTGAGTTTTCCAGTACATGCTGTTATATTACTGTTAATGTTAAGTATTTCTGCAATTTCTGTGTCCATTCTGTCGATAAAATCATTTGTCTTTTTAATTTAATTCAAGTCTACCGAAGTTTTTAAAAGCTATATATTTTTCCTTTATTTTTTGTAAAAAATTGCTTCTCCATTGGTCATTCTTGCGCACATCTTTGCCGCATTCGCAACGACATTACGCACAATTCTTAATATTTGCCTCGGGCAATTGTGCAGTCGTACCAAGTATTCTCATTGTGAAACATCAGAGCAAAACTCATGAGTGCGTCATAGTCGATCGCAGTGAAGATTCAGAGTAAATGTCCTCGAATGGTTTTTCTCGCAAAGAAAACAATTTCAATATCAATGCAATCTTAAATTATTCTTTGTCTCAATGAAAATGATGTTTCCTTGTCGATGGAAAGAATTCTGGAAATGTCCTCGGTTTGCCGAGGATGTTGGAATGGAAAATAGTATTCCAGGGAGACGCGTTGGCTGTGCATTCCAGTCGATTTTATTCGCCTTCCAGAACGTCGATCCTGAATGCAGGCATCTGCGAATAACATATCTAGTCGATCCTTTGTATTCCAGTAATTTTAGCGGTAAAAGAACTCGTTGTTACTTTCCTGTATTTTATTATATTTTTTATTCTCAGCCCTTCGTAAGAGGGCCATGTTATTTCCCAATTTTCTTAAGGATCTCATGGATGTAATTGTGATCTGCACGGAAGTTTTTCACGAAATCTTCAACACGTCCATGAAAGATTTTATTATCTTCTATTCTCTATCCTCGTGGGAATTTATTTTTGCAAATTTCTCACGGATCTCATGAATTTTTTTTAGAGAACGAGAGATAATAGTTGACCGTAGTATTTTGTATATTAACCGTATCGTCGAGAATTTTGGAAATAAGTATCGTAGAAAGTCCGCTATTCTTTCACCCACGGTACACGAAATTCATGAGACTTCCACTTAAAAATTTAGCCGGATACTTTCTCGCAACATCGCGAAACAACTTGTCGTTTCCGTTTCGTGCTCACCTAATTACATTTAATTATAGAGAATCAGCCTCGTTCGAACTTTCGAGTCGTTCTCAATTCCTTTTTCTGGCATCAAATTACCAAAGGAAAAAAAAAATGCGACATATCTCGAATTTAATCCTCGAATAACCAGTACGCTCTAATTAGTCGTAATTAGCACACTCCTCAGAAATAAAAGTGAACCTCGACGGAATTTAGGAAAGAATTGTTTCCACTAGAAATCTACCGTGCTCCTCTTTGATGGAGGACACGAATTATCTCGAACGCGAATTCCAAACGAATTCGCGACGTCTCCGGGGTGAAATAACGAAAACGAAGGGATGAAAGATTCGTCGGTTAATAGCGATGGGCGTTGAATTATTTCTTCTGCTAATTTTTTCAAATTATTAATCTTCCTTTGGCTTTGTCCCATCAGAGTACAATATTTTCATAAGAATAACAATCTTTTTAAATCTATTATCAATCGATTGAAGCTAATTCAATCATTAATTTTATTTTTATCCCGGTATAAAGTTTATTAGGATATTCCAATTAAATATACAAAATTTATTTTCCAAATTAAGAAGCTTCTTTTCATTGCTTTTATTTTATAGAAATGTTATTAACACAGAAATTCACTGTTTAGTTAAGCTGCACTCTATTTCAGTACAGGGGGTTGTAAACCATCAGAAATCATCGCCCATCGTTATAACCACCATAAAAAGTGAAGGACAGAAATTGACGTCTCTCCGTTTATTGTATTCTCGGCTCTACATATCGATCGGTGATCTTTTCACATATCAGTCTGCACCTTTTTGCAAGAAGGTATTCCTGAAATTTACAGAATGAGAGGGAGAGAGAAAGCGAGTGAGAGAGAATGATCTATATATTTATCTTAAGTATTACTGCATCTGTTGAAATTTTCTAATACATATATATATTATATATCATATATTATATATAATATATGTATTATACATATACGAAAGTGTGATAGTTTCTATGCCTGACGAACTAACGTTTCGTTTATGGGGGTTTGGCGAGGGGGAAAATTACTGGAGGGAGTCCATTATTTTTTGTAATTAACTCTGTAAAATTCAATGGATATCAGCTCTACAAAAAAGAGACATTTATCATCGAAACAATGCAATATCGATGAATTAATTTGAATTATTCTCCTAGGATAACAGCAAATTCTTATCTTTTCGATGATAGAGGAGAATATTTAAGACTCCAAGTATCTTGGACTTAGGTCAAGGTCCAATGGACGAATAGAAAGGACACTTCTTCTTGTAATAATTGAGAATAAATAATATGGATTAACGGTAGTACATGGAAATAGGCCGAATAGTTTTCTACTGAGGTAGGGAGGACGTTTTGATTAGTTCGGTAGAGAAATTAGGATCGTAGAGGAATGAGATTAATTGTCCAAGTAAATTGTCGGATTGTTAAATCCGTGGAAAACTAAGATGCCAGTAACTCGCTTCAGTGATAAGCCCAATCACTAGACCAGCATAAATGAGACAATGCTGAAGAATTTTAGTTTTCAATCCCAATTACTTCAACGTCGTCGCAATGAGGATCATGGTCGATGGTTTGGTGATAAATACACTTAAAATTCGAAAAATGCAGAGTTCAAAGTCTCCAAATAGAAATATGTCCCGAAAGGAATTTTTAAAAAATACAGAGGACATTTTTCAACTTCGTAATTCAAAAATTGCCAGGTACCATAACTTTGAAAAGAATTTGTTCAATTTCCATGCTGATCCTCCTACACGACGACGAAGATTAATTAATCATTCGGCTCTTTGCTTTTTTAATTAGTCTTTGGAATTCTTAGATAGGAGGAAATGGCCTATTTGCAGTGCATACACGCAGGACGAATCCGCTTTGGGAATTTGACAGTAATTAAATGAACTTCGAGCGAACTGCAAATTAAATTAATTCTTGGATCTTGGAACGTCAATTACTTAGAGATTTATATTTAATTATTCGTCCAATATAATTCAAGCGTTCGGATGTAATAATTCTTTTCTTTAATTTTATTCTGCTTTTCGTTCTCTTTTGTCATTATGGCGTGAAAAGGTGTGAATTTTGAGTAATTTTTTTCCATTTTCTCAGCGTGCAAAGAACGAAGAGGGATATTGTATCTAGGGAATTTCTTTGCTAGGTAATTTTATGGGATTCTCAGCCTGCGTGAGACACGAAAAATACTTCGAAGTCGCAGTAATTTGCACCGAAAAACCCTGAGAGTATTCGATGATCGTAGCTGAATTCGCAGGCGCAATTTATGGTGAAAATAATCTTCCATTAAGCATGAAATGTGTGAGAAATTGTACGAGGAAAAAGGAGAGCGCTTTCAGTGACTGAGAAACGTTTATATTTAAGTTTCCTTCGAATGCCATAAATACGTCCGAAATTATTTAAAATCGTTAAAAAAATTCCCTGCAATTTTCCACGGAAGAATGTCGGATTTTTCATCTCATTGTAACAATTATCCAAATGTTTCCGGATCTTCCGTAGAATTTCTCGAGAATTTCGCTGTGAATTTGCTCGAATTCTTGAACAATTTAATATGTTAATCAATAAGTGTCACACGTCGAGAAAGAAACGAATTTTTCTTTATTTTCCAGTACACCTGGAAAATGCGAATTAATTTATTCTGTTAACTTGGTCTCAATTTTCAGTGATCATTTTGCAATAATTTTGCGACGTAATAGATCAGACTTTATCCTGTAAATACAAAGCTGCATTGAACTCGTATCGCCCAAAGTTGCACAGTCAATTTAACACTGTAAATGCATAACAGAGAAGAGTGTAGTAGCAGAATTAATTAATTAATTCCTTCCACGGCCAATAAACAAATTATAACGGTCAATTCTAACGAAGTGGAAGTGGAACTTAACTGAATGAGACGAGGATGAGAACGAACGAAAGTAAAGGATGGAATGAGCGAGATGAAGGAATAAAAAAGAAAATTGAATATCGATTTCCAACGTGTTCGAGTCACTGAATGAATCGATTGCGCAACGATGATCGTAAGCGATTCGAATCGCTCCGGGATCGAAGGAATCGCGAATTGCGAATTCGTTTTCCAGCTTGCATCCGCTGCGCTTCCGCCGGAAGTGGTATTATCACTCGGTATGTCGTCGAGCGTAATATGTGCTATTAATTCTATCAACGTCTCGCGCGTGGGAAATTACAATTAAATGGAATAATTTCTTTAATTCGGTGTACCTGATAATTTCTATGATATTTTCAATCCTTTGGAATTTTTAAATCATCGATAATACGTTGGAAATTAACCCTTTGGTGTGAAAAATACAATTAAAATTGGTAATTCGTTTAATTCGGTGCACCTGATAATTTCTATGATATTTTCAATCGTTTGGAATTTTTAAATCATTGATAATACGTTGGAAATTAACCCTTTGGTGTGAAAAATACAATGGAAATTAGTAATTTGTTTAAATCGGTGCACCTGATAATTTCTATGATATTTTCAATCCTTTGGAATTTTGGAATCATTAATAATACGTTGGAAAATAAATAACCCTTTGGCTGCAGTGAGCTTCCAATGAAAAATTAACAATGGAAAGTTGTTTTTCATGAATGTTGCATCAGTAAAAAAATTAATGCAGTGTTTCATCGCTTCACGTGCGAAACAGGATCGAATAATAAACTAATTAATAGTTCAGAGAAGAAGCAACTATTACTCAACGAAATTTACGCACTCTTTGCAGAAAAAGGGTTAGAAGAAAATGACAGAAAATATAATTTCACAAATTTTGAATCTCTGTCGATGAAATGTGCAAATTTGTTCAGTTTCTTTTACGAATTCTCGTAAGATACAGGAGAAAGAGAACACGCGCGAGAATGAAAACGAGAGAAAGAGAGAGCGAGAGAGAAAGGGTCAAATTGAAAGTAAGAATGAATGAAACGAATGAACGATTTGTGTAATTTTTTTTTCTTCTCTCGGGAAGGTCGGGTGGAGAGCACTCGAGGTATCTTGGGAAGATATTATGCGCACCAGGACAGAATTTTCCATGTAATATATATACCCTTACGTAATTACGTTGTTTAATATTGATAAGGATCAAAAATAAAAGTGATTATTCAGAAACCAAGCCGTTGCCTCAAGTCCTTCCGTTTATTTTCTTCTGAAAAACATCTTTGTAAATACTGCTCCTACTTCTGATACTCGAAATTCCTCCTGTAATATTCAAAGTCCTTTTTTTAAAGAAAGAAAATTTATATTCGATCCTAATGTTCCTTCCGCTATTCCGAAATTAAGTTGAAATCTGTTTGTTTGTTTATCGATAGGAAATTTATTTTAAACCGTAATTTTTCGCGGTTTAATTTCGAATTTCTTGAACGTCAGTGATATGAAAGTGCCGGTATCGATTCATTCGATAATTACACCAATTAAATCCCACTTCAAAACTGTGCAACTTTGCCCGTAGATTTTCACGTTCAAATTAATAGTTTCGGACACACTTCAACATTCAGTCTTACAACTACCCCTTAATTGTATGTTCCTATTGATAATTAAACCCTTTGTATTACACTGTAATTTTCAGTTTAATAACGGTAATTTATCACATCATTAACCCCATATTGTGTCAACTTTGCAAAATTAAATCCAATCAAAATTTCCCTCCACCTCGTCACCTCCCTCTGTAACCAATTTACTCCCTCTAGCTAGAAATCTATTTAAAAATTCTAAATAAGAATAAATAATATCGTTCTACTTACAAAATTCAAAATAACTTTGAGCTCATCTCACTGTTTTTCTATACTACTTCTATTTTTTTTTAATAAAATTACTTTTCGGTTAGGTCCTCTGCAGAAATAAGTACCAGTCTACCTAAAAAATTCTAAATAAGAATAAATAGTGTCGTTCTACTTGCAAAATTCAAAATAACTTTGCCATCATCTCATTGTTTTTCTGCACTAATTCTACTTTTTTTTATAAATTTACGTTTCGGTTAGCTTCTCTAAGGAATTAAGTACCATTAATAAACAATCTTCATCGGCTACATCGATTAAATGCCATTCAGCACGTTGTAAAATTATTATCTCGGTCATTAACCCAGCGTTGTTCGATTGATCGCGAAAAGCCATCGCTTTTACCATGGAGAAAAGGTTTGCACGTACGAACAGCATGCTGAAAGACATCAAGAAAATGTCAAGGATCCTCCTTCATCGCCCGAGGCATCGATATGTTTTTTTTTTCCCCGGGAATCGCGGAACTTTCGTGTTGATTGCGCAAATTTCCTCCTCTTTTTTTCTCTCTCTCTCTCTCCTCGTTTAAACGAATAGAACTTTATTTCCTTTCGTCGAAAGAAACGGTAAAATTTATTCCGCCAATCGAATCGATGATCCAGACGTCCGGATCCGTTTTGCAAATGGGATTCTAAAAATACGTGTAAGCCGTTTTGAAATGCATGAAACGTTGGAGCGCTGTAATTTGTCATTTTACGTTTGCTTTGATCGTTGAATTTATTGCCGAGGGGTGGGAAGACCCGTCGATGGTTTGAAATTAAATTTGCGTACGTTTTGAAATCAATGCTGGTGGAATGGTCTTTTAAAAAGACCTCAGTTTTATGGGAATGTTTTTGAACGTTTTTACATTTCGATTAGTTTTTTTACTCGGCGAAAACTGACGATTTTTCGGATGATGTCAAATATTTTTTTGTACTGGGAGAATTTTAAAGAATACTTTTCAAAATTCATATTTATTAAATCACTGTGTCTTCTGTGGACGATAAATTATTTTGAGCTGTTCAGATATTTGTCGTTGTTTATTAATAATACAAAGTATATTTGACAAGTATATTTAAATCGTAGAATTCTACAAATTGTTTTGACGCAGAATATTAAATTACATTTTTCGAATTCTGAAAAACAAATATCTCAGAGCACAGAATAATTGTTCTCCATCGGAATTTTTAATAACAATTTCTAAACTGTCCCATATGCTCTTAACATATGACATAATACTAATTTTCCCATTAATTATTATAATTTCCATGGCAAAATTGCTAACGCTCCGCTAATTATCCAGAGGACAATTAGCTATCGTCATAATGAGTCAATTACCACACTTATTGCACGTGAATAGAATTTTTCGCGATTTCACGTATTCCTGCACGGTTTACAGAAGTTCCAATTATCTTAAAGATTATCGTAGCATTGCACTGTCCATTACAATGACACTAATTTTCTCCTACGAAGTTGACAGTTGACCTCCGTGGCAAACACTTTCACGAGATGAGGAGAACAAGGACGTGGAATCTTTGCGCTGGCATTTCTCTATTTCTTTACAAAATGTTAGATAAACCAGCTTCACCAATGCCTTACAGACTCTTTTAACTATGAGCTGAACGGTTCTTGATGATAGCTTATCGACAATTCTGATATTTTTCATTTTTAAAAAGCAATGTTAAATTTCCTATTTGCTTTCATTTATTTTTCGTCTTCCTTCTTTGGCGAAGTAAATTTTTCTCGTAATGTTTGGCAAATTATATTTAACAATTCCTCTTTATATTTTCCAGTGTCGGTGTTAGTAATTAATTTGGTAATATTGACTTATTAATATTGACTTATTGAATTATTATTTTTATTTATTTATTACTACGTTTTACCTATTAAAGTCTGAGGAATTAATAAGCCCAATGCTACATACTTTTATAAACTAGAAAAAAGGTGTTACTTTTATTAAATAACCACTGCGACACAAGATAAAAATTTCACAGACTCGCCACGTAGCAAATTCCTTTGTGACCTTACCATTAAACCACTAGGATCAAAAGGGTTAATAAAACCCAAGAAACCCTCATAAAAATTAACTAAATGACAAAAACACCAAAAATTCCCTCGCAACTTTCATTATCAGCTCTGTAAACTTGCCCAATATGTGAGTCGCTCAGAAGCCAATGCGGTTAAATCCATCTTTCTTTTATATTTTCTGATTTTTGTAAATGTTAATACAATGAAGTTTGTTCCATTAAAATTGACAAAAATCAGAAAATATAAAAGAAAGACGGACTTAACCGCATCGGCTTCCGAGCGACTCATGTCTGACCACCGAGCGAAACTACGGTTCCTCGGCGTCTTCGTCCTCTTCGCCGTTGCTCTTCTCTCCTCCCTCGTCCTCTGCTCGAAGATGATAAAAGCTCGCGAAGACGAGGAGGCGGCAGGTAGTCTTTCTTTCGGAATCGTAACAGAAGGAGCAAGTAGAATACGTCAAAGAGTTTCGTGATGGCCTCGAATACGATCGTCCGTCTGCTCATCGCCTCCGGCGTCCTCGTAGCGGCGAGCTGTGAGTAGACCACCTTCGCCGTATCTTCGAGAAAGTGAAACTCCACGAATCGCTTTACGAAACTCCACGGCGACGAGATTTCGGGGAAAAGTGTTTGTTCTGTGCGTAACGGAGACCTGTGCGGAGAAAAAGTGTCGGTTGACTCGACGACGAAGGAGAAAATTGAGTCACTCGGTTTTCTTTCTTCCTAAGTTGAATTTTCTGGGGTGTTTGACAATTTGGGAGGAAGATTTCCGTGGTGATTTAGTGATTTCTTTGGGATGCTGCAACGTGCGGGGATAATTGGGGGTGGATTATTACGTTGGGTTATTAATGTTACATTTAGGGGTATTTGGGTTTTGAAGGGATGGTTGTATCGATGGAGAGGGTGGGAGGGATTTTATAGTGAAATAGGAGAGTGTGGTTGAAGTCGCTAATGGTGTTCGTTTGGAGGATGATGAATTAGTTGCGGTGGAATTAATTGAACGGTTGAAAAGATAAAATATCTAATTATTTGTTAGAATTGTGGCAGTGGAATTGATTTTATTTGAATATTATTAGTAGCGTGGAAAATTAAGATACCGGGGAAACTTGCTGTTTTTGGAAATATAAGATCAAAAGTCAGTAATTTTTGCTGTAATTAGGAGTCCCTTCTTCAAAATTTCTAGGCTTTTTACTTTGATAGAAAATTAAAATAATGAATCGATTGACAATTAATTACAAGCAGATAGGAAGATGAAATATAAGTTGGCTAAATATAGATGAATAAATACTGTTGTATTAAATTGACGGAAGAGTGTTTTTCGACGGCCACCTTCTGAATTACTGCATCGATGAAAATAGTCTTTGGTATTAAAATTCTGAGTGTCGCCTTAAAGTGCGTCTGTATTATCGGAATATTCGATGCCGCTGATGTTACATCACCATGTCGTTACTTATGTCTTCGGCGTACATCTCCAAGAGAATCGTTGCTTCTTTTACCGCCACAGAAAACGCCGCCACTTTGCACTTTTCATCGTCGACCTTTAAATCACCTTCAATTTTAAATCACTCAATTATTCATACAAATTTTTCCTCGCAGCGGCAAAAGAATAATTCCAACGCGATATAAAAGGATTTGAGATATAAAAGTGTTAATAATTCGAGCTCTTAACGAGACTCGGCTACAGCAGTCCTTTTACTTAATCTCTACGAGAGAAATGATTCAGGTCATCCGTTACTTAACAGCAGAAAGGAGAGAAAGGGCTTATGTCGTCCAGGATCTTCACGAGGTATCCTGATACTTTTATTCCTACTTTGCTGCAAGTTTATCACTTAAATAAAATGGATAAACCTAAAGGATGGAGGAGGGATTTGCAGAATATAAAATGTACTTAGAGTCTCATTACGTTTCGCCAGGAAAATCCCTCTTGGGTTTGTCTCACTTAGATCTCCGTTTTATTACGTTTTTCATGAATAAAGTTGGTAATTTAGCAAATTATGCTGCTCCAGGGGACCATTTCCCTTGGGTGAGGTCTCAATTAGCTTTGGGTTAGGTCTAGACCTTCACCAAGGTCATCTGTGGTTCCGGTTAGGCAATTTGGAGAAGAATTTTAACGAGTAAAGTTGTTTCTTTTTAAAGTTGCGTTCCTAGAGGCGACAAACACCCTTGTGTTGATCTGAGTTAGGTTTAGACCTTCAGCAAGGTCATTTGTGGTCCCGTTGGGTAATTTGGAGAAAAATGTCCTTTAACCCCTTGCCGTACCATTTCTTTTGTGACTGAATACGGAATAACTCTGAATTAAATACTGAAATAACGATGTATCCCTGATTTCTTATATAGCGTATAATTTAACGCAATATTAAAAGCATAGAATTAATTTTATTTTATCCTGACCCACTGATATCTTTAATTTAATAATTTTTGGAACACTTCAAAATTGACTATTCCATTTATCGCGTTATGAGTGTCACTCGTTATTGTACGGCAAGGGTTTAATGAGCAAAGTTGCTTCTTTTTCTGTTATTTTCCTACAGGAAACAATTGCTCTCGTGTCACACCCTACTTAGACTTGATACAGTTTCCTGCCACCCCATTATCAACATCCAAGTCACATCCGTGATAACTGACACTCAATCATTCTCGAATAAAACCCTTACCCTTTTCCTCTTCCTCGTCAAACCTTGCTTAAAATCATTCTAAAGCATTTCCCAGGAAAAATGCACCATCCTAAATCCATCGGCGCAAAGTAGCAGCACATCCCACGTGCTGCTATCTTCTCGACAATTCCGCTTCTCGTTCAGGAAATAACGTCGATTTCCGCGGCCATAAAATTGACATTTCGCAAGTCACCGATCAGACTAGGATCGATTCGTGGTATTTCGTAAGAGCTGGGATGCTAATGCAAGGAACACCTTCACGGAGGTCAAATCGCATCGCCGAACTTTCTCCGAAGTCTTCTCTGTGAGCGTATGCACACGCACGGAAGCCGAGACCGGTTTGCTTCTTGGCCGTGTTGCATTATGCGGCTGGACAGAGTCTCCTGGCATCGAACCTGCAAATCATTTGGTCCGCTAATTAGCTGGTCAGACCACAGGTACTCCAGTTGAGGTCGTTTCGTGAAATTTAATTTTTCCAGGGCTCGAGAAAATTGAGAAATTCCTGCGGTTAATTCTGCGGCTTCTGAAGGAGTCTGAGGATGTTGGCTCGTGTAAAGTAGGTTCTTTGGTTAATTTTAGCCTCGTTGATTTCAAACTAATTTGCAGAACGTTCAGAATTTTATTCTTGATGAATAAAGTCAATTTTTTAAATTGAGCACATTTTTTTTACGCTGAAATTATTCATATAAGAAGAGTAAACGAGCTGATCATCTTGGATTTCGTAAGACGGTTGGGAAACGATGTTATGGAGTATTGGAACAGGTGGAAGAGGCACGTGGATAACATTCGGAATTACCAATCGAGCTGGACGTAACAGCTTCTTCGACTTCGAGTGAATTCCGAGGAAGATTTCATTGGAAACAGTTTGACCGAATGTTTCATCAGAACCTTAAATTTGTCAGAGTTCATTAATTAGTAAAAACAAGTACAAATATCGTGCAGTAATTAATACTAACTGTACAGTAGGCGGTCAAATGACCGGTTCAATGAAATTAAAATATCTACCGGATCTGCTATAGTAAAAATAAGTGTCGACAAAGTATCGTTAGGCTATATAACATAACAAATAAAAATAAACTTCTATTTTGTAGCCTCGCGCTCAACAGTCAAACTGACCATATAATTTTATCGGCAAAGCAGTTTTATTTGCGTCGATAAAATTACAGTAAAACCTCGATAAACGCAGAGATTTCGGGGTAAAGCAGTGCTCTTATCGAGTACCGGTGTTAAATCTGTTTACATTAGGGCTCAAACCGAGCGCGAACTTAGAAAAAGAAGTGAGCTGTTCGAAAGTATCGGCGAGGCATTGCAAATGCAACAATACACTTGTTTATTTATTCACTTTTCTAAATGTAACTTCTCCCAATGTATTTTTGAGATTCTTCCGATTAAAACGATACCAAACACGATATACTTTGAATTATGCAAATAGTGATTAAATTTATTAAATATCAAGTAAATATAATTCAAACTATATGGTCTTTGGTATCATTTTAATCACAAAAATCTCACAAATACGATAGCAAAGGTTTCAAAAAAATCGAAAATGAAAAGGACCGATTCTCCAATTAATATTGCCTCACCGATACACTCGGGTGGTATCATGTTACACTGCTCCGAGCGTCGATGTTCGCCAAGGTGGATCCCTGATGCCTTTATCGAGGTTTTACTATAATCCAACTCCTTGTTAGGTTTAAAACTGTTCAACATTCTTCTAACCAGCCATTTTTTTTCCACAGGTCTCAGCCACTATCAGCGTTTCTCAGCATCAGGCCAGAGCAATCAGCTGGAACACGGGCATCTTTCACCGAGGCAAGCTTCCTCGTTTTCCTGTCCCGAGAAGAACGGTCGTTATCCACACGCGTCTCAGTGCGACGCCTATTACGAATGCGTCGACGGCGTCGCCGAGGAAATGTTATGCCCCGATGGTTTGCTCTTCAACCCCGAGGCCAGATACAATTTCCCCTGTGGATATCCGATCGACATCGACTGCGAAAGCAGACCAAGTCGACGTGAGTCTCGTTTGAAAGTGATTTTTCTTCCGCGCTGAGGTTCAAAGTCCTTTTCTTTTGCTCTGCTTAACGCTAGATCTATGGCCGCCGTTAAATTCACAGGTTCCTACTTTTCTAAAAAAATTTCTCGAATCGATAGAGAATCGGTACGGTAAATATTTCACGTTTATATTATAATCCACAAATTACTTAACTGGTTGTATTTTTTGCCGCTCGATCCACGTTTTCTCAAAGTACTTATTTAATATATTTAAATATACTTGATTTAGCGGCCGTAGAGCTGGTGTTAATTATCGTTTCTAGAATTTATCTTTTTTTTCTTTAACACGTTGAATTCAAGCGGTATTTTGCTAGGTTCGTTATTTCCACCGAACCGAAGCTGTTTTTATTAAAATCACATTTTTATAGGAATGTTAAAAGTTGGAATAGTTATGTACTCGGTAATACTTTACTTTTCTAACAGTAATATTTGAATATTTAATATATTTGCGTGTGCGTGATTATGGTAATAAAAAATCAGAAGAAATTTCATCGAATTCAATGTTCGCGCAAAAAACCGCGCAATTTGAAAGTTATTATAACTATAATTTTTTATATTATTGTAGTTATAATTTTATACTTAGCAGAACTTTATAGTTTTTAATTACAATATGTAAATATTCATGGTATTAGAAAATTCGTAAATATTACAATTTAAATATGAAATACCATGGAATTCAATAGCGCCGGTCACCGGTGACCCCCATGGAATTCAACGTGTTAAACAGAAATTTTACAAATTTTAGAGAATGCTTCCCATAAAAGTATTAACACTTTGAACGCCATGGGCGTCATTTGTGACCGGCGCTATTGAATTCCATGGTATTTCATATTTAAATAGTAATATTTACGAATTTTCTAATACCATGAATATTTACATATTGTAATTAAAAACTATAAAGTTCTGCTAAGTATAAAATTATAACTATAGTAATATAAAAAATTATAGTTATAATAACTTTCAAATTGCGCGGTTTTTTTAAATCTTTAATAGAGCACACAATTTGCTTTGATTTCTAAATAGTTTTCATTGAAAAGTAAAGTATCAGTTGTGATATTTATGTAAAAAAAAACAATATCTGCCAAATGTCCACCTCCTGCACTTCCACAGATGTGAATGCCACTGTTCAATGACGATCAGAGTGCAACGGTGCTAAATTGATAAAGTGTCTCTGTAATTGCTCACGATTCAATTATCAAAGCCGGTATAAAATCATTTTACAACGAAATTTCAGCGTCTCGACGCACGTTATCATAATTCCATCCAGATCGTTATACTGCTAATGAAGTTAAGAGACGCTCGGTTAATCAACTTGTTGCTATGTAAATTCGTTGAATCCGGTAACTTCCTTGAGCGCGAAAACCGCTAAAACGTGTACACAGTAAATATACACGGCATTATTATTGAAATTTCCCTTTATTCAAAATATAACCCGTGCTTTCTCAACCTACGCCCACAGACAACAATAAAATTCAGATTTACCAAAAACAAATGGAAACTTCCATGTCCGCAGAATCTCCGCAACCGAGCGACGACTGTCCCCATCGATACGGTTACTTCAAGGTCGGCGATCAGATACGTTGCGGGCAATTCATGAACTGCGTCGAGGGCAAAGGTTACATTTTCGACTGCCCCGAAGGCCTGGCATTCAATTCGGACAGCTATCGTTGCGACTGGCCCGATCAAGTTGCCGATTGCGACGCAGAGGGTAAATCGACTTCTATGGCACTTCCAATTTCACCCTGGACAGACGACGATCGATTCGATTAACCGTGCAGCTACCCCTGACGAAAGGGGATGCTCAGTTTTCGCGCCTCGATATGGGTTTTGAGGTCAGAAGTCGTCTGGGCGAAGGAGATAATGGGGTTGGGAATTTATCTTTTCGAGAGCGCTCGGAATTTTATGTGTTTTCAATAATGCGCGGATTATTTGGTTGGCGATCCTGTAGATTTTCTAACGGGGTTGTAAATTCATCGGCTCGAGGGTAGGTTGAATTTCATGTTGTTTTTTTTCGGGTTTTTAACGTCGTATTGATTATTTGACGCTTGGTAATTATTAGACTGCGGATGTTTATGCATTTATGGCAAATTTAACGATGTTAAAATGCACAAAAAGTATGTAATATAAAAAAATATATCTAAAATATCCAAGATACGGCATTCGCTGTAAGATTCAGCGACTGAAAGTATCCTCTACTTGGACTCTTTTTATTCTGCGTTTATCAAACTTGAAATTTGCATAAACATCCGCAGTATAGTAATTATGTAGATGTTGCAACGGGGTTGGGAATTTATCTTTTCCAATGTAGGGTGAATTTTACGTTGGTTTTTTGTCTGTTTTTAATATCGTATTGATTATTCGGCGCTTTGAAATTTTTTAGATATCGTAACGAGGTTGGAAAATTATCTGTTTGTGAATAGGGTGCATTTTACATTTCTTCTTTACGTGTTTTTAATGCCGTGTTGATTATTTCGGGGTTGATCATTAAAGGGGTTGCAAATTTATTATTTTCAATGTAGGGTGCATGTTTGTTTTCTTTCTGTTTTGAAACAGTTGTTAAAATTTAAAAATCACGGCGCGTCTATCGATCGCGTTACATACCGTGCTCCGAGTACCGGAAGTACGAGCGGATCCGTTGAGAGCTTCGTAGAACTAATGAATTATTTGTAACGATTCAGCGTTCCTCGGTTTCCGGTGTCCCGAGATCAAAGACAGCCCCTACTACGAAGCTGAGACGAAATTCTATCGCAGCGACGCCGATTGCCAACGTTATTTCATCTGCGTGAATGGCCGTCCGAGATTGCAAAACTGCGGGAAGGGGAATGCCTTCAGCGAGCTCATTAACGCCTGTGATGCTGCCGAGAATGTTACCGGATGGTTAGTAAACATTTTCTACATTTTGTTTTTAATCTTTTCCACGCATCTCAGGATTTTTCTTATTTTTCTGGAATTTTTCATCGTAGCGTAAGATCTTGTCGATGGTCGTTTATATTATTATCGTTATTATTAACAGTAGATTTACGGACTGAGCTAATTTGACTCTTTAAAAATTCGATTACTATACAGGGTGTCCCAGGTTTTAATGTTGAAACTTTGTCAGTATTTTCTATGGCGCTAAATAAGAAAAAATGTTATGTAAACATAGCTTTATTAAAAAGTTATAATAAAAATGCAGAATAGAAGTAATGTGGGAATAGTAACTGACTTGCTGCTACTGCAAGCATTAATAATTAATATTCCATTTCAAATTGTCTACCGTTCTTGACAATAAATGACTGACAGCGATCAAAGATCAAATTTATAACTGCGAATTTTGTTTCTATTCTGCTTTAATTCATTGAATGCATTATTAATCTTTTGCATTAATTTATTACGTTTAGAGCTTACATAAAACTGAATGAATGAATTTTTTAATAATAAATCTTTCATTTAAATTGATTTGGAACTATTTTTATTGCAATTTTCTTGCATGGGTCAAATTGGCTCACTTCGGTAAAAATAGGTGTGTAATCAACATCCGTAAATCTAGTGTTAACGGAGCATTGCAATTAATTTGATTATTTATAGTTGTTTATGTCATGCAGCAAGTAGAGATTAAGTGAAGCGACGGATTTATGAGGAGACGATAAAGGGATGATTATGAAGGGAGTCAAAGTCTTATCATACGTTTTGAATCTCAAACGAGGGATATTCTACGATTTATTTTGTTTTTGCATAAATCTGCTTTTTAATTAGTTCGCAGGTAATTTCCTACTTTCAGCGCTGATTTCAAGCGGTTGAGGTGCGCTGGTTGCCTCGTTAACGTAATGCCTTTAGAATCCTAATTATCTGGTATCAAGTCAATATTATTTATTTGTCAGATGATTTAAATCCATGGCTTTTTAATTCTTTAGAAAGATTATTTCACAAAAATCAATATCCAATTATATTTGAAATTTCATGTTATAATGTAATACATTTTTCTTTTATTTTTCTATTCATTTCAATTATTTGAATTCTTGAAAAGTACTACGTCCCTTAAGTTATCTTCACGTCGATTATTTTTATGAGTTTTATTTATCAACGAGAAATTTCCAAGAGTTTGTTCATTAATTCAGATAATACTAATTTTATTCGGATTTTACATTTAGCAACAAATAATTTGTGTGTTTCAGCGAGCCACCGCATATCTTAGACGAACCGACGAGGCTCTTTTAAACCATCGTCATGGGAAGTCTATGGGGTGTTCAATAAATTCTCAGTAGATTTTTAAATAATCGATTTTTAACGAGGAAAAATCTAAAGAGGAAATACCGCATGAGAAAGGGTGGACGAAAGGGTGAATCGTCTCGATATATTTGCCTCTTTCAACCCCTATCGTTCGCGAAACATAGAAATTCTTTCTTCCGGATAAGAAAATTAAAATTTTTGGATAAATTTCACCTGCAAAATTCCGACACAGCAGGTGGAAAATTACTGTGACTTTCGTATTATTCAGCATTACATTCTCAATTGTCATCGATACAAATTAAAATATTTGCATTAATCAAACGAAGAATGCAGAGATGCCATAAGACAATGTAAATATTATGTTTTAAGTGAATATTGAATTTAGGACATATTTGTAAAACAGCGGATAAACGCAGTTCTGGAATGTCTGCAAATAAGCAGTATGAAAATAAATACACGAAACAAACGTCAATACAGGATTACGTTTTTCCGTGGAAAACATTCAATTCTGCAAAATAGACAGTCGAAACAATGGGAAGAACTAGATGCTATTTTACAGTATTTAAATATTTAAAAAAAGAGCACAAGAAAGTGTGCAAGATTTTCCTTTAAAATTCCCAACATAAAAATAATAATTCCAGTGAGTCCAATAACTGTAATATGACAATTATTGCATAAATAATAGGGGAAAAATTAATTTATGAGACCACTGGCATTTTTTCATTTTATTTTATTACATACAATTCGATTACCGAGTCTTACATCAAACGTACGCGGCCGTAGTTCGATCTCTAACACATAGAGAGCTCTCAAAATATTTGATTGAACATTTAATCATCCGGAAAAATATGACGTTCCCTTAACTGCTAAAATTTCCCCTCCGCAATGCCTTTCGCTGGAAGCTACCGATCTGGAAGATCATTTTTGCAATCCATTTGAGCAGAATCTGATGACTGATCGGTAATTCTAGCAGAGTTGAGCATTATTGAAATTCATTTTGCTTTGCATAACGTTCCATGCAGAGATTTATGAAAATCCTGCTGAATTTGAAAAAAAGAACGACATAGAACAGAGTGAATTATGATTTATAACAATTTGTGAAGATATAGCAATAAAAAGATTGGTAGTTTTAGAGAAATATGTTACTCAACTCTGCTTCTCTAAAAATCACTTTGCATTGAATTAATCAATTTGCGAAATTAAACAGCACCCTCCCACGTCTTCGAGAATACTGGAAAAATTGGAACGAAATATTCCAATGAAGGATTCGACAATTAATTATTTCAAACAATCACGATCCACGCGAATAATGTCTCCTTAAACATCCAACACACATTGCCGAGTGATTGTTTCGTTTAATAATTTACGATGTTAAACGTATCTTCACTTATAACTAATTACATTAAATTAAATATCTTCACGATTATGATATTTATATTTGATACTTATAACTCGGTTTACGAAAAATCCGACGTGATAACACCATTGTGCTGGAAAGAACACTGCCGCCAGGAAGTTCGATAATTTATTTACAATTTCGTTCCTCAACTGCATCGAACTGGAGCGACGGATATTAAGCCGATTATAGTTTGGTTTTTGCGAAATTCACGGTTACAAGTTCGCAATTATCGCATCAATTATAAAACGGGCAAGCGAACAACTTTACGTACAAAATTTTACTTACAGAGAATTGACGATAAAGTATTTGTCGTGTTTGACTAACGAGAAGAATCCGTGCGTATTTAACAAACCGAAAAGAAATTAATAATCTCATTCTATTAAACATATTTTCAATTAATAATTTTAAAGACCTACCGTATTCACTAATATGTTGTATAACAAATTATCTATGGGGTTTTTTTTTAATTTAGCACGTATAACTTTCTCAGAGGTGACCTCTTTGCCCTTTGGACCTAACCCAGACTTAACCTCTGACCTCACCGAGACTTAATCTCGGGCCTAACTCCTTTTTCTTATCGTCGGGAAAGTCTTCGATAGGAATCCTTTCGACCGTAGACCTAACCTTTGACCTCTAGCCTCTGACCTCTGGCCCTAGACTTAATAGAGGTTTAAATAATGCATTTACAATCCATTTTGTCGATTTATTGGAACAAAAAATAAAAAGTAGCACTGGGAATTTACCAAGAAGTCTTCAATAGGAATCCTTTCGACCGCAGACCTAACATTTGACCTCTAGCCTCTGACCTCTGGGCCCAGAATTAATAGAGCTTTAAATAATGTATTTACAGTCCATTTTGTCGATTTATTGGAACAAAAAATAAAAAGTAGCACTGGGAATTTACCAAGAAGTCTTCAATAGGAATCCTTTCGACCGCAGACCTAACATTTGACCTCTAGCCTCTGACCTCTGGCCCCAGACTTAATAGATCTTTAAATAATGCATTCACAATCTATTTTGTCGAGTTATTGGAGCAAAAAGTAGAAATTAGCACTGGGCATTTACCAAGAAGAGAAGAAAACAGAATAAAATGTAAAAATACGCAAAGATAATTCTCGTTCGTCATATTAGCACGTCCATCGATTTATGAGGTATCGCGCGCTTCTTACATAATATTTATAAATCTAGAGACACATATTCGTCTTCAGTTTACCCCAGGTACGTCAGTAACCATTCTCTCATGAGGAACAATGGTTTCACAGATTCGCGAAACAACAGCGAGTGATAAGATTCCCGTAAGAGTTGACCGTTTATATCACTCGCGGATAAACACGGAAAATCCGTGAAACTTGCAGGCTCCGTGCACCAAAATGGCGACGGGGGAGTTAAGTCGTTCGAAGACTCGCGTCGACGATTTTTATCGAGCTGGATTCACGGCTCGGTGGATTAATCGCGGTTTATGTCATTTAAAACGATTCTGTCTCTTTATAATTACAATATTAATAGTCTTTTTTAACGGATAGACGTTACAAACATCAAAGTCCATTAAGTTAATTATGATTCCACGCTGGAGAACGTTGTATTAAAAACACTGTGAAACTTTTAGCTTCAATTTCAATGAGAAGACATTAAGTCTGTAGGATATTATAATTCTACAATTAGTCGATACATCTCGTCGTTTATCGATAGAACGAAGGCCATTGTTGTGTCGTGGATTTTTATAACAATTCTATTTATTTGGTCAGTAGCTTTATTAACGTTTTCATTGTGTTCTTTTCTGAATATTTCATTAATTATTTCTCTTCTCTGTCGGTAGCTTTCAATTAGCAGCACCTTTTATTATAAAATATAAGACTGCAAAATGTTCATCCATCGATATATCATTATAAATATTTGCCATCTGTTTTAAATACTAATTTATAAAAATACTGACCCAATAAATAATAGCCACGTTATAAAACACGACGGGTTTCCCTTCCCATCTCGAACCTGACGAAAATTTCCAAATTTCACTCGTCAAAATTTCACTTTGGATAATAGAACATTGAGTTGTTCACATTCGATCCTTCAGGATTCAAATAAACATCAACAGACAGTTATGAGGTGTCTTATTGAGTTTCTATCGGAAAAGGAAGTAGATATTAATTGGACCGTAAGGGTGCGAATGGGGTCGATGTCTTACGGGGCCCCCTGATGGAGGTTGTGCAATTCGTATGCGAGATGACAGCACTCCGAGTCGCTCCAGCGATGCTGATCACGAACTTTTTCAACGTTCGATGCAGTACAGGGTGACAGCTCGGACACCTGTATTTGAACATGATTCATTTTATTTATAATTATATCACACCGTAACGTCCGTTTCAAATTCAGAATCTTCACGGGCTTCGGGGCAATTCAACCCCTTTTACGATTTCCTTTGCGACTGCCTTCGCAATAATTCAGAATTTAATTTTTAAAATTAAAATTCATCGGTGATTCTTGATATATCGTATAATTTAACTTAATATTAATATTATAAAAGTAATTTTGTAGTATCGCGACTCGCTGATATTTTCAATTTTATAGATTTTGTAAAAACTATCCTAATCACTTGCTGTTCGATTTCTTTTGCGACTGTGTCCGAAATAATTCAGAATTAAATTTGCAAAATAAAAATTCATCGGTGATTCTTAATATACCGTATAATTTAACTTAATATTAATATTATAAAAGTGTTTTTGTAGTATCGCGACTCACTGATATTTTCAATTTTATAGATTTTGTAAAAACTACCCTAATCTCTTGCCGTACGATTTCTTTTGCGACTGACTCCGGAATAATTCAGAATTAAATTGGTAAAATGAAAGTTGACATATTCTTGATATATCGCATAATTTAACGAAATATTAATATTGTAGAAGTAATTTTATCGTATCGCGTCCCATGATATTTATTCACTGAGACAGAACATGTTGGACGCAGTAAAAAAAATTGTAGCTTCTCTGAGGAAATTGACTGTAACTTCGTTCAAAAGTTAGAACCACCCCTAAAACTGCACAGGCGGTCCTTCAATTTTACGCCATAGAAGTGCGAGGTTACTGTGCAGTTCTTGCACAATTTTTACGATTAGATTTCAGCGATACGTGCAGCACTCCATTGCAGGATCAATACACTTTAAACTTTCGAAAACCGTATCAGAGAGACAAGAGGTGCTGAATGACACCCACCTACATTCATTGACAAAGTATCCTACGATTCTTCCACCATGTATTTCAGGATGTAGTTAAATAACTGAACGAAATATTTTGCGAAGAAAATTGATACTAAACATTAAATAAATTAATTTGAATTAACTAACAGCAGACTAGTCAGAGCTGCATTTTAAAATTAGCCACCCAGCCCAGATCTGACTTAAATTAACGATTAAATTATCTTTACTTTGAATTAATCGATAAATAACCGAAAAAATAATTGTTGAGACTAATTATTTTGAACAAATATCTAAAAATAGAATTTTCTCAGTCTCCACCTGTATTTTACAAACGATGACGTAACCGGTGAACCGAGTGTAAAGTGTTCATTGAATTTGCCACATTTGTTTAACAATAAATATATACTCACGTTCGAGCAGAAGGAAAGTAACGATTGATCGGTGTATTTACTGTAAAGCGGCGATCTGTGATTCGCCTGTTGACTTTGATTCCCCGGATGTACTCCCTGTCCATTTCCGGCGATCTCCAAGTAACCCCTACTGCTCGCTAGACTACCGCCTCTCGTGCCAATATCTGAAATAGCATGTTCCTTATTTTCATTTGCATCATTTTGAAATAATTATTCCCAAGGAATTTTGAAGAAAGTGCTCGAAATAAATGTTAAACTATGGAGAGCTTAGAAATTTACAAATTTTTAGAGAAAGATTTCAATGGATTTTACGAAATTGTTAAAGAGAGATATTGGAACAAAGTGTACCCTGTGAAGTAGCAGAGTTTACGCTCGAAGAGATGTTGAAGAAGTTTCTTTCAAAGAATTTTCTTCATAAAAGAAACGTTATTCTTTTTTTAGGTAATATCGAAGACGTATTAAAAATTTAAAGTTCCTATTTTTTGTTCACTGTGCTTCACATTGGTTCTTTGTGGGGAACGAAGAATGCAATTTTATTTTATTAGGATTAGGAATATTTTTGGAGAGGATACAACATTATTAAATGACTAATGATCGAATGTCGATGATTCGAAAATGAAGAAGGATAAAAGTGCCGCTTGATGGAGTCTGAATTTGCTCCAGAGACATCTCTCGGGACATTCAATTTCCACCCCCTCACGAAAAACGTCGGGTGCACTGACGAGGACAAAGAGAAATCGCTTTTCTCCAGCTAGCAATTTACAAACGGCAATGGTTTTCGGAGGAAAAAAAAAACTCATGCGACACCTTTTCGAGATTTCGAAACCGCAGAAACTTCACACACTTCTTTCCTTCAAAGTTCAAAGTCCTTTCGATGGAAAAAAAATATTTCGAGGTTTCGAAAACTATGGGAATTCATCATGGATTGTTTCTACGCATGTGATTTTTTTTTTTTAAATTAAGAGACTACCATATTGTAATACGTAAATAATTCAGATAAATAGATGGAGCCAAGTTCAATATGATGTCTATGGGGTTGATTCGATATTGAAGTATCTTATCACTGGATTCAGTGCTCGTAAAATTTGGGTACCATTTGATTTGATCGACCTGAAATTGAACCCCTCCTGATTACATGCGAGACCCTACTTACGTAGATTGTATCGTCAAATTTGACAGACTTCACCCTCCATAAATTATTGCGCCCTTAAGGCAGAACAATCTGTGTTTCAATTGAAAATTCCTCGCCTTAAAGTCCTCGAAGTATAACACAAATTTAAAAAAATGCCCAAACAAGTATATTACATTTGTAAATTTTGCAAAAGAATTAAGTTAACACGGATGAAGAATGTTTAATATTCCATTTTCTACCGTAGCTGCGTCATTAATTTAATGATAATTATTATAAAATTCTACATGGACTTACGAGCTCCGAGGAGGAAACATGAAACGCAATTCTCTACGTGACGTCACGAGAACATAGAAAGAAAATCTCTTTTCGTAGGATAAAAGAGGACACCTTGTGTACTCGCCATCGAGTGAGTCGATCGACGAATTTCTCGATCATGGAAGAAACATAGCCACGGGTCCTTCCACCATCTCGGTCGTTTTGAACGTCTCCTCAGCTTCGAGGCGTTGTAACTGCAAGTACTTCCGGAATGCGTCGACGGCCTTGAGATCCATCTGCTCCGGAAACGGGGACATTTCTGGCTCCTTATGGCCCTTGTGACCTCGGTTCTTACCTCGCCGTTGAGGAAACAGTACAGAACCGCCACGAAGAAGCCCTTTGAAAGAAAGAAAATAAGGGTGACATCCCTTTTCAGCGATAAGGGTGACTATGGTCGTGAAACACCTGAAAGTCGTTGGCTAAGGGTAGCTGCAGTTAATAGACATCGAAATATAGTTGTTTTAAAATCGTGAAACCGTAGGAAGGTTATTTGGAAAATAGATTTTTAAAGGCTGTTTGTGCATCTGGCGTTTATTTTATTTTCGAGGGTGTTTGCTGACAATTTTATCGGGATTTGTTTCGAAAACATTTTACGGCCGGATTTTGCGGACGGTTTTGCCTCAGGGGGTTTTATATGAGAAAATGTATACTCCGTCAGCCTTTGCAATAATGTTTGGAACCACCACTCTGCAGTGTTATTACTTCTAACTTTAGAAATTCTCCTTTTCTTTGCTCTTTAGCATAATCTGTTTGAAGGCCTTTGAGAGTGAATCGAAATTTCAGATATCTTTAGATAATTCAAGCTAGAGAAATTGTTTTAATACTTAGAATTTTATTAAAATTTCATTAAAAAGATTCTTTGTGAAAGAGAGTCTTAAAAATCTGGTCCAATATTTACGTTGCACTTTAGAAGTGCTGTGACGACAATTTTATTGAAACCTGGGTTGCATTTGACCTTTTATTGTCACGTCTTCCAAGGACTTTCGCCCGAAGCAGGACTTACACGAAGAATAGAATATTCCAGAGCCTTTGTAAAAATATTTTCAAATTCTAACACACGCCGGAACACTCTAATACGAACGACGAAATTGAAAAAAGGGTGGTCTTGCAAAGAATAAAAAAATTGTAAACCTGAAAAGATGCGAATAGCTGATCGCAAAACAGCCAGACAAGTTCGACCATCTCATTCACCCCGATGCTGTAAGACATCCCCAAGAAGACCGTATAATGAACCCCGAAAAGAGGAACCAGAACAAGGGTGCTCTTTGCCCATCGTCTGAAAACAATAACAATATTATGGACCATTTATCCTTTATTCATCGTCCGTGCAATTGTTTATAACAGCTATAAATAATATCGTCGGAGATACGGTAGAATCGCTGATCAATATTTTTTGTAGAATTATTACGCAACCCTCTTTATCTGAAAAACTTGTATTATTTAAAGTGGTAATTTCGTAGGGGTGCATTGGTAGAGTTTGACGATAATTGTTAATTTTTACTGGGGGGAAAGAATTAGAATATTTTTAACCCTTTGCACTCGTTAATTTTTTGTTACTAACGAACAACTGATTAATGAATTTGTAAAATATATGAAGAAAGGGGACCTCGGTAAAAAGTTGAATTGCAACAGAAATTGTTACTGTTATATTATTATTATTATTATTTTAAGAATTGCGTTATATAAAGTCGAGTTTAGCTCGATATTAACACTAGAACTACCGGCGTTAAATCTACTATATTTCAATATATTAAATAAGTATCTAGCTGTCTATAAAACATTTTGCAAATTCGGAACGAAGGAATTTAAGAAATTTTAGTGTTTTTTTAGAAGTTTTGTGGAGGGACTCACTTGTATCGTTGGGTCTCCTCGGAAACTGTGGACTTCAGCTTAAGTAATAGCACTCTGACGATGTTTACGAAAAGAACAAAGTTGATCTGGAAGGATTATGCATATTTTTTCACTCCTCTTTTAAAAAATGACAGTTTATTACAGTGAAACAATAGATAAAACATTGATACACATTCCTAGCCTCGTTTCCTTAAAATATTGACCTTCAAAGTGTTTATGTAACATATATTTTTTTATTTCGAAGGAAATAATAAATTGGCTGAAGTAGCAGAGTTTGATAAATGATCTGAAAGTTGAGGCAAAAGTTTTGCTGCTTTTATGGCAAAATGGCGGTCAATGGTGGAAATTTGATGATTTTTCACATAGATTTATGATGACTTAGAAGAGTCTGACTTACCAAAACAGTGAGTATAGTGGGCACTCGAATCAGAAGAAAGGGAAAGGGATTTTCGTTGGTGGTCCAACAATATTTATCCTCGAGAGTCACCCTCGTTATGACCCAGCAGGTTACAAATATTGCTGGCATACCTAATAAAAGGGACGATATATTTTTCGAGGCTTTCTCGAAAATTGAATCTCACATTTCGAAAAGATTCGGCGCAAAATTTATTCCATTAACCCCACTAGTGAATTTTCAACCTTGCACAATGGCACGATGTTAATTCAAAGTAGCAAGATATTTTATAAATAATAATTTTCTAAAATAAAGCTGATTAAATAGTACAATTAATTGTATACATGTACTATTCCAATGTACACGTACTAAATATTAATATTTCCAATTAATTTCGTACCTGGAATTGCAAGTGTTTGAAAACAAATTGCCACAGGTAAATCAATTGTTACTTCGACATCCAAATATTTACAATTCATCGGCAACGATTGTTGCACCCTCTACCATCAAAATTCTACCCGACAACCCTTAAAAAACATTTCGAAAACGGCTCATTTAATTTCCAATCAAAATTCCCATCCACATAAATCACTCCGCCCTTCAATAAAACAATTAAACAACGTGATAAAGCCCTAATATCGGGCACAATTCCAAATCCATCGATCCCGCGAGGTTCACAAGTGCCTTTGATTGAAAGATCGGCAAACGTAATTACAGAGAATGCGAAGGGAGGAAAAAAGAAAGAAACTCACCCCAACCGACGGCAACGTAACCAATTATACTGGAATTCACGTCGGTGAAGAGAGCCAAAAACACGAGGTTATGCAAGTAGAGGCCCTCCATGAGAATCCAAAAGTAATTAGCTAGGATGAAGTACTGCCAGAAGCTCGTGAAGACCTTGCAGAGCCAGCTGCTCTCCATTTCGTTCACAAGCCAGTAAGTTTTCCCGTTCTTTATCATGATATCGGAGGCAAGACCGATCCCGGAGACGAAGAGGACGTCCTTCAGCAACGCCATGAACGCCCTCATCATGAACGAGGCGAACAGGTGCATGTGAAGCAAGTTCCTCGGGCATCGTAATTTCCTACGTCCAATTCGGAACATTTCCTTTTGTTCTAAGTCCGTTTTTCCAGGGATTTTATCTTTCTTGATGGTCGGTTATTTATTTGACTGCTTTAGTTTGAGGATTTGTCGGGTGTTTTTGAGAGATAATCGGAGGGATGTTGGAGGGTGCTTCTGGGGTGAAGAGGAGGTGGTGTTATGGTGCTTTTGATTTTTATTTTGTACGGGAGCAGTTTGGAATTGATATTGTGTTTGGTTTTTGGAAAATTCTGTTTGGTTTTTTGTTTTTGAAAGGTGAGGGTGGTTAGTTGTTTGAATTATAGGAAAATCTAAGTGTCTGAATTAGCCGAAGGGTGTGTGAATTGAATTGAGGGAATTTCTGCTGTTCCAATTATCTAATAATTTATTGAACATGAATAATCTAAATATTCGATTGTTAATATTTGTTAATAAATGTTGGAAAATCGCCAAGGGAGATTTCTAGATATATTATTAATTTTCACGAGGATTTAAATCTACTATTTTAATGAAATATTCCCCACATTGAGAATAATTAATAAATGACAATTCGAGCGTAGAAACATCGTAATTTTATTAAGTTTCTAACGACTTATGGAACAGCGGAATACATCTACCTTTTCAGACGACCTACAAAGTCCTTTTTCACTGAGCAAAACTGAAAAGGTGACGCCGAAGACAATGATCGTTCGCAAGTACTTCAATTAAATTAAGCGAGGAACTTTCTCAGTGTCCTTTGAAGGATAAAATTTACATTCGACGAATCACATTAAAACTCATCATCAGAGAAGAAAGTGATTCTTCCGCTTTCTTCTCGAGAAAGCATCTAATACCGAGAAACTCGGGAAAGTTATTTTAATTATGAGGCTTACTTGATTGCAGCCAGAATGCAAAAGGCAACCACCAGGGTGAAGAAGGACACGCTGTAGCCAATTTTCGAGATGGTCTTCACTATTGGCACGAATTTCTGTAACAGTTTAAACTCATACTTAATTATCTGCAAATCTAATTATTCTTTATTCAATTTCTTTAATTGCCTGCAATTTATTAAATAATAATTCAGGAAGAATTTTTCAGGGGTGGTGGTCCATCCCTCTACCTTCTTAGACATTCTAACATTTTAATTACTATGGTAATTACACCTAGGAGCTACTGTTTTAGGTGAGTTTCGAATCACTGCAGTTATGAAATATTAAATATTAATTTAGAATTTTTCAGGGGCGGTGCGGTGTTTGAACTTGGCGCCACTGAGTGAGAGTCCATCCCTCTATCTTGTTAAACGCCTTAGCCTTTAATTACTATGGTAATTACGCCTAGGAGCTACTGTTTTAGGTGAGTTTCGAATCACTGGAGTTATGAAATATTAAATAATAATTTAGAAACAATTTTTCAGGGGTGGTGCGGAGTTTGAACTTGGCGCCACTGATTGAGAGTCCATCCCTTTACCGTCTTAGACATTTTAACATTTTAATTACTATGGTAATTACGCCCAGGAGCTACTGTTTTAGGTGAGTTTCGAATCACTGCAGTTATGAAATATTAAATATTAATTTAGAATTTTTCAGGGGCGGTGCGGCGTTTGAACTTGGCGCCACTGAGTGAGAGTCCATCCCTCTATCTTGTTAAACACCTTGGCCTTTAATTACTATGGTAATTACGCCTAGGAGCTACAATTTTAGGTGAGTTTCGAATCGCTGAAGTTATAAAATATTAAATAACAATTTAGAAACAATATTTCAGGGGTGATTGTGAATTTAATGCATCTTATTTTTCTTTAACACCCTTTCGGCTTTACTGCTTCTTGCTGTTTTAATTATCCTCCAAACCAATTCCTAATTCATCGCACCATAAATTGCAATGTTACTTTCATCAATTTCAAACGCCCGCCAATCAGATAGTCATCGAAGACAACCCTCTAAAGAAGCCATCTCGAATTCAACAAATTTTTGATTTACTTTCTATAACGTGATATTACTTCCCACGTGAATTTCCACGAGACATACGTCGAACGAAATTGATGTAAATTAATGTCGAAAATGCGGGGAACATGGAGAAAATGAAGCGCACGAGATCCTGAATGTGCAATCGCCGGTGGAGGAACGTGTCCACCCTTTTTCCTCCAAGAACAGGATGCTTGACGTCATTTCACATAATTCCCATCGATTTCAACTTGCGCAAATTTTCCGGCAAGACGACCGACAACTTTCGTATACCCCGGGGAACTTGTTATTCTTATTGCACTAACCGGATCTGCATTATAATATTATTTCAGAGATGCACGTGTACTTCTGCCGTGCTGGTCGATCTAACTAATTTCACCCGGAAGCGGCGTAAGTAGGAACGATAAAAAATGACGTAGCGAAGGTAGATGTAATTTCTATTTGGCTGAAAATAATTTCTTAGTTAAACTTCGTAATCGCCTTCGGGGCTTAAGGAATATTTAGCTTCGCTTTCCCATTTTTTTTAAGACACGGTAAAATAATCCTGGGTTGCGCAGAAATTTTGCTGAAATAAATTTGCGAAAATGGGATATTAAAATGGCGGGAGATCTTTTTAATTTGTTAGTTTGTTGACTGGAGAACGGAATAAATAGCGATTTATTATTGTTTAATATATGATAGATACAGTGTTACACGAATAATTGATTATCTGATTATTTAACAGTAGAGCTACCGACAATTACAGCAATATTTAATTATTATTGACATTTATCGCGACATTTAAAATTGTCAAATAAAATCTTTAAAAGAAAATAAATAAACGTGCAATAATCTTGATCGATTCAACCCCTAAGTTTTTGCAAAATAAACGTAGAAGGTTAAATAAGAAAGAGCATTACAAATTTTTAGGAAGATTCAAAACACTTCGGTAGATCTAGTGTTAATTGTTTGTAACAATCATTAAAATAACACCTAATCTCTATCCCACATTCATCACAATATTCACTCAAACACGCGATTCCAATGAAAATTATTACAACCGTCGTCCCACTTCCTTGTCATGGCTTTTATTCCATTGTCTACGCGTCTTTGACGGTGTCCCGCTGAAATTAATTGTTTGTTGAAGAAGCATTTACCTTAATGAGAGTGACGTTGTTCTCCTGGCCACCTGGTATGTCCACCAGAAGGGTTACTAATGGATTCCCGAAACACTGGCTATAGTTGCTCCAGGCGCTGTTGGTATCATTATTCCAGAACCACTGGCCGTCCGACATGCACTGTTTCGATGCATTCCCCTAAACGGTGCAGTTGCACAATTAAAGTTGCACCATTGCAGAAAAGATAGGACATTATACTTGACTTGCCAGTACTAGACGCACGAAGTCTTTTTTTTTCTTTTTTTTAATGCTTGCAAGCAGATTCTTTTTAGCTAGCTGTAAAATCTTTTGGAAAGATAAAGGAATTTTGGAGATTTTAATATTGAATTAATTGTTGAATTAAAATAATGAAAATAATTATGTAGGTTTGATGGAATATTCACTTTTTAATTGATGCCTTTGAGTGTGAGGGTTTGAAGGTCTTAATTTTTAACCGAATAGCAGAAATTATAAAGCATTTGCCATTCTCAAGATTTTTCTAACATTAAATTTCTCAATATTTTTTTAAGAAATGGATCTTTAATCAAAGATAAATATTGTAAATTTATTTAAAGGTTGAATAATTCTTCAACCCCTTGTAGGATATAGCTCCAGTGATCGTTCGAAAACGTGGCAATTTTACAAGTAGATTTTTAAAAAACACCTGAGTTTTATTATTTTATTTCGCTTTAAATGTTTTACCTGTGCATCAAATCCCACGATGTAAGGTGGACACGGTAAAATAGCTAAATCTCCGGGCGCCGTGGATGGCCAGCATAATATCTTGTCCCACACTTCAGGGCACCATCCTGCACCATAAAATTGATTTATCGTACAATAAATTTCTGCCGACGATTTTTCACTGAAAATATTTTCATTTAAAAGTAAAAATGGGGAATTGAACGATAGTCTGGCTACCACTTTTTAATAGTTTCTTCGTTAACCCTTTGCAGTCCTAAGTCCAGCTATACTCGACATACATTTTATCTTCATTTTATTTCTAACGAATCCACTTTAAAAATTCTAATTTAATTAAAGCTTATTAATTCTACAGAAATTCTTTAACCCTTTGCAATCCTATGTCGACCTACACTCGACATAGCATTTCGCTTCATTTTATTTTCTAACTAATTAATATCGACTTTAAAAATTCTAATTTAATTAAAGTTTATTAATTCTACAGAAATTCTTTAACCCTTTGCAATCCTATGTCGAGCTATCCTCGGCTTAGCATTTCGCTTCATTTTATTTCCTAACTAATTAATATCGACTTTAAAAATTCTAATTTAATTGAAGTTTATTAATTCTACAGAAATTCTTTAACCCTTTTCAGTCCTATGTCCAGATATACTCGACATATCTTTTAGATTCATTTTATTTTCTAACGAATTAATATCGACTTTAAAAATTCATAATAACTTTGTAATATCACGTAAATATCCGTCAGTGTCTATAGTTATTTCTATAATTAAAAAAAATGAATAACCAACGACAGAAAATGCGCAATTAATTTCACTTAGCTGGCTGCAAACTTGACAAAATAATTCGGACTGCAAAGGGTTAATGGTTTCAGTACGTTTTTTGTTTCAGTAATTTTTTGATGAATACGTCGCTCGCATTGACCTGGAAGTCTGATTAATGGGATAATTGTTATTTAATGTCCTTCATTATCGCATTAAGACATGGTCGAACGGACGATTACGTTTTTAACTTGCAAAGGGAAAGCAGGATACGTCGAACCTGTTCAATGGCGATGTTGCAAAGAAATCGATGCTGATAACGCTTTTCATCTTTTTTTTTCACGTGGAGGAAAAGTATCGCGAATGCATTTGAACGCGTTTTCCACGTTGCACGTCACAACTTTCCATTCGCAGACGTTCTTTTGTGGCTTTTCAATCGAACCTGCAGCCTTGTTTTCTTATTTTTGCGGCTTTTTTCCCCGATTTCCAACCTGCGGCGAAATATAAAATAAGGATTTCTCTGAATCTACTTGCCGTATTTCGAAGGCCTTTGAAGCCGTGGGAAACGTTTCCTCGATAATCTCGACTTTAGTGGATCTCCGGTTCGTTTGGAATATTGCTAATGGCAAAGTCGAGAGGGAAATATTCTAGGAATGTGGCTCATTTCTTTCTTTTGAGGTCGCTGTCGAATTTCTCGCACTTCTAGTAATTGAAAATAATTATCTTGGCACCTTGCAGCTCGAATTAGTCGTTCAATTTGTTGGTACTTGTTTCAAAGTAGTTCTATGCAATTTTCTACAATTTAGGGAGAAACTCCTTAAAGTTAATTTGCTGCAATTTTCTATGATTTAGAAAAATATTCTGCAAAGTTAATATAGTGCAATTCTCTGCATCATTTTTATTTTATATTATTTTATTATTTTATTTATCATTTATTATTTTTATTATATTATTTTATATATTATTTTTTCTTTTGCAATACCACCGAAGAATGTAGGATTGAAAAGATAGAATTCGAGATTCTAGTAGATCTCAGACAGAATTAGAATTAATAAAAAGAAAAATTACATTTTTACCGTACAAAGAGTGTAAAATGAAAAAGAAGAAAAATACCCCGAAGAGATCAAAGCACATTCCGACACTATATCCATTTTCTACCTCGCTTCTCAAGCTGACAATCGATAATTACCAGAGCTGGAAGCTCTTTGTAACGATATACATATCGCTGCCTCGAAATTGTAATTCCGTTGCACGGCTTTCATTCAGAAAAGTTTCGCATTTCCACCCTTCGTCTCGAGACAGCTGGAGCTTAAAAGATTACCGGTCACGTTTCACCCTCGGCTTCCTTTCGCAAAAAGCGATATTGCCTCCTACAGTATTTCCGCCGCTCTTCGCAACACGTGCGAAAAGCTTTTCCACTTTTCGGAAAAACCATAATGTCAAAATACTCAACATCTGCTGCTTCTTCGCCCGTCGCTTCTGACGGTTTCATCCCACCGTGGAAAAATCAGATTATCGGACATTCGAGTTCACGTGTTTACGTGACCCCGTGGAATTTTACCGAAAGATCGACGATCAGACTCGTAGAAATTTGCATAAATTAGGGTAATTTCCGTTTTCTTCTGCCGTGGATTAACGCCAGGGATGGGCTTTTATTTATTGCACTTTTGTGGGAAAAAGAAACGTATGTTTCAAGATTGTTAATGGTAGAAATACCAAAACGAATTGTTACTCATTATTTTAAAAATTCTCCAAGTCATAGAGTAGATATTCTACGTCCATCTTATAAAATATAAACTAACGAATTAATTATATTTTCCACCATTTGCTTCCTCTTTTCCTAAAGTACTTATTTATTATATTTAAATGTAATATATTTGGCGGCCGTTGTTCTAGCGTGAATAGTGGAAATATGTTAAATACTTTGGAGAAAGAGGAATTAAGTGGAGAAAAAGCAGATTAATTAAGTAATTAATAATTTATAATGTTTGATGTGTGGCTCCTTGGTATATTTGGGGGATTGTTATGAAAAAATTGGAGACTGATCGTTGTGAAATAAAAGAGGAAGTTTTATTTTGAATGAGACTTCATCATATATATTGTAATTACTTAATAATTACATCTCACAGTTATGTGATTTAATTTAAGTAAACTTTCCTGCGAATTTTCATCTAAAATACAGAGAGATCGACAGAGAGAGGATTAATAACTTAATGTCGGCATATGTGTAATTAAATTTTCATTCGTAGCTGCATAACGTATAAGTAATAATATATTATAATTATGACGCTCGCATGCGACGTTGTTTAATTATATATTGTATTACGGCCAAGCTTTAAAGCATGCCGATGAAATATATTTGCATTTCTTTGCATCATATATTTAAACTCCTAAAAGGAGAAGATAAATAACGTTTAATATTTCCTCAATATTCCCTCTTGTAATTAAAACAAATTGTAACGTTTGCACCATTAATAGAAAGTATGAAATTTTGCATTGCCATTAATAAATGAAAATACCCTTTTAACTTCCAAAGGAAGAAGATTAATAATTTTCAACATTTCCTCTCGCAATTACAACGAATTTTAATGCTTGCATAAATAAGAGAAATCATGAATTTCCCATCGACAAGAGTAAATAATTGAGAAGTAATAAATAAAGGATAAATAACTTGCCAATGGGAATTACAATGGCCGTAAGATTCTTCGACCACTTTGCAAAATGTGACCCATGCAACGCCCGTCTCGTTGCGCTTCATTGTCACCTCTTTGAGTGCTTTATTAATTGACATCCTTTAAACGCGCGAAAAGCGACGTCGACTTTGCTGTCGTCTATTCAGGTTAGTGGATCTGAAACGCGTTAAACTCAATGCGATCCTCGCCAATTCAGGCTTGAGAGCTTGCCATGGTCTGCGGGAGATACAGGAATAGGAATCCATTAAGCGTCGGACATGTGCAATTTTCTTCGCGCATTTAGACGGCCATGGATTTAAACCAGTGTCCAATAATGCGCCTTTGATTATTGCTCTTAACCCTTTGCCCGGGAAAAGCGGCTGTACGGTTTTCGATGTTGGCCAGTGACGATGAAAACTAGGTGGAAAATGATCTCAGATACGCGTTGGAATTTTATGGTTTTTTTATTTAAAGGTGGTTTGAGTTATGGGGTTGTAGGATACTTGCTTTGTATTTGGATTTAATTGCTGTGGTAATTTCTATTATTTTTGATTTGGGTGTCTTTCATTTATTATGTGTCAGTCTATTATTCTATTATGTGAATAATATAACTATTAATTTTTCTATTATAATATAACTATTATTTTCTATTAGTATTATTTTAGAATAATATAACTATTATTCTTTCAGTCTATTATGAGTTAACAGTTTGAGGCACGGGAATTCAGAAAATCATATGACCCATGTTGCACAGACAATTTTTTTTTCATTGAATAAATTTCTTTTATATTTGTTAACAAAGTGATGTAGTAATATAAATTTATAAAAAACGTCCCACCATGCATCTTTATGCATCAAAGAGGTGGGAAACTTTGATGCCGCTGTGCCTCAAAGAGTTAAATAAATTAAGGAAAATTTTTCAGAGGCGATTGGGACTTAAATTGGGAGCCATTCTTTGAGAGTTTGAACCTTGAACTTCTTAGCCACTGTTTGTATCAATTATTCGTGTCTTGTATCGAGATACGTGAAGTAAATTTGTGTTATTAGTCTGTAATTTGGCAAAAATCTCCTGTAAATTTTCTCTGTAATATTGAGACATTAATTTTTTATATTTTCGAAGATAATCAAACGGTCGACCGAGAAATTTTTGGTTTCCAAGACCACGTTGGAATTCGGACTGAACAATTCCAATTTCTAAGCGATTCCTCGCATTCCTCTATCAAGCATGCTCTGTGTTCGCCGGGAATTATCGAAATAACTGCAATGACCTCTGAATTAGACGAATGCCAAGAATTAATGTATTCGCGATTAGCATGATTAATTACGGGGTTAGTTATTCCGTATGGAAGTTTATTTCATGCACGCGATGCGAGTTTTAAGCTTGAATATTTTTGTAATTACTGTTATACTTTGACTATAATAAAAAGGTAAAAATGTAAGTTATAATAAATAATCGAAGTGTAAAAAGCCGAGGTGTAGGTAGTGAAACGTTGACGGGCGAAATTTCATTTGGCTTTTTAATTAGCGTTAGGCAGAGCCTCGCCTCAACATAATAAGATTTGCGCTTTAAAGAATAGCACGACTAATTGCATTTCTCGTTAATTCCAATGTCCATTACCCGACGCCGTGATAATTATTATAAAACATAATGAAAAGTGAGTAATCTTGCATTCTAGTTCACCGATTTTACGAAACGTACAGGTCAGACTTATTGATTAAAATTTTACAACAGTTGCTGCTTTACATTTTAAAAATACGAATTGAAAATGAAACTGGAGTAGAAATATAAATGAATTTATCGGAAATGCATAAACACAGATATTCTAGAAGATAATTAACATCAGCAGTAAATTAATTGCATGCGGTGGAGAACTCAATGAAGTCCGCGCGAGAGATTTTTGACGGCAGAATCTGTCAAAAAAAATGACCGTAGTTTCTATCAATAAGCAAGTGCGAGTAGCCGCTTCAGTGTTACGCTGCTTTCATTAATTTCATTTTTAAATAAAAGGTGTTTGATTTTTTTAGAAAAAGGGATTTTCTAAAAAATCCTTTATTAAAATATTAAATAGGACAATAGGAAATTATGTGGGATTTTATGAAAAATACTATATCTTTTTTAAAATTCCTTACAAACGGGCAGCTCAATTATTACGATTTTTTTTCTGACTTTGACGATCTTCTGTTTCAGGACTTCAAGATAGTCGATCAACAGGTCTTCACGTCCTCACTGATTGATAGAAATAGATCTGTCGAAACGTTCATTAGAAGCCAAATACTTGGACATCTGGGGCAAGGATAGCAGCCGAATTTTTCACCGGTGTTCCTGGATCGTCTTTGAGCTGTTTGCTTTTAGGGATTCTATGACGCAAGCGTCAATCAAGGGTTGAACTCGTTGTTATTTTAGGTAAGGGTGTGAATTTCAATCGAGTTGGACAGCACTTGAGTTTATGGCTTCTGCAGAATAATTATCGGTAAGAATTTATTTCGACGTCTAGCGGACATTTTATTTTTTTTAGATGGCGTTAGATGAATGTCCAATAAATAATATTAACGTATTTGGAAATTAATTACGGTTTGTAAAAAGGCGGAGGAACTTCTGCTGTGTCTGCTTTATTGAATGAATTTTAAGTGCAATTTTCTAATTGAATGTAACAAAAAATTGTAACACACCGTAAATTAATTGGCCAAACATTTAATTTGAATCTAACTGAATCGGGGTGCAAGTGGAAAGAACAAAAGCTGGTGCATCTGTAGGTATTCCCAAATTGGATTGAAGTATCTAGTTTCACGTCTCCAGTTAGCAGATCCAACAAACAACGGCAAACAGTGTCAGAAATTACGCCGAACTTAGACCCAAACTACATCGCGTCAGGAAACAAGTCTTCGTTCAGACGCCGAGGACAGCAATGCCAGAAAACAATATTCTAGTTGACGTCAATGAACATTTAATTATCAGAAAACCTAGAAACTACCAACGAAGCTGAATTGCACTGAGAGTTGAATTTACGATCGTTTCTACCGTCTAATTAACACTAATCCAGATCAAGTGGATCGCACAAAGTTTGAAGTAGCCTAATACTTCCAACATGCCTGGAACGTGTGTTGCCTTAATTAACAGATTAAGTACCAGGCACTGAAAATGCACATTTCTACACCGAAGAATATCAAAATAGACAAGTCCAAGATTCGCACAAAAAAAATAGAGCCTCTACCACCCCTAGGAGTCGAAAAAGTCAAATTTGAACCAGAGGAGCTCCCAAAAATCGAACTACCTCGACTTTGAAATTAAATATCTCGCTTGATTTTGGATGGATCTCGATGCGCCTTATTTCTACGTGTTCCTTAGACTCTTGGCTTTCGATCCACGCCAATAAAAGCATCCTGCAACGATTAGCTTTTTCACCAGGCTCCCGAGACGGAAAAATGACCCTTGCGTTTAAACGGATGAAGATGGAGACTTCTACCCAAAAGTATCTCAAACTAGACTCTTCAACGATTGCAACTAAAAAAAATTCATCCCTCTACGATCCCCAGAAGCGGAGATACGAATTTTCAAACTTTAGCCTGCACCGCTCCTCTGGCCGCCCTGACCCCTCGCCAAAGGCCTCCCAAAAATCGGACACCCTCGACTTTGAAATGAAATATCTCGCTTGTTTTTGGATGGATCTTGATGAGACTTTTTCTACGTGTTCCTAGGATTCTTGGCTTTCGATCCACGCCAACAAAATGATCCTGCAACGATTAGCTTTTTCACCAGGCTCCCGAGACGGAAAAATGAACCCTGCGCATAAACGGATGAAGATAGAAACTTGTACCTGGAAGCATCTCAAACTAGACTTTTCAACGATTAAAGCAAAAAAAAATTCATCCCTCTACGACCCCCAGAAGCCGAGATACGGATTTTCAAACATAAGCCTGCACCGCCCCCTGGCCGCCCAGGCCCCTCGCTGAGAACTTCCAAAAATCGGACTCTCTCGAATTTGAAATTAAAAATCTCGCTTGATTTTGGACGGATCTCGATGGGTCTTGTTTCTACGTGTTCCTTGGAGTCTTGTTTTTCTAGCTGCCTCGGGAAAACAGTTTTTTCTCTTTCAATCTTTCGGCTTCTGCCGTCCAATCAATTTATTTGGCTGTCGTTGGATTAACTTCATCAGAATCTTTCGATCTGCAGAATTGCAAAAAGATCATTTTCATTGAATTGACGTGACATTCAACCTATGAAATCACGTCTCATTATTTTCCATGGCGAACTTTATTCCAACTCGTTTCGTCTAATTAGCAATCTGCAAGTACGAGTCGTTGCATATGTATATATCGGCATATCATTTGTTTTCAAAGAGTTGCACAGTTGAGCTGCAGTGTCGCACCTCGCCATTGTTCATAGGGTTTCAATGAACTAACGCGCGAAAACGCAGTCGAACTTTCCCAGAAAGTTTCCCTCAGATACTGGGATTATGTTTGCAGTAAGACGATCAGGTGTCGTAAAGCCCTGCTCATTGTAGGGAAATAAGAAAATCGTAAGACTTTCTTTAATATTTGCACCAAAAGTTAGTTTAATTTCAAGAATTATTCAAGTAGTTTTAACACGTTTATAAGTTCTGTTTGGTGAAATGTAGTCTGTGAATTTTTTTTTATTTCTTACTGTAGAGAACTGAGAAGTTATTATACTTTAGAATTACAGACAATTAATGCAGTATATTTAGAAATAATTACTAAAAATATTAAAAGGAAAATGAAAAAGTTGAAGCCGTAGGAACTTTCGGACTTATTCGAGCAAATTAAAAACCCGTTATTTCGACTGCCTTGGTAGTCTACCGTTAATTCTACATCTTGCATATTACGTGCAATGAAAACTCCCCAATTTCTCTCGCTTTAATATCTCATTTGTTTCTGGTAAACAGAGGTTCCCGTACTCCTTATTAAATACGTGAAAATCATAAAAGCGTTCCGTCGAGGGTTCATTTGTTTTCGCGGAATTGTTTTCCAGATGCTACACTCCCCCCTTGTTTTTATGCGGGAAAATAAATACTGCGTTTGTAGTGGCCTATAAATCTGTTGCTGGCAATTTTATTATCGGCGTACTTTATTTTCTCAGCGACGTGCACTCGTAAAACGAAATCGGAGCTACTCACCATCCATTGAAATATTGCCTCTGTGGCAGAGGTTCGCCTTCACTTCGAGTATATCTTTCTGAATACTTGGGCTCTTTGGATTGTTGAAGTCAATGTCCTCCTGCAACAAATGTCATTTTAATTATTCGACCGAGCTCGAGTATTCTTAAAAGTCCTGAAAACACTCAAAGAAGTGTCGTTAGAAACGTGCCACTACCTTAAATTCCCTCGATGTATTATAGGACATTTTCATTGAATTTTCTATCGTTATATTTATATTCTATTTTTGGAAAAGTGACTTCTGAAGAAATTATGAGCGTCAACAATATTGCACTTTGCAAAATTCGTATTCGCAAAGAATGTCCGCATCGAATATCAAACTTTCGCCCGAAGAAATTTGCCGTATCTCAACTACTTTCGAAGACACCAAAAGAAGGGTGAAACTTTCCGGGGTAGTTTCACCCCTTAAGCTCCCGACGTCACCGATAAGAAGCCACATCCTCTTTAATTCCGTGCTCTCAAAAACTACCCCAAATTTTCCCAACTCCCATTGAAACAAAATCTCTTATCTATTGATACAAAATTAATACCACCCTGTCAAACTACCCCAAACCTTCCAACTTCCACTAAAACAAAATCTTCTATTTAGTCATACATCTTATTAATTAATAAACCTTTCTTTTATCGGTACAAAATTGATACCAGCCCATTAAAATACCACAAATCTTTAATTTATTAAATAATAAAGCTTTCTTTTATCGATGCAAAATTAATTCCACCCCATTAAACTACCCCAAATATTTCCAACTCCTATTAAAACACTATCTTTTCTTCGGTAATACATGTTATTAATTAATAAATCTTTATTTTATCGATACAAAATTAATTTCACCCCATTAAACTACCCCAAATATTTCCAACTCCTATTAAAAAACTATCTTTTCTTCGGTAATACATGTTATTAATTAATAAATCTTTCTTTTATCGATGCAAAATTAATACCACCCCATTAAAATACCCCAAATCTTTAATTCATTAAATAATGAAGCTTTCTTTTAATGGTACCAAATGGATACCACCCCATCGTGAATGAACCATTATCCTGCACTCGAGCAGAGAAATAAATGAAATATCAGCAAACGGATCGACGTGGAAATGAACTCGAATTTTCGAAACGTTTGAAAGCAGTCAAATGCCATGGAATCCAGATAAATCAAAGCCAAATCGAAACCAAAAGCCTGTGCCTCTTTGCGAGACCTGCCAGCGGTGAATTCCTTTTGAGAGTCGCATTACCGTTGCATGTCACTTTGTCCTCGAGAATCCTCTTTCACGCGGTCCACGAGAAAGAGAGCCTTTCGCCTCTTGCTCAAAGTTCGCTCATAAATTCGTTTATTCGGCGAAAGGAAACTGGCGTGCTATCATGTCGAGTGCCTCCAACGCGGAATCGCATTTGGTCTTAATTGATGGGTAAATTTATCACCGGACTGAGGATCGTTTGAAACCGTTGTTATTGGTTTGCGATGAAACGGCTGATGGATCAAGTGGTTAGAATGTTTAATGACGTTAAACAATGGTAATTGTGATGGGTCTTTGCGCGAAACTGAATGATTGCTGGTGTGGATTGAGACGGGCTCTGGAGAGCTTTCTAAGATCTATTGTTTTCCGTGGGTGCTGAGACACAGAGGCTATGATATGTCTGTTGATAATTGAAGAAGAATTTTATATTATAGTAATTGAATAAATATAACTGTGCGCAGATATAGAAAATTGAATGGAAAGAGACTTTGCACAAATATACAAAATTGGAAAGATATAACTGTGCATAAAAATAGAAAATTTATTAAGTGTAACCGCGCACAAATATAGAAAATTTATTAAATATAACCGCGCAGAAATTTAGAAAATTTATTAAGTGTAACCGCGCACAAATATAGAAAATTTATTAAGTGTAACCGCATACAAATATAGAAAATTTATTAAATATAATCGCGCACAAACATAGAAAATTTATTAAGTATCACCGCGCACAAATATAGAAAATTTATTAAATATAACGGCGCACAAATATAGAAAATTTATTAAATATAACCGCGCACAAATATAGAAAATTTATTAAGTATCACCACGCGCAAATATAGAAATTTTTTTAAATATAACCGCGTACAGATATAGAAATTTTTTTAAGTAAAACCGCGCACAAATATAGAAAATTTATTAAATATAACCGCGCACAGATATATAAATCGACTAAATATAATTGTAAATGGGCGCGTGATATTTCTTTTTTTGTGACATCTTTCGAGCGCACCGCAGTACATTAGTGCACTATATAACGCAGCACTCCGATGGCACGTATTAAAACGTGCACTACGTCCCCATATAACGTGATTAAACGTATTGTACGGCACGTGAATGTTGTACCAATTGAATCTCGTAGTTCTGCATGCCTGTGGCTTTTACTGCAAATTAACATCTCCAGAGGAAGATTCGATATTGATCAATTAATTGATCGATTGATTGTAGTTTGGAATAGTTTACTGGGATAACTATATAACGAAGCAAAATCAAAGTAAAAATCAATTCGAATTTATCCAGCATGATCCTACATTGTTATTTAAATTCTCATTGTTAATTTCAAAGAGCATTAATTATATTATATTCGTCGTCATACTTTACCATCTTCCGATATAATACGAATGATATTTTTGTCGATGATATTCGCGTGAATATGAGAAAATTCACACCATAGAATTACGATATTTCGAGATCAAGTATCGTAATTCACCATGGTAAATCCGAAAGGTAAAACTACCCTCATTAACGTCCGAATTGCGCAGTATTTTCTTGCAAGCGCGAAAGGAATCCCTTTTGATTTGTATCGCACGAGACACATATAAATTTGCATAAATCCCTCTTGGAATTCCGAGCACGTAGAAATCTCGCCATAAAGGAATTCTTATGGAAATTGTCTCGTATCACAGATTTTATATTTCCCTTCCTGTTTCCCGATGTATCAATAAATTTTTAGTAATTCCGCTCGCTAAAATTTGCCGATTCGCTATTTGCTTATAAAAATCCTCGAAAATAGAAGCGCCGTATGATAAATATTCCACGTTCATCTTATAAAACGTAAATTAATTAATAATATTTTTCCCCTCATGATTTCTCTTTTAATTTCTCTTTTTAATAAAATAACTTCCATAGCAATTGAAGCTGAAGTAAAATACGGAATAAAATTAAATGAAAAAGGACACAGTTTGATCTACAAATTAGTTACGAAATTAGATACTTAATTAATGTAATTAACGACGGGATTTCTAATTTTAAAAGCAGACAAAATTGCCGGGAAAAACAAAATTTAGCGTTTCGAATAAACATGGACGATTTATTTGCAATTCGTTCGCACGCTCCGGCGGAAATTTGTTATAATTTGTCGCTCATTCGAAAGTAATAAATCGCGGAATTTAAATAACGCGGAAACATGAAGATCAGCCGGATATAACGAGCAGTTTAAATCAATATTTAATGAACGGGATGAATTGACGTACGACACGACTGATTACGAGCGATACAAATTGACGTTGATGAAAAGCATGGCGAATTTGTAATGCATAGATTTTTGCTGAAATTAACGTCGTCAACGACATGCATCAATTATGATATTAATTATTCTCCGCTGTCAGATCATTACCATCATATTGCTGATTAATCCCTGACATTTAGCGAAAAAACCGTACAATTAATTGGAGCTCAAATAACCGGAAAGTTGAAAGTTTAATGACTTAGATAATGTGAAAATTTGACGGACCAATTTATCTTAAGATTTAATTAATCTAATTTACCGGCCATCCTATACCTTCTACCTCTTTAATATTTCTTATAAAATAATAAATGGGATATCTAATATCACGTAAAAATATAATAACGTTATTGGAATTTTCTCTACCGTTCATTTTATAATTAATTAATTTTGCAATGAGCCACCGAAAGAAAAGGGACTGGAAACTCATTCCGTTTAATTAACATTTATCCGAGTAAGATGAATTATTTAACCACGTATTTTCCACATATGGTTGCAAATCATTCCACATTGAATTTATCCATCAACTCTAATTTCCAAGTGCAGCTATTATTCCCTCAGCCTTTCTTAAATGCAACCCTCCATTTATCTTCCCTTAAACGCATGGGAATTACCATCATACCCCGTGGCATTTCCACGTTTCCTGCTCATTGTTTATCAAAGACAGCAGTAATCACACCAAATAGAATACTTCGGATTTTAAAAATTTTTTTTTCAAGAAGCACTCAAATTTTCATCGACCAACGTCTCCCCTGGATTTCCTGCTACAGCGATCTTTCGTAACTCGAGTGCGAATAATTGCTTTTAATTATTGAAAGGAGAAACTCGAGCACAACGTGAATTAAAAGCACCTCGAACGTCGACCATCACAATGCCGTGAATAGTTAAGCTCTCGAAATTAAATTATATTCCCTGGGAAGAACTTTTTCTCGCGCGTTTCGCAAATTGACGAGATGGCGAAATGCACTTTTTACCGGGACGTATCTTGCTTCCTTCTCGCTGCCTTTTCAATTGAATTAATCGAATGTATGAGAATTATTTGATATTTAAATGTGACAAATAAGTATTTTGGGACAATTAATTCTCCTTTTGTAAGATAGGTCGACCAGAAGTCCTCTAAATAATAATTAACAATAGATGGGACAATCTTTTCACCAAAACTGAAGAACGTATATAAAAATATTAACAATTTTAGAACAAATAGGGATTTTACATGTTACCTGAAAAATTTAGATAACAACCTACGATAAGTTAAGAAAAATTCAGTTAAATTCCTACCACTACTTGTTAAATAAGAAAAATACTACAAATAGAATTTATTACAGAAATTATACTTCAATTATTATTTAGAGAATGATCTTTTACAAATTTAAATTAAGCACGGCAATGGGAATAACTTCATATAATTTAGGCTCGGCAGCGAATGGGTTAACCCTTTGGGGACGGAGACCTTTTTGAATATTGAGAAATAATCATTTATTTGGCGATCAAAAACCACCTTTTTACAAAAAGTCAGAGTGTTAACGTATAGAAGTTATAAACTGCCATTAGTGTAATCATATTTCAATGGTTATAATTAATTTTTCAACTCTAACGGTGTATACTTACACCGATAAACTGCAATCAAATTTTTTCTCCAACCGCATATATGCGTCAGTCGTCCTCAAAGGGTTAACCCTTTTAAAAAATTTAAATTAATTTAAATGAACTAATTAATTTAAAAAAAATAGGGCCAGTGGATTCCTGGCAAAGTGACGATAGAAATTAAGTGAAAATGATAGAAAATGAAAGGTCTATCTGTCCGTATATTATTTTCATCTAATGGTGGCGCTATTGTTTCATCCTGTTATACAATTTCTCCCTCATCCCCTTGCTCTCTCCTTCCCTTCTCCGCCGTCTGGAACTTATAGGGGCTTAGGTTCGTCCTAATTAGCTTAGGTTCTAAACCATCCACTCAACCATTGAGTCTCCGTAAAAGGATGATCCGTGGGAAGAGTCAGCAAATTGTTAAATGCACGAAACCGAATTATCCAACTAAGAAACTTTTCCGTAAACTTTCTCGTACTTGAAAATATTTCTTTTCTCTGGAAGAACTTCTGGATTTTATCTAGAAATTTTGCAAATCGATAAAACCTCTTAAAAGAAAGGGGGAAGTTTAGCAAACTTCTTCCTAACTCAATGCTCCAATTAGAAATTAGAAATTAGAAATTAATTATCTTAATTGCTCTGTCGTTGATTCGTGCGTTGAATAAAAATTAATGTTTGTTGGTATTTTCCAGGGTAGAGAATATAATGATAGATATGGGAAAAATCACTCACGTATCCCTCCATGGTGGTTTCGTTGTTGCTCTCTGCCGTTTCGCAGCTGCAGCCGTGGCTTCCGTTAACGAGTGATCGTCTATCGGCTCCCTCTGAAACGTATCGCATACAGCTAATTAATCACTCGTTGCTGCGTAGAAACGTTCGATTGATTTTTTGCTTTGTTTTGTTTCTTCAATAGAATTATCGTTGCACTCGGCATTCGCATTTTAACATCGAGACAATCCAATTAGCGTTCTCCATTTCCCGCGTTGTATCGGACCGTGGCATGTGTCAGCGATAATAAATATGTATGACTTTGATGAAAGTGTTTTCCATTGTCAGTTTTGATGGTTCGATTAATATAAAGCTCACTGACAGCATGGAATTTTAAATCATGGGTTTCGAGTAGCTTGTAGGCTGTGGTGAATAAGATGAAGGATAGGAATCGCAGTAAATGCAGTTGGTAATGAGTCCAAACCCGATTACCGTTGGGAATTTTTTACTAAATTATTATATAAGATAAATTTTACCTCGCAAATTAAATAAATTAATTAAATTTTCAAAGATACCTGAAACACTGAGTCCTAGGCGGAATTATCTGATTAGTTAGTGGGTCTATGGGGTGATAGAGTTAGATAGGACTTGATATCAGTGGGCTCAAATTCAAACCCCCGTCATTTTTGGAAATTTTTTACTAAATTATCATTTCAGACGAATTTTACCTCGCAAATTAAACGAATTAATTAAATTTCCAGAGCTACCTGAGAGTGAGTCCTAGGCGGAATGATCGCACTAGTTAATCAGGTTACCACTTTTGGCAATTTTTTACTAAATTATCATTTAAGACAAATTTTACCTAGCAAATTAAATAAATTAATTAAATTTCGGCCCATCTAAATAGCGACAGCTAGGGGAAAAAATCACATCAGTTAATGAGTCTATGGGGAAGAAGATAGGGGGTGCTGAATTCAGATCCTCCGTCAGTTTTAGAATTTTTGCACTAATTATCATTTAAGGCAAATTTAACCTCGCAAATGAAGTAAATTCAAATAAAAACACAGTAATTAGCATCAAAAAAATACAGAAGAAGAAAAGCTCCTTAATCTGATGACACGCTGACAATTATTTTCACCCAAATATCTAGATTATCCTGTTACTGTAAATAATTTCAATTAGAAGTCCACCTCACAATAATTACCTCCGAAATGAAATTAGCAATTTGCCTTCGAACGCAAGGTAGTCGAATTCGCTCACTGACAAATTTAGACCCCAAAGAGCCATATAATTAACAAAGTCCTCGAGCACGAACACCACCCTGTCTCGTCCTTGATGCGTCCGGATAATTAGAAGAGGGCGAATAAGCACCGTGAACTAATCGACGAAATCAGGATCTGGCAAATTTACCAGCCGAAGGACAGGAACCAAACGACTCGCCCTTGTTTGCCGTTTCATTAGCAGAATATTAGCGGGTCGAAGGCCACACGCCTTCTTCGTGTTATTTTATTTGGCGGTCTTTCACCCTCCATCGTCGCCTTCGCCTTATTGCCGACTCGGAACCATAATCATTAGACCCGATCGATCAGTAACCCAAGGAAAGTAAACGTTTGCTCGCAAAGAACATTCTTCTTAAGGGAATGTATCACTTGGCGAAATGTTACGATTCTCTCGCAAATAGTTGCAATTATTTTCGCAATGGCAGAGGAAAAAAATTGTGCGTTCGTTGGACCGCGAGAGTTTATCGGTTCTTTTTGGTGTTTATTTTATTCTTCTTATCGATATCTTCATCGGACAGATGTGTATTATATTTCAAATATGCAAGGTTAAGTAACGTCTGTTAATTTAAGCCTTTGCACTCGAAATTTTTTTTTCATTTATATTACTAGCAACTCGAAACAATTTTAATAGAAAAATCATATTCACATATAAGTAAATGATATGAATAATAATAATACGAGTATAATCCGCGAGCTGCGGCTGTGTTTTGTTATCTAGAGCGAATTTGTTTTTGTTTTTATGTTATGAACTGAAAATTATCTGCATTGTCTCCATAGCGGAGCTCTCGAGTTTGAAGACGAATTTTAAGCGCAAAAGATTTGCCAAAAATCAAATTTTTAAATAAATTTTAAAAGCCCTCGAGTGAAAAGGGTTAATTGCTAATGTAGTGTATTGATTGTCTAGAAATTTGTGGAGTTTTTGTAAAGCAATTAGGAACACGTCGTTTCGAGTGGCTTCGTAATTGTAATGTCAACTTGGAGTGGCAAGGGAAGTTAATTAATTAACAAGTCGAAGGAATATTGAGTGTGCAGGACCTTAACAGATGAAAGGATCACTGCTTTTGCACTGTTTATTTATAATAATTGGAGTAAATAGGTTGAATTTGTATCGTTTGAGGAAAGAACTTGTTTATATTGCCAGTGGAATCATGAAATCGTTGAGTGTAAATAACAGAAGGCCCCGTTGCCTCGAGGATCTCAAGAGGCTCGAGTGGCAGCTTTAATAACGAAATTCGAATGGCAGATAAAAATAAACCGAGGTGTTCTTAGAAGTTGAGATCGCGCCGATGAAATTCGTACGTCGGGTCGATTGATTGAACGTGGAAAATGAATATTAGCAAAGCAACAAAATGCAATTATTCTCGTTAAGTGAAACAACTCCCGTAATTGTCGGAATAATTGACGCTCAGCGAGTTTAATTATTTTCGAGCCATCGAGTATCGGATAATTATGTGCTCATTTTCTTCGGCAGTTGATTCATTGATTTTTAGTGAAATTTAATATTCCCCGATCGTTGTTTCGTCAATAATTATACCACAATTCGCCCCGATTTTCAATTTAATAAGGAAACTTCAAATTAAATATGATCCTCTTTACTAAACTTGCAATTTTTTGTTAAAAAAGGTAAAGAGACGTAATATAGTAAATTAATTGCCGCAAAACTAATTTTCCACTTTCACCATCTAATTAATTCACGTGCTCCACCCCTTCTCTGATCGGCACCGCTAATTTTCACCCCTTCATAATCAACGGCTGAAATCATTGCCAATTTGCAAATATTCAATAAAAATAGTCCATGAAAAATTCAAAGAGGCCTAACGTGCTAAATTAATTGCCACAAAACTAGTTCAGCTGCAAAAAAGTACAAAACTAATTACAATAAGTAAATTCTTATTCAAGATAATCCTACAATATTATCAAACAAATTTGAAAAATTCATCCCACCAGTTCGACCACAACTTCAACCCTCTACTACACCCTATCCCCCAAAAACTTCCCTGCTTTAAAATCAGCACGAGAACCGCTTTCCTACGAAAAGCCTACGACTCCATCTTTAAAACCCTACATCAAAGTTCTACTTCCCATCAAATTTCTTCCCCAAACTTCCACTTCCGTATGAAATTTCCATACCTTCCCACGATCTTCTCGCCATTTCCCCCTCACCCTCCATCACGAACTTGTCTTCTTAACATTCCACCCCATGCACCAACCCCCCAATCCAACGTTGCACCCCCCTCAACAAGTATTCTCGCTATTCCACTTTTTCCGTCTCTCGTATTGTCACGCGGGGCAAATACACGTCGAGTATCTGACATCAGTAGCACCCTCTTTCCCAGAGGGTGGTTTCCGGTGGGATATCGAGGACAAAGGGGTTAAAGAATATCAGAGGATCCAAGTGCAACCGCGTCCCTATGTGCGTGCAATGCTGCACCTACGACAATGACCTATATCGGATGATGTCACGCGAACGAAAACCCACAAGTGCGCCCGTGGCTTCGCAAATCCACTCCTTGGAAATCCGACAGATAAAGCGAGATTTATTCGCGGATCATTGTCGTTTGGATAGCTTTATTACGGCGACTTTCGTCGCGGGGTTAGTCGAAGGCGTAGTATTTGGCTGATGGTGGAATTTCGAGGTATTTTTGTAAGATTTAGATTGTAAATGTGAAGTTGGATTTTTGCTGGATACGGCAGAGTTTGCGATTACGTGTTTTATGTCCGTAAGCAATGCGCTTTGTTGGCGCAATAGGGTTAGAGTGTGGATCACTCTCCTTGGGTATAAATAATTCACCAGTCAGTTTACTTATACAATTATATCACTCGTTTATTTATACATGGCGTTTATACTTTCCGAAGCAACAACGTTTGCAACTACAATATGCTCAAGCCGGAAGTGCAATGTAAGGCGCGCTGGGGCACATTATTGCGCACCGCGGTGGGCCCCGAAACTATGAGCGCGAATTATAACTCTATTACAATCCCCCACTTTATAATTCGTTCGCGGATACCAATCCTAATCCCTCAGTAGCTTCTGAATGCAAGTTTCTGCCTAAGGCCTTTGTAAGTATATCAGCCTTGTTGTTCGATGAAGCAACGTACTTCAAACATGCCACACCACTGTCAATGGCCTCTCTCACATAATGATATGCTACATCAATATGCTTGGTTTTTGATCTTTCTATTCGATTACTTGCAAAATCAATTGCTGCTTTATTATCGCACCATATAGTATAGGGCGTTTTGATCTGTTTTCCGAGATTCAACTCCTGAATAAACAGTTTTGTCCAGTTCGCTTCCTTTGCTGCAGTTGACATGGCCACATATTCAGCCTCCATCGTTGAGGTAGAAATACATTTTTGTTTTGACGTCCTCCAATCGACTAAATTTCCCCCAACAGTGATCGCCATGCCACTGAATGAGCGTCTATCATCCACGTCACCTGCCCAGTCAGCATCCGTCCATACTTCCAATACTGGTGCTCTCCTCTGGTATTTTAACACCAAATCGGACGTCTTGCTCAAATATCTCAATATCCTCTTCGCCTCTGTCCAATGTACCTTTCCAGGATTAGATACAAATTGAGATAACTTTGTCACCGCGTAGGCAATGTCTGGTCTCGTGCCTCGCGCCACGTACATCAATGATCCTATCAATTGACGGTACGGTATGTTTTTGACTTCTTCTCTTCCTGTTGCGTTAATTGGGCAATCTTCTTTGCTTAACTTGATTCCCGGTTCAAGTGGGGTATAAGCCGGTCTACAATCTAACATTCCGTAACCTTTTATTAAAGACTGAATGTATCCCTTTTGGTTTAACGTAATCTTATCATCTTCTTGATGTATTCCGACTCCTAAAAAATACGAAATTCGTCCTAGATCGCGTATCTCATATTGTCGACCTATGTTGGTTACTATCTTATTCAGCATTGCTTCGTCTTTGGCAAATAATAATAGGTCGTCTACATATACGACTACAAATGTACAGAAGTTCAATTTGTACAGGCAGCTGCACGACGACTGTCTTACGAATCCAGCTTTACGGAGATATGTGTCCAATTCTTCATTCCAATTATGACCACTTTGCTTTAGTCCATAAATAGGTCTTCGAAGCCTTACTATCTTTGTCTTTTCACCTCCGCTAACCGTTTGCATCCTCATATAGATCTCTTCCTTGAGACTTCCGTTCAGGTATGCGCACTTCACGTCAATGTGTCTATTTTTCCACCCGTAAATTACGGAAAGTGCTAATAATTGTCTTACCACTCCAAAACTGACTACAGGAGCATAAGTTTTGTCGTAGTCAACTCCTTCTTTTTGTCCAAAACCCTGAGCTACGAGTCTGGCTTTGTACCGAGCTACTTGACCATTTTCATCTGCCTTTACCTTAAATACCCATTTACTCCCTATACAGGTTTTTCCTTTAGGTAACTCTGCATCTTCCCACGTTTTTAGTCGTTCTAAGTTTTCCACTTCTTCCTGAATCGCTGATTCCCAGTGACCTGCTTGTGGTGACGATAGAGCTTCTCCTAGGCTATTTGGCTCTTCAATTTCCATCAGGTTCAACTCCACCGTTTCCTTGGGTTTTCCCTTTCGACCATACGGATTTCGTACCGATTTCTTAGGCCTGCCTACCTTTCTTATGGATTTTGGTGTACTTTCCTCCCCCACTATCGGGGTAATCACATTTTCTTCATCAGCATCCGACTCATAATTACTTCCTGACATACTAGTGTCCGTTTCCTCATCGCTCGATTCTTCATCTGGCAATTTCTCGGGTTGTCGATTCAAATTTATTTTTCTTGTTACGTCCCTGTCCTTGTTCTGGAACTGAAAACAACATGAGGTAGTATTCCCATTTAAATATTCGAATCCGACCTTGTTTTCATCAAACTTCACATGCTTTGTGTGTATTATATCCTTTGTCTTCGGGTCCCATAGTCGATATCCCATCGTTCTGTTTGAATATCCGACGAATATGCAAGTTCGTGCACGCGGATCTAATTTTCTTCTGCCTTGGCTAGGAATATGAGCATACGCCAGGCATCCGAATACCTTTAAGTGGTTGACACTTGGTCGTTTTTCTACCCGGATTCCTTCCGGTACACCGCCTTGCACGTTGCTATGGATCATTCTGTTGCGTACGTATGCAGCTGTGGCTATGGCTTCAGCCCAAAAAGTTTGGGGTAATTTCGCTGAAAGTAACATTGATCTAACCATGTCTAGTAAAGTGCGGTTAGCCCTTTCCGCTACCCCGTTCATCTGAGGTGTTTCGACACATGTCCTTTCGTGCGTAATCCCTCGTTCTGCAAAAAATTCTCGAAGCCTTTTGTTACAATATTCTAATCCGTTGTCCGATCGGAAACGCTTGACTTTCCGTCCCTTTTGGGTTTCGATTTTAACTATATGCTCTTTTACTTTGCTCACTACTTCATCCTTCGATTTCAGAAACATTACATCCATTTTACGTGAACAATCGTCTATTATAGTTAAGAAATATATCGAACCTCCATTTGACCCTACCGGCATCGGACCGCAAACATCTGAGTGGAGTAAATCCAACGTTCTTGAAGACGACTTTTCATGAAGCCTCTTACACGGTGCTTTCGTTGACTTTCCCAGACAGCATCCATAACATTGATCAGGATTTGTCATTTTGTTATCCAATCCATGAACATAACCCCTCTGTGCTAACTCGGCTATACTCCTATTGTTTATGTGGCAGAATCTGTGGTGCCACATTCCTGGTTCGTTTACCGTTATGGAATTAAGTTCCTTTTTATTCGAAATGTGGTTTTTCACATTTCCCTGTAAAACATACAAGTTATCCTGTCTTCGAGCTGTAGCAATGATTTTATTTGTCCTTCTATTGGTAATTTTTGCAACTCCTCCATCAAATATAACGGTTTTTCCTTTCCTTTCTATTTGCGAAACTGATAAAAGATTCCTGCGGCATCTAGGAACATAATAAACATTTTTAAGCGTTACTTCGTAATCTATGCTATTTTCCCTTGTATTCAGTATTATGTCTCCTATTCCTTCAGCTATTAATGTTGCCTCGTCCTTTCTAACAGTTGTTTCCGCTGTACCAATTGGTTCTGGACTAATCTGTCTAAGATTCTGAAACCAATCTTTAGTTTTACATACATGATGAGTTGCCGCACTATCAATCAACCATACATCTTCTAACGCAACGTGGTTCACATTTATTGATAATATAAATGATTCTTTTTGCTGAGAATATACTCGTTGTCTTGTGTCTACCTTTTTCTTCCGACACTGATTTGCAAAGTGACCGCTCTTACCGCAATTGAAACATTTCTTGTCTGACCTCTTGAAATCTGTGTGACGATTGCCCTTATTTACTTGATAAGCTGATGCTTCACCTCTTTGATGGTCCTGGTCCTGATCTTTTGACATGCGTCTTTCATATTCCATTAGCAATGCCTTTTTGATCTCGTTCGAGGTAAACTTGATGTCTTCTAAATTGGCCAGGGACATTGTCAAAGCATCATAGGAATCTGGAAGCCCTGAGAGCATCGCATAAGCCACATCCTCATCCTTCATTTCTGATCCTGCGTCTTGTAGGTAATCAGCAATTATTTTTACTCTAGATAGATATGAGGCCATTGTCTCGTTCTCCTTTAAACGAAGTCTAACAAACTCTCGTTTAAGTTGCATTATCCTTTGTCTAGATTTTGGCTCATACACTTGTTGTAGAACATTCCATGCCTGTGCTGCTGTTTTGCAGTCCACTATATGCACTTGCTGATCTGGTTCAACAGCCAGTGCTATGGTCGCAAGTGCCTTTTCCATTCTACAATTAAATTGCCTTTTTTCTTCTTCAGTTGCATCTACTTTGACTGTTTCTTCACCAGTTACATAAGGCCATAGATCTTTTTGTATAAGGTACATCTTTGCAGAGAACTTCCATGTTCTATAATTATCACCATTTAACCGATCTATTTTTCCAGCCTTCGAAACGTTCGCCATTTTTAACACGTGCTATGAATTTTCTCGAACTCTAACCTCAATACGATGCCTGGGCCCATGACCTTGTTGGCGCAATAGGGTTAGAGTGTGGATCACTCTCCTTGGGTATAAATAATTCACCAGTCAGTTTACTTATACAATTATATCACTCGTTTATTTATACATGGCGTTTATACTTTCCGAAGCAACAACGTTTGCAACTACAATATGCTCAAGCCGGAAGTGCAATGTAAGGCGCGCTGGGGCACATTATTGCGCACCGCGGTGGGCCCCGAAACTATGAGCGCGAATTATAACTCTATTACACGCTTTATCAGTCGGATTGCATGACTGTTATCAGTCAGTAAATTCTTCGGGGTTTCGATGGTGTATCGTGCTGATATGCCTGGTAAATGATACGTTTTAATGTAACCTCGATATGGCTCGGAAGTTCGATATTACCTCGAGGTCACCTGAAGGTCATGCCATATTAGATCAGATCAGGTGCAATATAAAATTAAAACTATCTGTCCGCTGGAATTTCAAGTAATTATTCCAACCCGGGCACTTTATCGAGAAAATAATATTTTTAAAGATTGTTTCAAAAGTCATTGTAACTCGTAGGCAATTAAATTTTTGTTTAAAATACTTTCCATCACGTTATGGAAAATTCTTGATTAGTTTTTATATGTTCTTTTTTATTTTCTACCTTTCAGTCACTTCGTTTAGGATTCAATGTTATAGGTGGGTTCCAAACTGATTATTGTTAATTAATAATTAAAGGACTTGAGTCCACCGTTTGCAAGTTCGATTCTTCGCCTATTTGTCCAACGAGGTGTCGACTGATTAATTGCAGCGGCTGCGAAAAGAGAGGCAAGTTTCTGTTGAAACTGCAGATTGTTAAAGCCTGCTAATGATTAATATTATTACGACGGCTAGCAAACATGCTAAATGCAAATCTCGACTACTTTATCCGCCGGAGAACCTCGTACGAATGGGTTATTGATTATATGTCTTTCGCAAGAACAGCTTTTTTTTCCCTGTCACTGCAAATCATTGTACCGGAATTTCTTGATTTAACAATAAGAGATTGGATTCATGCACGGAAGTGAATAAATGCCTCTGGCGAATTTTTTTCCAGCTATTCTACAAATATTTCTTCCATTAATTCCGTTTCTTATTGAAATCCGTCGTTCTCTTTTTCGTACATTTTTTTTATTAATAATAACAACTCATAAATAGAAGCTCTCCATTGGCAAAAATCTTTGCAAAATCATTGCAACGTTGACCAGTAACCAAAACACTAGATTTGATACCATTTTTAGCATTTAAAAAATAATAATTGCAAAGAAAAAGAAATATCCATTTTTTATTTATGTTAAGTAGATTTCTAAGCTATGTTAATTTACTTAACTCAGTAGACTAACTAGTCACAGTAATTTAATCAGCTATGGAGTTTAAGAAGGTGAAATCTGGGACTCTCCATCGGTGGGCCCAATTTCAAATACCCCCCTCACCTGTCAGAATTCTTTTTTTAATTATTATTCAATGCATCGCAACCCCAATTATTCAAAGCCCACCTAAAAATACCAAGTCCCATTGGAAACACCTACAGCAATTGAATCCATAAAATACCACAAAGTAATAGCCACCATTTACGACCAACAGAAGCAACGATTCCTCTAATAATATCCCACTATGACATAATCCAAGGCTGCTTGGCTAATGCACGATACGATCTTAAAATCCGAGACGGTTAGTTTAAGACTCCAGGCATCAATCAAACTCAACGGCAGCATCTGAAGGACGGTACATTTGCTAGCAACAACCCTTCCTTCGGCTCCTCTCGGCAGCGGTTATTTCCGGAGGAGCGGGGTTGCTGAACTTTAATCTACTCGCAATTACACGCACTCGGGAATTAAGCCTTGCAGACATCGCGGAAACACTCCGAGAAACGCCACTTGTGCCGATCTCGTTTTTATTAAGCGACGAGGCTCCCTCGAGTGTCGCTCGTTAGAGGTGCGCCTTGAAGTCGAATGGGCTGCGGAGGTTTTCAGTTCTCGGTGATCACGAGGGAGATTGATGTGGCGGATCCTTGCTGCGTGAGTTCTTGCAGGATTTTGGGAATTGTTTGGAGAATTTATTGTAGAGGTTCATTGTATAGGTTTCACAAGTTTTTTAAATGTTGAAAGAAACGGATTTCGAGAGAATGATCGGTCATTTTGATGGCAAATCGCTGAATTGAGAATCTGACGATTTTACAGTGACTTCTCGACCTCTAATTTGTAACTTGAGATTTTGCAATTGCAGAATTTGAAATTGCATTTCTTGTGAGCACATTTTTGTAAAGTAATATCCATGTTTCTCTAATTATTGCTATTATTTCTTCTCGGTGATTTCGTCCCACGAAAACAATTCCAGCTAATTGTTAACTTCTGTTTTTATGGTAATCGAGCAATTAAATAAATTGATGAACTTTGTGCATATGTCGTAATTAAAGAAAGGGCGGCGGAATTTAGTCAGAAAGGCGTTCGAGCCTTAGTAGGTGGTCGAAGTTATCGAAAAATTAATCATGCGGCAACACGCAACCATGTGAAATCCCGATAATTCGGAATTGCCGGTCAGCCGTTTCGCCAGCTGCGACGGCTAATTACATTTGGCTGGTTAAACCGCGTAATTTCTATTTCATATTCTCCATTCCGAGTTTTCCGACGGCCCGCACGAAACGGAGCTGATAATTACCGGCGATTCGTGATGAGAACGGTAACAATTACATGCCATTTGTTACAGCAAGACCGTTTAATGAGCTACGTCGCAGGATGTACTGCGCGAGGAATTTCAACGACCGATAAATTACAAATTTCCTCGTGTTTACTCACATTCGCGTGAATAAACTATTTTTATTTATCGCCTTTAAATTCTTACTCCGTTGATTCGACAATTGGAAAAATTGCATTTGCATTTCTCACGACAAATATTTGTTTGCAATATTCTATATCCCAAGGGTGCAATAATTAGGAACATTTTTAACACGTTGAATGCCATGGGGGTCACCGGTGACCGGCGCTATTAAATTCAATGAAATTTTGCATGACTTTTAAATTATAATATTTGCGAATTTTCTAATGCATAAGATATTTAAATATTGGCATTAAGAATACTAAAATTGGTGATGTTTAAATATTGGCATTAAAAATACTGAAATTGGTGAAATTTAAATATTGGCATTAAAAATACTAAAATTCGTTAATATGTAATTAAAAAAGGTAAAATACTGCTGACTATATAACTACTTGTGTCTTTAAGGTATTTTCTTTGTAAATATGTGATTTTAATAGAAAAACTTTCGCTCCTGTAAAAATCATGAAACTAGCGAAATATCAGAAATTAATAGTAAAATTAGTAGAATTAATAGAAATTAATTTGCGATAAAATTAACTAATTCAAGCTGAAAGTCCTAATAAACTGAAATAAAATTCTGAATAACTCACAAAATTGATGAAAATGACTTCAACCACTCGATTAGGTCTGGGTAATAATTAAAAATAATTAAACAGAAATTTGACACTCTTCAGCAGCTATTCTCATGAGTGACACGGGTCCTTGGATGATTGCGCCCACGTGAAACAAAAGATGTAGGCTAGGCCTGCGAGTGTGGATCAGGTTAAGGTCCTTCATTGCAAACTTTAATTAGAGGATGGACGATTACTTAACAGGACGTTAAACAGGCAATAACCGAAGTATCGTCTCGATTGACAGTAGATCGGATCGATCGAAACGAGGGAAAGGGTCGAACCTTAAGCGGCATATGCCATCGGTCACGACTAATTGGTTTACCCCCGCAATGTGTCATCTCTTAATTAATACGCTCAAGGACCAACAAAGGCGCGTTACTGTCTTAATGCGATGACTCACGAGCCTCGCTGTTATAGCGTTTCCTCCAAACACTAATGAAAACGTGATTAACCTACAGCCACCTCCAAATTCCCTGTAATTTTGAGATATTTTTACAATAATTCTTCCTCAACTGTTTCTCTGGTAAAACTCGAAATAAAACTTGAAAAACTTCACACTTATTTGATAAACACATAATTTATTAATTAAATATAATAGGATTGAATATAATCGAGGCCTTCTGCCATGATGCAACTTTTTTAATATAACAAAAATCAATAGAAATAATACAGAACTTATCATACTCAGCTTTTGTTCATTTTTAAATAATTATTCGCATATGTGCTGTTCTAATTCACAATGATATTCAGTTGCTTTGTTCAATCTCTCGAGTACTGTGTAAATTAATAGTTCATTCTCAGCTTTTATTTATTTTTAAATAATTATTCGCATATGTGCTGTTCTAATTCACAATTATATTCAGTTGCTTTGTTCAATCTTTCGAGTACTGCATAAATTAATAGCTCATTCTCAGCTTTTATTCATTTTTAAATAATTATTCGCATATGTGCTGTTCTAATTCACAATTATATTCAGTTGCTTTGTTCAATCCTTCGAGTACTGTATAAATTAATAGTTCGTTCTCAGCTTTCATTCATTTTTAAATAATTATTCGCATATGTGCTGTTCTAATTCACAATTATATTCAGTTGCTTTGTTCAATCCTTCGAGTACTGTATAAATTAATAGTTCATTCTCAGCTTTTATTCATTTTTAAATAATTATTCGCATGTGTGCTGTTCTAATTCACAATTATATACAGTTGCTTTGTTCAATCTCTCGAGCACTGCAGAAATTAATAGTTCATTCGGATGAATTGGAAAATTTTGGAATATTCTTGTAGTTATAGCAGTGAAACGACAAGTGGAAAAATATAATGGGACTATCATGGAAGCAACGAGCGAAATAAATGCCACTATGGCGAGGCTGTTCTACGGAAGGCTTTGAGGTTTTGGAATGCAGCTGACAGAAACAGTTTGTTACGATTCCTTGCCCTCTCCCTTCTTTCTCTCCATCAACCCTTCGAGGTTCTCCTTTCAGACGAGTTTTGTTAGTGAAATTCCAGCAAGCACCCCTTCGTGCATTTACTTCTGCGAATGGCACGGAAAAGAATTCCGAATCGATCCGACAGTTTGCGTGGCAGGCTTTCCTTGGAAAACAGGAAACACGTGTCACTATGTCCTCGTCATTAAAATGTAATTCTATTCATTAGCTGACGGTGATTAAGAGTGATCGATCTATTTGCGTGAAAATATTTTTTTCTATTTCAATCATCTTGGAATCCTTGGTACAATGAATTGTGAAAAATTTCATTATCAAATTCTTCACCTGGGATGCTTCAGAATGTAATTAAAGATTGTCGCTAAACAGAACCTTTTGAATTCTTTTCAAAGGTCTTTTTTCTGATATTGCAAAGCAAGGTGTTCCCTTCGAAGGGTGGATAATGAAAAAGAATGAAATAAGAGAATATTCTGCTTTTTTGTGAGTGGCAGAATATTAAATGACAGTTTTTTCTTTATTTGCAATGTTTTCTAAGAATTAAAAAGAATATTTTGGCTTTTTAAAGAGAATTCTGTATGTTTTTTTGTTCGTACGAATCGTCTGTCAAAACAGATTCGATTTTGATATATGACAGCAGTTTTCAAGGTCAGACAAGGTCAACGCTGAATGAAATGTATGAAAGGCTTTGTAATTTTCTATTCACTATTATTTTGCATTGATAAAAATGCATAATATCCAATGTTAATGTATAATTTTCTATTTTAAAAAAGAAAAAGGTGTCTGAGATGTCGTTAATAAAACTTTGAAATTTTTCTAGCAAATGCATCGTAAAAATACTGATTTTTATGGAGTTTAAAGAATTTAATTACCATAGGAAACCGGTAAAAGCATCTCGTCTTTAATTGGGAAGTTCAGAGTGTAAATTTCTATCCCTGACAACGAACAGTTGGCGAACTTTATAAACGATTGGACGTAATTGGACTCGGCAGTATTTCCGATCGGGCTGTTAAGTAAGTTTTCTAATTTCTTTGAAAGTCCTCGCAATTATCGATTAAGATTACGTCAAAGAAACGTTTCTGCCTTTCTTATCTTTGAACCCGGGCCTTAATTAACGTATGGTAATTGAATATCGCTGGCAAGTTTTATAACAGTAGTCTGCAAATTCGTGGAGACGGTTGTCGGTAATTGTAAAAAATTAGGAGCTTATTTCTGTGACAAATAATAAAATTTTGAACAAAATTACCGCTCCATCGACTTCCAGATTCGCTATAATTTGAAATATTTAATAATAATTCAAGACCCGTAGCTTTTAAAAATCGAACCATTGAAATTGCAAGTAGAGTCTCAATTTTGTTCTTGCAATTATCTGTTAGAATTTTTTTATAATTTAATTACAGTTTATTAATTCTACAGAAATTCTTTAACCCTTTTCCTTTATTTTCTAACAATTTAATATGGACTTTCCAAATTCACAACGATTTTGCAATATCGTCTAAATATCCGTCAGTATCTATAGTTATTGCTATCATTAAAAAAAATGAATAATCAACGATGCAAAATGTGAAATTATTTTTATTAAGCTCAGTACAAAATTGACAAAATAGTTCGGACAGCAAAGAGTTAAAAGCGAAGTACTTTTATCTCTCCGCAAAGTTATATTTCTGTTTATTCATTTAAAATCACCTAAACTCATATCCACATTTATTTTAAGCTCGTTTCAAAAGTTTTTCCGACAAACATCGAACTTTGTAGTATTCACGTAACAATGAGACCGAAGACAAATTTTGGATGCATTCCAGACCCGAGACTCTTCTTGTTGCATCACGTTTTCCTTCTTTTTTGCATTCAAATGCGCACCCGGCTTAAGTCTCTCATGAAAGGAGGACCTATTTCGCTAACTCGAAGGAGAGTCAATAGCGCCGATCGTATTTTCAAACTGTTTCCTCTTTCAAGTCCGCGGACTTCTTCTTTTTTTGTTTCGTAACCTCCAAGTATCCAGCGTCACAACTTTTTTTATCGCATTTATATAGTTATTTTCGTGCAAAGAATGCTTGTCGTATTAATATTTATTCTCGCGAATAAACGTTGCTTTTGCGACGTTATTTGCGAGAATTCAAAACCCGCCGGTGTTTTTGCACGCTGTCTTTTCGAGGCTTACTTTGAGCGATTCGATCGAATCGCTCGAACTCTGAGGACTTTTTCAATAAACTTAATAAGTTTTCTGCAAAAAATTTGACGATATGTAGAACTCTCTTCTGCAATTCCGAATGTAATATTTTTATTAATTCCGTTTATAATTTAATCGAGAAAAAAAACTTAACTTCGGAAGGTATTTTCAAGTCTAATGCGAATTTCCGGTGGGATTTTGATATTTTTGTTAATAATGAGAATTTATTGCACGTTCATTAAGTTTTAATCAGAAAGCAGTCATTTCACCGTCATGATAGGTTTAGTGTTGAAAAAAAATGAAGGAACGAGGAATAGCGTTGTAAAGAATTAAAACGAAAATGCGATTCTTGAAAATACGAAGGAATTTAGCACTCCTCCGTTTATTTCGACACTTTACGAATTCGCGTGTCTATGGGGTAGGAGGTTTGGCGAAATAGTTTTGTGGAAGTTCGCGTGAAACTGCAGTTTTTATGGCTGCGCAATCATCGCATTTTGGCAGTCCGCACAAACGAGGAAAGTTAACGCGATTCTTGAAAATTCTCTGCTGCATTACAATTTTGAGAAACACTCCCAATAAGAGAACATTTTGGAATTAATTCATTCTCCATATGCAAATTATCCTTCACCAACTTCTGCGACAAATAAACAGAAGCAATTTAAATTTGACAGACTCAATGCTACTTTGTAATTTATCTCCCTTGCAAAATTCTCTTTCCAAAAAATCTGCAATTTTCTATATTTTCGCGGATGCTGAAAAATTCACGCGAATAGAAAAATACTGCGGAAATTTCAAACAAAGGATAATATTCTCTGCCGAATGCGATCAAAGCTAATTTGGAAAATTCCACCGAATATAAAATTCCATTTTTGCATTTTAAAGCGCAGTAAAATTCCAGAAAACAGTTGGAATAGCAAAGATTCTGGGCGTGCACTTTCCAACAGACAATTCGCGACTTTGCAATTACGGGGCTGGTGAAAAGTCTTAACGATTTAATCTACTTAATGCGTCTGACCATGCACGAGTCATTCCACTGCGCATTTCGAGATCGAAATCAGGCAAGAATCAGTTTGACCGCAATAATTTAGCGGAACCCATAAAGACGAACTTTTATCGCGGCTTTAGTTAACCTCGTCTGCCTTTTTGCGGCGAATGGACTTCGACGAGTGTTTTTGATGGGCAAAAATTTGTTGGAATATATTTTCCTTCAAATTTATCTTTTAGCGCAGCCATAAAATACAGTCGACAGCGCTTAACTTCTTTCTTTGCCAAATAAGAACTTCCAAGTAGAATGAGAACAGCTTTAAGAATTGCAACTGCCGCATTTCCTTAATTTCGCATGTTCATCTTTTGCAATAAAGCTGCAACGAACGCGGAGGAAATTTATTTATCGTTTGTACGTGCCGAAATATTGAAAATGTAGATTAAATCCAAAATTCCGAGGGTTTTCTTCGAAACTGAAAAGCTTGAATGTCTTTAAAAATTTCTAATATCGCGGAAGTCAAACGGGAAAAATTTATCTATGGCTTGTAAGCAGGATAATTTTGTTTAAATTAAAAAATTTTGATTTTATGAAAAATTTGTTGTAAAAGAAAATATTAACATTGCAAGAATTGAATTGGGAGCATTTTTTAGGAGAAAGCATTGCTGCCAGCGGACAATGCCTTTTGAAATTTACTTTGGGAAAATGGATTTAAAAAAGCATCGAATGCAAACTTTAGATTGAATTTCAACGTAAAATTCTGCGATATTAATGGAACTAACGAGCCAGGCTTTTTGGTAACGGTACAGTTAAAATGTTAAAATAAATAATAATTTATTTCCCTCCGATACCCTGAAAAATATGGGCGATATTTCAAATCGAATAAAATATTGACATCATGGATTTCCCCGAGTACCTTTGAAAACGAAGCTTTGTCAAATACGAAGCCGTATTAATTACAAAGCACCGTGTTTAACAGGAGAATTTATGGGATCTTCAATCAATATGATAATTCCGAATTTGTAGCTAAATGTGCTATCGATTTCATTTGTAAGATGAAGCTTTGTCGAATAAATAACAAGTATTATCATTGTCAAACGCAAAATTAGTATTTTTTAAATAATTTACAAAATAGTAAGGTACATTCTTCAATTAACAAAAGAAGTTTAATATCGTAATTAATCCTTTTGTAGTAACTTTTCCGTGATTGTAAAATTAAAGCATGTTTATTTCAACACTTAATATCTGCTAAATGAGTAAACTGCGCCATATTTTACGTTTACCGATATCATATCGTTTACTTTCTCGCCAATCCTCTCATTTATTGCAATTCGGGAATAATGAAAGATTAACAAATTGGAGCAGCTGGTTCCACTTGACCAGAGAAATTTATAATTCACTGGAAAGATGAGTAAAAGTCATAGTTAATGATGGTAATTACTTTGATTAATAATTTCACAATTATTGTGAATCATAATCATTCACAAAAATCATATTGACAAAGTGCCCTAAATTGCAAATTAGCAGAATAAAACAACGGATATTATCGCAACAAATTCTTTTCTATCCGAAAGTGGGAAATGTTTTTAAATTGCGAAATTCTCTTAACTAATAAAGTGTCACCACCTCGTGGCGACGAGAAAATAGAACTTAACGTATATTAATCTGACGAGCGGCGAAATTAATGATACTGCGTAGTCAATTAATTATTTCATTACGGCACGAAGGAAAGCTACAACAACGTGTTTGATTCTCGGCGTGAGATTAAATAACGTTATCTCGTGACCGACGTTAGGGAACTTTCCCTCCTTCCACTTGGCGGAAATGAATTTCCCCTTGGAATCAAGAGAAGGAAACTACGACTGACTCTTACGGTCCCACAATCTTTGATCTACGTTGCCGCGTTTTTGTTTATTTTCTTTTTCGAAGGGTGGAATATATTAACGATTAATATTAAATGGAAAAGAGAATTAGTTTTAACCAAATGATTTTCACCTCGAATATCAAATTAATTTCTATCATTTCATAAAACTAATAAAAATTAGCCTGCCAAAGATAAATTTCCATAGTTGACAATAATTAATACTTCACATAAATCGGGTTTTCATTGAAGGATAGATTAAAATTGATTAACTTTCCCTGCAACCAGAAAAGAAAAGCGCGTAAATGTTTATTAATTTAAGAAGAACAGCAACGAATGAAACTAAGAATATTTGATCTACGTCCCCGCGTTTTTTTTTATTTTCTTTTTCGAAGAGTAGAATATATTAACGATTAATATAAAAAAGAAAAGAGAATTAGTTTTAACCAAATGTTTTTCACCTCGGATATTAAATTAATTTCTATCATTTCGTAAAACCAATAAAAATTAGCCTGCCAATGATAAATTTCCATAGTTGACAATAATCAATACTTCAAATGAAACGAGTTTTCATTCAAGGATAGATTAAAATCGATTGACTTTTCATCCAACTAGAAAAAAAAAGCGCGTGAGTGTTTGTTGCTTTAAGAAGAACAGCAACGTATGTTTCTCCGTATTTGAGGATCGATAAGATATCGCGATAATTAATTAAAAAGCGAACGAGAATCTTTTATCGAGGAAAGAAGAGCAAAATCATGCTCCACTTGGCGGAAATGAATTTCGCGAAGGCAAGGCACCGATGTTTCTCCGTCATTACGTAATATCGGTAAAATATCATCGCCTATCAACGAATGATAATTCGACGATCGTCATTTTTCCACCGTGTAATTACGATTATCCAGGTGACGTAGGAAAACGAATTAAATCACGAAAATTATCCGGGCAATTTCCATGAATAATCCGGCGGAAACCGCCGGAAGCCAGGGTTGGACCGTTATGAAAGTACTTTTAAATAGTAACGTTAATGCAAATCTTAACGAGCGAGTATAAATAAGTCAATGAGAGCTGAATAATTGCCTACGATATGAAAAATGCAGTAGTTTTCCACCTCGTCTTTGAATAAACCGTAGGAAAGGAAGGAATGTCTTTCAGTTTCTCTCGTTCGTTTACGTCGATGCAGAGATTTCATTCTCGTTATTTCCGTTGCAAATATCACCACATAATAGCCTCCGTCGTTTAGAATGACCACAGTAGAGCCGAGGGCTGGTATTCCCAGCATTCTGACATTTCTATTGTCTTTGGCTTCCGAGAGGAACCTCTATTTCGATTCGGTGGTTAGTAATATGCTAATAACTCATCCGTCGATCCGGCGAATCGATCAGTGTGGGATTAAAGGGGCGAACGTGAGAGAAGACAGAACATTTCCGATTGCATTATCAGATAATGCAGATAGGGTTTTTGAAATTGCTAAGTAACCCCTTCAATTGGATTAAATTGGATATTAACCCCTTGCCCTACGATTTCTTTTGTGACTGCCTCCGCAATAATTGCAAAATTAAATTGCCAAAATAAAAATGTGTCAGTGATTCTTGATATATTATTTATATATATGTTTATATATTATTAATATATTATTGATATATTATTTATAGAATTTAACGCAATATTAATAACGTAGAATTAATATTAGAATTTGAAGATTAATAGTAGAATTAATATAATATATAAGAATTAAGTTTATACGAATTTGAAGATTGGTTAAATCTTTTCTTTTATTATGTAGAATCACATTTTTTTGAATTTTTGGGCTTCAAGTGCTGCGGTTATTTTTTTTAGGGCCTTCTGCTTTGTTTGGGTTCTGAATAACTGAAGATGCGGCATGTTAAATGATAATTTAGCACGGAGAGAGATTGGAAGATTGGAAATTTGAATTTAATCCCAGTGATAGCAAGTTCGATGTTCAAACTCCTCAACCAGAGAACCGCAAAAATTGCGAGAACCGCAGAAATTGAAATGAAACAGCTTAGCATGTCGACAACCACGTTAAAAATTCAAAGGAACGTAACACCATTGAGTCATTTTCACAGAAAGTGCTACAACGACGATGAGAACAGTCTCGAAGTCTTAAACGCTGAACTTAAATTCCAGTCTCCTTACCTCTGGGAAATTTGCGTGCGTGTATCCCATATGCTATGCATGTGATGTTTGTGTATGTGGAGACACTTCTGATGAATTTATATTAAAAGATAGAAGAACAGAATCTTGACAAGCAGAACAAAGTTCCATAACTTTCAATCAGCTTTGGCAATTTTTACTAAATTATCATCCATCATATAATACCGTAGTCTCAGTGACCCAAAATTCACCTAAATCAGTGAAACTCTATGCAAAAATGGCCCCATCAGTAAAATTCCCAAAGAAATACAAGAAATAATTATCAGTAAATAAAATCCCATAAATTTAATGTCCTATCAGCTCTGGCAATTTTTATTAAATTATTATTTGTGATAAAATACCGTAGCCTCAGCGGCCCAAAAATCTTCTAAAACAGTGAGACCCCAATCGAAAATGATCCTATCAGTAAAATTCCCAAAGAAATACAAGAGGATATAATAATTATCAGTAAATAACATTTCATAACTTTTATGTTCTACCAGCTCCGGCAATTTTTACTAAATTATTATTTGTGATAAAATACCGTAGCCTCAGTGGCCCAAATTCCTCTAAAACAGTGAAACCTTAATCGAAAATGTCCCCATCAGTGAAAATCCCAAAGAAATACAAGAAATAATTATCAGTAAATGAAATCCTATAATTTTTATGTTCTATCAGCTCCGGCAATTTTTACTAAATTGCATCAATGACAAAGGAAACCTCGCCGATCAGAATCCCTATTCTTCTCTCGTGACTCAGATATTTCTCGCATTAGGATTAAACGTCCATCTGCTGCGAATACAACAACACAGTCTTTACGTTGGCGAATTATGTCACTAGCATGTTTCTCGTTAGCTATTACAAACCCACACCGACATCCGCGCTTATTTATAAAGTATTTAGCCTCGCAGCGCGCAATCTGAAGAGGCCACGCGCATTCCCCGATAGCTCCTTATCTCGAGCGTCGCACGAAATCGAAGGAAATATCAACAACCGTCGGATATCGAAGGCCCGATCGACTTTCAGTTTCCGCTTTCCATGGCGTAATTGTATTTTCAGCCACTGCGTGTCATCGACATTCCATTCGTCGTGGCAGTCCACCTGTTTGTTTACTTTTATTATCGTTATCATTGTTATTGCCGTCGAAGGCACACGCGGATCTTTAAATCATTGTTAACACAACTGCTGACGACGGTTCGGACGGAGTTGCCGATTGTTATTGTAATTATTGGCAATGAGCTGTAAATCCCTCGGTTTTTTAATTGCTTGGAGCTTTTACACTAGGAGAAATTCGACTTTGCAATTATTTCACGAGTTTTTGTAATTTTTGCATCGCTCCGGGGATTATTATTTTAATTATTGGTAACTACTTTGTAAATGGCTCGATTATTAATTGTTCGGAGGTTTTGCACTGCAGGGAATTTGCAAAGCAAAGTAGGAAAGTAGAAACTCCTTGACGCAGGGACTTTCATGTCCAACCATAGCTTTAATCGGCCATTAAAAAAGACATAGGGCGAGATGTAGAGCAGTAAAGTATTTTTATGTGATTCGTCGATCTTCCATGGCGTTACGTCGCCAAGAAAACAATCTCAGAGTTAAAAAATATTGCATGGTACGAGGAAATTCATTTGATCCTGATATCCGCAGAAAAATAATAATTTAACCCCTTGTCCTACAATAATAAAATATTTTCAATATCAAATTGAAAATATTAATGAGACGCGCCGCGATAATATTATTCCCGTAATATTAATATTACGTTGAATTAAACGATATATCAAGAATCACTAATCAATTTTTATTTTAGCTATTAAATTCTGAATTATTGCGGACGCAATTACAAAACAAACCGGGCAAGGGTTTAATTTGTAATAATTAACGCAAGTATTAGGATGAAATGAATTTTGGCAATGGAACACCAGAAAATTTCACAAATGCAGACTCTCAACTGGATTAACGTCCGTAATCTGTATTAACCTTAATACCGGTACTTAATACTCTAAAATATATATTGTTCTCCATGCAGATCGTTACGAAGGTCGACTGCGGATATCGAATTCAGGGATACGTGGGTGGCACGATATTTTGAAAATTGATATTTCTATTTTTGTCTTTCCACGAATTGCAACGTTCAATTATCATTGAAAGCCCCGGGTAAACGCTTCGGCGGGAAATGAAATTAATTTGAAGTAATTATTTCAAGAGTAGATGTGAAATTTCACGAAACGCAATTTACAAGTTTGAATGCCGACTGAGGAAGTTTGAGGGCTGACGAAACGTGTCGAAAATCGTTGGACAAATGGCGGGACGTAATTCATCGCGTGAAAATAAGTCGGAATGACAGAATAAATCTCATTCGCGCGAAGCTACGGCTCCCGTGAGAAACGACTTTGGAAATTAGACGAGTACTAATGGACGAACTTAATGGATTTCATTACAGACTGTTATCTTTCGTGTAAATGAAGCGTTATCGAGTGAAATTAAGCCGGGTCACGTTTAAGTAAATTATTAAATCGATTACATTCTTTCCCCTCTTCATCCACCTTCTTTTTTACTCCGACATGTCTGTTTTAACAATGACGCGTAATTGTCCTCCTCTTCCTTCTCATTTCTCCAGCATATTCATCCTAATAATTATGTCAGATAAAGCGAGAAGAAATGCCATTCTTGTTTTACAATGCAGACAAATTTGTTTACATAATATTTGTATAATATTAATATTCTAATTGCACGGAGTAAACTGCAGCTGCGATAGACTGGCCAGATTTTAATAATTCATAATAATTCACTCATTAATAATTCATAATAAATCACACTAGAAGTATCCGACAAAATGCATAAACAAATATTTCTTTTCGCTTTACCTAATCAATTTCTATTTTTATCACAAAACTTATGAATAATTCTAAGGGAAGGTCCTCGTCAAATCCGCCCCCGAACATCCCTTATTATCAACCCAACCAAAGAACTATAATTAAATGGCGCAAATCAGCATATTTCACTTTGACAAACACCATAAAAAAATCGCAATCAAAAGCAGATTCACTTAGTATAAAAAATCATTCAGACTTTTACTCACCAGTCAGCGAATCATCGTCGGAAAAAAATCATCCCCGATGAATCCTTGATCGATCAGACAGCGTGGCGAGAATCACGAATTTTGCACCAACGTTCTCGACTCTATCGGGATGCTTTTTCATGGGGTTTTCACGGAATTCTTTCCGGCTTTCTGAGAGGAAGGTATTTAATCTTCCTGACGAATCACCGGCTGTCACTGGATGCTTCTTATGCGCTGACAATGAGAGAATGATGGCGAGCTCATCATTGGAGAACGTTAAGACTCCTTTCGCGTCTGAAAAGATGATCCGACACCTGTTTATGTATCGACGAGGATTTCTGACTGGCGAAAATGCATCGATCATTCGAGAAATATCGGTGGTTTTTTTTACTTCTTCTGGGTTTCCTTTCGGTTGAGGCTTTGGAAGAAAATATGGAGGAACGTTGCTGATTGCTGGAGAAATTAGAAGGGTATTCGAATTTGTTTATTTTTTATTGGCAATTTGAAGTATTTGGAGCTTGAATTTTCAAAGTTTACTGGTTTTTTAGAATTTTCTTCCTCTTCAATATTTAAATTTTTCTTCTTTGAAGTCCCTTTTTTAAATTTCGTGCAAAGAGTTCTCTCTTTTGAATTTTCTTCCTTTTCAATATTTAAATTTTTCTTCTTTGAAGTCCCCTTTTTAAAATTCGTGAAAGTGCCGAGATGGATTTTGAATTATCAGCTTTTACAAGCTGTGTTTTTATTAATTCCACGATTTTATAATTGCGCACGTTTAATAACAAATATCCAATTAATTTGCTTCACGCATTCGATACGAAACTCTGATAAAATATTATCAGATGCCTCTCAAAATATTTCAACGTATTATTCAATCCCTCGATAATTACAGCGCTCTTAAAAATCCTCTTTTTTTAGCTTCTCGTTTAGAATTCGATTTCGCGCTTGAAATTCACAATTTCGATAGCACTTTGCCTCAACGCCCGATAAAAGACACTTGAATTTATTCAAAACTCTCCTCTTCGATTTCACGAGCTTCTCCTTAAAGATTCAAGTCTACTTCAATCTTTCGGTTCACTTTGAACCGATTTTTAACAATTCTGCCAAGAAACTTGTAATTTTCTGTTTAAATAAAGAAGATAAGAAGTTTGAATCGATTCGATACTTAGAGACAAATCAATGTCGTATCTCCAAAGTGTCTGCAAGCTCCAAAAAAGGACGGTTGAAAAATATCACTTGTTAAAGTAACTTTTGTTTCCGTTAAAATCATAGAACTTGAGTGTCGTCACTGCAACTGTTTTTAGCGAATAATCGTTTAAAATTCTTCCTTTGTATTCTTTATCACGTCGTCGTTAAAACAGCGTCGTCGACAGTAATAATGATGATTCTCTCGATAAACAGGAGGCAGTTTAAGATCGGTTTTATTGTTCTTTCTTTCCGGAACTCGTAGAATAGGATTTCAAAAGTCTCGATAGCTGGCCCGTCGATCAGTGCGGTCATTCGTGCTGAAAATCATCGTTTTTTGGAAAGAACACGTGCCCATTTTGGTTCCATCGACTGATTCCAAGTTCTCCGAGTTTTTCAAATTCTTGTAAAATTTATTAAACGCCCAGTTTCCTTTGTAAAACTTCGAATACTTGGCCCATCGCACAGTAGTATCAGTCGCGTTTAAAATCAACCCCTTAGATCTCAAGTGCGGCTTTCAGTTTGTTTATTAAAATTGCAGACCACTTTTTGTAATTCCGAAGATAGAAATCCTTCGATGTTGGAAATCGTGCAGTTCAAGGTCGATTTCTCTGTCAAACTCTATAGCAATTGTCCTTATCATCAACCCTCAAGGCGTCGCAACCCTTGTTCTCATCATCGACATATCCGATCAACTTCAACCCCAATCGTCACTCTGAAAACTCTCGATCTTCTCACCCAACAAACCTCCCTTCAGGAGTTCAAGAACTTAACGATCTACTAACCCGACGTTAAGACGACAGTTCTCAAAGCATCACAACCCTTATCCTCAACATCGACAAATCCGATCAACTTCAACCCCAATCGTCACTCTGAAAACTCTCAATCCTCTCACCCTTCACATCTCCCCCTCACAAATTTAAGAACTCAACGAACTTACTAAATCGACAGTTCTCAAAACATCACAACCCTTATCCTCAACATCGACAATTCCGATCAACTTCAACCCCAATCGTCACTCTGGAAACTCTCGAAAGAAATCCAACCTAAAGTCTTCACCCCCGGCGAAATGACTCAAATCATCAACCCCCGAAAAGTCACAATCTCTCGTCTGCGCTTCGTTTCGTCGCTCCGTTAACACGTCCGACGCCGGGCGCCGTTTAAGCGCGACTGGTATCCTCGGATCGTCTATATCTTCGTATCTTACGCATGTCCGATTTCCTCGTCGCTCTTGCCAGCTGGTCCCCTCTCTCTCGAATCCATGTTCAATCTTCGTTCCACCTCTTCGTCCCTCCTCTGCTGAGAATTCACGCGCTCTTTTGCCTCGTTGCACCTCCCCCGCCAACTGTTGCTTTTCGCTCGTACACATCAACAGCCAGGAGGACGCCGGATGAAAAATAACTGCGACGACGTCGTCACAGCGCCGCGTGGAATTTCGACTGGAAGTGCCACCCCTTCGTTTTAACGTTTCCATGGAATTCCCATGAATTTTCAGCGTTTCGGGACGCGAGGTCGGTGAATTGGTTCGGTGGATTTGGAACCCGTCGCGGTTCTAATGGTAGCTCTGTTTTTTCCGGGAGCTTTAATTAGTGCGGTGCAAATTGAGTTGGACATCCCTTTTTAGGTGGATTTTGGACGACCAGATTATGATGGATGGTATTATTTATAACTGTAGTTTTGTGACTGGCTGCAAAGGTCTGTCTCTGTCGCATTTTTTTCTTTGATTTTTGAGAGAGACCTAACCCAGACCTAACCGAGACCTAACCGAGCCTCCGTTTGAGCCAAAAATATTCAATTAAAGGAGTTAACTCACTTGGACATCTTATTTTAGGTGGGTTTCAAACCACGAGGTTGTGATAGATAGTATTATTCACAGCAATAGCTTTGCAAGAGCCTCCTTGTTACATTTGTCAATTTTTTTGAGCCAATACACTCCAATTAGAGGTGTTAACTCACTTTGACTCTGTTTTCGGTGCTTCTTTCAGGAATTTTTTTAATTTTATTCCCCAAAGGAGATTATAAACATTTCAAGTTATCGTGGTTTTGACTTTGCCAGGTAACATTTATTCATTTGCAGTATTAATATTGGCGGCAACTACTCTGCAGTAGTAGATTCTCTAGGGACCTGCTTCAAATCTCATCGTAATAATTAAACTTTGAAATTCCTTCGTCTCTTCGATGTCTTGTCAGCCATTCTTCACTCCGCCATTTCGTTCTACTTGTTTCTCTATTATTATTCTCACGGCAATATCCATTTGTCTCCTTGTCGAATGAATTTCAAAGTTGAAATAGAGTTGGCCGGAAGTAGTTGAAAACTACTGAATTGAAGCTGGAGAGACTTTGCTGTTTCGAGTTTAAAATATAATATTAATCAAGGTCGACTAAATTAAACTACTCGCAGATCTTACGAACGGTATCGAAAAGACTCAGATTAATAAAAGTAACAAGAATGAAATGAACTAAAACAAAATTCTAATCAGGCAATAAAACTATATAAAATTCTAATAAAATTTTATATTTTTATTAAACTCACAAATTTCTATATCGTAATAAAATGTAAGCCTTAGGCCTTACTTCATTTCATTAGTATAACCTTTAAACCCTTTGATACAGAAAAACTAAACAAAAAACGTCTGAATAAAAAGTTTTATCGTGCATTTCACTCCATCTCTGCAAAACATTCGACACAATTAACAGATTAAAGATCCACGGCTCGGCAATAAAGCATATTCGGACTTTATATTTGCACGCCATCTCTTCGTTAGCGTTATTAGCGGATTATGCTGCCGCAAAAGTTTCGAACAGTTCAGGAACACCTTGTATACGCCCTTTGCAAACGGATTATCATTTCTCGAGGGTGTGTATATATGTCCTTCGAAGTTTAAGGGTCAAAGGATACGTCCGTTCCACGTTCGCCGCGGTACGAAGTAGTATTCGTATGCCAACAGTCAGACGGAGCTTATTTCGAGAGATCGTCCAGCTGAAATTCCGCCCTGACTTTTGCACCGTTCACATGTTTTATTCAGATATTAATATTAATATTAATCAAGACGATATTCAACGTTTAAATTCGTGATGAGATTGTATAATTAATGGATATACCTTCAGCAGACTGTGAATGCCCGTTATCCGGGGTCACATGCAAATTTTCATCCACGAAATTTTTCATGCACGCTAGAAATCCATCAGCGACGTGTTTCGGTCGTTTATTTCAATGAGGAGCTATTGGAAAACGTTCGAAGATAAAATTACACGGATTTAAAATTTGAAAATAAATAAATGGCTTTGCATGAGCCTGTCAAGCAGAGTATTAAAATCTGAAGGTATGGTAATCTTAAAATTTGTTAGAAATTTTAATTTTCGAGGACGCAAACTCAACTCATACTTAACTTAAAGTTGCATAGGAATTTTTGCGAACTCAAACTCAACTCAAGCATCACTCTTAAAGTTTTTTAGAAATTTTGCTTTCTGGAAAGTCAAACCTATCTCCTAATATTTGTTAGAAATTTAAATTTTCGAGAACTCAAACCCATCTCTTAAAATTTGCTAGAAATTTAAATTTTAGAGAACCCAAACCCATCTCTTTAAATTTGTTAGAAATTTAAATTTTCGAGAACCCAAACTTAACACATACCTAACTCTTAAAGTTCCACAGAAATTTTCCAGAACTCAAACACAACTAATTAACTAACTTTTAAAGTTTCTTAGAAATTATAATTTTTGCGAAGTCAGGCCTATCTCTCAATAT